>OU015469.1:15128057-16328057 GCA_907164805.1 Brachyptera putata | reverse complement strand
AAGATTCATGAAGATAGTAATAATTGACCTGCATTAGGTAGTTTATAATAATACGATCGATCAAGATATGTCATGAAAAATTCACAAGCAATGACAATAAAAATCAATGCAATAATTTTATTATATGTAGGCCTATATATATATATATATATATATATATATATATATATATATATATATTGATTCTTGAATTTTCGCGGACATATATCATGTTGCGTTGTTTTGGGATAGATCCGCATCCGCTTAAAAGGCAGTGTGGACCGCGGCCCAAACTCTGGCGCAAAACTTCGACGTTTCGAGTAGATAGCACTACTCACCATCAGGACCAAAACCTGACCGGGACAAAGAAGACCGAACAACCCAAGAAGAAGACTCGAAAACCGAGCCTTTTCGAGTCTTCTTCTTGGGTTGTTGGTTGCAAACTTAGCTTGGAGGCGTTTAATAACAATCCCACACATAATTAGAATAACCACACCAATTGATAGAATAAATAACCCATTCTACCCATACATCATTCATTACACATCATTATATAATGCTTATTATTTACTATTTATTCACCAGAGTACCCAGCTATCTCGTCAACATGTTGATTCTTCTAGTAAGACATTAGTTTTTGTTAATTAGGTAATAACGTAGGTAAACTGTTTAAGGTGACGTATTTTCATGTTGATGATATTATTCTTATAATTCTATTCACGAAAGAAGAAGGTCGTTTACCAACCAAATAATAGTAAACACTTTGGTAGCTGTAGATAAATTCTATACAAACTTGAGCATTTGAATCTTTTGAAAGATGTAATTGTGTTACTAACCTAAAATCTCGTCCCGATTCATCATTAACCATTAAAATATCACAGCTATTATTATTATTAGACCTTATTTATTTTTGTGTACAGTGGGTCACATCACAGAAAATACGGAGAATACAATTCCCATTAGAATTTAACAATAAGACAATAATTTATAACAAAAATAAAACGGCGAGGCTCAGATCTATGAGCATCTGCTCTCTCACATAACCTTATATCTAGAATACGAAGAAGAATTGAATAAAATGAACTATAATTTTACAAATTGAAAAGGAAATAGAACAGATTTAACAGATTGGAATTTTTTTCAAAACAGCAAAACTTGATTCAAAATCATTGTTTCCCAATAAAAGCTATGGATGAGAACAAGATCGTTTGGACGGGGCACCACAAGGGCGATCTCACCACCCCAAAGAATAATTAAAATAAGATATCTCATTTAACAAACAATAAATCTTGAATAAAGGTATAGTAATTTTATGGTTAGAAACAATTAAAACATTCAAAGCGTGGGGAGAATTTTGTTTTCTAATCTTCCTATTAACTGAATTATACATGATAATACATGATTTTTCAAAAAATATCTCTGAATATCTTTTGATATTTGTGTTTGTTAAGTTGGAAGACAACCGTCTTCTTTCGTGGATACAATGTTTTGCCGCCATTTTCCAGCCAGCACGAATTGAATGTGATCTGAATCAAGGAAACATTTAAACCTTTTGAAAGATGTAACTGTGTTTAATCTAAAATCTCTTCCTGAATATCATCGCCTATTAATATATACCTCACAAATATACAAATATACAAATATACCTTAAGAATATACCTCAGCTATTTAAAACATACTGGTGATAGTGTTTTGATAAGTTGGTAGATAACCGTCTTCTTTCGTGTATACAATGTTTTGCCACCATCAGCCAGCCAGCACGAGATGGATATGATCTGAATTAGGGACTATTAGTATATAGCGCCAGGCGATACAAGGTCTAGGGCTATTATCGTCACACAAAATCAGCTGATTATACTCGTGTGACGTCATTAACGTATCATTGATAATGAATTTGTTGATTTGTTTGGTGCTTATTTATCGATTGAAAGGAATAGTAAATACACTTATGAAGTTTAAGGTGTATCTACAGGAATAAAGATGTATTAAGTATGATAGTATGATGTAGACCTTCGGAACAGAAATAGATTAGTAGTTTTTATTTGTTTGGATTAGATTAAATTAGAACAAATTGTTTGTTCTGTTCTGTTCTGTAGGTTCGGTTGAATGAGTTGTTAGATTGGGTTGATTACGGTTAATTCAGGGTGCGAGAAACAACAACAACAACAACGTTCGACATGTTGTCACATACACCGATGGTCCAGTGAAAGGAGGCTGCCAACGATGTGATGTCGGGAACTGGAGTTAGATTCCTGTGGTATATATGGTCGACCATTGTCATTGTGGTTATTTGTTTGTGTTTTTCGTGTTTTCATATATTTTTTTCAATAACATCGAAACTTGATACAAAATCATTTTTCTCCAGTAAGGACTATGGACGTTTTGATTTGTGAAAGGGAATTGAAAAGTGGATTGAAAACGATTTTCACAGGTATACTATAGTAATAAGAACGAATTTTATATTTTCGAATAGTGGTTTGCGCGCGTATGAATAAAAAAGAGCAGTGTTTTCCTCATACGTTATTTTTGTTATCTCTATAAGCGTTCAGAAATTATTTAAAAACTGGTTCAATACAAACAGTTTATACACAAATATATTAATTATGAGACAAATAATGAAGCACTGAAGTTTACATCGCGATTTCTTTAGAATAGTGTTCTGCAGTTGAATAAAGAACATTACACTCATTAAAAAAAATTGTTTTTGTTGATAGATAATAATGTACGTTGTTATAGACAATAATAGCTGTGACGTTTTTAATATTGATATAAGATTACAAATTTATTGAATATTGATGAAAAAGTCTTGCCTTATTGAAGACATGTCTGGAATTTAACTGCTATAGTGATATCTAATCTTGATTTCAAGTGATTTCCTTTCAAGTTTCCACATAATTTAATAAGATTGGAATTTCATAATTACGGATGTAGCATTTCTTGTGTGAATCAACCAATTGAATACCGATTCAAGTAATTTAGTACTTGAAATAATTTTTTGCGAACATAAAATGTAATAATTAATCTGGCATGAGGAGCTTCTGTCTTTGAGTGTATGACAATAAGTGAAGTCTGTGAATGTTCTTTTCTTTTTCCTAAAGAGTCTGTTATCTATGCTAATAGACAGATTAATCATTGAAGTAACACTGGTAACCAAGGGAGATAACATGGTAAACGTTGATTAACTTTAACGAAACACTAAAAAGTTGCCGTTAGTCTATAGAGAATATTCAGTAGTTTTCTTCATTTAATATAGCCCTAATGATGTTGTGATAGGGTCAACTAATGTTCAAAGTGTGCATGCTTCAACGAACATGCGAACAATTATTTTTCATTCTTCAGAATATTCTTCACAAAATTCATGAAATGACTCCAAGAAAATTATGAATTAAATACCACCATGAATGATTGAATAAATGTATTTTGTAGATATTGAATATTATTACCGATAATAACTTGGAATTATTAATTTCAGAAGCACCGTTCAACTAGACTTGTTTCTATTAATAATTCACTGAAAATATAATATTTTGTGGAAAAATAATTAATCCAACAGGATCATCATCCTTCTAAAATAATTAGTTCTACAATCTCCTTCTCTCGTTCTCTTGATCATGTCCTCTTTGTGACGTAGTAATCTCCTACGATTCGGTTTAGAATAACAAATCTTTTCCCAAGTCTTTATTTTTCTTGCTACACGTAATTAAAACTGTAACTTTCATTTTCTTTCAACTAGATATATTATAGATATTCGATATTAAATTATAATATAATATAGTTTTATTTCATCATTTTTCACGACGGTAAAACAGCACAACTTATTTTAACAAAAAAAACGAATCGCTAGATTGCAAGAACCTTGTCAACCTTGATTTTAAAATTCAGAAAGATGATCTTGTCATAGTTCCACTCCGTGGTTTCACACTCGTACATGCCATAAAAAGAAATAATGTTTAGTTTTTATATTTATTTTAAATTAAGAGTATTTTTTCATTATACTTCATTTTACTACAATAACTGTCAAATTAAGAAACTTCTTGTTGTATTTATTTCTACTTTATTCGAAGATACATTAGTTAGGAATATGTTGTTGGATGATTGCTTACATAATTGCACTATTGAGTGATACATACATTGGAAATAGCTGGCCTATTGCGTCTTCTAATCTTTTTCTAGTTCTTATATTCTGCGGTGAGTTTGTAGTCTTACATTATGGTTCATTTTGAGATTATTCTATTCCCAAATATATACACAACATGCTAATATTAAGTGGAATGATTTCTTCCCAAATCTTATTTTCCATAAACCTCAGAAATCAGTTCACATTCCTGTTTTAAACCTCTTCGTTTTCGTCACATGAATAACAATCGTGTCAGTGCTGCGGCGACTGCGTATGCTTGTCAGTACAGCGCTGGTTTGAACCGTTTCGAGCAACCACTTGTTGCTTTGAGCAGCGGTCAGTGTAACACCGGCCTATATCTCTACACTATACACTACGATATATACATTATTACTAGATATTATACTGGATGAGCTCACATATTACTCAGAGTAACTCAAACGGCTCTACCAGACATTTTTCAGACCAAGATAGTTTCACTATTAAATATTATTAACAAAATTCAAAACCTCTGTCAGGATGGTCGACCAAGGCGGGAATCGAACCCCGTCTCCTGAATGACAATTCAGCGCCTTAGCGATTGATCCACTCGTCTCAGTTCGAGAATTGTTTTATCACACTAGCATCGTACAATTGACTAATTTGCTTTCTACAATCCGATTGGCCAATCACCATTGAAGTAAATAATCCTTAGAAGCCGATCAAGTTTTCCTACGAATCGATTTTCTTCTTTCGTTTTTCATTACTTTATATATGAGAATGTTTAGTTAGGCCTATATGAAGAGTGAAGGTGAGGTGTATGGAAAGTCTCCGCTATATGTTCAATAATATTCATGGTAAATATCTAAAATATTTCATCTTAAAACCACAGTAGTATTATTTCCAGCAGTAATTGGTAGTCAACCTTGTAAAAATTTGTTTCGTATTGTGACATAATTGGTAGCAATGCTGTTATTTCTGTTCTAAGAAACCGCTAATTCATACCGATTGATTGGATGCAAGTAAAAGAAGAACAAGGAATAACTGAGTTTCATTCATTGTAATACCCAGTATGCACACATGTGTTTGCAAATACGCAAGTAAAAGAAGGAAAAGAAGAAGGAATAACTGAATATCTTTTATTGTAATACCCAGTATGCATGCGTTTTAGATTCATGATTAATCTGGATATAACGAACGATATTTTAAATGAATTAAAATGGACAAAAAAGACAAAATATTCCCCCTCCGTGTAGCTCAGTTAGCTAAGGTATTGAAAAAGGTATTCGAGAGTACTCAATCGTTCGTTGTAGTTAATCGAGAAGCAAGTTCAGTATGTGTATTTGATCAAAATTCTGTATTGGCGAGAAAGCTCATTCACAACAAAAAATAGCGGTAAACTTAACTTTGAGGGGAACCCATGAATCCACAACATAACATTTCAATGTCAGGATAACATATACACGATCGTAGTGACTTTCCGGATGAGCATGTAGTAGTGAAACGGCTTCACACCTTTCAGAGAAGTATCTCTAAAATAATGTCGATCGATTCACAATATGTTACGTGTTATTTGTATGTGTAACGGGTACGCTGTGAGATAAAAGTTAATGGCAGAAATATATACTGTTACTGTTACCGGTACATACAAGTGACCTTTTCACCTTTGTTTACAAAATTTGACTCATTAGCATTTTCGACAAATATTGTCCGCAACAGATAATGTATTTGATAATTTTGTTTCTTAGACGCTTCAAGTTTTATGATTATTTATACGGTCTATCTGTGAAATTACCCTGGCGGGAAGTTTTTGTCCTATGGCGACTGGGGACACCTTAAGACATTCTATGTTCCCGTAGACAACACCACGCAGTAGAAGTAAATAATAAAGCGTATAAGTGTAATTGCGAATATCCTCAGGAATATGATTACAAAACTCTGTACTGGTAGTTCTTGTGTTAGCCTACCCTATTTCTTCGGAAGTGATGTGAAAACTATAACTAGATATTTTGAAACGTAAGCGGTAGTGTAAGTTCACGGAGTGAAAACTTATACGCCCTACAGACGCTAGAGGCCTCTCACGAGAATAGGAGGAGAACAAATCTGTGGTAGAAGCCATGCTGCACGATTATGTAATATAGGCAAAATGCATGCATCTTAGAGTGTTTTAATCTACATACGACGAATTATATTTTCAACAGATTTAATGATAAGGCAGCCGAAGAGTAAAAAATAAAATAATAATAGACTCAAATTATGGCTTCAAAAATGCGTAAATCTTTCAAAACCTGTTGATTCGATTGAAACACCTGCTTTACGAGGATCTTTATTTATTGATAATAATTGTCACGACTCTTAAGATAACGCAGGAAGACTCTCCTGCCTTATGACGTGTCATTTGATTTTATGCAAAACCGAGCCATGTCTATTTTGAAATACTGTATAGCAGATATTATTCATTGGAACTTGGAAAATTGGACGAATTCATCGAATTTTAGTTGCTGGTTACCACATTAAAAAGAAAAAAAAATCTATGTATCTTGCCTATTTATTCTTCCTTGTCAAAGTTATGATAGATAAATCCATGATATTTCCCTACAAAGACTTCCGAGTGCTCTGAATATTTCTTCGAACATTTCTCGAAGTTTAAGTGCTCATAAATATAAAAATATATATAAAAAAATGAATCAATATACAAATAGATGAATAAAAGTGTATCTTTACCTTGTGCTGTCCTGTCGACCAGTACCCGGATGTAGAATAGAACTGGTACACGTCCCCACCCGATACAGAGCACGACTCGAACCTTGAGGCACCCCCGAAAACAACGGCATCGCGGCACCACCCTGCGACACACCCAAATCGTCGCTCGTGAAGACGGCATCGTCGCCATCGTCAGCCGTTATCGACGTCGACGTCGGCGTCTCTTTCATCGTCAGACCACCCTCTTCGTCTTCGACTACTGTATTCATCACTTTCATAATCATATCGCCAACAAACCGAATCACACGCACAATCAAACAGGTTCACAAACCCAATAAAAATATCAATTAAAAAACACTTTGAAAATTAAAACGATGTACATGATTTATTTGTATTATGGCAATCAGATCGTCAGTTCACACTATTTAAAAAATCGAATTGTTCATATGGTTAAATATACGTCATAAGAAAATATTATTTTTCTCTTTTAAAAAATACTATTTTATACAAAAAATATCACAGCTGTGTCGTTTGTATCGTTTAATCAACAAAACAAATCCGTTTTTTTAGAGCTCACCGTTTTTCTTTCAGCACGATATCACATTAAATGTCATACATTGTCATGTAACAATTACTCATAATTAACATCGATCAAAAGTTCTTTCCATCATGTATAAAAAGTTTCAATAAATCTAAAACGGTAATCAAACTGCTTCATAAGAAGTACACTTAGCTCCATGATCTGTCTAGCATGTACGAGGCGAGATAACAGAGTGAATGATGCTGGAACATGATTGCATGATTGCTGAAGTCTCAATTGTCACGGCGGAACAGAAGCGGGAGCGTCCCTTTAGGCTGCGCTCATCACACCACACGATCACACAGCATCTTGCACCAACTACTTCATCATTCGAAGAGAGATAATATAGGAACAGTTGTCACGTTTTAATAGACGTGTTTTCAATTAAGGAAATCTATAATTAATTTATATTGTTGTGTTATTTGAGTTGGTATATCGGAATTACCAAACAATGGAATAGTTCTAACTGGCAGTTATGCTGTTGCCAGTAATATTTGTATTTACTGAATGAATAAAGGTTATTGGTAGTATCGGCATTTTGGTGAAATTTTTATATGGGCCAATGGGAACTTTTGTTTTTGTTCCCGGTGTAAAGTGATAATAAGAATGATAGTTACTGTAAAGTTAATGACCCCAGCAATAGTTGGGTTATTTGGGAGTTTATATCAGCGGGTAAAGGTGATAGTTGAACGTAAAAGTACAATAAACTCGTTGAAAATATCAATGAACTTCGGGCTAGGAACGCACTCCTCGCAGTGTTTGCATAAACTTTGTTAAGTATTCATGGTGGAGGAATTACACTGTGACAGCCATTGTCTAATTAAATGTAGACATTATGCACATTTTATCTTGATTTGTAAATTGATAATTAGTGCGATAAAGTTGTATCAACGACTGGAAGAAAAATTGTGTACATCATAGTTTCAGAGAAATTTTTCTTTGAATATTAAATCGACGATTTTTTCAATATGTTGTCTTCAAATCAGTCATATTGATCATACAAATTGTTACGTTGTTATATAATTTTGCTGATGATGAGTAATTGTGATTAATAGATGATAAACGGTTTTTGTTGTCAGTGTATGACCCAAGACTCGGAATAAAATGCAGCTTCAAGATTATTATGTCTGATATTTTCAGTACTTAAAACACTGATCTATATTCATAGTTAACTGTCGTATCAGGAAGTATGTTATACTGATTTTTCAGTTAATATCATCTGATATTAAAATAATATGTTGATTATAATAATATTAATTGATGTGATAATGTTTGGAATTGTTCGAAAGACGATGTTGATATGAACGAGGCAAAGTACACAAATCATGATTATACAACACAGTTTTCTTCAGCACACGTGGTTATTTCTTCGATTTAGTTTTCATATCCGAAGTCTTGACGAATTATACAAGTCCGCGGTTTGGATACTTTTGTAATCCAATCATAAGCAAGTAGAGAGAAGTATAAAACTATTTCTACTATTGTCGATCTTTTTTTTTAAATGATACGATCTCATTTTGTTTTAATATGTTCTAACGATCCACTTTTTTTTAAATAGTTCATCGATTTCCGTTGGTATCACTTTTTCGACCGAAATATTTCAGTTTTTCAAAACTTATTAACTAGTAGATTTCTCAATATTTTAATATATCGTCCAATGAATTTACACCACTTTAAAAAAAACGAAACTCATTTTTCAAATCACATTTCAATCGCACCCCGTCAGTCTTCACAAGAAAAAACTTGAATAATATCTGGTGTCATAATTCCTGTTGCTCGACGTTATAAGGTGTTTTACGAAGACGTTGAACACTATATGGGGGGGGGGGGGGGGGGGCAGGGGGCTGTAATGCGAGATGCGTGGAGGATATTGTAGCTCGAAGGAAACGAACGACTCCGAAATACTTGTATTTCATCGCACTGCTGATCCTTTAAGGTCACCTGTGGAGAAAACAAAACAAGAACGGTTCAGTTATATATATATTCAGCATATATATATATATGTGTGTGTAATTGATGAGACCTGACGTTGATGGGTGAAATACCATCGAAACGTCGTTTTCCGCAAACTACGAGACGTAGCACTACCGAAGAAATCATCTTACCATATATGTATATATATATATATATAATATATCAATATAGTTATAATATATGTAGATCCTTACACATATACATATATTATATATCCTCTATATAATATAATATTATATATATATTCTACATATATATATATATATATATATATATATGCACACATAACCACACTGCAACTTTCAATTAGATTGAATGCTTTTCAAAGAGGTAGGTGTTTTCTTATCGTAAATCTCATCCTGAAAATTATAATACATTAAAAATGCCTTTGCAATATATACTATATATATATATATATATATATATTCAGCAGTGATATTTGTATTTGTTATGTTGGTAGTTGACCTCCAACTCTCGCGGACACAAGTATAGTAATTATTACAAACATCTTGATGTAAAATAATCAGGTTTATTGAAATAATATCTAGGTTTTACGATCCAGTTGGAGTGAAATTAAATACACTGTATACTTATCGAGTAATGAATACAAGATGTAAAACGTACTGGGATATTGTCTGACGATTTGAAACGATATTACTAACTGAAGGCGTGTGCATTGGTTATTTGAATACAGACTTAGATTATAATGATTCAGAGTGTTTTGTCATGTCAATTTGAAGAAAAGTATTTTTTGTTGTACAGAAAGATGTCGAATAATTAATTAAATTTAGTACAAAATATACCGAGGTCTAAACATCAACCACTCTATTACCAAATTAATTTCCTTTTCATATAATGATCGAAAAATCAACTTGAGATACATTTTAGTGTAACCATGTGATTTACTCCTGAACTTATTAGGTTGATATTTACAATTTGTTGAATGAGTTGCAATGGAATTTATCATTTCCTTTTGAAGTGGTAACATCGCCCTTGTGGTACTCATTCCGAACGATCTTATACCAATTCTCATCCTTACTGATAAACATTGCCTTCGTGTATACAGTTCTGGGTGATAATATATACAAAAATCAATGTCTGCGATCTAACTTCTAATGTTGCAGCACTACATCTAAAACTCAAACTTCCCATTCTGACGTCAATGCACGGTAATCTCGTAAGTTATATACAACTATATAATTTAATGTCATGTCGCTACAATTAAAAAGTAGGAGTTGAAACAAAGAATAGTAAAGAGAATAATTAACACAGATATTTGAACTAGTTAGGTCTAATTGATTATTGCTTTTGGATGGTATGATTGCCATTGTAAGGCCCGGACCGAACGATCCTGCCTTGTCTTCCGTGGTCTTAATTGAAGAACAATGCCTTTGTGGCAAGTTTTACTCATCAATAAATATATATAAGTTATATATATATTTTTTTTTTCTTATCAACATCGAAGTCATGGTATACAATCATTGTTTCCCATTTAAGACCAAGGATGGATTAGTGAGACCGTTTAGAAGCTGCACCTTTTGGTTGTTTATAAGACTTCGAGGCAGTCTTGTCAATGAATTTAAAAAAAATCAATGTCTGCATTTTAAAGCGTCATGAAAATCTATATAGCCACAAATTAAAATTTTGACGTCAACGTACTGTAAGCTCATATAAGCTTCAATGAACTGTCACTTTTATGAATCTACATAACTTAATGACATGTCAATAAAGTTGAAAAGGAGAAGTTGAAACAAAGCATAAAGATAATAATACAGCAGGTGTTTGAACTAGTTTTTATTTATGTAATTAATTATGTAAATGAAACGCTTGTGTTGATTGTTACAGATGTCTACATTGGAGTGGGATATATTATAATTAAATGCATACATTACAAACATTGCTTTACATACGAATACGGAAAACCGAATGATATTTGAATTAGAATGTTCCTTCAAGGTCTAGTATTTGTTTAATTTATTTCTTTGATACTTACAGGCGCGTAGGAACTTTAATTTTAGGGGAGGGGGGGGGGTGAGAGTGGGGGCATAATTGTAAATCGATATATATATATATATATATATATATATATATATATATATATATATATATATCTATAGGGTTTTTGTACGAAGGCGAAAAAATGTAAACTCTTTCAATTTTTGAAGATTTTAGAAGCAGATTCAACATGAGCTGGTGGGTATTCTGACGAAAGTAATTGAATGGTGAGTGTGGCAAACATATATAGAGAGGAGGGGTAAGGTACACTAGTGGGGGGGAGGGGAGAGTCAGTGGGGTAATAAATGGAAGACGTATAGAAGATTTGGAAGAGAAGAAGAAATAGAAGAATTGAAGAGAGAAGAAAGAGATCAATAAGCAGATCCTGGTTTTGAAAACCGTTCTCTGGATGTATATAGATATAATTTTATTAGTTCATACGTTCCTATTCCAAGTTTGTTGAATGAGTTTCGTTACAATTAATTATTTCCTTATGGGTGGTAAAATCGCCCTTGTGGCGCCCCTTCCAAACGATCATACCTTTTACTCCTTCCAATTAATAGACATCTAACAGCAACTTTAGATTTATACATACTTATGATAAAATTGAAAAAATGGCTTGACAATTATATTTATATATTTTGTATTTAATATATATACATTATATATATATATGAAAAATATGTATAAAATGTTTCATTTTCAACAGAAATTTATCGTATATATTATATTTGTATACATTTCTTCTGTGTTGAAGTATAATTTTTTTGGTAATATTCGTACTTCTTTATGAGTAAATGAACTAATTAGTCTGTTAGTACCAAAACATATTTCACATTTCTAACATTGTCACACACACAATAATAATTGAACATGTGAACCGGCGGTCCTGCCCGACCGTCTCGCCTATCTATTAGCACTGTCGACCTGGTGTGTCGACCAGTCAACACTCCTGCATATTAGCCATCGTGACGTAATCAAGAAATATTCTGATTATTTCAGAGAAAATATTAATAAGGTGACATAAGAAACCTCGACCAAGTTGTTGCGTGCGTGCACATTCGAATCTAATGATTTTTATAAGAAGACTGACATTCTTGGAAATGAGAAGAAAAAAGAATGAAAGGAAGTATGAGCAAAGAACTTTAATGCCAACATTATCAACAATGATCACCATGATGATGGTGGTGATTATGATGATGATGATGATGATGATGATGATGATGATGATGATGATGATGATGATGATTAAGGCTAGGATGTTTATGCTATATCATATTTTTTGTTTTACCCTCTATCACATGGTCGTTAATGGATATATATATATGTTAGGCATCCCAGATTCTGAAAATGAAAATTTTATTTTGCATGAAACTGAATATTTGGGAACAATTTTGCTATAGATGCATATTTATGCATATTTATGCTTTTTAAGTGCATGTTTAATCATTTTCAGGAGTTTTAATTGATATTTTCATTATTTTCTGTACAATATTACAAAGTACATTTCCATTTTTCCTTGGGTCGAGGGAAGACCTACATACTTTGCATACTACATACTACCTTGCATTATTAGTTTCATTAAAAGCGACTTTTTTTAGGACGAAATTAAGTGATTATTTTTAATGATCCCCATTCCGTTCTATAGGTCTACATATATTTACTATTGGCATTTCCACCATAGTTTTGAGCCTGTAATTAAAAGCGTATTTGTTGAATAAGAACTAAATATTATGCAATTTTAAGTGCATATTAATGCATTTTAAGCGCATATTTTTGCATTTTCAAGTGATAAGTGCATGTATAGTTGAAGGTTTTTTTAGTGCATAAACATCCTAGCCCTAATGATGATGATGATGATGATGATGATGTTAAAGTTAGTCGTCTACGGAAGTATTTTATCTTGACATGGCGTTCAGATGTATGGAGATTCAGAGTTTACAGAGTTTCGGTTCTGTCAATCGTCCAGTTGGGGAACTGAGGATGAGGGGATGGTGACTCAAGTAAGGAAAATAATGGGACTATGTGTACAGTGTTTAGGCGGGCAGGGGAGGGGGGGGGGGGCCACTCCTTTAGCAGCTTCTTGGAAGAATTTTCCTCCGTGCACGGTCTGAGATGAATTTATTTATGTTTACGACCATTTTACTCTTGAAAAATCAATCTAGTTTCGTCAGTTTTTTAAATATAAATTTCTAAATTTCTAAATATATATTTATTTTCTTATTTCATTTACACATTGACTAAAGATATCAATGATTTAAAATTGTTTTTTTATAATATATGAAATCAAGGTTATTTTCACCTATTATACATAGATTATGTAAATAAAAACTATAATATCCATTAATACGCTTAATAAATAATAGTATACCTATTAATTACGTACATGTGGTTTTCAAATACAAGCACAGAGAGTAATAACAGATCATGGACGACATTGTAATACGGGAAGAGACACTTGTGGAATAGTGATGCACTTTCTCAAGGACATCCGCCTACAACTGCTATTAAAACCGACACATTATTTCCTGCATTTATAAATCACTTTTCTGGAATTTATCCAGACAAAAATTTACCATCAAAATTTATTATATACAACAAAATGTATGATTTACATTTTAAATATTTTAAAAACTGTAGTGACAAACTTGTTGAAATAATTTAAATGTGTTTGTAATAGGTTAAAATGTAAAGTTCAAAGAGGATTAGCAACAAGAATTTCGCCAATCATATGGAAGAATTTATTTGATTTTTGAATAAATGTTCGACATTCCAACCAAAAATAAACCAGAATTATTGACCAAGATGGTATAGTGATAAAATCATTTTAATGAAAACATGAATGGGGTATGAAAGAGTCAAGTTCACGAGTAAATTATATTACCTCTACTATTTCTGTACTGATATTTAGAAATATGCTTTGCATGACCTCATTCACAGATTTCATTCTCACCGTCCGTTGGCGTCCAGCTGAATGGGCGTCCTTTCAAACGTCATTTCAACACCCGTGGTCGTTATTTTTTATTTCATATCAATTGCTTAGTCCTACCTCCACGTAACATAGCTGTTGGTGGGGTCGTTGAGCATCATGATATATATATATATATATACACATACTTTTTTTTTTCAAATACGATAATCAAAATGATAATTCAATAGTCTATCGTAATTTGTTGGATCTATAGACGCATTCCCCCACAATAATTCCAACTGGAGTTATGTTCTCCGGTTTTATAGACTTTTGTGCTAAAAGACCTGGTGTTATGATTGATAAATATGTTGTTTAAGGGATTAATTAGTGGATTAACTTGGTATCATCTTGTATTAACTTGGGATTAACTATTACCCTTGGATACCAATAACATAATTATACCTTAATTGATTATTAGATTAATTTTCATTTATTAAGAAAGCGCGACCTAAGTAAAACTAGATTTCTCATATTAGAATAATATATGTGTGAAATTGAGACGGCAAGAATCGCATCAATGACTTTTTGTTAAGTTTTTGATGTCGATAAAAGAGAATAAATAAAAAGTATAACAGAAATTCTGTTCCGTCTAATGAACCCAATACATTCATAATTGCTTCAGCTGTTAATGAATGAGAAGCAATATGACGTTCACAAGTTGATATAGATATTGAATTAACATATTCTTATTAATTAATATGTGTTGTAAGCGGCTTGTGATTTCTTCGGGATGACAAATTAGATGCAAATCAAACTGTTAATTGTAACTAATCTTTGAGCGTGTGTCATCAAGACAACATCAATGTAAGCTATAATTTTATAAGGTGTAATAGGCATAGAAATTGAAACAGAGATAAATATTGAAAAAGTGTATTAGAACCTATACGCCAATAACGGTCTAAGAATAAAATATGAAGAATAATCAAAGAATCGATAAACGATTATTGTACTGGAGGAAAAATTAATTTCATAATCATTTTTGAAATTGACATAATTATTTTTAGTTCTCTTCAAAATTAGGGAAATAAATATAGCCATCATTTGTTAAAATCTAGTTTCAGGGTTATGATGCCGCGAGGGGTTAACAACTCCTGAAATCCGGTGTACACTTGCCATGAAATCCCATTGAAATCCCCTGAAATCAGGTGTACACCAAATTTGCGATTTGTAAACCCCTCTAGATACCGTTCAAGAAAATCAGATCATTGTTCATACTGATTCGGGTATTTTCTAACTGCCATAAAACTTTAAATTAATTTATTATTTATATATTATAAATCTAATAATTCGTCTTTATGTTCCAGTATGCATGGAACGAGATGTGGAGGCATAATGGCAGCGACATAATTTACCCCGACTAATTGACTAGCTTTCAATAACTCCAACATCCTCATTAATTGTCAACCCGGCCTTTGTCGAGTAACTTGGCGGTCCCGAACGGCAGTCTCCCCTATGATCAAGCATGAACACACGGTGGTGTCGAGACCGCCAACAATACGGCATAAATTGTAGGATACCGATGGACCTTTGCCAGCCAATTGTTCACACATAAGAGAGATGAAGGTTCGAAACACTAGGTTGTCAGTGGTGTGGGATGGGGGGACGGGCGATCGGAACCTTCATCTTTCGTAGATACAATTATATAGTTGTGTTCACGGGAGATGAAGGGTCGAAACACTAGTATGTTAGTGGTATGAGGTAGGGGAGACGGTCGATCGAACCCTCAGTTCTCGTGGATACAATTATATATAGCTGTATTCACGAGAGATGAAGGCGCGAAACACTCGTGTGTTAGTGGTGTGGGATAGGGGAGACGGTCGATCGGAACCTTCTCGTGGATACAATTGCATATTTTAGATCTTGCCGCCTTAGGAGTGAGAGCCCATAAGTCATTCTGAATTGAAATGAGTTTCTAGATTTGTAAAATAATTATAATTGATTGATCGTAATTATAATCCGCACCCCTTCGCAGGAAATCACTTCAAGGCAGTATATATCAACACTACTCAAGAATTTTAATCATTTCAGATTTTTATAAATTACTAAAACTGTATACGTAATTTTGATTCAACGACTCAAGTATTCATTCTCATAATCAATCCGAAATCCCATGTATAATTGTGAACAGTTCACAATGAAATAAGGCGGTATCAAACAAATCAGTTTGTATATTATTGACATACGAGTTATTAAAAATATATAAAAATGTTGTTTTCTTAACTACGTAGCAGGTTGCGAATATCGATCAAGGATTGAAGGTCTATCACTTCCTCATATTCAGACTGTTGCAGTTCATTCATGTCATTAGCTTTTATAGCGGGCTCAAGTTGGTAGACGGCATACTTCTTTCTGGATCCAAGTATACACGATACTAGAATTTCATTGCACATCAGACAAATTCCACATTGAAGTGCAGCATATAATGTCCCCACACTCAAACATCCGTTCAAAATCTCTCTGCTAGGAGAAAATGTGATACTCTACCCGGCAGCGAGAATTGTTTTGAAATTCGCTTTTTAAATGGGACTAAAAGTGGCCAATGGGAACGCATAGATTTGTGACGTCATGACTCGGGTACCGACCCGTTCTACGATATAATACAGAAGCAATATACAGAGCATATATAGCTGTGGCACTATTGTTAGTATCGCTGCTTCATATAATCGGAGTCCATTATTAGACCTTCGTTACAGTAACTCAAAAAAAATATTAAATGTTGTTGCGAGTACAGCGTTACGGTGAAGATTTATTTTTCTAATTTGACCACAGTAACGAAAATATCTACAAAAGATTTGTGATTTTCAACTGTTGTTTCTATTCCCATTAATAACCGACTCTCAAAAAAAAAATCACTCTACCCGGCACTTCCACAGCAATTTCAATCATACCCGGCCCTTCCACCAAAAAGTCGTGTCTTACCTCTGTACGTGTCATATCCGTGACTCGGGCCCCGGCAGGTCTTTCGCTGACCTCACGGTGATGATCGTGGGAGGCTGCTCCTCTATTGAGATGCTGTTACATTCATCGGAAGACGCGGTCAGAGCCGGGTACTTGTTGGTGGAGGATATCAGATGACCTGTGGAGACAGAAATGACGAAAATCAGTCGACAATTCGACAACAAAAGACAAATTCGCCTTCGCCCACGGAACCCTCGATCCTCCCGCCAACCTATTTCACCAGGCCCGCACCCTGACTTCGCCCGCAGACACCCTGTTCCGCCCGCCAACTCATTTCTCCAAGTCCGCAATGAGATTTCCTATAGGCTTTTGTCAAGTGACTCACTAATTGTTGAGAGAGATTCAATCGACAATTCGACAACAAAACAAAACAACATTTCCTATTGGCTTCTGTCAACTGACTCACTAATTCTTGAAAGACAATCAATCGTCATTCGACAGCAAAATCATGTGATTTTTCATAATGTATTGTAGTGTTGACAATTCTGTCAAGTGATGTCACTCATTGTTGAAAGAGATGGACAACAATATCCGCCAGTTGCAATGAATTGACCTACACTTATTGATAGTTCTTCACTTTATTGTAATAATGCTATGATGATGATTATTGTTTGCTTAAAGGACATCACAACCCCGAAACTAGATTTCTAAGTTTCTAAGAATAAGGATGATATGCGTTGCCCTAATTTTAGAGAAAACGAAAAATCATCATCTCAATTTCAGACATTTTAGTGATTATTTTTCTCCTCCAGAGACCATGAGTTATGACATAGGCATTACCGATTGTGTTTAGAAATATGAACAGAATCGAGAAATATCCAACTCACGACTCGGAGAAAGGGCCAGGTATTGGGGGGGGGGGGGGGGGGGGACAAATCAATTATAATTTCTGTACTTGGGATTCTGAATTGGGATGATTTGAGATGATTTCTGGTTTTCTCTAAAATCATGGAAATAA
Organism: Brachyptera putata; assembly: GCA_907164805.1. Classification (NCBI taxonomy): domain Eukaryota; kingdom Metazoa; phylum Arthropoda; class Insecta; order Plecoptera; family Taeniopterygidae; genus Brachyptera; species Brachyptera putata. The sequence goes on along the minus strand of OU015469.1, from coordinate 16,309,843 downwards.
ATATCGTCATTATTCGTCAGAATCTAGTCTATTGGTTGTTATATCCTTTAACTATCACCCCAACAGATAGGTTATGCCATAGAATAAAGAAATATGGAAGTATTTCTCTATTCTATGGTTATACGGAGGTACGGATAAAAAAAATGATAGTGAAACTACGAAGTGATGATAAGTGAATGGGACATTTACAAAAAAAAACATGTCTTATACGAGACTCGAACCCACGTCCGACGGTGACTTCAGTGACTATAACGGTGCCTTAGTTGACTGAGCTACGGAGAGAGACATATAATGGTGTGTATAACGATTGGGAATCGCAACAGATATCTAGATGCGATCATGTGACCATAAAGATGTCTAGATCTCTAGATCATCTAGATCTAGATTCACTTTAACGACCACGAATATCCTCGGTCAGAATGTTCGATCATGACGGGAATCGAACCCTGGTCTCCTGAATGACGGTTCAGCGGGCTACAGTTTCATTGTAGGACCAGTAGACGATGATAAAATAGGGCATTAACTTACGCCTGAATAGATAGGCTGACACACTGGCTGGAGAGATTCAAGTGTACACTATCATGCCAGGGGAAGTTAAAGGCTACATGGGTCTTTTTTTTTTTTCTTCTTGATAACTTTGAACGGTGTGTGATATCAAAATTCTAATACGGCGGAAATACACAGATATACACAGATATATTTAATACCTCAAGATAGTATAAAATTCAAGTATAACTCGGATCACATCGCATAATTGTCAAGCGTATATGGCTAAAAAATGTTTTATTTTAGTTTTATGCGCTTGACAATTATGCGATATGAGACAGTTAAAATTTGAACCATTTTGAATGTATCAAAAAATCTGTGTTTGCCCCTCAAAAGAAATTTTATATCTCATACCGTTCAAAAGTTATCACAAAAAATTATATTTCGCTAAATAGGATTCCATGGACTTTTGACGTACATAATTCACCAACACACAGACAAGGAGTATTGTGAATGAGACAAATACACGAGAATGGAACAAACTTCTATATGCTAGTATCTGTATTTATAAATTCAAGATTAAGGAAAAACAACTTCACTAAATTAAGGAAATCATAATATTATGGACTAACTGTGTAACCCAAATGAAACAAACACGACCATCAAAACATGATAAACTCTCTAACCCTGTCATAATTCCTATTGGAAACTGTATTTTGATTGGTGTTTAACGACGTAAACTTTATCGAGAGCTATAATACCTATTGACGTTGCAAAGCGATGAATGAGATGACGCGAATACATCGAGGGTTAATTTATTATCAACTATTTTTAGCGTTAAAGAAGGAAGCCCTCATGGCTACCATTCTACGATGTTTAAAAAAAAATACATGTTCGTGGTTAAGAATTGAATATTGATAAAATATGATGAAATAAATATACACAATATAACGTACGGTTGATTATTAAGGGGGTGCATTCACGGCACTCATAAAAATAGAGTAATTCATTCTTGTCTAGGTTCTCAAATCAGTGTAATTGAATGGATAGTAGATAATGATCATGTAGATAAGATAATGTTATGATCTTTAATTATGACATCCTATTTTTGTGAATTGATTCAGTTTTAAGATAATACGTCAATGAATTTCATCAAATTCTTGGTATTGACTGAAGTATTATCTCACAGCTGATTGAATTCACAAAAAAATATAATAAACATATATATAAAATAATAATAAAATAATAATATATAAATATATAAATATATGATATATTATGAACAGTGTATCTTTCATCCATATACTAATTAATTGGAGAACTATGATTTTGTATCAAGTTACGATGTCATTAAAAAATATATATTTCATTGCATTAAATTATATAATCATGTTATATTACAAATTATAATAATTCTGCTCTCGACTTACTCATGTTATTATGGTTGATATTCGGCTGCGCGATAATCTTCAGCTCGTCCAGCTGTTTGGCCGAACAAAGGGGCGTGTCCACCTCGTACGTGTTGTTGAACAGGCTGTAGTCCACCTCGTATTCGCCGGTCTCCTTCTTGAACGTCACCAGAGGTTCGAACCGGTGACCCCAGAGGATCTCGTTCGGCAGGTAGGACGAGCGGGCTTGCGTGGTCATACCCGTCGACTCGATCACACCTGGAACAAATGAGTGCTTGATTAAAGGCCATCACAAGTACAACCCTGAAACTAGATTTCAATGAGAGATGACGATATTTATTTCCTTAATATAGTGAAAACTAGAATTCATTATCGTGATTTTATAAATTGATTGTTTTTTGTCCTCCGGAGACCATGAGTCATGACGTAGGCAATACCGATTCTGTATAGAAACATCAACAGAATCAAGTAATGTCATCTAATCAGAAAAAAAGACAGGTCCTGGAGGACAAATAAATCAATTATAATTTCTATAAGCCAATTTACTTCTCCGTAATCAATACAAAAAGTTCATTAAAAGGATCATGAAAAACAATCAGGAAAAATATAAAAATCAGAACCGTGAAATAAAATTAATGTCGTCACCATCGTAATTTCACACATCAGAAGGCAGACTCTATCCACCAAACCATACGTGTACGTCACAATATGCGGAGGTTGTTGTTGTTGTTGTTGTTGTTGCGCACATCCTAAATTAACCGTAATCACCCCAATCTAACCAGTTTATTGAAACTAACCCATCCACAACAACCTAAACCAACTAACCTGACCAAACAAACATCCTAAACTAATCCAATCCAAACTCAAATTACTTTAAAATCTACTTCCGGTTCGGCGAATAGCCACTTCCGACATCAGAAAGTCAACACTGTACAGATACCAACCTTCCAGTATGACGACGATCTCGAACCTCTCTCTGATCATATCGGAGGCTGACAGTCGATACAGCGGACTCTGGGCATCGATACGATGCACTATCGTCGTCGGCCAGATGAAGAAGATCATCTCCTCCTCCCCGTCTCCCCCGACCTTCAGCTCGTGCTGGCAGAAGGGCAGTAACTCGCCCTCTCTTGTCACCTGTCAATACGTCATAACAGTCTAATTAAATCTAACTAATATATCTAATCAATAGTAGGAAAACAGAGAAAGGCAGAAGAATTGGTGGAGTGGCAACTGGAGGAAGAAGAGAGCGAAGGAGAAGGAGAAGCAGATGACGGGGAGGAAGACAAAACTATCTCATTATTTTATACTCCCAAGTACTATTTCATCTTATTTTATTATAACTATCTCAATATTTCAGCCATTTAAATTTTTTATTGAGTCATGATAAAATTGTAATAAATAACAAAAGCAAGAAAATAATAAATACAAACAAATAATTAAAAATAAATATCAGTAAATACATGATCAATTAGAATAAAGTATAACTCCACAATTTGACGACATTTTTTCCTGAATATTGAATGCAAGTATTCGTTATCCTCAGCTAGAACTAAACTGTGGGTGCGACCAAAGACCTTCCTTCCTACGATAATTCAGCAGTTCATCAAACGATGACATCAAAAAGGAAGTCACCCGTATTATATAAAAACAGACGTGGGAACAACAATCGGCGATAATTACTATACTTATATCCACGAGAGATGAAGGCGTGAACCACTCGTGGGATAATGGTGTGGGATAGGGGGACAGTCGATCGGAACCTTCATCTTTCGTGTCGACAAGTATTTAATCATTTCAACTAGACTTCTGCAATCCATGTCATCTTGATTTGTGTGCAGTGAATGTTGCTCATCCTTCCCAAGGATGAGCCAATCATAAGAGGAACTGATTCTCAGAAGCCACTGTCTTGCGTATGCGAAATAGCAGTCTGTTAATAAATCTCTTGATTTATTTTGGGTTTAAGGGGGTTCATGCACGGTGCTAATGAAAATGGAGAAATTTACCTCCACTAATTTTCTTCTATGTTCACAAACCAGTGAGATTGAATGAAAAGTTCACATCTCCAAGATAATTGTATGCTCTTTAATTGATATAACATTCTATTTGAGTGAATTAAATCAGTTTCAAGATAATACGTCATACGTCAATAAATGAAAAGAATGCGATGAAATTCATTGAAGTATTACCTCAAAACTGATTGAATTCACAATAATAAAATGTCACAATAATTGAACAGCAAAAAATTATCCTAGAGATGTGAACTTTTCCCTCAATTACACTGTTTTTTGAAAATGGAAAAAAATTTAAAGATATATTTAAAGATTATATAAGCACCGTGCACGCATCCCCTTAACGAGGCACTGTACTGATGACTATAAGATCTATTGGCGTCGGTGAATGATATATGAGGTGATGGGAAGGTTATTTTATCATGTGTTTTTGAATAGTGTGAAGGAGTCGGTAGATCAGCGGGTTCTGACGATCAGATCCTGTCGCGATTACGTGGTGAATGTTGCTCTTCTTACCAAGGTGTTTCGAAGTGTGACTTACGCAAGGCTGACGATAAGTATTATACAGTAAACGAGATATTATAAGTATAATAATTAGTGTCACTCGTCGTTTAATCGCGGATTAATGTCATGTATAACTAATGTGAGCATATTAAAAGAACAGTTTGCTTGTTAAAGCCTTCAATAAAGAGTGACGGAAATAATGATAGTTACAAAGTTGATTTTGATTGGATTAAACAGATTATACTTATTATTATTTATATGAGGTACTACCAATTGAATCGCGCTTAAAAATTAAAAACTTGTAAGAAAGGTAAAACTATTTTGAGGAACTTTGAGATGATGTTTCTCTATGGTCAAACCGAATTGACCCAAAACTATATAGTTCTAAGTTGGATGAGTTTGCGTGTACAGAAAAAGTTGCATGTCGATCGGTCAAACCCTGCGACCTGTGCAGTGCTTACAACAACAAAAAACACAGACAAAGCTTCTGAGTGGGATGGAAATCTTCGTTAACGCTCATCTAAAAAGCCAAATTATATTGACGAACCCATATCATGTATGATTTAATCGAGAAATAAATAAATACATTTAATAATAAACAATATGACTTGAAACACCACATCATTTATGGGCCTCAAAAACCCAACATGTATTCATTCATTGATTCACTACGAATCAGGACTTGGCTATAGCTGAGGTACAATGAACTTGTGTCAGTTTCAATGTCAATAAAATGAAAATTGTGCGAAAAACAGCAGTGTAAGACCATTACCAACATTGTTTTAGCTTACATTAACTTTCATTACTAACATTGGTATTAAGAGTAAACCAAACACACGAATGTTGATATCATCCACTTTAATCTAAGTCTCTAACGCAAAGTTCACATCTTCCAATAGAATATAAAATAAAATATGAAAAAATATGACTTACCTTTCTCTTGATGAGTTGCGCTCTCACGTGCGCCTCCACAATATGCGACTTCCTCATATCCCCGACACGAAACATCAAACAATACGACCCGTCTCTCTGGCAAATCACCGCGTTCCTACTAAACAACAACGTCTGCGTGCGCTTCTTCGGCCGCGACAACTTTGCGAATACTATCCCGACCATAAACGCTTGTATCATCACACCACAAATACTCTGCAAACACATAATAAATATCGCTTCTGGACACTCTTCAGTCGTATGTCGGGAACCGTAACCGATAGTATGCTGAGTCTCAACACTGAATAAAAAACAAGATGTGAAACCGTAGATTTCTTCCACGCAAGGGGTCCATTTCGTACCGTTAACATGGTCATTATCATGTGGTACCGTTAAATCACCGTGAGTGAATACGATCAACCACCAGAGGACGGCGAATGCTAACCAGGAGAGCAGGAAGTTGAGAGCGAATACTAGTAACGTCCAACGCCATTGGGCGTCGACGAGAGTGGTGAAGATGTCTTGGAGGTAGCGGCGGCGTCGTTTAGCGACGTTACCTTGGACGACGTTGCAGTCGCCGTTTTTGAAGACGACGCGTTTTCGGACGCGTCGCGAGCTGAACCGAGTCTGGCGGTACCTGCGGAGGAGAGAAGAAGTGGTTTAGAGTTTAGTTGTTTATTGGGAAGTTTTTATTGGTAAATGGTGGAAGAAAAGAAGGAAATGGAGGGAGGTGGTGAGAAGAGTTGAGATGGAAGAGGAGGAGGAAAAGCAGAATCAGGCAGATGAGACGTAGGAAGAAGCAGAGTACTTGGGACTGGCAAAATCAAGTAAAGACATGTTGTGCCCTTGTGAAATGTAAGGTACTCACCTAACTTTGTTAGAAAAAGTAGTTGGAAATAAATAAATACAAAATTGGAAGTTCAATAAATATTCAGTTGTAGCCTCCGTGGCTCAGTCAACTACCACACTGCGTTAGTTTAATCATTTTAATACTGATTAACGACCCCGCCAACAGCTAGGTCAAACGATGGAGTGATGATGGGTGAAAGAACGTTTACAAGAACCCATGTCTTATGCGTGACTCGAGCCCATAGTCGACTTAGCCACGGGGGCGGCGCACTGCGTTAGAAACTAGAAACTGCGTTAGAACAAGGTCGCGGCCGTGGGTTTGAGTCTCGCATAAGAAATGTGTTTTGGTAAACGTCCTTACACTTATCATCTTCATAATTTTATTACTTCATTATTCATTACCACATTTTCACTCATATTATTATATCAGCTTTCCGTCTAAACATATATTGTACTTGTATAGTGACTGCTTTATAACCATTCTGAGAAGTAATAATATCTCAAATACTCTCGATTTATAACGAACATTCACGATAGGATATGTTATTTGTATGTAACGGTATATACGCTCAGAGGTAAAAATTGACGGAAAAATTATCGAGTGTTACTGTTACATATTCATACAAGTTCTCACATTTCCACATTTTTTATATAAAATTTGAGTCATTATCATTTTTCACAAATATTATTGTCTGCATCTTATGACGTAGTAATTGATCAATTTTGTATCTTGCACCATTCAAATGTAATGACCATTTATATCTACGAAATCACCCTGGCGGGAAAGTTTTTCCTTATGGAGACTGGAGACGCGTTAATACAAAAAACACATTGGTAATTTAAGATGTCACGAAAAGTCTGTAAATAATAATTAAACTCAAGAGTAATTAACATAAACTTCTTTGTCGGCTCCGTCAACACATGCACACGCAAAGCTATTACAAGTGTATAATTATAATAATATTATCAAATTATGCACTTTATTTTATAATTATTCTCGTATTTTAATGAACCTAATTATTTATATTACTTGCAATTATTATATGCATGAATAAATTGCAAGATTTCGTTATCGTATAGTTCTAGGTTGAGAAACTGCTCTGGTATTTGGAGAGCATGACGAAGAATCTGGTCGATAGTGAACCATAAAGATTGGGTGATCAAATAGGATATGTGACTATGGTGACCATCATAAAACAAGCAATAAGATTCTTGTATTTGGCGTTATAGGCTACATTGTTGTAATAAGTGGAAAACAATGGTTCTGAATTATTTTTTCCAATCGCAATTGGGTACTATTAGTGTTTTCCCCCAACTTTTCTAGCTGTATTGGTGAAGTTCCAAGTATCTGATTATTACTTAATAATATGCTTGAGACTTGACTAATGTTAGTTTAGGAATTAGGTTGGTCATTTATATTTTATATTTGGATGTTTTAATTTCAATTGTATTTCCTATTAATTGATGTACTATTGTTATTTATATTATTATGTACATAAACCCTACTTTCATCCAGAGCCTTGATTGGGGAACTATGATTTAGTTTCAAGTTTCGGTGTTAATAAAATATATGTATAAATTATACACATATATATATATATATATATATATATATATATATATATATATATTAGATATTTTCACAAGTTTATATTAATATTCATGTTTCGGTTCTTTGTATGTATTTAAATTTGTTATAATAAAATATAATGTTATAATAAGTTATAATAAAATTTAAATACACACAAGAGGAACCGAAAACATGAATTATTTAATATATAAATATAGTATTATGACTATTCATATAGTAACACTATTTAAATCTATATCATATGTATATCTTACTTATGTAATATAAGTATATTTAAATGCATAAAAATGATATAATAATATATAATACGAGTAGCTGACATCCTATTACCGGATTTCATGGTATCGCTCTTTGCTTCTCGTATTGTAACCAGAAACTTTACCTTGCATACGTAAACATTATTTTAATCTGAGATTAATATAATGCAATTATCTTCACTTCGAAGTGTAGAAGTATTTAATTCGTGAACATGCGTTCCGTGTGAAAAGTTAAGGACAATACCGAACAATGTTACACGAAATGGTATATATAGCGAGTAGCAAAAGACAATATTCCTTTGTACCCGTGAACATTGTACAGGTGGTAGCGCCGGGTTTGCTGTCAAATGCGTATTTTAACTTCAGTTTTTCCTGTGATACCGTAACACATTTGGATTAGTTCTTCATGACTACGATATTGTTTGCTTAATGATCCCACCCACAGCTAGGTTATTTGGGATATGATTGAGCAGGTGTTAATGAAATAATGAAGTGGTAATGTGTGAAAGAACGTTTATAGAGACTTCTATGTGGGACTCGAATCCACGCACAACGATGACTTCAACTTCTAAAGCGGTAACTTAGCTTACTGAGCTACGTCGATCGGCTTGGTTGTTGATCAAAATTGTCTGTTATTTGTGAATAAATATTTTTTTACGTCGGAGTGAAATAATTATGTTGAATAAGATAAGATTTACACAAGGACTGAAAAAACACAATAATGTTTCACTTTTTTAATCCAAATTCTGTCAGAACTAATTTTAAATTCAAAGTTGAAAAAACCGGATGACATTTAGAACTTTTTAATATATTATAAGCTGTAACTCAAATAAGACTTTGACGCGTGTTAAATTCTGTTTCACATTTTTTTTTTAATATTTGACATATGCATGTAATGAATAATATTCTGGATGAATTCAAGATATTAAGGCAAACCTGAGGGAAAAGATCCCGCCGTGAGAATTTTACGCATCTGAATAATCACAGAACATGCAAGATTAGAAATTAATAAATATGTCATATGGTGCAGACGTTGTCCAAAAATACTAATGAATCAAATTTCGTTAAAAACACAGATAGAAAGATTGAATATATATGATAGTAAAACCAGATATTTTCAAAAAAAAATCCGATATCACTACGGACGGTAAAATACTAATTACATGTATAAGCTTAAGCCTGTTTCACTCTAAACACGGTTGCACGTTTTTCCGTCCCGGTAAGTCACGTGAACCACTTTACGGGACGGAAAAATCCGTGCAACCGTGGTACTATATATTATGTACAAATCTTTGAAAAAATAAACATAAACATATATGAATTAGGCTTAACGTGAATTTTTGTATCAAATGAATTGACAATTTTTCAGAAGATATTTATCTGAAAGGCAATTTCACTACAATTCATTCAAACGGAAAGTCCCCAAGATGGTTCATAAGTTATTTTATGTTGATGACGATATTGTGTTGTGTCTAGTACCCTTAAGAAATTCTCAAAACCACAAGCTACAAGACATTACCTTATAAGTTGTTGAATTGAATAGCTACGATGAAATTATCAAATTAGAAAAAAATATCCTCCATCAATTTGATGTACTGAAGAAAAAAGTACTAATACGGGCTGGATAAAATTAGTAAGATTAAAATGATGATTTATTTCTGATATTAATCCTTTTATAAAGTGACGGTAATTCCGGGCAAGGACTTCGGTTCAATATCCTTGGAAGTTGAGCCAAACACGTACTCATCTCAGAGTCATCCATGCTCAAGGACGATCGCGGTTTTACAAAATTAAAATAATGTTTTTCGAAACAAATTTTTTTGCCTATTTGTATGAGTAGAATGCTATATATATCGATGTGGTAAGATGAGGAAATCAAAATAAGTTAAGATGAGGACAAATTTTATTTTATTCACATTTATATAAAACTATATACACTTGGGAAAAATATCGATTTGGAGTTTCGCTGGGAAACACTTGAAAATATTCCAGTGTAAATGTTTGAATAACAAAAAAGACAAGAACAAACCACAAATTCTGTAGAGACTTATCGAGCAGACTCACTATTAATTATTTGTTCTCACCACGTTAGGTTAAGCTTCGTATATTCATATGTTTCTTATGTATATTTTTATGTTCATTGTGTTTTTAACTTATTTACTTTTCATTATGGCAACAATATACTTCAATACACTATTGAGTGACTCACACAATATCCATCAGAGTCCTATATAAAGTTAAGTATAATTTATTGCTCAAAAATTTGTAATCATAACTTCACGACTATGAGGCGAGGGGTTAACAACTCCTGAAATCCGGTGTACACTTGCAATGAAATTTCAATGAAATCCCCTTGAAATTTCCTTAAGTCACTTGAAATCCCATTGAAATCCGTATGAAATCTCCTGAAATTCCATTGAAATCCTCTGAAATCTCATGAAATCTCTTGAATCACCTGAAATCAGGTGTACACCAAATTTGCGAGTTGTAAACCCCTCGCTATGAGGTTAAAACAAAGTTTATCAACCAAGAAATTATTCAGTTGTACATTTCAGAGATAAAACAAAAATCAAAATCATTCCATTTTCATAAAAAAAACATCTTAAATTAGTGAAAAATAACGTTTATTTCAAGAATATCCTACAAAGAAAGCTTCCGCATGAGAAAGTGAACTAATAAACCCATCCAAGTCATCTCAGCGTTTAAATCACGTCATGTCTCTACTTATTTATAAACCATTAAGTGTATGTCCAGGCTCCTCACACCACGCTAATAATGTGTGCTAGGAATGTTTTTGTGTTGGTCGCAAAAGTTTTTCTGGAACGACTTTCAACTGTTGTAGCCAATTAATGAATAAATAGACACCCTCTTTCACACTTGGCAATTAACCAGTGTAACTTGTGTGTTTAACTATTAGATTAATTAGCAAGCAAGTTGTGCGTCAATTAGAATAAAATACAATAGCGCAAAATGTGATATGATCTTGATGTGAGCATGAGATAAATGCTGATGATGGATGCTTTTTTATTCTAGGAATACGTGACCGAGCAATGACCTTCAGCAGAAATATAAATAGGGAAACACTACGATTTTTCTTTTTCTTTCTGGTAGTTGATTAGAGCAGAAAGAAGTCAGCAGTTTAATAAAAGAATATTTGTGATTCAAGTATTGAAAATTCGTACCAGCTGGGCTCATTTGCTGACATTGGAGAGAAAAAACAATAATAATACAAAAAATATATATTATATTCAAGTTATATAATGTGTATATATATATATATATATATATATATATATATATATATCGGTAGGTCGCTTGAGAACCTTTCCGGTGACAGTTGAACATATATTTAAACATTTGGTTAAATAAAGTTTGTGAGATATCAAATTCAATTTGAAAAATGTTAAAAACCAACCGTAGCGTATATATTTATATTATTCAATAGGAACCCACCCACAAAATGTATCAAATTTATTTATTCATTGATGAGTAAAGGTTGAAATAGTAGGCCTATGTAAAAAATTTGAAATTGGAAAAAAAAGTTGAAAATTCCGATAAAATAGTTGAAAAATACGTTAATCCGTTACATACACTAAAACTTTTAGATACTTAGCATCTATATGAAAATTGATACGTGGATAGGGTAAACCTTCCTCTACCATGCTAAGCTATTTTTCATCAGCATACCTGAAGCCGTTCTGATGCAAATAAATAGTTTCGGTTACCTCGATTTACGGAAAATTTTGCGTGACTTTCCCCGGTATTTTGTGCCAAACGCACGAAGTTGAACTGTTTATTTTTAGCTTATCCCAAAGCCAGTCCTTTTACGAACATATCGCTATCGCACACGATATAATACCTCAAGAAATAATCAAGTGGTGTATGTAACGCGAGATGAATGTTTTGTGACCATTTTCAGAGTCAACTAAAGCATAAATTATCGTAGTGGCCCGTAACTATCGTTACTAGTTATATAACTAGTAATAGTTCGTGATAATTGTAACTAGTTTCCTCTTTATTCCGATCACATAGCATTACCTGCTGGTTAGTTCTGTTCACGAGCAATTAAAGCAGTCAAGGCGATCATAATTCTCGACAGGAACCTGTTTTATCATCAATCAGGTTCTTAATGTCTGTCAATTGACTAGTTCCGGTAAGAATTACTCTGAATTATTCCTTTCGGAGTAAAACTTCATCTTGGTAATACTCACATACTTTTATCCACGAAAGAAGATCTTCTAAATAACTAATAATTATTTTAAATGACTTCGATGAACACACGTAGAGATTTTCTATTTAATCGAATGAGTCATTTGCATTTTTTTTTCAACATCAAAACTTGAAACAAAATTGTTCTCCAGCAAAGGCTATGGATGAAAATGAATAAATATAAAAATATATAACGCAAATATAATCTTTATCTTTCCAAACTACATTTTCCAAGTTGAATTAGAAAATCGATTGAAGATTGAAAATCGATGGCAAAAATATCGAATGTTACCGTTATACATACAAGTGATCTTTCCACCTTTGTATTATGAAATTTGAGTCATTAGTATTTTCTACAAATATTGTCTGCATCAGATGACGTATTTTTAAATTTTGTATCCTGTATAGTATTAAAGTTTAAGGATCAGTATCTGTGAAATCACCCTGGTGGGAACTTTTTGCCCTACATAGAGCTGGGGACGCCTTAAACAGCAAAGTTGCAATGTTGAATTAAAATAACATCATGTTCAGAACGTTGATTTTTCGTTTTAAATGCCTGAAAGGAAGAAAGTTAATTTAACATTGGTTTCGGTTTAAAATACATATTCGAGCATTTCCACTATCGTTCCAATTAACCCGAACAGTAGTTTTCGAGTTATTGACTCTTGGTTGTTTTCGGTTTTTGATATTGGATACAATATTTTGTCCTGTTTGATAGAGTTTTCAATTGTTTCTTTCAACTGATGAAGACAATATTCTCTTGCCAAATTTTTGTTCTCTTCCTTAATGTCCACATTTGAAAAGTGTATTTTGATGCCACATAATTTTAATATATTCTGTTTTTACCCATCACTATTATTTGATTTACTTTTCACTTTCCTATTTCCTTTACTTTAAGCATATTTTACTAGATAATATATCTCCAGCATTTATTATTAATTACTGTGACATTGTTTCTTCACCACAAACATACCGGGGGAAAATCCTTGAAATATCTCAAACTGGTCGTTATGAAAGTCTTGGTCGAGATCTAACTATTAACAAATACTACTATTTATCCGATAGATAGGTATTAACACTAATAATAATAACTACCAGTACTATATTTATCCAAGAGACTCTATCCTCCCCCTCCTCAAGTAACTTAGCTGTTGGTATGGTCGTTCAGCAAACATTGATATCATAAACTTGGACAGATACTACTATAATCGAAATGAGATACTAAATACTCCAGTTATTATCACGTTCGATATTTGTGTTAATTTCACATCTTATTCGAGTATGGACGCTGTAGTGCCCCACTATTCGACAATTGCTAAAAAGAATTACAAAATACGAAACCATAACAAGTAAGAAGTTCTTTCGTATCATCATATCGTATTTTTGATGTTGATAAACTCATTTCTTTACCCTCTCTATTTCTCTAATGTATTTATGCATGTATTTTTTTCACGTTTAAACATAATTTATGAATACATATTTTGCCAATAACACTGCAAGTCACATTTTAAAATCTGTCCTTGAATTAATCTAACGGTTACTTAATCATTGGAGAAAAGTTAAAAAGTAAGTGCATGGAGTCATAAAAATGTATTACCGCTATTCCTGTACAGGCTATATAGTAAATGAACCATTGCACAGAATTGCAGAAAACGTATAAGAGAAAACAAATTCCTAGAAACTGAAGTATGAAATGATGAAAGAAAATCTATTTTCGTAAGTAGATATGACGTGTATAAAAATACAGTCTTTACTGAATGACCTGATTTAATAATATTTCACAAAATAAAATAGTCAGAAACGAATTTTTATATAAAAAAAATCACATATCTCGTTTTATGAATCATTTTAAGCAATTCATTTAACCTCGTCGTTGATGCGCCGTGAAACCCAAATATTCATTCATTGTAACAAAATAGATATTGCTCGTTATAACTTGATGTCAATACATAAGTCAATATACTGAAGGAGTCTTCTTTAATAGCTCATGGGAGACAATTTAGCGGAATATCCGTTCTTCGGTGATAATAACTTCGAATGAGAGACATAAAAATTATATTTCAATACAATCATAGAACTCTTTCAAACTACCTTCACAGATGTAGGCCTACAACTAGAACATATAATTCTTTAGCTGTCCGAAAACCGAAAATATTACGATCCAAAGTTAGTGATATTTATGCATATCATTCTAAGGTATTAGAGATATCTGTGTTTCTTTCGGATTGTAATATTTATTGAGTTTTTCATCGTCATCAAATGTAAAATTTGTGTCACCAGAAAATTGTTTCACCAAATCGACTCTCATGCGTAAATACGAATATATGCACGCTACGAGTAGGCCTAGATACGAATATTTATTCACAACTCAAATTTACATTTCAAGTTCCGGATGAAATTAATTTATTCATCTTGTAAATACATTTAAAAAATGTAGTTCTATTCCTTACTCCGAGTATGTGAACATATTGTCTACAATAATCACTTACTTTACTCATTTTGCAAATATATTCAAAAATGTTGTAGACGAGTTGAATATCTTCTCCGGGTATGAAAACATATTAATCTACAATAATGAATTATTTTATTCATTTAATAAATGCTAAATCGAATATAAACGATTTGAATCATCACAGGATCTTGCACATCCATTAAATCAACAATCAACGTATCTAAGTTTAGGGTTTTCCTCCAGTAGGTCAGCACTACGAGTCTATTTCCTGATTTCCCGTGTCAGTGGGCGGTTTGTTTTGTTCCCAGTTCGGTGGGCGGTGATCGACTGGTCGAGTGACACAAGTCAGGTGACCAGTAAAGCACACTGCTGCCACGTGCATTTTCTGCCACGTTGTTGGAGGTTGGCTACCAATATAACAACCACTAACATTCAGCGAAGTGGCTATTCGTCGGACCGGAAGTAGGTTTAGATTAGTTTCAATTTAGAATAAATTACTTTAGGTTGTTTGCTCTGTTTGGTTAATTTGGGCACTGAATTTTGACTTTCAAAATCAATCGCTTAGGTTGATAGGCTCGGTTGATTAAGTTTGTTAGATTGGGTTAATCATAGTTAATTTAGGATGCACTCAACAACAACAACAACAACAACAACAACAACAACAACAACAACAACGTCTGTACAATGTCTGCATGTTGTGATATGGTCCGATGAATTAGAGGCTGCCAATATTCAGTCGTTCGCTTTCTTCTGAACCGGACTGGTCTTTGGAAAAAGGTCTCAATAGAGAAGCCGAAACGTCAGTCAAGAATTTCTTCCGAAGTGGCAATTCGTCATACCGGAAGAAAGTTTTAGATTGGTTTTAGTTTATATTAAATTAGTTTAGGTTGTTTGTTCGGTTAGGTTACTCAGTTTAGCTTAGTTTGGGTAGATTGTGTTCAATAAATTGGTTGGATTGGTTTATTTAGGTAAGTTTAGGCTGCGCGCAACAACAAAAACAACAACAATGCCCGCATGTGGTGACAACCGATGGTCCGATGAATAGTGACTGCCAATTTCTTCTTCATTTCACAAGACGCGACGAAATCACCCAATAACAAGTACCTGATATTCGGGTCGCGAAAGCCTTGACGATATTTGCAATAACACTTTTTAAGACCAACGGAAAGAAATGTCAGTTATTTGGTGGAAATCGCTTTCGAATGGTGTAAGATACGGTGGTGTGATTAGATTTGTTGCCTAGATAAACACGAAAGTGATGGCCTTCCCGATGGCTCAGTCAGCTATCGCTAGCGGTACAAACTGAGATCACCGTTGGGTGTGGGTTCGAGTCCCGAATAAGGCATGCATTTTTGTAAACGTCCTTTCACCTATCATCACTACATTGTTTCATGATCACCCGCTCATTCGTACGGGCCCGTATAACTAGCTGTTGGTGGGGTCGTTGAGCAGCATCGAAAAAAAATGAAAGTGATGGTGATTTGTTTCATCTGGATAAGGGGAAAGATAATTTTGGGAAAAATTATCTGGATCAAAATACAAAGATGAAAAATTATCTTTATGATTATCTAGATAATTTTGTCTGAATAAGTCATGACTTGACCCCCGATAACCTTGCTCGTTGCTAGTTTGCCGATATCTGTTTAATAGAACCAATCTCATTTCGAGAAACTTGGAACTAAATTCAGATCGAAATATTGTAATAAAGTCGCCCTCAGCAGCTCAGTCAGCTATGGTTGAAAAATTTGAATCTCTTGGAGAGATTTTATTTTACAAATTTTTCCGTCCAGACTAATCTTAAGGGGTTTTTTCGAAACTTTGAGATGCTATAAATAAAAAATGGTTCCATCGATTTAATCCCCAAACTACACAATTCTGAGTTGGATCTACAGGAGTCTGGGTCTACAGGAAAAGTTCATGTCGATCAGTCAAACCCTGCGACCTGTGCAGTGCTTACAGAAAAAAAAAATGAAAAAATACAAAAATGAACACGGACAAAGCTCCATAAGAGTGGCATGGATGTCTCCGCTATCGCTCAGCCAATAAGGAAGCATTCCTAAAAAATATCGAAGTTTTAAATAAACTGAAACATATTATGAGTTTGTAACATGTTTTCGATACGTCAATCGACTACTAAGAAATATCAAACGAACGATTTGCTTTTATTTCAACAGGAAACGAGTGCTAAATATTATTTTGGCGTCACAAATCGACTTTTATGGGACAAACGACCGAGCTTGCAACATTGAAACACGTCACTAGCTAGACACGTTGGTCTATAACCCAAATGCATGCACTTTGTATCACATTGTTTGATTGCCATCATGGCTGAGAATCCTGACTAAGGTATATCGTGGTTTTCCGTAGTCGGTTTACATCAGTACCACAGATTATTTCCTCGTTATTATCAGTCTTTTTACATAGATTATAGAACAACACTTGATACAGTAAAACAATCCACAAACTATTCAAGAAAGACTTGACTGTGGGGGGTGAAAAGAAATATTTTCAATGTGTATACTGATTCATGCAATGAAGGTGATTAAAAAAATGAAATTATGATTGATATAATACAATAAAGATGACTTCTAATTGAAAAGATTAGTCCCACACATTGGCTTATAAACTGCAATTGAAATAATTACAAAATGAAAATAAATAAATACTTCATTGTGCACAAAAACGTCAAGGAGCACGTAAATATTTCAGATCAATATTCAATCAACAAAAGGCCAAGATTGTATCCTTCCATCCAAAACAACTAATGCAATCCAAAACGAACAAATGAAATAATCTTTTATCCCGCCTTTCCATTACCTCATTAATCATTCATCGACGCCAATAAATCCCTATATAGTTATCATCAGAGTCAGTCGTTAAATAATAACAACAATAATAATAATAATGTATCTATTGTCTCCATTGAATTCACATACAAAAACTATATAAAACACTTGACATTATACTAATGAAGGATGCTGAGACATTTGATTTAAAACAATGGATATCATAAGTTGCACCTTGATCAAGATAGGCCTAAGTTAGTACATTTCAAAAATATGATTAAATGAGTATACTTTAAAACCCAATATAATTTATATAGGCCTATATAAACCTTTATTAAAGACTATGTCACGGTATACATTATTGCCGTTCAACACAGTCATAATAATAATCGAATAAAAAATTAATGAAGGAAAAAAACACACAATAATAATAAATCGCACGTGAAAAAATCGTAAAAAAAATGAAGGTAGAAAATAATGAGAAAGTAATAATCAGTAATATTAAAAAGTATCAGTATAAACAGTAATATGAAAATAATATAAAAATAATACAAAAATGATAATCTTCATATATATTTTTTTACTGTAGAGTTTAAACAAGTCTCTGTATACATGCACTATAAAGATCCGTCTACGGAATATTGAGGAATCTAGTTGACGGATTGTTTATTATTCTGGAACTGCATGGTGGTCATAATCGATGGTGAGAAGTGCGACTTAACTCTAAACAATTGATCATTAATATGCGATAAAAGTTAATAAATTAGCAATTAAAAAGGTTCAATTCACAGCTGTTGAATAACAAATTATCTAATTATCTTCACTGAGATGAAAAATAAACACTTTCCGTATGGGTACATGTGTCTGTGTATTAATGGAACGATTTTTAATTATTTGATTATGTGTTTTGGTATTCTATTTTAATTGGTTCTCTAGTTATAAAATATAAATGTGTAGTATATTCGTATTTTCGTCTAGACATCCGAATTGTTCAGTTAAACCGATTCATAATAACACGGTTTCAAAGTTATTCACGTTTATTTGGTTACAAAGTTCATGACTTTTAATTTGAAATAATAATAGAATGGGGTGGTAAGATCGCCCTTGTGGTGCCCCTTCCAACGATCCTATTTTATCCTCAGCCTCAATAGGGGAACAATGATTTTGTATCAAGTTTCGATGTTATAAAAAAAAAACTCACAGTCTCCGTGGGTACGCACACTTATTTATAAAACAATTGTTGCACCTCATCTAGATTTTTGTTGTATCTCACTGTGGAATATAAATAAGAAAAATGGGCATCCTACAAGTTCTACAATATAGAGGAACTGTGGCGTTGCCATCTAGTATATACACTTCACAGCATGTAGGCGTCGATAGACAGCCACTTTAATTTTCAACATTTAGCGTTCTTCTTAATATACATGAATATTCGAAGCGATAATCATTTTTGTTTTATCGAGTTTGTATTTATTGAATTAGCAAACACCAAAACACTCCACAAATATTTCCATGAAGTAATAAATAATGAACACTCTTTTCACACTTTAGCAATAATAATTATGTCGAAAGAGTTTTACATTTTAGAGATTGTTGTTTTTGAAGTGTTAATGATTTGGATTACTTATTCGAATTTGAAAAAAAACATATAAATCAAATAAAATTACGCAGTATTTCGCATATTTGTTGACATCATTTAAGGACCGAGAAATTATTAGTAGGTTTCTTTATGATATATACCAAGTCCACAAACACATTGGTAAGATTGGTAAGATGTTTTTTTGAGCAATATTTCTGAAAGATTGGAATTCTTTACATATTTTAATAACTACTTTCCTAATGTCGTGAATAAAGCAAAGAAGTTATTATTTGCTATCATTTTCATGAGTATTTATATCCGTTTTAGCGAACACTTGGGTGAGTATTAATTATAAGCCAACTATTCTAGTCAAGTTACAAAAATAACAAGGGTTAAGCAATATAAATAAAGAGCTAATCCACTATCAGTTGGTGAAACCGGAACTTGGTAAAATACAATGTAACAAATTATTCGATATTTAAACCTCTATAATAAATGTTATATGCCACCGCAATTTGTAACAGTAACAATGAAATAATTAATTTTTTGCCGATAAAACATCAAACAAATCATAACCAAACAAAATATAGAATCAAGTTTTAGCTTTATCCCACAACAAAGGATGAAATATGGTAAACTGCCAGGGAAAAACATGCTTAATAACTCCACTGCTACACTCATGTTATGTTTCGTTTACGATCGGTCCATAGTGATTAAATGTGTAACAATGACGCTTGAAAATCAGGTTTATAATTAAGCTCTAGAGGAATTAAATAGAATACGTGACAGTTATTTGAAAGGAAGATTAGGATGGAGAGATGACAAAGAAAAATCCATGAAAAAGAAGGAAAACAAAAAGATCAATAAGATGTTCGATAATTCGAAATCCTCAATAAAATTAATTGAATCATCCGGTTTATTTTGTTAAATGAAACGAGTCTTTTTTTAAATGAAAAAAATTGTTAGATGAGTTCAGTCAAAATTTTGCCCTTGTGGTGCCCCGTCCAAACGATCCTAACTATCGTTGTAAGCTTCAATTAGGGAGTAGTAACTTTAATCGCCCATCGTCTTCTAGTTAAGTCTATTAAGTATAAGCTTTTTAGTAAGCATAGTGGAAACTGAACTCAAGTCGGTCATGGGCTCGAGTCCCGCATAATACATAGGTTTTAGTTTATCTATCATCCGCTCATTCGTACGCCCGTATGTTCTAGCTGTTGGTGGGATCGTTATAGGTAAACAATCATCATCAACAATGACTTCGCGAGGTGTTGTCCACGTCAATAAAACTTTCACTTGATTGGGTACGCAGTTACACGAAGAAACGTGGCACCTCCACCAGAACTCATCACCTTACAATTTGTTTCAAATTTTAATATATTTTTTAAAAATGAATTCCGTATACTTTATAAAATAAACATCGTTAATGTAAACATAATATTATTATATCATCTGAACGAAAGTATATAGATTTAATTGCTAGTTGCTTGCTATTGGCTGGGTATTTATATAAAAAAAGCATCTACCAGTTATATAATTTCATGTATATGTTTTTCTAGCATTTTGTTTGTATTTATGATATTGTGTGTATTTTATCCTTTACTATACATTGATTCACTTTTAATTGTTGTATTTTATCAGTTTTAGTCCACTTGGATAAAAAATTAGAATTAATAAATAAAATTATTAAAACTTAT
This sequence comes from Brachyptera putata, assembly GCA_907164805.1. Taxonomy (NCBI): domain Eukaryota; kingdom Metazoa; phylum Arthropoda; class Insecta; order Plecoptera; family Taeniopterygidae; genus Brachyptera; species Brachyptera putata. The sequence continues at coordinate 16,289,085 of OU015469.1, read as the reverse complement.
AGAAGTGTAATTGTGAGTACATTATAGTATATGAGTAGTTTGTAGCTATGAGTGGAAGTGCCACATTATTGTCACCCCGAGTGGAGGTGCCTAGCTTACATGTACGCTTGAACAACGTCACGTAACGCCGCCTAGTCTCGTTAAACTGTAAATATGACATGAATCATGACGCCGTATGACGTACTTACACAAGAAAAATGACGGTATTTATTCGAGAAACGAATTAATGATCAGCGCTTTGCATGTTGCATGTTCTTAAATTATACTTTTAGTGTTGAGCATGTACTAAAACATGTGTTTCAAACTATTCGAAATAGTATACGAATATAAAATAATGTTTTTTATTGTTGTATACTTGTATCCACGAAAGAAAGAGGTTGACTACCGAATAAATAATTGCAAAAACTTTCGAATTTTTCAGAACTTCCAGTTTCGAAAACTTGAAAACTAAACTTTCTTTTGTGCTTCCCAATTACGAGAGGCTACAACATCCGAAAATCACGGATTTATTGTAGCTTATTATGAGAATTATTTTTTTATGAACATCGAAAACTTGACACAAAGCCATTGCTGCCCTCAGGCAAAGGATGAAAGTTGGAATTATTTGAACGGGGCACCACAAGGGTGATCTTATCACCCCAGAGAAATAGTTAGTACATACAATAATAGCTCATTTAACACTTTGCACAAATTATAGTGATAAGTTAAAATATGAAGAATAGGGCCTAATTCAAAGATCTTCGAACTATTAGAAAGATAATTTGAAACTGAACTGTAAAAATGTCAAATTAATAAAAATGTTCCTATACTTTATTTGTTTCCTAATCTAACTTTTAATGAGAAAAATATGTCAAATTTCGTAAATGCCGTAGCGATGCATTAGCTTCTCATGAGCTAAGATTTAAGCATAGCTATAAAAACGTTGAATAAATGTCCTGACACATTACGGTTCATTAGACGAACAGTAATAGATTTATATTAACTCCCCTTCCCCCCCCCTCCCCCCTTCCCAGGTCACAATAATCCCTCCCCGCAATGAGTGTTTGAGGATCACTGCCAACAAAAAAGCTAAAATTATGAATCTATTGCGAAATACTGTTCTTTATAATACAATTTAATTGTACTGTATATCATTTTGAATAAGTTGATGTCAAGTTGTATACTAATTTGGCGTGGATTTCAAACTTCGAAGATTTCCAAATTTTACAAAGAGTTTCTAAAGATTTCAAATCGACTACAGAATAACACAGATATCCAAGGGTGATAACAAAGAAGATTCATTTATGAAGAACCTTTGAAGAAACAGGATTCTAGTCGTATAAGGTTAGTATACATAAGAGAAAACGCATTCTTCTATTGGATGGGATAGATTGGCAGCTATAGATGGGAAAATGTAAATAACATTTAACTATCAAACTGAAATTTAGAGATCAAAATATATCGGCATACAATTTCAATTCGAGATGTATCTATATGTGTAGATGACATTTTGAGTGAACATACTTTTTCGATTTTAAAATGTGTTACAATAGGCTATATTTATCATTTATACGTTTTGTAAATCTAATATAGATTTTTTAAAAAATACTTCGAACTTGTTTTTAAAGACAATAACAGGACGGATGCAAGTTATGTGATTTCAAATTTTAGTTCGTTTATTGTGTTTTGATCATAAATTATATTTATTTATACTTATCATTACCTAAAAGAAAATTGCCAAAGATTATTAGTTCGGAAGTATTCCGCAGATGAAAAACATTTCTTCAATACAACTTGACAAAAAGTCACTGTTCAAGGATGAAAAGGAGGGATCGTCCGGAGGGGGCGATCTCACCACCTCTACATCATTTTAGATCATTCAATAAACATTTGACAAAGTGTAAACTGATAAATTTCCAAATAAAATGTTCATGTTTAAGTCTGTTAAGTTGGCAGAAAATCACTCACAAGTTGCAGTGTAAATATGCAATCCGTCTCGCATGCAATAAACCAGACAGCAAACTTAATACTAACACCATATTGTCAGATCAGTTGACGGGTCGCAATACCTAATCGGCAGTGCTAGATGATCCGAGAGACGATCGTTCGAGACCCGTCAATCGAGCTATGGCGTAATCTATTACAAGATGTAAATACTCGATTTCCTACAGCAATTAATGTAAACTAGGTGAACTTTTCTGATTGTCTTTTTATATCTGTATTAACAAAGAGTTTATTTTTATATATATTTATCAATAAAAATAAGACTGCCTTCAAATGAAAGGTTGCTACCAGAAACAGAATAAGAGGGAATAAGATAAAACATAGGTAGATGAAATAATATTGCAATAAAACAACATACTTAAAATAACTATTAGTGATCCGTGAATTATAGAAGTCTCAACATAAATAAGAACAAATACTATGAAATACTAACACTATACACCTGTAAAGCTGGCCTACGATAGCATTATTTCCATTATTTCCATATATATTAATGTATTTCGACTGTTAATTGGTTATTTTCATACTCGTTAGGACTAAAAACATAGCTTTTAATCTTCTATGTATTTATATTATTATTACCATCACCAACTTGTGACAAAGTCATGCATTGTTACTCAATTGAAAAATATGTTTTATAATATGATCAATCTCAGCCATCTCTATTCACGGTATAATCTTTTACAAAAGCGTTTTTCTATGACAATCAGACTTGGGAGCATACCTTATGGGCCTAATGATAATAGCAAGAACTTGAATTCGTCAGCTAAATTAGTGTCCCACATGGGTTTTTGTGAACCTCATTCATCTATCTTTCGCTCAGTCAAGCCGGTTTCCGGTGTAAATTAGCTTGGAACACATTTGAACTTACCACAATATATTAAACGAAAAGTTCACGAATTTCATTATTCAATTTGACAAATCACTTCAATAATGACATATATTTAAATACAATATACCTGTTTAACTTGAACTCTTAATCACTTAAAATACCCCTTTCAAATTGTAAATGGCATGCATATCACAGTTCAAAACAATTAGAAATATATCACGCAAAGATTTTCCCTCTATAATTATATTATATTAAATCAATTATATTATATTAATTATATTATATTAAAAATATAGTAATATTCATCAGACATGAGCTACATCTCGCGATCTAATCTTCCTCGTATACAAAGTTTTATAATTTTCCATTGATCTCTAAATTTAACATGAATCGTTTTCTGTATATTTTAAATTGAAATGTTTATTGATAAAACTTTCCCCCTCAGTCTGTAATCCTTCCTTGTGAATATCCTGTAGGAAAATTCCACACGTGTGAAAATATCACACGTGAAAATATGTGAATCTATTTTAGCCTGTCGCCTGATTCCAGTCAGTTAAGGTATTGCCTTGGGAACTGATGTGAAGTAGAACGTGAGTTTGACTCCCGCCTGAGGCATGGTTTGTTGAACATCCCCCATCTACCACTCGCTCATTTGCACCCACTAGGTTATATGGGGGTACGGATGAGCGGGTGATAATGAAACTATGAAGTGATGATAAGTAAAGAGACTTTTACAAAAACCCATGCCTTATGCGGAATTCGCACCCACGCCCAACAGTGACTTCAGTTTCTAAAGCGGTGCCTTAGCTGACTGAGCAATGGAGAGAGGCAAACTTCAATCCAATGTTCGTGGCCGCCTGTGTGTCCAGACCGACTTGAGGGTTCGAACAACCGGAAGTTCAACGGTAAAAGTTAAGGGGGTTCATGCACGGTGCTTATAAAATAAGGAAATACACCTTCACTCATTTTTTTTCTGTGTTCAAAAACCGGTGTAATTGAATGAAAAATTCACATCTTCAAGATAGTTTTATGCTCTTCAATTAATATGACATTCTATATCAAAAAAAATCAATCAGTTTTAGGATAATACGATCATTGAATAAAAACTATAATGAACTTCATTGACGTATTATCTCAGAACTGATCAAATTCACACAAATAAAATGTCATATTGATTGAAGAGCAAACAATTATCTTGGAGATGTGAACTTTTGGAACGGAAAAAAATAGTAATTATATATTTCTCGATTTGTGTAAGCACCGAGCATGCACCCCCTTGAAATAAATTCCAAATGGGGAAACGATTATTGTATTTCAAGACATCGACGTCAATAAAAAAAACTGTTTTCATTTTCTAACTCGCCCACAACTCGACAACATCAAGTCTTATTACGGCATACATTCAACATCTATACAATCATCTTGTTTTCATTATGACCCCCAAATGTACGTCTCCATCTAATCTTCCGTTATGGTACATGAACATACCACACATCATCCATGGCGGTGCACTTTGCACTTGAGGATATGCACTTACTGGTTTCTTATCACGTTTCCACTTGACCTCAACGTCCACTGTGTCAACAGCAACATATCCCTACTGCATGTGTTATGTTTATTAGATCATTATCATTCTATAGTCTGTACCGCCAATGTAATAATTAAAATATAAAACCCTACTAAATTCGAATTTGAATCGAGTAGTAAAAGCTGATGAATTTTCTTTCACATTAAATTCAAAACATATGTACAATTATTGAACATGATTATTGAACATCTGCATTTCAATGTTGTTATCATACATTATTATAGCTATAAGTATAACCGTGAAGATATTCAAATGTTTAGACTTTAGGGCTGGTATCGAAAGCTAATATTTGATCAAAAGTCAATATTACGTTAGTAGGTTGACCTGTTTGATTATGTAGGTTAGTAGACGCTATGACGACTGTTCAATTTAGGTTATTTTTGTTTTATATTGAATCTCACACAGCTGAGTATAACATGCATTTTTTTACTCTAATTTAAAAACTCGTTATCGTAAAAATAAACGCAAACTGCTGTCAGCTGGTTTTTCGCAGATATTAGTATATAGAATAATTTATATGTATTTATCGTGTCTATAAAATACGGGTGGGCAATCAGCAATATCGATTTTTTTTTCAAACACATGTTCTGTCAAGTATATTAGCACGTGTAACAAATTGAATCTTCACCAAAAACTGATGGGAATTTCAAGATAATACGTGTGAATGAATTCCAAGAATGTGGTGAAATTCATTCACAAATCATCTTAAAACTGAAGATTTAATTCACAATTCAATTACACTGATTCGTGAATATATATATAAAAAAATAGTACAGATGAATTTCTCTAGTCAATAATCACCTTGCACATGCAACCCCTTATATTTGTGTTGCCTTATAAAAACATTTGTTGACTTGACGACACTACCAAATGCATACTTAATAAATACATTGAGTTAGGCACTGTATTACCAACGTGGGAGTAGCTCTAACTGGCAGTTTGAAGTTGTTATCACCATGGTTACCCACGCTATTTGATATCACCAACTCTCAGATCAAGGCTAACTGGACTTGATGATACCGGGCCTTAATCCAATAAGGACAGGAAAAGCTAATTAAATGGAGATTAGTGTTAAAGATTGTGTTCAATGGGAATAGTTTTATTTGTTTTATGAAATTTTGCACTCTTGACTCGAAATTTGTGATTGTGATTGACCGTAGATGATCGTCCCTAAATGAGTGATACATATATATATATATATATATATATATATATATATATATATATATATATATATATATATATATATATATATATATATATATATATATATAGTATATGTAGTATATTATAGTATATGTATGTATAGGCCTATATGTATATACCTATGTGTGTTTGTGTATGTCATTGTGTACACACATACATTCTAATAGAAATAAAATCAACATTACGAAACGTAACAACACAAGTAAGTGGTTCCTTATTGTCCAACACTTTGAACGCTCGCCTCTCAATCATTCCCCGCTTCGAACCACGAACTTCGCATCCAAAGCGTTACAACAATAGCACCCAACGATCTAATATTAAATCAAGCACGGCACGCTTGGAATCACGCCACTGGGGCTTGTATACTGATTATTTTACTACTTGCGGCGATAAATCCACGTTTCGATGTAACGACCCGCTGGGCCGACAAGGCACGTAGAATGAGGAGGATATTAGCGAAAATAATGTGAAGAAATAAATTATTAATTTAATTGTCCGTTGGAATGACGTACGTAGGAAGCTCGTGTGTTTTAGCAACAATGTTTTAGTTTGAGGATTTTTTTTTAAATGGGAAAACCCCGGGATTTGGAAGTGACTGGTGGATTATGAATCTTTGAAAAATGTAGTTGTTTACACTAACAGATGGGGAAATGACTATTCGTCGGACTGGAAGTAGATTTTAGATCGGTTTTAGTTGAGATTAAATTAGTTTAGGATCTTTGTTTGGTCACTTTAGTTAGTTTGGCTGGTTTGGGTCAGTTTGGAGGTTACGTTCAAAACGGTTCAATAGATTAGTTAGATTGGGTAATTTAGGTTGAGGGCTGCGCGCAACAACAACAACAACAACAACAACAACAACAACAACAACAACGACAACCCCGGTGAATAGCGGCTGCCAACGAAGGGGTTATACTTTGTCAAACGAAGTGTCTGGTTACACTCAAGTGTCACTATCTGTGTTTCTGTGTTTCATTCATAGCTGGTTTTTCGTGATGATTATTGTTTCCTCAACGACCCCACCAACAGCTAGTTTATTTGAAGGAACGAATGAGAAGGTGATAATGATACTATATGAAATGATGATCAGTGAAAGGACGTTTATCCAAACCCATGCCTTATGCGGGACTCAAACCCACGCACAACGGTGTCTTCAGTTTCTAAAGACGGAGGAAGGCTTGTATGTTGGTTCGTATAATGTTTATTTATAAATATATGTATAATCTTCATTTTAGTTCAACATCGTGCATCTCCTCCCCTTGTATCATCAACCTCATCAACTATATTATTAGCTATAAGTTTCTGTTCTCGAATAAAAAAATTTCCCTACAAGATGAATCACTGAGAGTCTGTTATCCCCGCAAACAACAGCCAAGTGCTGCAAGAATAAGGAAAACTTGGTGCAGCTCATTAAAGATCAAGGACTGTGCAAGCATTTCATCAGTAAAGGTGGGGGGAGGGGGGGGGGGCAGCTGAGGGCGTTGGGCTGAAGTTTGTTCAAGTCGTTCTGACTTTTTTTTGAGGAAAATTTGATAATTCACTCGAATAACACAAGCGAATAACACGAAGCGTTAGTTGAGTAATTGTGAAAAGATGAGTTCATAGCGAGATTAAAAGACCTATCATGCATATGTTGAACGTCCGTGTCGCCAATGGACAAACGCCATGCAGGTTTTCCTCAATCCCCCCCCCCTCATTTCACCGCCCCAATCAGCATCTTATCTTCCTTACTACAACTTTTATCGACGAAATAAGGTTACGGTCGACCGTCCCCCCACCACACAACATTATCGCACGGGTGCTTCGCGCCTTCATCTTTCGTGAATACAACTATATAGATGAACACTGCATCCGGAATACTCCATATACCGAGATAATAATATTATCGTTAACCTTGGGTTAAGTTGTTAACAAACATTGATTAATGAAATGAACATTTAACGAAGGTTCATGCTCTACTTCCTGCATTTCCACGTTTATTTTATGTTCGTTTTTTGACTACAGTCACTTCACATGTTAAAACTAATATCATCTTTAAACAGCTGTGAAACATAAAATGTAAATGTACCATAGCACAAAATATTTGACATGAACTGAAAGGGTTAGACCAGTGGTTAGTACGCTGAACCGTCATTCTGAAGGCCGGGGTTCGGTGCCCGGCATGGTCGTGGTTTCCTTATGTCGTTCAGGTCAATACTGGGATGGTTCCTTAACAACGGGCCACAACAGACTTCTTCCCACTACCCAAAACACCTAACCAAAGAACTTTTCATATCATCTTCCCAAAATCCTATCCATCATTCACCGACGTCATTGCATATGTATATGTATAGAAATAGATATAATATATAAGAAATAAAAAGGTGAGCTATAAAATTGATAATTTCACAGAAGCCTATATTTTATAGCGTAAGACCACAATTTATATTTATTATTAAACCTTGAATAGTACACATTGGTTCATTCATCTTCAGTAATTCGAAAGTACTTTTCGTAGATCAAGCACAGAGGTGAATGAGGGTATGATTGATGAATTATTGTATTATATTATATTGTATGTATACTGTTATTGTATTGTCTTATATTATTGTACATAATTATTGAATTATATACCTTTATATATGTGGGGCACAAACAGAAAAACAGACAAACAAACGAACAAACAAACAAACAAACATGCAAACAAACGAACAAACGAACAGACGAACAGACGAGCAGACAAACATTCATTTAGTTGGAAACTGAAGTCAAGGCGCGAGTGGGTTTGAATGTAGCAAAACACATGGGTTTTTGTAGATGCCATTCACATACGGTACTTCCGAATCGGTCATTTGTACCCCAATGACCAAATGGCCCAAATAGTTTGGGATGCCACGAGAACATTTTGGCACAATATATTTTGAAAAGCAAAAAGTTATAATGCAGTGTAAAGTGCAGTGTGAATGCCCATTGGAAATTATACTAGGCATGTGTTGATTCGAATGAATTTTAAAATATGGCAAGTCACTTTCTTGAATTCATGTAACAAGTATGTCCCACTGATTTTGTGAATTTAATAATAATTTCATTGACGCTTCCCTTGGTTTTCAATCAAACAAGCTAAGACGTTGTATATTTTGACAAGTGAGATTGCATCCGCCGTACACTCGTCGGAAAAGAAGTTGGTAGTTGAGTTACAAAAGGATTTTCAGTTCTGGCCGCAATTCTAGTTCAGAGCTACAAAGTAAAATCAAGTTGGATGTGGGTTCGAGTCTCACCTGTAGTACATGATTCACTCAATCGTACCAACAAACAGCCTGGATGTTAGTGAAGTCGATAAATAGGCTGAACAAAAATTATTTTATCATAATTTGAGTTCCCAAAATAAAAATGTTAAATAATTTAGGAAAGAAAATTTGAAATGGAAAGTTTATATCTTCACGGCATACATTTTTATAGCATTACTGTTTTCTTCATTTTCAAATCTTTATTCTCATCATTCTCAATAATGACAAATTTCAAATTAAAGCTGCTAAATTTTTATTTGATCTTCAATGACAAAAAAATACGTTTAATACTTGCGAAATAAATCGAATCGATTTAAACCACTAATTAACTCTCTTTTTGTATTTTCGACAGGGATTAGATCACAAGACCGTCGATTATTATTGTTTGCTTAACGACCCCACCAACAGCTAGGTTATACGGGGAACAAGATCGTCAATCGAGGAGAAACGAGGGAAGTTATGAAAGAAGATATGAAGAAGCAAGTTTAGAAGCAGACATGAGACAGGATCAAACCAATAAGAAGACTGCCCTAGAAAAATCTGTTGAAAGATACCCCCTGACCCAATTACTTTGATTATTTTGAAATGACGTACATATATTTGATTTAGACACTTTCAAAGATCTGTGCACTTAGGTGATGACGATAAAATATCCACGAAAGATGAAGGTTCCGACCAACTGTCTCTTCTACCTACCATCACTAGCGCACTGGTGGTTCGAACATTCATCTTAGCAGAATTAAAACAATATTCTATCTGCATACACTCTTTAACTCTGCGGTGGCTCTTCGTTAAAATGAAGGTTTTTATCGACCGCTAAACGGTATTGAACCGATTTAATAATTGACATCTTCGTTCATTACAGTCAAGGTTTCTTTCTGTAAGCAAAATCTATACTTGTAATTCCGTGATTTGCTTATTCAATACTTGTTCTCCATCAGTGTATTATGCATTGCATCCTTGGCACACATAATACTTATATAATGCATTATGGAAGAAATATTCTGAAAAATCTTCAATTAAAATTTTGAATTAATATTAATTTATATGAGATTAATTGCATTATTACTGATCGATTTGAATAAAATTTTCATTGTTCGTCCATATTCTACAAGATTTGAATACATTGAATCAAATTATAGATGTTCTAAATTAGAAAAGCGGTGATATAGGCCCTATATAGTGGAACGTTTTCAAAAATAATAACTTGCAGCGAAAATAAATAAATGCGATAAAAATAAGACAGATTAGGCCTACCTGAAACCAAAACTGTCCTAATGTGCAATGTTGGGTAATTGTTTGGGTTAGTAATTCCAGATTGCAATCCTGAAAAATGACTTGAACAAAACTTGCGAAAAAAATGGGAAAATGAATTAAAAACCTACGTCCTGTAGGTAACTTACAGAAAACTTGAATAAAACTGTAGTTTACATTGAAGCTATAGCTAATTTATTGAATAACTCGAAAGTATTTATACATTGAGGCTAAGCAATCTAGTTTTCTTCATCATTTAACCCTGTCAAAATTGACAAAAACGCAATAACCTCCATTTAAACTAAGGTACACAAGATAGGATCGTTCGGATGGGTCACATCAAAGTTCATTTTACCACCAAAAATGTAAAACCTAACGTATGATTAATGACTTGTACGATTATTAATGTGTGGAAGAATATTCTTACTATGCTAATGATGTAATAAAACATTAAAAACGCCCACTAAATCAAGTATAGGTTACACACAGATGCAGCTACTTCACAGCTACATACAAACACAGTATACTGTTGATGTGGTAGTATTTCAAGTATTTCAATTGATAGACAATGGGGATTGGTCAACTGGACTAAAAATCAACTCCAATACAATCAATGGAAATCTCCAAAAATCCAATCATAGGGTAGTTTATTAGAGGAACTTTCGAAATCTCCAAGCAGGGTCTCTCAAGTTGCATAGATCTAGATGGCCGATTAATAAGCAACACCCATCACAGTCGTTTACTGTGTATGAAATGTGAAATTAGAATACATTTAATTGAAGGGATCGAACTGAAAGTTACACGTATTTGCAAGCTGGTAATTCCGACCACAAGTGTAGAAGTTCAAGTAAGTTTAACTGAGGCCCGGTATTATACAGTCAAGGTAGCCTTTCTCTGAGAGTTATTGGAAACAAATAGCATGGGTAACCATGGTGATAACAACTTTAAACTGCCAGTTAGAGCTACTCCCACGTTGGTAATTTGTGCATTAAAGTGTAAGATGTGTTGGAGTTTTATTGCAGATAACCGGCAATTAGAGGATAAGTGTGTACATAAAGGTATCGAATAAGGCACTCAATGTTGGTACTGCCCACTTCACTCCACGTCACTTAATTGTTTCGTTTAGCCCAATCACGCACTAAGTATATTCCAATATATTTTAGGACTGTCTACCTTATACTCCCTATTCATGTATTGCCTGCACTGTACCTGCAATTTAATCTATAGTTCGTCCCTCACTGCATATAAGACATACATGTCCCATATGCAGTGATAGGAAAGAATATGGGACATGAATGTTTAAAAAGGATTTAATTATTAAAATTCAAATTGCATCATTTTAATTGAACATTGAATTTTTTGAACATCTATGTCCCATATTCTTTCCCATCACTGCATATGCGAGACATAAATGTTCAAAAAGGGTCCAATGATTAAATTGCATAATGTTACTTGAACATTGACCCACTTTTTTAACATTTATGTCCCATATTCTTTCCCATCGCTGCTTATGGGACACATATGTTCAAAAAGGGTACAGTGTTCAAGTAAATGTCTCAAGTAGTGTATGCAGTACGGGAATGGCATCTTGTAGCAAGCATGATGCTAGCTGGTGTTGATGTCATTGTGATCAACTTTCAGCAGTGACTCTCTTGAGCTTGCTGATCTCACTTGAATCAGATTCATTATCAAATCTTTAAACAATGACATTCACCGTGACTAACTGCTATGGACTACACATTATTATACAAATATCTTCACAATACAATCGAGTATAATAATAATAGTGTTTCACACTTCACTATTCTGTAATATTATTAACATGACAGTATCCTTGAGTATTTCAATCTATTAATTGGGAAATTGTTTCTGACTAATTTCGTTTCAGAATTTAATTGCCAGAATAATTCCAATCATTCCTATAATTCATATCATTCTTGACAAAATTCAGTGGTATTGGTAAAAGTATAACCAATAATATTGGAATTATCCAATAATATTGGTTACCTGTAATATTATTGGTATTCTTATATATATATTATTGATTATTGGTTATTTGAGTATTAGAAATATCCAATAGGTCTACACACTTTTTTAAAATAAAAAAGTTCAGCGCACTTCTCATATGATTGTTATTTCAATTATATTATTATCATTATCATTATTTTATGAATAATATTATTAACACTCAAGAAACTTGAAAAATGAACACGACTGTGTCCTGACACACACCATTTTCTAAGATAACTGTCCTAAATTGGATGGATAGTAAGTACCGTCTAACGTCTAATAATATTGGTAATGCGAGTATCAGAAATAATACTCACTTTTCACAAGTGTACTGCCACGCTGAATCCATCGCGGCACATATTCTCATCTTTTAAACCGATCCATCAACAAAAACACAAAGTGTCTAGTTTACCTGTAGCTTATTTAAATCGAAATAATTACACTATAGACGTAAGTTTAATCCGGCTGACAACTATTCAGCTTTGACGGTTTCCAGTCTTCGTCGAACACGTCTAATGGATATTTCACACCGTCGAATAACACTTTCGAGTACTTATTTAGTTTTATTTTAATTTAAAATTAATAAACAAAAAATTAATCAACTCGATAAGGTAATTATTGAGACCCACACACGTTGTAATAAATATTTACATTTATATCTATCAAAACAGTTTTGTATATAATTCGGTTTGATAGAGGTTTACGAATGAACACATACATCCGATTTCGACAGTCAACCAGATGTAACTGAATCGATTCGTTTGCGAACGGTTTGCAGGTCTATGGTAATTTGCCCTGACGAATTGAATGACGATAAATCTTATCAATAGAACAGCGGTTCTTCAGGAAGTGGTAAGTTATGAAGAGTATTCATTTTCATCGTGTCGTGATCATTTCCCGGGACTTTTAATCAATAAAATCATTATTATATTGTGGAATGATTTTTTTTAAATCTATTCATACCCATGCAACCACCTTTATTTTCCACTCGACGCAAAAAACTTTTTTTTTTGTAACCAATAGGATTCTTGTACGAGGGTCGAAATTGTATCACGAAATAATTTTCTTCCGATGGTAAGAACACATTTTGAAATATTTGTAAAAAAAACAGTTTAACTGTTGTCGAATAGTTTGAATAATATTTAAAACGGTGTATACCAACTGTGTAAAAAGCACTTGACACAAGAAAATTTTCGATGATCACAAAATGTAACTCAAACTCGGTTAATTACGAAATAAAATATTCACACTTCATGTTGAATTGACGTAAAATAGTTAATTAGTTTTTAAACATTTTTAAACAGTATAAACCAACTTAATAAAAAATCTCAGTACAAAACACACAAAAAAGATTCTATAATTACACTCAAACTAATTAAACCACGCCATTTAATCGGCCGTTTATCGCACCTAAGACCCGAAGTTGTTTCGAACCGTCTGTCTCCTAGTCTACTGGGTGGTTGGTGATTCAGCACACCTAGACACTGGCAAAGTCACAGACCGGGCACAACACTAAACGGTAGCTCAACCCAGGAGTCACTTGAACACTCAACAGAACATAGGAGGTGCTCGAATACTCGCATAATGCTCGATTCATTTCGTTACATCGTAGTTTTATGCCGCGATTTGATCGGTTGGTGGTATTTCATTTGTTGAATGTTTTTACTATAGCCTTTAAGTATCAACCAATGAAAACACAGCGATGGTTTTGTTGCTCTACTTGGCTGTGCATTTTTTTGTATTTAAGGTCATTTGGATATTCTTGTTGATGTGAGGATATTATTAATTAACTCGTTTTTTTATAATTTTAAATGTATATTATTAAAGGATTATTCAATTTCAAATTGAAAACACTTTTTTTATAATTTTTATTTTTAAAATTTGAATCAACAAAATTGTATTTTATTATCGTTTTTAAATATCTAATAATATTTGTACTCAAAATGAATATCACAATACAAAAAATGGTGGAGAAACCAATAAAAATGATAATACAGTTAGTCCAAAAAGATATATTTAGTGAAAAAAAATATCGTACGTTTTTTTAATGTCAAGATTTATATTTAAATACCGCTGTTATGTTAATGAAACACAATTTAATGAAAACATTCATTCATCTTGTTGTGACAGTTGAACTTGACTTTGTACACTTTTCCCAGAAAACATGTTTTTAAAAGGCCAGCCCATATCGAGTGAATTAAAACATCGTACATGATTGGTTGATAGATGCATATATGTGTACGGTATTGACAAGTACGCAAGTCTTCAAAGCAATTATTGTTGAATTAAATTAGAATAAGTGATTATTTGTTGGGAGAAGTGTACAAATATAATTAATACGACATTGAATTATTAATTAGATTTTATACACTGATTAGTGATTACATTTTTTTTTAAATTTAAAATCTAAATTTGGAATATAATAAAGATGAATAAATGTTTATTTGAATTCTTGTTCGTCTAAATTCTAGTTATTTGAATTTTCTGTTCGTCATATTGGTTAATTCGTTATTTTTTTACTTCTTTTCTGACTGTCAAGTTGAAATATTTTGCATCTTTGTATGCGTGAGAAATATCAAGAAGGCAGTGAACCACAAAGTTTCGTTGATCACAAGCTCGGTGACCACGATGACCATCAGAAACCAACGAACAGTCAATTTTCAATGTCAACTAAACTAATTATATCGGTACAGAATACTTATTTGAGCACTGCAGCTTCCAATACCAAATAAATAAAAACATAATCATCCGTGTATTTGAAACTTAACGAATTCTCTTCAAGAACTTCTTTCAAGATCTTAAAATGGGTTTTCCCAAATCGTACAATTCACCATACAGTTGGATAAAGTACAGAGATTTATCAAGTACTTCTGAATTACAAAAGTTATTTCTAAATAATGACAAAAAGTCTTTTATGTGTCAGTCAATTGATCCGATTCGCATACGGAGCGTGACAAGAGGAAATATAAAACTAAATCCAAGATTGTTATGGTAGTCTTGACTACCGCTCATCAGGTTGTCTGTCCAAATGTGATTCGTACGAACGTGAGTTCGAGCTCCGAACAAGGCATGGGCTCATCATTCAACCACCATCCACTCATTAGTATTCCCAAATTCATCAGAAAATATTTTTTAAATAATCACTTCTAGACAAAGTTCATTATATGATTTCAAATCCATTTAAATTCATGAATCCATTTATTTGAATTAACTACTCTATAATAGTACACGCTGACAAATAAATTGTACAAAATCACAATGGAATAAATTAATGCAAAATATCCCTTGAGCCGGAGTTGAACCAGCGACCTATGGATACCTGATACCTCATGCCTCTACAGTCCACCGCTCTACCAACTGAGCTATCAAGGGAGATACTAAGAGCCTATGATTTTAAATATAAAAAACTCTTTTGACTTAAATGAATAAAAGTCATAACAATGGAATAAATCAATACAAAATATCCCTTGAGCCGGAGTTGAACCAGCGACCTATGGATACCTGATATCTCTTTCCTCTACAGTCCACCGCTCTACCAACTGAGCTATCAAGGGAGATACTGAGAGACGATATTTTTAAATATAAAAAACTCCTTTGATTTGAATGAATAAAAGTCATAACAATGGAATAAATCAATACAAAATATCCCTTGAGCCGGAGTTGAACCAGCGACCTATGGATACCTGATATCTCATGCCTCTACAGTCCACCGCTCTACCAACTGAGCTATCAAGGGAGATACTGTTATTGAGCTTCAGTTTATAGCTACAATTATTTTTTTAATCAATTAAAATATAATAAAACACACTCGTAAACTTGAAAATTCAAGGTTAACTAGACTTGGACACCGTACGAAACAATCTCTTATTCAAATGTTTCTGATAAAATATAAAGTTGATAATTCATAATGCTTCTTACTCGTACTTTTACGATTTACTATGTGGAAGAATATATTTAATTTAGTATTTATTATGGTTTCAAAAGTTCAACAATGCGATTCTTCTATTAAATCAAATGTACACAAACAGTTTCGTATATTTACATACATTTGAAACAACTTTCCAAGCTATGTTCATCTTCTCTCTCTCTCTCTCTCTCTCTCTCTCTCTCTCTCTCTCTCTCTCTCTC
This sequence comes from Brachyptera putata, assembly GCA_907164805.1. NCBI lineage: Eukaryota > Metazoa > Arthropoda > Insecta > Plecoptera > Taeniopterygidae > Brachyptera > Brachyptera putata. Next base: position 16,272,821 of record OU015469.1, on the reverse strand, counting down.
TCTCTCTCTCTCTCTCTCTCATTCATTTACTACACTCAATTTGTTCTAGAATAGGCCTTATATGTTTAACGTGAAATGTGCGGAATATATAAGAAATACAAGAACTTTTGAAATTATGCATGTTCCAAGCTAATATTGTACCAATGAATAAGATAAGATGATCGAAGATTCCTTTGCCACTTATAGACGTAATAAACATACACACATATATATATATATATATATATATATATATATATATATATATATATATATATATATATATATATATATATATATATATATATATATATATATATGAAGGCTGTAAAGATGATGTCTTGAAACTTGTCAGGATCCTCGAAGTGCTAGTAAAACCATTTTATTATTACAGAGCGTCGTAAAAAACATTATAAATAAATCAAGATAACTGGCAATTATTTCAGGATCAATGAATGAGATTCTCGATACTCGAGAAGAACCTGTTGCGACCGGCGATGCGATAATCACTGCACTAGCACTAATTGCACTTGCACTTGCATCTTTATTCCGTATTCTGACAATACGACAGTCAATGAACTCCTCGGTTGTAACGCTTCAATGCATTGGTCTGTCATAAAAAAAACGTTGAGTAAAGAAGTCTGGGATTTTCTCTTACGGCTGCAATCTATTATTATAACAGAATTCGTGGTCAAGGATTTTTATGTTTAGTATATACAATAAATTTATATATATATATATATATATATATATATATATATATATATATATATATATATATATATATATATATATATATATATATATATATATATATATATATATATATATATATATATATACATATATATATATACGGTAATGATCAATAGATTGGGTACCAATGTTATTCTTTTATATCACCAAACTTGAATTTACAGAAATATTGAAGACATACTATTAGTCTAGATGAGACTTTCAACAAATTCAATTAACAGATTAATTTGTATGCATCCGACTATTAAATTCAACTCTATCAGATCAATTACTCTTAGGTAATACACTTGAAAACTGTTCCATATCAATGCTGATCATTATTATGTAATATGCTCAAATGTCAGATAATACGAGTCCATGGGAGTCGATTTAGCGGAATAACAGTTTTAATGGTGATGACTTTTGAACGGTATGAGATATCGAAATTCTGAAGAAGAAGGAACACAGTTATATTCAATGCTTTTCAGACGGTGAAAGTAATATTTATTTATATCATATCGCATAATTGTCAGGCTCAGGAGTATACGGTTGAGAAAAAATCCAACCGTATACGCCCGACAATTGGGTGATTTGAGGTGAATAGTTATTACGTATACACCATCTTGAAGGTATTGAAAATATCTGTAGCTCCTCGTTCTCAGAATTTTGATATCTCATACCGTTCAAAAGTTATCACCAGACCACTGATATTCCGTCAATCGACTGCCGTGGATTCTTAAGAGCAAATAGGTCATTCAAGTCTACATGTAGATCAAAAAGAGGGATCAGTTTTTCACGACATTTTAACATAGACCATTAATTTACCTGCTATTGGTCCATGATATATATAATTTTTTCAATGCTGCTTAACGACCCCACCAACAGCTAGGTTATACGAGGGTACGACCGTACGAATGAGCGGGTGATCATTAAACGATGAAGTGATGATAAGTGAAAGGACGTTTACAAAAACCCATGCCTTATGCGGGACTCGATCCCACGCCCACGCCCAACGGTGACTTCAGTTACTACCGCTAGCGATAATTGACTTAGCCACCGGGGCGGCGTCTATGATATTAGTTTGAATCGTCCGAGATATATATTTATAAGACATAATATGATGAATCGTAATAAATCTATTCCTAGGCGATTGTACAAATTAAGATAAACATGACCTGATTTAAATACCAGATTGGCATCTAGATATATACATCCAGGCCTATAATATCATCATTTTTATGAGAATTATTACAAATGTGACGAAAGTGAGTTTATGATTATTTGACTCATTAAAAAATATCATATCATTTCTTAGTATTTCCTTGTTCATTCCTTAGAAAATGGGCCTATGACTAGGGCGTGTGATGATAATATTTCTAAAAATAGAAATGTATGATGACGAAAATAAATGTAGGAAAATGTTTTCACCCATAAAAATTTAATATCATCTCCTAGAAAATGGGCCTATGACTAAAAAGTGTGGATGATTGATAATATTACACTATTGAAAAACCTATCTGTTTTCCGTGAGTAGCAAAGTATAATTAAAGAGGGTGCATATAGACTTGAGGAAAATTGGGTTTATTCAGAGAACTGCAAGGGACTGTACTCAGTTTTCATAGTCGATTTCTCGAAATATTCGATTTTTGATGATACATTTCGAATAGCGTGATATCAAAAGTTTAATAAAATAGTAGAACATATTCCCTTCACCTCATTCATGAGTCACCGACTTCGTGGATCTCAAACATCTGTACAGGGCGTCGTTAAACGTAATAAAAAATAAAAATAAATACAATTTGTTCTCACCAGAGAAGTGATATTAAGCTAAAATCGACCCCATGCCAATATTCAAGGATACCCTATACTCATCTATTGTTATATAAATCCTAGAAATAACAATTGAACTATCAGATAATTTTTCCTCCAATACTGCAACGAATAAACACAGCATATTTCATGAAAATATCGGATGTAATTAGCAACGTCCTTGAATCAAATACACTACTAAACAAAACGAAGGATATCCAATTTGTGCAACAATTGCAACGACCATTACCATGGAAAAAATACACTCCTGATAAATCGCATGTTACTAATAAACAATGCCATTGTTGTGCATTGAAATGTGAAACATGCATGTTGGCATGACACATGTTTCATGTTCAAGCACACGGTGTGGGTTCAAGTCCAAGGCTGAGGAAACGCTGTGCTTGGTTGCGTTGATGGACGAGAGAGAGGTAAGAGATGACCGGTTTGAAAATAAAATGAAGAGACTAAAAAATTAAAAATTCATCCTCCTAAATGCAAAAGTTTTTAATGAAAGGTGAACATTCTAATGAAAATTTAAATAAAAAAAAAATAATTTAATTAAAAATGTAAAGAAAAAATCGAAAATTGAAAATATTATGATTGAAATGGTAATTGCAAGTACTAAGGCAATCACTTCCCCTAATGTATTAGGCATTGAACGTGAAATTGAACGTGAGACATATCAAGATTGCAGTTACACTTGAAGTTTGGGTGATCATGTAAAAGCGTGTCGACCATGGTGACCATGAGAATACAAGAGACAATCAATCTTCGGTATCAATTAAACTTTGGATTATAGCTATCAATTATAACGCTATATGTATTATAACTTGATTGTTCATTTTGTAGTATTAATAAAATTGAAAACTTGGCATAAAGCCACTTGACACTTTTCATTCGCGAGTATTTATTATTTTTTCATCCCACAGTTGAATTATATATATATATATATTTGTATATTAAATCGAAACTTGATACAAAATCATTGTTCCCCAATTAAGGCTATGGATGAAAGTAGACAGTTCGGACGGGGCACCACAAGGGCGATCCTACCAACCCATTTCATGATTTTGGTTATTTAAGAACAATGTTTTTCACGTGTTTTGAAATGCTTTCACATGTTTTTAAGCCCCAAGTTCAATTTTTATAGAAAAATTACGTTCAAATTGATCGTACCTTTCATCACTAACTTTATACGGAGAACAATGATTTTGTATCAAGTTCCGATGTTGAAAGAAAAAATGTCAATTACCAGTTTGAACTAAAAACATATTCATTCAATTTAAACTTTTTTCCATTAATTCAAAAATTATTATTATTTATATTTATATTTATATCGCGTTATAATTCATTTCAACATAACTCAAGCTTTTCAATTTCTTAAAATAAACTTGGCTTAAAATAAACATACCGATTTAAACTACGGAAATTTTCTATTTTTAAAATGAATCGAGTCAAATCAACGACAGAATCACTCCCAATACATCTCTGGCGTGTCATTTTACGAAAACGTTTTATATTAATTCACAAACAAAAAGTTTACAACAATATTCTGTACTTGCATAAACACGTCACAGTTGGTACGAGTGTGCTTGACTACTGCACGGAACACTCGAACATTTTTTATACTAAAATAAAGATTATAAAGAGTATATACTACGGTACGTGACGGATTGAATCATTATTAATTGATTATTAAAATTGATAAGATTGAAATATATTGAGATAAAAAAACTCCTGTTTGAAGTACGAGCTACATTTGCATCCACGAGAGTTGGAAGTTTTATACCAACAAAAAAACATAAATATCACCAAATATTTGTATGGCTATGATAATTTTAGTGGACATGATTACAGAGGATGGGATTTTTTGGTACAATGTGGATGTGGATGGTAATGTGGTATAATCTTGCCCTTAAATCCCTGAAAATTTGATGAACATTTTTGAAATTTTTGAGAATTTTTGAAATTTTTTAAAATTTTCGAAACATTTTTGAAAATATTCTTTCCAATTTTTCTCCTCCGAGTTATTCACATGAGGAAATTTCGAAATATTTTTTTGTCACAAACCGATTGCGTCTCAAACTACATTCAGTATACATCGAGTTAGATAATGACATATGTTCATGCCAAGTTTCATCAAAGTGTATGCTCTCTTTTGTTCTGTGGAGAGTGAACAAAAAGACAAAAACAAACGGAGAAAAAAGTTTTTTGGCTGCGGTAAAATTAAGTATTTGCTTCACTCATCAGAATATCATTTTGTCACTAAATTGAGACTGAGACGAGTGGTCGAGTGGCTAGCACACTGAATCGTCATTCAGGCGATCGGGGCTCAATTCCCGCCTTATTCGACCATCCTAACGGGGGTTTTCGTGGTTTGCCTCTGTCGTTCAGGAGAATAACAATTTTATTGTCAGCTGTTCACTCAAATGTGATTGACCACAAGGATCCAGCTTGATAATCTATACAAAATTACAATTGAATTACAAAAATTACTTATGTAAAATTATTAACTTATATCTAGGTATAAAAGTCGACGATTTAAAAAAAAAGAACGTTATTGAAACAAAAATACGAATGATAGTAATAAGTTTGAAGATTAAATAGTTGAAGTAAATATACTGGGATGGTTCCTTAACAACAGGCCAAGACCGACTCCTTCCCACTAACCAAAAAAAAATAGCCTTTCATCTCATCATCCCATCATGTCATATACCCCTCATCGACGTCAATAGATCTTAGCCATCAGTACAGTGCGTCGTCGTTTAAACCCAATATAAAAATTAAAAATTAAAAAATTAAAAACTAAATTGAGTAAATTCTTCTTCGACTCTGATCAACCTTGACTCCATTATAGTGACTTCTATTCTAGTCTTGAGGCTGAAGTTGGTTCAGATGATGATAACCACCCGGAAGCGATATGTTTGTGTTGATATGGAATTGGAATGGCATTGATTTACTGGTGAAATCAAATCACAAAATATCATATCTGTTTTCGAAACTGTGCAACACAGTCAAGTTCAACAGTCGATAATCACGATAGTTATGGTAGTTGTTGTTACTTGTTACTTAAAAGTTAAAACCTAGGTCGGGATCATGATTATAAAAGGTGTCAAAAAATCTCACAGAAGGTTTGGTCGGGGGTGTGGGGGAGGGGGGTCTCCAATGAAGATAATTTTCGAGCCCAAAAGAGAGATGGAAATTCATCGTTGTATAAATATGTGGATAAATCATAAAATGCTTTCGTGCATAATTAAATTCCCACCAAAATCAAAACATGTGGGAACAGGGAGCCAAGCCCTTGTTATATATAAATACTTTGACATATGAAAGTAGTGCTATAAAAAGTGGTGACTAAGTTAACTCTTCAAGAGAGGGCAAATACATACGTGTGGATAGATATTAAGGATATTAGGCATATAATGCAAACGTTCGGTAATTTTAGCTAGGCTTGACAGTTTTTGACATGCTGCAATAAAATATGCATGGCAATTTGTTTTTTAAATCCTCATCCCTTAACTTATCACCATAATTTGTACAGTGTGTTGAATGAGGAATATTATCTCTGACCATCTCTTTGGGGTGTTACAATAGCCCTTGTGGTGCCCCGTTCAAACGATCCTAAACTCTCATACAATAGCTTTATAGGAAAACCATGGCTTTGTATCAAGTTCTCGATGGTGATAAAAAAAAAAAATGTCATTTTTTCAAGTCGATATTTATAACAAAAAACTACATCTTTCATAATCGGTTACATCCTCAAATTTGCATCGAGATTACATGTAATCAATTACCTAATTATTTACTATTATTTAGTTTTGGTAGACGACCTTCTTTGAATAGAAGTATAACAAGTATAACAATAATACATTTTCACTACTTACATGCTTTTATGAATCTCAAGATTAGTAATTTTTGTCATTTTTTGAAGCCACTATAAACTGCAACGCTCTCTCTCTCTACGAACCGCACTTATTATATAAATACATGAGAAATATGCACAAATACTTTTCATTCTCACTAGAAGCGCAGTTTACGATGGAAATGTACACCACACGATAAATGCAGCTATCAATATATATACATATATAACACGCACACAATTATTATAATATAACTAATTGATCATAAATGTCAGTATATGTCAATACGTCATCAATAAATAAATCATAAAGTTGCAGATAATAATAATTGTCGAATAGGTAATTTGTAGAATTTAGTCATAGATCATGTGAAAAGTTCTTGTGTAGATTATAGTAAAAACTGGATATTTTTTAAAATATTTTAACTCACTACGGATCGTAATAACATGTAACTTAATGTGAATGTTTATTATGGATCGACAATATTTTAGAGAATATTTCTCTGAAGAGCTATGTCACTACAATATATTCAAACGATAATCACTACGCCATAGTTTATATTACATTATATGCTGACACTGAAAATATTATACTTTGTGGCTAGTTACGAACTTGACTTGACTTCAAGTTGAAGTTTTACTTCAACTTTACTTTGAGTTGAAACACTTTGTAGTGAAGGTTTATTATGGATCGACAGTACTTTACAAGATATTTCTCTGGAAGGCGAGCAATTTCACTAAAAAGTGTTCAAACGGAAATCACTACACGATAGTTTACATTATATCATACACTGACCATGAGAATCTTACTTTGTGACTATAGTTACTAACGCATGTGTGTAAGAATTGTGACTGAGAGTTGATAGACCCAAAGCTTATCAATTATCAGTAGAGTCATAACGTCTTGACTGTAATCTCTCTAGTGATCAAATATTGATTGAGTCATTGACTGACGAGTGAAAAGAACTGAATGAAATTTTTCCTGTTTTTCTCAGTTTTTTTCAAATTGAATATATTCTGACGTTGTAGTAGCACGCAAAATACATAAAACTACGTGCTTATATCTATTTTTGAAAATGATTATAATGTATATGTTATACTAAAAAAATGTATAAAGCATTCTTCGACATAAAAAAACATTTTTATGATCATGCCCTCGACTTTGAACTCAACTTTTGAGCAGAAAACATCACATAACCCGAACAACCAATCCACACAAAATAAAACCATCAAATCTAATATCCACCTCCGCGTGATCGCCAAGTGTTATTGGCGGTACCGATCGACCGTTTTCTCTATCAATCAACACTAACCATCGATAGTCTCACACCGCCAACTTCCCCGTTTTCCTAGTTCTATATTTACCTGGCGCTCTTCCGGCTCAATCAGCTGACGCCCTACAGACTAGCGTGGGTTCGAGTCCCGCAAAAGACATGGGATTTTGTAAATATCACTACTTCGACACTTGGCCCAGTCGCAAGTCCAATCGAATTGGAACCGTGGTGGCGTGGGAGACTAGCTGTCGAGTGGCTAGGACAATGAACCGTCATTTAGGAGGCTAAGGTTCGATTCCCGCCAAAGGTCGACCATTCTGCCAGGGGTTTTTCGTGGTTTCGCTGTCGTTCAGGTCAATACTGGGATGGTTCCTTGACACTAGGCTACGACCGACTCCTTCGCACAATCCAGAAACACCTAATAAAATAACCATTCATCTCATCATCCGAGCATCTCATATAACATTCACCAACGCCAATAGATGATAGTAATGATTACAGTGCGTCATTAACCCAATATAAATTTAAAAAAAGATTCCCGTAATGATCAATATTCTTGTCTGAGATTTTTCGTGTTTTTCCAAACGTTAAAGTGAATCCTGGGATTGTTCCTCATATTAAAAGTTTAAAACACGACCATATCCTTCACAACATTATCACAGACTATTCACTAAGCAGATTATCCCTTCGCAATGCTATATACGATACGGTACAATAATAAATATATATACATCATTCATTTATCACCTGCTCATTCGTACCCCCATTTAAACTATAGCTGTTGGTAGGGTCTTCAAACAAACAAGAATCAATCTGTATTTACCTGCCATGATAACTTATAGCAATAGATAAGTAATATCACCTATACGTGTATCCATGAAAGAAGCACGTCGTGTACAAACATAACAAACACAAAAACCACAGCTGTATTTGTATCGCCGTGGAGTTTTCTGGGTATTCCAGTGTTTCAGGAAGATATTTACGATTAGAAACGCAACTGCGTCCTTCAAAAATGTTTGATAGTTACCGTTGAATGCGAAATTATTGAATTACCGAAGTATTTATAGTTATTTAGTTGGTATATGGTCTTATTCTTTCATGGAGATACAAGTATACATATAAATACGCGATTCACTGTGAAACAGGATATGGTCCGGGCTCTGATTATAAGATAAGTAAACATTTTATTTACCCTTTAGCGTATTTACTTACTAAACACCATAAATACTTTTTACGTTTCGTCATTAAAATGTATTTAAAGCCCAAACACAACAACATAATTTAAATTGATACAATAGTTTCAATACCTGAAAAGTATTTTCGATATTTTCGTGTGTTTTCTCTACGACTGTTTGTTTTACGCGTCATATAATTGCGCGTAATCACATTTATGATGTAGCTTGATATTGGATTTTATAAACAGAACAAGTGTCCATAAGTTTTAGTTTTATGGTTCCTCATTCGTCGGAAGATCCTGGACTTTCTGATGCAATACAAATACAGGATGTGACAATCTATTACAATGCCTTATTCCTCATGATCTGATACAGAAGTTGATTTAGGTAACTTAATTAAGGTATATTATATACACACACACACGGACGATTCCAGTCGTCACTATTGACAACTGAGATGGCCAACTGAATTGGATTGTCTACCTGTGTATGTCGGCATAATAATATTCAAATGTAGACTCATAACTATATTTGTTTATAGTATACAGTTATTCATTTCTAGTTTTTCAAGAAATAGTTGACTAAAAATATGTTTCCATAATTATCATTAACACCTGTTAATTCGATTAAATTTATATTTGGTTTAACGACGCACTGTACCGATGACTACGATCTATTGGCGTCGGTGAATGATACATATGAGATGATGGCATGATGAGATGAAAGTTTATTTTATTATATGTTTTTGGATAAATAGTGGGAAGGAGTCTTCGTGGTGAAGGAACCATCCTAGTATTTACCTAAACGACAGAGGTAACCCACGAGAAAATTCCCTGTCAGGATGATCGATCATGGCGGGAATCAAACACCGGTCTCCTGAATGACGGTTCAGTGTGCTAGACACTCGAGCACTCGTCTCAGAGAAAAAGAGGTTAAAAAAGGATCAGTTAAAACACGTGCTTTTGAATGGTTCTATCTCTCTCGACTGGGCTGTCACGGCCTATACGATGGTAAGTTTCATAACGTATAGTACGCGATTTTAATCAAAACATAATAATTTATTGAGCAATTTGTTTTTATAGAGAATTGAAAAAAGAAACGGCTTCATTGATTTTTATTTTCTGATTATCATATGAAATAAAATAAATATTTTCTATCATTTTAATTGGTAGATAACAAACTTCTTTCTTAGACACAAATGTATAATCTGCCTGGAATGAATCCAGTGACCCTTAAACTGGATTCTTCTAGTAACAATGCGTGAAATGTACAAGGACTAAACTTATCATCGCAGTATACTAGCGAGGACTAGGTTGATTGCAAGATATGAACGTGAAAGTGACTGATGAAATAACCCTTGTCAAATTAAACTTGTCCTGTTATCGGCTAACATGCTGGTATAGTAATAACTTGCCATCGAACGATCTACTACGGTATATATAAACTTTACTAGCAAAATTATACTATACATTAATGCAAATATTTCCATTCCTTTAAAATTATATGCATCAAAACATTATATATACCTGTACCGTATAATGTGTACATATTTATACATATATATATATACATATATACGTACATATATATATATATATATATATATATATATATATATATATATATATATATATATATATATATATATATATATATATTTGTATATAATAAGAAACCAATTTGATAGAATTGAAGAAAAAAATCTCAGAAGTTCAAAGAATATAGAAGTGATCGAAAATAAAAAAGTAACAGTTACTTAAATTTCCGGGGTTTCATTATTACAAATAATTATAATAAAAAAGTTTCTCGCAAACAACTAGAATACTGAAAAAAAGTATGTGTTCATTCTTCACCATCTACCTTGAAACAATAAATTGCTATTGCTAAACAATAAAACGATAGAACACAAAAATATAGTGCTGAAGGAGGGAGGGAGGGAGTGAGTGGCACGCAATGCTTTTGAGAATTAATCAAATTTGTATTTTGGCACCCGGGTATTCAAAAGTTGCCGACCCCTGGTCTATGTGAATAGCATTAGCAAAAATATATATAGGCCTACATATAAATTATATTATACAGTTATATATATATATATATATATATATATATATATATATATATAAATATATATATATATAATATATATACATATATTATATATATATATATATATATATATATATATATATATATATATATATATATATATATATATATATCCAGAGAGATAGGGAGATAGAGATAAAGATTTTCATGCAGGGTCGATAAAGCAGTTTTACCTTCTGTTCACTCTGCTTTCATGTATAATTCATATTATATTGTCTAGGACATAAAACTGTGTGGGTATTTCTCAGGACTACGAGTCGTCGACTTGCAATTATTATGACCTTGGGTAACAAAAGTTGCTCAAAACCGCCAACACTGAAACATTAAAGGTCAATCCACTGGATATTGTCTGAGGTACAACCGAAATGACTTCATTAATGAAAATTATAGAGATTTTATTCAAAATCGAATTCATATTTGTATACATGAAAGAAGGTTTCGAGAGATCGTCCCCCCTATCTCAACCCACTAGCGCTCGAGTGGTTCGCTCCTTCGACTTAGCTGAGATGAGTAAATAATATCGTATGTACGAAATATAACCCCCTGTGACGCTGAGTTAAAGGTCAACCCACTGAATATTGTCTGAGGTACACACCGAAATGCCTTCATTAATGAAAATTAGAGATTTTATTCAAAATCAAAGGTGTATTGTGTATTGTATACACAAAAGAAGAAGGTTTCGACAGACTGTCCCCCCTATCTAACACCACTAGCGCTCGGGTGGTTCGCTCTTACTACTTTAGTGGAGATGAGTATATGCGAAATACTACCCCCCCCCCCCCCTGTGGCGTTGTGTTTGTGTAGATAATCAGTGGTATTATTATGGTAACCCTGTGGTGGTATTATGAAATAACGAAAAATCAAGTCCCCCGCATCGGCGAATACTATTTATTTTATATAGTCTATAGTGAAGTGAAAAGTTGATTTATATATTCGCTTTCATACATTTTTTATTATTTTGATTTACAGACAGCGCAGTCATGGTGTCGAAGTTCGTTGTTTCCCATTTTGAAATAAATTAAATGGGGTGATAAGATCGCTCTTTTTGTCAGTGCCCCTTCCAGGGAACAATGATTTTACATCACATTTCGAGATGAAAAAAAACTTTGTGAGGACTTGTGACCATGCATGCATATGACCGAAAGTTCATGAGTAATATGGCAACTCCATGGTATTAGGATAGTTTTATAAGTTATAAGTTTAATTAGTTATCATACCACAGCTCTAGTCAAGTTAGGTCTTTTAGATGAGTTAGATAAGGTCAATAATATAATACATTTTCATACCACCTTATAACGACCCTTGCGACTTTTCCCTCAACTAAATTCATGGCTAGACTCTAACTGCAGGTTTTAACGATGTTATATTGATAAAAAAAAACATGAACCACAGAGATCTAGATAATAGATGTATTTATTGCGTTCTCTGAAAAGATGAATAGCATATTTAGAAACCACCCCAGCTGGATAGAACCATCCCCTAACAACCTAGTGTGACGTAAGTGTAGACCAGGGTGCAATTCCCTCTGAGTTTGCGCACAACTCAATCCAACTTTATATATGACAAAGAGTAGGCCTACACTTGCGGTTTTATGAAATATTCTCTTATCGAAACGAAAATTATTATCAAAATAAAATATATACCAATTTTCGTAATTGTATACAAATTTTGAATAATGTGTGTCATTTCCGTGTTTACATTTGAGGAACATTTGAATGATATTCGAGAGATTTTATTTCACAATTTTTTCGCCCAGCCTAATCTTAAGAGGGTTTTCAGAAATTTTGAGATGGTGTTTCTCAAAAATAGTCCAACCGATTTGACCCAAAAACTATACAGATCTAATTTGGATAAGTTTGTGTAGGCCCATACAAGAAAAGTTTCATGTCGATCAGTCAAACCCTTCAACCTGTGCAGTGCTTACAGAAAGAAAAACACACACACAGACAAAGCTCCATAAGAGTGGGATGGAAGTCTTCGCTAACGCTCATCTAACTATTCATATTATTAATATATAATTTAATAGAATGTCTTAGATAATATTTCTCTGGAAAGTCAAGAGGATATATATTCTATGAAGAATGAACAGTTAACGAATGTGCTCCGTCTCTACGCTCCCACATACACACTCTGTTCCAGTAATGTCATAATGACGATTGGCAATTGACTTATATCATAATAGGCCCATAATTATTTCGTGGAACTATGTCGAAAAGATCTACTGTATTATTCGATATTGTTCAGTTTTTACTGTACTAAAGTTAGAATCTCTTACGTGTAAATCGTATTAAATCACTTATTCATATATATAATAATTTCAAATTAATAGATCTTTGAGAAATTCAAAAATAGCCACCAATCATGTTAACGCTCATTCATTCGAATCTATAAATATGCATAACCTATATACCTTCATATACTTCTCAAAGTAATTTCGATCGTAGGTATGTGAAAACAAAGAACATGATATCTTGTTGATATATATACACTTCTTTGCAATATTTACTGAGAATGATGGATAAACTTGCTGCTGGGTGGAAGTGCCGATTCTAGACTCGGCACGTCCACGCACGTATCACAAGCGTACAACCAGGAATATGTGGATATAAAGACGTGGTTATTCGTCAGACCGGAAGTAGGTTTTAGATTGGATTCTATTAGTTTAGGATGTTTGTATTGGTTAGGTTAGGTTCATTAAATTAATTGTATTGGGTCATTCAACTCATTTTGGAGCTGCGCGAAGAAACAACAACAACAACAACAACAACGTTCCCATGTACTGACATGGTGTGGTTTTTTACTACCGTGAAGTTGGCCACGCACATGTGCGAAATCCAATTTTGGCTAATGTCATTCGTTAGTGCTTCGTCAGTGCAGGTTAGTGCCACAAATAAAATCGTTAGAGCTATTATAGATTTTATTTGTGACATTATTTTTTTTTAACAAATGTCATTCGTTAGTGCTTCGTTAGTGCAGGGTAGTGCCGCAAATACAATCATTAGAGTTATTACAGATTTTATTTGTGACACTTACCTGCACTAACGAAGCACTAACGAATTACATTTGCTAAAAATAGATTTAGCACATGTTCGTGGCCAACTTCACGGGGGTCGCGATTGTGCGATGAACAGCGGCTGCAAGTCTATAGACTAGAATAAATAAATAAATAAATAAAAATCACTGCAGTTTTTCGTCTGGTAATATTTACTATAGACACCCGAGAATGTCCGTATAAGATTAAGATGTACGCCTCGGACGAAGTGCGTATAGCGGTGAGATCAAAGACTATTTGGCTATTCGCACGCGACACCTGCACGAGTATAAATCACATCAGCACCAGCTGTGACCGAATGTAAAGAGTGTAAAACGAACAAGTGTAAACGTAAATCAATGAGAGGTGACGGAAAGAACCTCCGCGCGCTAGTCGTGTGGGATAGGGGGACGGTCGATCGGAACCTTCATCTCTAGTGGAAACAAATTTAATGTATTTGCATCGATGAAGAAAACAAGTTATTTATTGTCGTGTTGACGGGATGAGTGAGAGAAGTACGTTGTAGTTCTCAATGTTGGTTCAAGTGGGTCTTACATAATGTGAAATGATTAATTTTGTTGCATTTTGAATTGCATTTTGTTGCATTTTGACTTGCATTTTGTTGCATTTTGAATACTCCAGATGCAGTGGTAAATTGAAGAAACATAATTACTAACAACTTTCCATATACAGCTCTCAAGATATAACGATATCTGAAAAATGAAAAATTCCCTAATTTATTGAAAACTTTGAAACTCCAGTTTCCCGTGTTTCTGGCTCTTTCAAATTAAACTCTCGAACGAAAAACGTAATCACGTATAACGTACACGTAATTCTCTTTATGTAAGTTTACGTATTTTTCTATAGTTGTATCCACGAAAGAAGTTATCTGCCATAAATATGTCCTTCATATTTGTACTACTATTATGGCATTCTGATTTTATGGTATTCATAATATCCAATAAAACGGAAGGGGTACGTCGGTGTATAAAACGTAAGGCGTACTTATACTAGCCATAAGCTAATTTCTTCAAAACTTGAGTTGTTCTCAGTTCCAGGTTGTGTGAGAAACGTAAAAACCCGACAAATTGTGTGAATAAAATGTGAATGAAAAGCAAATATATTTTGAAATATATACTGGAAAATGCCTGTTGATATAAATTAAACATTCAGTCGCCTTCCAAATAGCTTACCGCTTTAGAAATTCAGGTTGCATTGGCCATGGGTTCGACTCCCGCATAAGGCATAGTTTTGTAAACGTCATCGTATCATAGTTTTATTATCGCTTGCTCATTCACGCCCCCATATAAACAAGCTATTGATGGGGTCGTAAGAACCATTATAAATACAAAACTGGAAGTTACTTTAATAAATGTGATTTTTTTCTTTCTGTATCTTGTTTTTATATCTTATATGCTAGCTAGCACATGGGCCTATACAGGCACGTTAAATATAAAATATAGTTTCACTAATTACATACATTTTTCATCTTACCCCTTTTTGGTGACCTGCGTATAGCTATAGTTGAACTCATTTGATCGCATTTCATCCATAAATTCACCTGTATAAAGTCTCGTCGTAGCACAAACTATCGCAGTAGGTCAGTACCGAATACCGATACGTTTACTGCGTGGCCACTAATTCAAAAACCTTATAGACCAATCGATAATAATAATACACATTCAGAAAATATACGCATAATAGATCAGTTGGTTCAATTTACAAAATTATATTTGTTTGAAGAAAATTGAAACACTTGAAATCAAGCATCGACAGTAAAAAACGCACGCAAATTTGGATATATCGAGCACATTTGAGAATAAAACAATTAAATTAAAACCATATCAAAATAATTGTATGTATAAATGTATACAAATATATTATATAAATATATTTCTACAAATAAACATGTTGATATGCATCATAACCATTCACAATAAACGTTTATAATTTTCACATTCACTATTTTATTTTCATTTATTTTTATTTGTTTATATATATAAGTTATCATTGAATAGCGCAGCTATCATTTATAAGATATACAAAACGATTAATATTTAATTCAATATTTATTATACTCGTAGATAATTCACTGAACACACGGTATTCGTTTAATAATCATCCCGTGCATATACCTGCTACCAACCGACACCTCCAAACTACAAACTAAAACACCAAACCAATAGGAGGTAAATTTTAATAACCTTGTTCAACTCCAAGTATAAACATTACTCAGGCAAGAAACATTATAATATAGTCATAGATAGCATGTTATCAATCGAGACACGAAACGTTATAGTTTAAATTGTTGTTGTTGTTGTTATGTAGAAATAGGATAATGTCCCACTGCCCCATATAGGCACGATATTATTATGTCAAAGCAATGATAATGGCAATCTCTGGTAATCTAATTGGGCTGTAAGGAATAAAATATAAACGGCACGTGGAATTTACTTGATAAATAAAATACATAAAAACAGGAGTAGGGTAGCCTATGTCTATTTAAAACTAATTGAAATCAATAATCAATTGGGTCGAAATTAAATATCATTATTCACCTAGAAAGATAATAAAACTATTTTTTTTATCAACATCGAAACTTGATACAAAATCATTGTTCCCAATCAAGGCTATGGATAGAAGTAACATCGTTTGGACAGGGCACCACAAGGGCGATCTTAGGGCTTCATTTTATTATTTTGAATTAAAAACAATTCACAATGGACTGCGCCGACTGTGACCATACTTTTTCGCCGAGAATTAAAGTCTTTCAGTATCCATTTTAAAATATTTCAAAATCTTTTGAAATTAAACCCCCTTTTTTCAGTAATAGTCGGGGTTAGAGGGCGAAAATGCTATAGCATACCTCCACGAAAGAGGAAGGTAGTATATATACCAACTGACTAACTCGATCTAAATGACATAATTTCGTTGCAAATTTTAGAGTTGACACTTCTGAAAAATGTAGTTACATTTCTTAACTCGTCCTGAAAAATCATAATATCCTAAAAATACCACATTTATACAAATACAGCCGTGATATTTGCATTTATTATGTTTGACAGACTAACTTCTCATTCATACCATCTCTCTACAGACCGATTTTTTTTATGCTGCGTAACGGCCCCACCAACAGCTAGGTTATACGGGGGTACGAATGAGCGGATGATAATGGAACGATGAAGTGCTGATAGGTGAAAGAACGTTTACAAAAACCCATGCATACGCGGAGCTCGAACCCGCGCCCAGCGGTGACTTCAGTTTCTAACGCTAGCGATAGTTGACTGAGCCATCGGGGCGGCTAGACCGAGTTAACCTAGATGCAACTTCGTATGATATTAAACATTTGATTTGTCGTGTAATGTCATCAGTATTTCAATCGTCATCTTACATCGCTTCTACAATAAGTGTAAGTGATATTCTTGCATCGATGCCAAAGATCTTACAAGATGTAGACATCACCGAGTCGTGCACACCACCTAATGACCCAGCTGTTTTGGACCAAGTTCTTTGCCAAAACAGATACACTTCATCATATAATGTATTCACGGAATGAAGACGAAAAGAAGTGTCGTAGACTTGCCGGCGAAATCGTCGTTCGCTCTATTTGTGTTTGAATAATTTACATTTTATATTTTTTTCTAGATTATTGCGTGTGTAAATAAATGCTCCTTAGGTCTGAAGACTTGATTACTCAGTAAGCCTACAAATAGAAATCCCAAAGTTTGAGTTTCCGGTATCAAGGACATAATGTGAGAATGTTGGACTAGAATTTAAATTTAGAACATTCTCGATAGCGTTCATCTACATAAAACAAAAGAAAATTTCAATAATATGGCAGCCAAAAAAATCACCAGTGGACTCAAAATGGCGGTAAAAATACCTGTTGATTCGATTAAAACACGAGCTTTTGTAAAGCTCTATCTTCATTGATAATGACGGTCCCATAAGATGAGGCAGGAAGACGCTCCTGCCCTATGACGTATCATGACAGTATGGATTCTATGCAAAACCGAGCTACGTTCATGTTGCACTATGTTCTTTTTATTGCTGCTTAACGACCCAAGCAACAGCTAGATTATTTGCGGTAAACTTTCTCTCCTCATCTTCTCAACTTTAGTCACAATAATGGACAACAATTGAATAATTTAATATAGATAATGAAAACAAATTATTTATTATAAAAATGATGAGACAACCAACTTAGCACAGACAGGCAGAGATAAAATAGTTACAAAATCAAGGTGTGTGTTTAGTTTTCCATCACACTTCATATAGATATGGGGAGGTAATATCGCCCTTGTGGTTCCCTGTCCGAGCGATCCCATCTTTCATCCATAGCCTTAATTGGGGAACAATGATTTCGTATCAAGTTTCGATGTTATTTAAAAAAAAAAATGTTCGCATTTGCTTTCAGCGTGACATTAACCTCACAACATCTTACACTATGTTACACGTGATACGAAATAAAAACACCAATTTCTTAATTATTTATATCAATTTCATAACTATCACTTTCCTCACATGTTTCTAAAAGGCCTACTTTTTTCAATTAAAATTCAACATTTGTAATCAAGTTAGTGTTTCTTTGAATGGTTGTGCTTTGAGTAATAACTGTGAAAAGAAAAAAATATGAAAGCGAAATATTTGAATATTACAAACTTCTATTAATTATACATAGAGCCGGTAGCGAGATTTTTTTGACAGCAATTTCGTATGAGATTAAATATTTTGTCCATGTTACCCAGTGTGGAATTATAATATTATTATGATAAAAATTTCCATTATGGTGGCTTGGGTTAGGCTAGTTGGTTACGTCGGGTTAGTTTCTTAAGTATTTTATATGTTTCAAAAAATAAACATCTGATTCACTATTTTGATGATACTAGAAAAAATGATACGAAAGTATCAAGTACGATTTACCTCTTCTCAAACTGAACGCAGACATACTGGTATCATTCTTATTTTCAATCATTACCTGATAAATGCAAAAGGAGGAAAACGGATTCATAGAAAATAAGTGGTAAAACTTATCTAATTATTAAATGTTTATTATAGTCTAACCTGGAAGACTTTTTAAAGGATGAATAAATTTTGATTACATTATAGTTTCTGTATAGATAAAAAAACATGGATCTGATTTCATATTGTTCTAATAAAATGTGACTTTCAATCATCTTAATAATTATATTATCACTGTATTATTTGTACTGTGTAATGGTTTTTCATACTCTCATTATTTATATTTTTACTTGTCTAATATCGTTGTATGTTCAATCTAGACTAATATATATACTCTATTCTATTTATTAGATTCCATGATATGTTCAATTAATTTCAGCATCATGTAGCATGGATTTCGCTTAAACTCAACATACACCAATTTGAAATATCCCCTGGAAAAATAATCTCTCATGTATATATGATAGGCATTACGTTATTTCTAGTGCCAGATTACTAATGAATAATGTACGATTTCTTAAAATCTATTAAACTATTCCAGAAGTACTCATCAACATAAACCAATACCGGGGGCTATATTTTGTTTGAGCGCAGTTGGTACCTCTACTATTCTATACAGCACTTCGGTTATACTGGCTCATTTAACGTTCACTCATTTTCATAAACGTTTAAATGGACTGAAACGACTAAAACGTGTTGATTAAATTTGCGGTTTAACCATTTCGAAGGAAAGATGCCAAACATTGGTTAATATATTATGAACATGGAAAAAATATTATTTAAATTTTAACAAATATTATACAAACCACAGAAAACACAAAAACAAAAACGATCAAACAATTCTAATTTATTATAATAATAATAATCCATCCTGTATAGAGCTATATAAGAGGAAATCTGAATAGTTGAATTATAAAATCATACACTGAAACAAACATACTCAAAAACGGTGAAATTAATTGAATTCGCGAAGCTCTATTTTTATCTATGGCATGAGTTTCAACATTTGAATTAGTTAGTTTTGAAACAATATCATTTTAAAGAAATAACATCAATAGGAAACATGTGTGTAACAAATCTGATTGTTTAGATTTTTAAAACTAAATTGCGATACAAAATTAATGATCATTGAAATGTATAAAGAGTAATTTCTGGGAACTCCTTAAAAAAGTGCATACTTCAATCAACGTCACCTGTTAAAACTAGTAAATTATTAGTTTCAACCAGTTAACTAGTAGTTTAAACCAGTTAAAATAATTGATTATATTCTATTACATATCACATACACATACATTCTATCATTCCTGACCTACACATAATTGCATACAGCCAGTCAAATTACCGCCGAGAGCTTTCAAAGAAACGGGCTGGCCGATGACGTAATGTAGCCATGAAAATGGCACACACCAAAGCACTCAGTAATAGCCAGGTGAAAAGACACTCCCCTATGATTATACTGGGTGTTCGTCACACAGCTCTCGATTACAAAGAAGACATGTATAATTATTAGCCGGCAGGCTTTGAGCTGAATGGTATGTAGATTTGTAGTGGGCATATTTTGGTTGGAGGAGTGGTAACAGCTATCAATGCTAGTGAGTAGCCTTTTTGATGATGATTTTCGAAGTGGCTATTCGCCGAAATGGAAATAGGTTTTAAATTAGTTTGAATTTAGATTAAATTAGTATAATGTTGTTTGTTTGGTTAGGTTAGTTGGTTTAGGTCAGTTTAGAAAGGTTAGGTTCATTAAATTAATTCGTTTCCCAGTATTGACCTGAACGATAGTGAGAAACCACGAAAACCCCATCAGGATAGTAGACCATGGCGGGAATCGAACCCCGGTCTCATGAATGACGGTTCAGTATGCTAGTAACTCGAGCATTTTCTATCAGTTCGAATGTTGAAAAACA
Source organism: Brachyptera putata (assembly GCA_907164805.1). Classification (NCBI taxonomy): domain Eukaryota; kingdom Metazoa; phylum Arthropoda; class Insecta; order Plecoptera; family Taeniopterygidae; genus Brachyptera; species Brachyptera putata. The sequence goes on along the minus strand of OU015469.1, from coordinate 16,251,978 downwards.
TTAATTAAGATGCATTGGCCAAGGTCAACTGTAATTACAAGTCATTTCGTGAACCTTAAAACTATCAGACTTGAGGAGTGGCCGATACCGCACAAGGGCAGAGTCGCTAATATGGTTCGCTATCTACATAAACCCTGTCTGCATGTGGTGCAGACAGCACATCTCAATGTCAACACTGAAGAAAGTTCAAGGAGGCATTACCACTAATCGTTTACTAAATCACGCTAATTTCTCCTGATTATGGTCAAATCAGGTTCAGCTGGTGATAGTTTTTAACTTTTAACACCACAATCAAATGAGAATAATGTAAATTTTAAATTGGTTTTATCTAAAATCGATGAAGTGAAGGCTTTTAGAAAAGCCTTTTTAGAAGGCTTTTAGAATGAGAAGGATTTTCTGTGGAACAGTTCAGTGGGGGTTAGACAATCCAATCACATGCAATTTTCAATTTATAATATTATTCAATTAAATATTCATTATATATATATATATATATATATATATATATATATATATATATATATATATATATATATATATATATGTTCATTTTATGTAATGGTTGTTCTGAATTCTAATTGCTATATATAATAAAATCATAGACGTCAATGAATTTTTCTCTAACTTCCGTTAGTATATTAGTATAATTGCATTATTTACGTTGCTTAGATTATACGGATTAAAAGTATAATGGTTTCTCAAATTGCTGTATGATCAAAATCATTAAACAAGAAATGTTCAACAAATATTTCCTGTTGGTGAATTATTGAAATTATCGTAATTCAACTATTCATGTTATAATGATTACGCACGTAATTGAAAATTGGAATACATAAAGTGTAAACAACCTAGCTAGCCTATTTATTGTTTAAATCGTATACGACTTTTATACTTTTATGCACACTTACAAGTTAGTAACATGAAAGTTACTACCCCCTCCGACAACCTTTCACTACTAGCCTTAATTAGGGAACAATGATTTTGTATTAAGTTTCGATCTAATAATAAAAAAACATTTACACGAAATTCCAATTCATTTAAATACAATCTACGCATATTTTAGGGACCATTTTTTCCACCTATCATAGAACTTGAATCTGTACTTGAAGTGCCTATACACATTATCCTCTTGTTTCAGTCGTATTGTATCAGTATATTTTCTTTAGGATCATTTTAGTGTATTTTAATCGATCACTTTATGTGATCGCAACCGTACATTAATTACAATAATTCTTATTTTTTTAACCGTGAAACCTGATTTCAACGAATAATGACGATATTTTTTTCCCCAATTCTAGAGAAAACTAGAGAATATTATCTTAATTCAAAAATTATGAGTAATTTCTTTGTCCTCTGAGACCCGGCCCTTTTTTTGAGTCGTGACGTAGACACTGCTCGATTCTGTTGAGAACGGAAACAGAATCGGTAATGCCTACTTCATGACTCATAATCTCTGAAGGACACAAAAATTAATTTTAATTTTTTTAAATCGATTTGATGATTCTGGCTTACTCTCAAATCGGGAAATAAATATTGTCATTATTAATTAAAATCTCGTTTCACAGTTAATTGTAAGGAATTTCAACGAATACATTTTGGAGGAGTATTGCTAAATTTCAAATGCGCCCCCCGAACTTTCTAAACTATAGACCTAATACACCACCATCCCTTTCAGCTCCTCTCTAGAATTCTACGATAAAATTCTAGGAAAATAATAAAATTCTGTAACAGTATCGCTGAATCATAAATGCGCCCCCTGAACTTTCTAAACTATAATACATCAGCGATCCCTTTCAGCTCCTATCTAAAATTAGTCTACTGTAGAATATTTCTATATTAAAACTATGACATCCGATTACGTTGTGTCTGAAAGCCGCAGTCAAGTCTGCAAATTTGCTGCATGCTATTTTCAGTCTAGTCGACATTTAATTGGCTGGAAATAATATCGAATCAAGTACTTGTATCGAGTTATACGTGGGAAGTGAGTACGATATGAGGGCAAATGAAACTGTTATACGAGAGCGTAACGATTGTAATGGGGTAGTCGACATACATATTGGGGTAGACAGTAAATAGATCGATTATCTTCTATGTAAACATTTGTTTATTTTTGGGGTGCTTAAGACTGTCCGTGTGGTCCTACCTTTCATCATTCTTAGTCTTGATTAGGTAATTTGCCAAGTTGTTGATGTTATACAAATCAAATTGAATGTATTTGGCTAAATTATTGAATATAATGTATTATTATCTTAGGAGTACGGTATTATTAATATATTTATACTGAAACTGTATTATTGAGAATGTGAAATGACTGATGTCTACTTTCATGAGTTATTCCATTTACTATTTAGGCCCGGTTTTACCTACTGATTGTTAGTGGATTAAGTGATAGTTAGAGGACTAACTATTTATCACTTTTGGTTACGCGTGCTATTTTCGTACCTCAACTAACAGTTAGAGGATAAACACTTGAATAAGATCCATAAAACCAGCTCGTATTATTTAAAAAAATCCGTATTATTAAAAATGTAAAATGATTCCTTTTTAGAGGTGTTTCAACTACAAGAATAGGTATTTGATTATCGAAAGTATTATTATTATTAGGGCTAGGATGTTTATGCACTAAGAAACCTTCAATTATACATGCACTTGTGTACTCAAAAGTGAAAAAATATGCGCTTGAAATGCATTAATATGCACTTGAAATTGCATAATATCTAGTGTTTATTTAGCAAATAAGTTTTACGCTGTAAATTACAGGTTCAACACTATGGTAAAAATGTCAATAGCATATGGAATGGAGTACCTATATAGGTCTACCACGAACCAAGAAAAAATGAAAATGAACTTCGTAATGTTGTACAGAAAATAATAAAAATATAAAGTAAAACTCTCAAAAATGATTCAATATGCACTTGAAAAATATGCATAAATATGCACTTATAGCAAAAATGTTCCCAAATATGCAGTTTCATGAAAAATAAATTTTGCATTTTCAGAATCCGGGACGCCTAAATCATATGATATCCATTAACGAGTAGGGTCTATGTGATAAAAGGTAAAACAAAAAATTTGATATTGCATAAACATCCTAGCCTTAATTATCATCATCGAAAGTATTATTTTAAAAATTGTATCACCATGGTTACCCATGCTATCAACAGGCGAGTTGCAACCTCTCCCCCCCCCCCTCCCCCGCTTATTACCCCGTTGGAAAGTTTACACCACTAGATGCACACTAACACAGTGACCGCTTGAACGTGTTGATGACGTCAATGGGAGACTCGAACACTTCCGGAAACGGACGGAAATAAAATAATAGAATTAGGTTATTATGATTATACGTCAGAGAATAGACTGACTGACTGTTGATTTGAGCATTTGGTTTATTGTTTAAGATGTGATCTTAAGTTGTGCTACACATCCATTGGAGCCGGTTGTACCAAGTGATGATTACTGAATTAGGCAAAAATTAGCAAATTTATTTGTTATTACCCTTGGATGCATATGCTATTTTTCTAGCTTAAGTATAATGATAAACTAATTAATATTTAATCATCAGTTTTTTGGGGCTCTTAGGCTATATAATTTGTATCGAATTATTACGAATCAATTATTACAAATAGCAATTACGAATTACATTTTAAATATTGAATCGAAAACCATTTTTTAAAATCTATTTCATCTATTATCCTCATCATAACCTCATGAATGTGAGGCGTTTCCCCTAACTATAGCTCAAAAACTCATGAAATCCAATAGGCCCTAAAATATTCAAAAGCGAAAATAAGTTTAGAAACTTTTCAGTCAAGATTGGATGGTGTAATAATACAATTAAATGTAGAAAATTCCGTGTTTTTAAAAACCGCTACATATTTTTTTCTTCTCGTCAGAATATAAAAAAATATTTTCATATATCCATGTTTATTTTACAAGCTTTTCTCTAGTTTGAAAACATACCAAAATCCAACTTCATTTTTCAGCTTCCTACATTTTTACAGAAAATTGAATCTTGAAAACAATTTTAAAAAGTGAAACCTATTGACTATGCAAGAGATACGATCAATTTCGGCAATGATAATATAATTTGTATTGAATTTGAGCTAAAAACATAACAATTAGTAATTTACAATTACTAACTCCACAAATTGCATAAATTGTACCGAAGGTTGCATGAAAACAAGACAATCCGAACCTACACTTAATTGTTGCTAGCCACAGGTGTTGAGAATAATCGATGAAAAGGGAAATTAAAAATTGCTTCTCTTTTTTTTCTTTTTCTTTTCTCGCCGCCGGAAGCTAAGACACCACTTTACTACTCTCGATAGAACAGTAATTTCTTGACAACCAATAATTAACCTTATTATCATTATTAACTAATATTCACAATTTACATTGTACACTCACGGACTCACAAAATATATTTTACAAAATTTAAATTTTGAATAATATTTACTCATATTTTACCACTAACTTCTCACACATAAAACGCACGGTAAAGTGTATTCATATAATCTCAATATTTTTCAGGGTTGTCAGTGATTTAGCGTAATTTGATATTATTTTAAATATCAGGTTATTTGTGATGAGTTTTGAACGATATAAGATAGTACAATTTTAATTTGTCATAGAAACAGGGATATTTTTGATAATGTAAAGGGGAGGAAGTAATAACTATTCACCTTATATCACACAATTTTCACAGTTAAAACCACATTTCTTAGTTGTGTACTTGTGGAATGTTAGAATCCATTCTTAAAATTCCATTTCACATCCTTTTGATTTCTGTGTTTTCTATGAAAGAGAAAGAGTTCTGTGTTTGTTTTTTTATCAGAATGTTTATATCTCATACTGTTAAAAAGTTTAAATTTAATAAATTGATTACCTTTTCCAAGTTTAAACACAATGTTATGAATACATATTTTGTACTGCAACACAATTGTGATAACACTACCTCAATTCTGTTAATGCAAATTGAATATGAAATACATTATTCTGAATGCAAGAAAGAAACCTTACGTTTGTACTCAGGATAATATAAAATGGAGTCTATGAATTAGAATATCACCAAGAAACTATAATAATTCTCTGAATCGACTCCCATTCGCTTTTTAAATGTCTTGATCGACTGCTTTATGTGACCGCAAGTGTACTAGCTTCATACCCTTGTCAAAAATCTGGGAAAAACCACACACAAAACACTTGGATTTGTAACCTACTTCGTACTCGACAAATAAGCGTAATTGAAAAGTTGATTATTATATTAGTATTGTGAAATGCGATTAATGAGATAACATTAAAGCCTAGAAGTGAATGATTTCGTAGAAAGGGTTCTAGTAAAACTTGATTGTCTTTTCTGAGGATTGTCTACACACGTCAGTGATGATTGGCTACGCGGATCGTAGAAAACAAAATGAACCAGAGGTACACTCAGAAGTATACTTAATTGTAACCACGAAAGAATAAGGTCTTATATTAATATAAAAAACATGAAAAAAAACATAATATGAATTAAATTGTCGAGTGTGTATATTTGTATAGTTATTTTCGTGATATCTCCCAGCAAAATATTTCGTTGTGTGTTATTCGTAGGTCAACACGAGGCAACATACATAGGCCTATATATATTTTTTTGTATAATAGAAGGACGAATTATTGGTGGGGCGCAAATGACGATTGGTGGGATTTTGCGCGTCCCACCTTGGACCCCCTAACGCCGTCCCTGGTCCGGATCTGACGTCAGGTTCTCTCGCGAGAGCCAAACCGCGATCGACCAGAGTTGCAAATTTCAATGGCCTAACTTAGGTTAAGAGCGATACCGGGAGAACGGCGAGTCGGATCGAGACCGGATTGGTAGCAGCAGATAGGTATTGACGAGACGAACATTTCGTCGTTACACTCATTTCGTTTGAAACTCCGTTCCTGCACGGCGGAAGAAACAAAAATTTAACATTGCTTCCCATTAGCGACATTTGATACGCGATTGCCGGAGAACGAATCGTTGGATCGACACCGGGACAACGATGGCTGATAGAGGTTCACTAAATACACCTCCCTGTCCAAGTTCTGTTCGGATCGTATAGTTAGATTTTGTGCGACAGCAAAAAACCACATTGTCATTTTTCAACATTGTATTCCCCATAAGCGAACACCAAATCGTGATTGTCGGGGAACGACATTTTTTATCGACACTGGGTAAGCAGTGGTGGATAGATGGTCACAGACTACACGCGTGGTGCCAGTTGCGTCAAGATCTGATGTCAGGTTCTCTCGCGAGAGCCAAACCGCGATCGACCGAAGTTGCAAAAATCAATGGCCTAACTTAGGTTAAGAGCGATAACGGGAGAACGGCGAGTCGGATCGAGACCGGATTGGTACCAGCAGATAGGTATTGACAAGACGAACATTTTGTCGTTACACCCATCTCGTTGTGGATCTCTGTTCCTGCACGGCGGCATTTATTGTTGGAGCGCAAATGACGATTGGTGGGGCGCGCGCCCACCTTGGACCCCCTAACTACGTCCCTGTAGTCAATTATATAGCTTTTAAGTATATTACATATGAATATCTCGCTCATCTCACATAGCATATGTATCCATCATTTACTAACATCTAAAACTGATATTAAATCATTGTTCCCCAATTAAGTCTACGGATGAAAAATAGGATCGTTTAGACGGGGAACCACAAGGGCGATCTTACCACGCATGCACGTATAGCATGCATGCTGCATTTTCCTTATTTATTTGGTAGACCACCTTCATATGTTTCTCTATTGTTTCAACCTACTTCTTGGAGTCATTGAAACATCACGTTTTCTTATTACTCCAGACCTTAAGACTAGACGACTTGCCATTTATCATATTTATGACTCGAGTTCCACATGCATTGATTGCTGTCACAGACGAGTCGGGACTCTCGGGCGTTATTGCTATTAAATACCGAAGACGGTTGATCGATGAAAAATCCAATATTGTCATAGAGCTTTTGTATTTTCATTTGAGAATCGGTAATCGGTTATTTTGTCGGAAAAAGGCGCCGTATACGTATCAACAGCGACACCAGTGGAGAAATAATTCAAGCCAGGTGGATTTACAACATAAATGGTCATCCACAGAACATTGAATATAGTGCATATCTCGTCTGATAAAACCTTAGCAGTGCAAGTCACATACTGTGTACATACGGTGAATCTTGTTCTGCCATAAGTGTAAACTGTCATTATATTGTCTATGGTACGACCACTGTGGTACGACCCAGGGGGTATATCGAGTAAATTTTGACATTTCATGTGACTGCTGCTATAGCTGAGCCGACGTAAACCTAATTTTGTAAACAGTCAGTTAATTAGTTCCTTGTATCACCACTAGATTACTCACGATCCGTACGATCAAAGATTTGGATTTTGGACCCTTTTCGAAGAAAGAATCATCCAGCGGCAACGGTTGCTAGAGCGGGATGTGAATACCTGCGTTTGATAGTCCTATGCTGCCAATGCTATTTATCAAGAATTATTTATCGTATTGTGCGTTACCGTGAACGTATCTAATAATATTATAGTGTTTGCAATATCAATAAGTCTACTATATTCTAAGAGATGTAGGCCTACACACTGTTAGAGTGAGTAAAATGAGTGGTAATGTAAGTTATATGTCTCGGTGTTTTGCCTTTAATCTGTGGATAAGTGGACCGACTTTTTCAACAGTACTAAAACACCCAGAATGCAACACCAGCGATCTCGGCCGCTATAGAAGGCAGTAAGCGCCTGCGCATTGAATTTCGAAAAAGGTATATTGGTACATATTTTCAACATTTGTGGGATTAGCAGTCAAGCCAGCATGAGGCCGGGAAGCAAACGCAACCATCAATACATTTGGGAACGCTTAGAAAAAAGTTAATATTTTCTTACCTCCACAACGGCGTTCCTTGTTCCCCTTTTCTTCCCAATGACAATCGATTAAACGATAAATGTCTATTGAAAGCTCCTAGAATGCCGCCTTTCTCCGTGCGAGGTGCGATGATCGGCACCGGGTCGTCGGGGTCCTCTATCGTCATCTTGACGGCGACGGCCGCGGCTGGCGAGACGGTACTAGCCAGCAGCTGTTCCCACGGCGTCGCCATCGCGGGCGGACGCTCGTCGGCGTCCAGGTCGCACGAACGCATCGCCCCTATTCGCACAAGAATAACGCTGTTATGTACACTTAAGGGGCACTTGAAATTAACTTTTCCAAAATTTTCATTTTCATTTGAATGAAATCTAGGGCTTCGCATATATTTACTTTTATTAATATAAAAATAAAATGTCAAATGTCACAAAGTGAACTTTTCCCGAAATTTTAATTTAAATTTAAACGTAAATTTTATTTTACCAATTTTATTAAAAATTCATTCACTCGTTTACTTCTACCTTATTTTTGTCACTCATTATAGGCATTATAGGCCGGTATACGTCGATTAGGCCTACCATTGGGCCTACGTATGTATATTGTCTGCTAGTTTACTGCGTACATTTTGATTTTTGTGAATTAATTTTTAAAGGATACATTTTAATGTGTCTTTATTGACCACTTTATGTGACCGCAAATGTTCAAGGAAAGAGTGATGAGTTATGCTTATAACTTAATTGTATCCACGAAAGAAGATGCGAACCACAAGTTCGCTAGTGGTGTAGTATTGTGGAACGGTCGCTCGGAACCTTCTACTTTCATGGATACATAATTATATGTTGTGGTGGGAGATAGCAATGGGTGAATGAACATTTTGAGGTTTAGTATAATAACATTCTAAGCCTATAGAATGAAACATTTTATAAATGTATTAATAGGGTCTAAATAATTGTTATGGTTACAATTTCATACAAGATTAGTAGATTTAGCGAATATTATGAACGCAAAATTTCAAAAATAATTCTAATATAGGGCCAACCCTAGATATTCCCTACAAATTTCTAAAACATTCCTCTGAATAATTTTCATTTTTCTACTGAATTGTTCACAATTTTGTCCATGCAAATTGTAATAACTAAATTAACCAAATTTGGGAAAATGAATATTCCAAATAAAATTCAATTTTTTGACATAATTTGGAAGGAGTAGCTTTTTCTCCTCAAATTTTACGTATAGGCCTACATTTATGAGACTATACATGTATCCACGAGAGATGAAGGTTCCTATCGAATGTCTTCCCTAAGCCACACTACTAGCGCACGGGTGGTTCGCACCTTCTTCCTTGAAAGCAAGTATATCATTGGTTTATTCATCAGTGTTGACTTCTGTCTACCAACATAATGAAAACAAACTAAACCATCAACATTATTGCCAAGACTTTCTTCGTCATCTCTGAGATATGGTTATGATTCACAATGTTGTGAGAGTTCAACCCAAAACAAACTTACATAAATCTAACACTTTTGTGTCATGTAGACCTATATCCCGCAAGTCTATTAGACTTGAAAGACTAACAAGAACAGCCTGGAAATACATTTTGATAGACTAATATTATCTTTTACATTAGACTAAACATGAAATTAATTAAAGTACCCTAGCGAATATGTTGTTGAATCTGTTTCGCGAGTTTCTCAGATTATTAAATATTCTCACTGTTAGAACTGGCAATTAAAGGTAGGCCTATAGTTAGTTACGAGCTTATTAGTGCCGTATATAGTTTCTCAAGAAACCTTTCCAAGGTTAATTAACAAGTTTTCGAACCCCAGATAACCGATCATTATTGGTCCAGTGGGCAACGGATGTCTAGACAGTAGACACCAATTCTTTGATTACCTACATGAGCAAAGTATTGTATTGTTGATTAGGCCAGACATGTAGGTACATGATACATAATGCTGATATCATCAATTTGTTTTTGCATTATAAAATAATAGCATTCTATTGTCATTTTTTTTTCATTTATTTTCATAATATTCAACAATTGAGATAATTTGTGAAAAATAGCTAATTATAACGGTTAATTGATAATAATTATTTGATAATTATGGTCCTAATACAGTACACCTAATTGAAAAAAAAATATTCACGAAAATTATAATTTGTTTTTCAGGTCAGCCAATCTAATATCACAATGAATTTTCATCCGCCGTTTACATGGACGTATCTACATCATTTTCGTCGTACAAGTGGTAATCATTCGACACGCAATGTCAAGCATTTGTATTGAAATTTACACCTATCTAGTTTCTCCGTGGTATTTCCTTATCACTTCACGTTTTTATAGCCTTCATGTTATTAAAAGCTGATACAAAGTGATAAGATGAATACCATTATTTCATAAAGAGACGAGTTAAGTTTGATGTGGCATATTCCTAAGAGGTCACAGGAGTCTGTTAGGTGTGAAACTCATATGAACGTAGTTTTCGAAATATCATTTTTTAATATAAATAGCTATGTTGAAGGGTGTTGAATAGGCCTACTGCTTAACGAACCCACCAACAGAGGTTATACGGGGGTACGAATGAGCGGGTGATAATAAAACTATGAAGTGATGATAAGTGAAAGGACTTTTACAAAAGCCTATGGCTTACGCGGGACTCGAACCCACGCCCGAACGGACTTCAGTTTCTACCGCTAACGATAAGCTATGTTTATGCTAGTGCAGAATTTTGATTGCTAATCGACCACGAGAACGGATTTCGTCTAATATAAGCTATGAGTATAATCGCGTCAGATATTATTGTGTACTGATTGACGTGATTAATATTTTGTGAATTGATTGTTCACATTATTTTCCAAAACGGTAGTAGCTCATGCACAACGTTTCTCCATTCATTAGGCGTATACGATTTCGAACAAATTAGAGGAGCAATTACAGATTCCTAAAAACTAAGATTTGTTTTAAATAAGAAAAATCTATTTGTCTAGCACAGTAGAGGATAAATACCTATCTTATTGTGAAGTAATTTATTTTCCTCGTACTATTTCCAATGAGGTAAATCACTATATTTTATCATAACAATCACCCTGAAATGTTGCAGTTGACACACAGTCAAGCACACAAATTACAAATATCAAAAAATTACTATCATAAAAAATGCACCTTATTATCTAAAACCACACAGCGTTCGAATTTCAAATGTCACCGTTCTATTTTTAAATAAAAGAACTTCAGGATGTATATAAACAAACACACAGACACACACACGCGCGAGATCACATGTGCAGCCACGAGTCGTATGAGATCGTACGTGCGAGTACAGCTTCGATGACTGGTGGCTACCGACTGGTTATAATAACACGCTGCGAGAGTGACTACATGCCTCCCCCCCCCCCCCCTTCACCGCACACACATATCTAAACATCAACATTGTTACGTCATACTAGATCGGCCGCATGTACGACATAATTTTGGACGGTTGGAAATTTTATTGATACTAGGAACACGAAAGTTGTTGATTATTTTAATTGATAATTGATAGTACGATATGTACATTTTAAAAATGTTCATACCATTTGGCCAATCCAATAAATATATGAAAAACTTGTTACAATTTTTTCACTCTACTGTTTGAATTCAGAAAAAAAAAATTAAATCGAAAAACTTGTTATCCCACATCTGCTTTTTCTTCTCTTCCTTGGAGTTCTCTCCACCTTTCTCTATCCTTCCACTTTACCGATTAAATTCCATTTTTGTCAATCATTTTTCTCAACAAATTTTAGTTACGATAATAACTCACATGTACTGAACACAATCGATCATAAGCTATTCATAATAACAATAAGAACAGTCATGTGACAGTGCAGACAGAATCTCGCTTTTTATTGTAATGATATTGTTATTACGTACCGGTACATGCGGGGCCCAACTTATAGTTATCTTGCTCCCCTAGGCTGAAAGATTTTGGCACCCTTTAGGACCAATAGGGTTGATCATATAATAAAATGCTATTCCCTATGCTATCAACAAGTACTTACAAGTCATGTAATAATATTTGAATTAAAAAAAAAAGAATATACTTGTTCAATAATAACGTTGAACTCAAAATTCCCCAATGTAGAATAATATTCAAAATAACTTTGACTCGGCTGACTAGTCGATGAAAAGACTTTGAATCTATATAATTTTAAGCATCATCACACTAGTATAGCAAATGATTATAATAGAATGCAACCTATTGCCCTATTGGTAAGACAAGTCCTTGACAATTTTTCATGTTTAATCATTTATTTGGTATTAACTACACTGATGTATATAACTAATAGAAATGTATCATAAATTTATATCTTGCACATTATATTATAACAACTGATTTCAACAACAACAATAAATACTGTAAAAATCATATTCTAAACAACAAGTATGATATAATGAGAGGATCTTATTTTTATAGCATAGCTACAAAAATAATATATAAATTATAAAACACAACAGCTAATAACAAAAGCAACAAATGACACACTGAATATAAAATTAGGTTCAAATTATACGTAATGAGAAGATTTTTTACAAGAGAACTTGCAAAATATATCAGATTGTCATACCCAATTATTTACACATACTTCAAGGGTGTACATATATTTGTTAATATCAATCGATATAATGCTGGTAGGAGCGGCACATTGTTCTAGATCCTTACTGTGATGGTCACTTAAAATAACATCCTGGTTCTAGCTAGCTCCAAGAGACTATGACTTTGATTGGTTTCCATTCACTAGTAGAGCTAAGTACCATGGCAACATGTCCAGTATTTGTGTATTTCCATTGTTGTCAGCACAAAATCCTAGCACTGCTCTTGAGGTGGGCTAAAAATAAGCCACATTTAGCGTTCTAAGAGACCATGACTTTGTTATCTTATATTGTCATGGACTCATGGTATTGGTCAGAACATTATCCAATCAAAATCCTCAGTCTCTTGGAGTTAGCCAGGCCTAGGACGTTATTCAAAGTTGCAGTCGCGGTAAAGGTCATGGTGTTCACAATTCTTTTGATCGCTCAGTAGTTCACAAAGGTTCTTCCATTATTAGTTCATACTCTTTCATGAAATAGTAATTATACGAATAATTGAAATTCTTTTTTAGGGGGGTTCATAAAACAATTTGTAATACACTTCTGCTTTCAGACTAGGCACCAATTGTTGTGACATTTTCTAAATTTAAATATTCTGCAATTTTCATGTTCAACAAAATGAAAAATGAAAAACAAACAAAACTCTTTTCGTAATAAATAATGTACATATTGGTAGTAGGCAGACGTTATCATATCGGACATTTATTTTCGAGTTGACTGGCACAGAAATTCCTTGGAATTTCATTTAACAATACGCTACATAATTTTTTCTCAACTTACGAATCACAACGGCAATTTAAAAATTCAATTCACGAATTACTTGTCTTGAAAAGAAACTCAAATGTAACTAATCATCATCTGACAAAATGTAACAACATGCCAGAAAGCCAGCGTCAAAACTTTTGAATACCAACACTTCAAAAAATTAATACTTTTATAAAGTGGAATTGCTCGGGCCTTACTTTATTTTTGCGGGTAATTTGGATTCTAGTTTGAACGAAAATTGGTAACAGTCTAATCATTCTTAAATTCCACCACAAAACATTAAATATTATTCAATCTTAAATAACTCCTGACATCACTTCGTAGGCAAACCAGATCCATTTTTAATTGAATCCGATGTTATTCGATAATTGATATCTCGCCGAAGCTAGACAATCGTACCTACATCAAAGCTCTGTTAATCAATGGTAATCATTGATGAAAAAGTAATCATAATTATTAAATAGTAAAATATATACAAATATTTGGGATGTCTAGGCAACAAAAGGTAACATAGTATTTGGCATATTTGATGTGCACAAAATGGTTAACATAACTGCAATCAATCGTACATGATAACGTAAACATCGTAATCATTCACTCCAATTTCTTAGAAAGGGTTTTTACTTTTTACAGGACAGGAATTAACTCCAAACTTAGGACATCCTCAAACTTCTCTTCAACTCGAAAGAAAAGTAGGTATAGCCACAGCATTATATGGACCATCAAACACTGAGGGCAATTTATAATACTGGAAACTCCAGTTCATTCCAGTCCATTTCCAGTCCATGCCGCCAAGTATGCTTCTTTTTTTTTTTTGCCAATGATAGATAGTGGGAGTTTATGCAGTAGTAGAAAGTAAAAACTGCCACAGCATTTGGTACTTTGCACCCAGCAATAATCATTTCTGACATTTCACCAACATTTCTGAATCTCACATGAATATGCTACACAAAAAGTCATCAAAAATGGAACAAGTACCGGTACACCTAGGTCCTAGGATTACGTAACATTTTTCACCTCACGAGCGCATGCGAGTCGATTTAGTATAATATCAGTTTTTGGTAATGGCTTTTGAATAGTATGAAATATCAAAATTCTAATACTTTTATAAACATATAGGCCCATCTTTTTAATACCTCAAAATTATGTGCATAAGGAGACGTATTAAGCTTGGATCCCAACATTTTCACGGATACAAATCATGTTTTTTGGGAGTATATCGGCCGGAACATGTGACATTCACACGATAAAGAGTTAATACTGTTATTAATGTATAAAGTCCAATGGTAATAAAAGGATCAGTGATTCTGTAGTATTAAAATATTGACACCTCTTACCGCTCGAAATTTACAAACAAAAAAACGACATTTTGCCAAATTGACTCCCACGCGCTCTTCAACTTGTTCAATTATCACACTACAATACTTAATTGTTTCGAAAATAGTGTTTAAAAATGTTTCTTCAGGGGCAATACAACTTGACCATTATTCAAGTTTTCTATTTTTCGTTTCTTAGAATTGATTCAAAACATTTTATTGTCATACCTACGATAAGGAACATTACTTATTCTGATACCTAAAATAATCAGTTGTAATACCTATCAGTAAATTTGAATTGAAAACTAATTTCAAGTTTAAGCACCTGACAAAAGGGTACGCTAAAGAAATATCCATAGAACCTTTCATTTTTGGAGCGAGAATTCCCCGTTTTACCACCTCTTTAGTGGCTGAACCAAAATACTTTCATCACTCAATCGAGCTACCATACATTATTCCAGAAAATATTTCAAATGTTTTACTGAAATGAAAAGTACACAGAAAAATGCTGGTAAACAATTCGACATAACATCAGTCAGCTTCCACACAATTTGAAAATATTTTTTTTCATACAAGTTAAAGTTCAAGTTAACGGACCGGTTAACTTTAGGCCTACATATAAATAATTGAATATACAGGCACCTGAAACACGAAAGGCAGAAGTGTGACACTTTGAGCTTTGGGTAATTTGATGTTTGACTGAAAGTAATCTAAATGACTTGAAACAATAGAAAAAATATTATTGTAAGGCCTTCAAAATTATAAGAAATCAATATGTCTACTTACGAGATAAGACAATAGTTGATGATTTAGGCCTACTTGAAAATTAGAGAACAATGAAAAGTTTAAATGACAGAGTTAGATATCTTGGCCAAGAGGCCCAATGAGAAACATATAAGCTGTAAGTATGTAGCTGCATTTAGTAGACTGCCGTACCTGCTACTGTAGTTGCTGTTACAGTGAAATCTGAAAGCATTATTTGAAGCTATTACTTGTATTCTATCAACACATTTTATTAGTACATACATCCAACATGTACTAGGCCTACAATAATGACATTAAGATGGAGATCAGTTGAATAACGAAAAACAAGCAAATCAGTTACGTAAAAAAAAATAGAATGTTCAATAACGTATGTATTTCAGGCCTATTGAAAGCAATTCATTTGAAAAAGACAACATTATTCTCAGTCAACCACATCCGACTACGACCGAGAAGTTTCATACTTTTGCCACATGTGTTTTTCAGTTATAACCTCAATTTGACGCAATTTGGAAAGAGTTTGGTGTAACTTCAATCTTGATCTCAAAATTTGATCTCTGACCTTGGTGTTTCCTCGAGCTAACGTCTTTGGTAGGGGTGCGCGCATACGCTACTTGAAATTGACGCATAGTTTGCCGAACCTACTTTTTGAAAATCAAATTGAATATAAACTATTCGGTGGGTAAAGTATTTGCCGTATCCAGTATGTTTTGCATACTTGGGAGAATGTTTTACTTTTTTCGATGCGGGCTCCTATTTTTAATTGCCACCCGGGCCCTTTTTTCCCAATCCGCCCCTAAAAAACTATCATTGTAAGAATTACAAATATTAAATAGTCGATGATTGTAAATCATTGCAGTAAATAAACTATGTTATTTTTAAATATTATCAACAAATACTATAACACATCTCTCCATCTACTATCTAGATACAATTTTGACTTATTTGTTGCTGTTATTCAGTGAATAATTTAGTAGCAGTATTCGATATTCAGGAACATTCCGTCCAACTATTTGATATTCGTATTCGAATTAGAAAACAATTATCGCACACCCCTATTTTTTAGACTAGCAAATCAACAGAATCATTTGGCATCATCTTTAGCCCTGCACGGAACCAGAAAAACTTATTTGGTAAATTTCAGTTTGTTGAGAAAGCACTCGCGAGGGGTAATCAGCGGTGACCGTCGCTAGACGACGAAGACGACACGCTGGGACTGGCCTCCTTCGTCCGACCGCGCTTCGCGTTGCTGTGACGATCGTCAGGCTTGCGGTGGTTACGCCTGCGCCTCTCATCGGCAGCATCACGCGACGTGACTGTGCGCTTGGAGGCGCGACCCGATTCGCTGTCCTTGCTCGGCCTGGCACAGCAAATTACATGTTAGAATGAAAACTATTGTTTGAGTTCATATTTTAAAACAAGCCATTTGTGGGAATACTAAAAATTATTTTATTTCAATTTGAATTAAATTTAAAGTTGATTCTTAAATAAAATTGAATTAAATAATTCAAAGTAGGCCTACAATGAAACCTAAACCTCTATGCATCGTTCCCGGATCCATCGTTTTCCCGCTTGTATCATTCATTTTTTCTCACCCCACTTTCATATAATCAATGTTTGATTTTCCTGGATGGATCATTTTCCTGCATGGATGATTTCATTTTCCTGGTCCCTTGAGAAACGATGGATAGAGGTTACACTGTATTTCAACAAAAAACCAAACTGTTTCACTGAAATTTTATTTTCGGAGTTTCATGTTAACAATGATGATTAACGTTTCTAAGGGAGTGCCGCAGATCGTATAAATTTTGCAAACAACCATTCTCTGCAGTCAAGATTTAAAAACTATGTATAGCTACGTTATATGGGTACATACAAATAACAGAGTGAAAACTATGTTTATGAAAAACTACAAAACATTCGCAACCCACGGCTGGCTTGACTTCAAGAATTTAGTATGTTTTACGTTACAAAAGTTTGTATTAATTATTTATTAGATGTCGTTGTCACAGTGCATTGTAGTCACATATTAATTATAAATACAGTAAACCCTTGCTATATTTACTCTCATATCATTACAATTTTTCTGTAACTGTAACAATAGTTATGGTGACTACAGAGTTTTGATCCATTAGCCAATGTTGAATATTTTGACAATTCAAACTTTTATAAGGCAAAATGGTATTTTTGGGTCCATCGAATTTCAAATTATATGGGGTTTATTCTTTTTTTATATATACTGGATTTAACGACGCACTGTTGTGATAGCGCAGATCTAATGGCGTCAGAAGGATGATTATTGAGATGATGGCATGATGAGATGAAGGTTCTTGGGTAATGGGAAGGAAGCGGTCATGGCCGACTTATTGCGTAGGAAGTTAGGAACTATCCCGGCATTAGCCTAGACTACAAAGGAAAACCATGGAAAACCCCTTTAAAGATCGGGATCATAGTCAGCGGGGATCAAACTGGGTTCGAAATTCCCCTCGCCTCCCAGATCACATGAAGCGAGCGCGTTAACCAGTGCGCTACATTTGCCGGTGCATGGGGTTTATTGTATTAATGATAACAGAAGTCCTATCGTACCTTGACAGACCGTTGATGTCTTGATGGCGGGTTGCAGGTGTTGGTACCACCTGCTCGGGAGTCAGCCGTGGAGCCTCGGGGAAAACACGGCGTAACAGGATAACGGCACGTCGCGACACGGTATCCTCGGGTCGGACGCAGTGCGTTATCTCGTCAGCGGCGTAACCACTATGGCAAACACGGCAGCATTACAGAAATATGATGAAAATAGAAGTCCTTTTTCTAACAAAGTCAACCTTGTCTAGCTTTTCTTGATTCTCTCATTTTTATTAATTTTGTTTTTTATTTATCTTCGGGATTTTTTAATTTCATACCGTAATTTTTATGACTCGTTTGTTCTTATTAGTTTTTTTTCATTTTTTCATTGTCTATTTCTATTTCAAATTAAATCGTAGTTTTCAGTTATTTTACCTACCGGTATCGATTATTTCTCACAAGTAGGTCTAGGACTACACGTGTAAAGTAAGTTTGGCAAAAACTAGTCTGAAAGACTACTATATCCGTTTTTCGACCGATCAATTATCATAACTATTATTATTTTTATTATTATTATTATTAGAAACCGAATGATATAAGTCTTCCCTAGAAGATGGGGTGGAAACACCCATTGGCCCAATCTAATTGGTTGTCTGGGTCTGAGAGATATATATTATCATCTTAAAGAAGCCAGAGAGCGTATTTGACGAAAGCAATATTATTAGTTATTACTATAGGCCTACTAATCCATTTGACAGCCTAATTGACAGACCCTGTAGGCCCTACTTACCTTAATATGGTGACGCAACCCCTAGAGATCGGAAGGCATAACACGGGTTTGGACACACGGATTGGCTTGAAGCTGAACTTACAGCCGAAGCTCAAGGCTGAGTCAGACATGAATGATACTGATATGATTGGCCGATCGAAGATGTGAAGGGGATCGATGTGTGATACAATGCAACCGCCGGGTTGGTAATCGTTGATAACGGCAGAGTTGATGAAACCTGAAAGAAAATATGTCTATGTGATACAAGAATCATTTTTGTAGGAAAGGTATCAAATGTGCTAAAAATCAACTGTCCTAAAACTTGGCTGTACATACTAAAACCCAACTGTCCTAAACTTCTAATTTTAGAGCAATATGTAAAAGAGGAGTTTGGCTCCCAACCTTATTGAAAACAAAATAACACAAAGATGTTTATTAATTAAGGGAGGTACAAATTCGTGAAGGGGAAGCCCAAGTTCCACACTTTAACTTACATGCCAGTTGCTCAATAAGTAGAAGTTTAGGAGAGCTGATTTTTAATACAGTTCAACTTTGGGACAGTTGGTTTTGGAAGTATTCAGTTAGATGATTGTCTTTCTCAATAGTTGCCTACCTTCAGGTACTATCTTGGCTTTCACTAAAGTCTGGATGACTAGTTCATCAACCCAATCCGGTATTGGGTCTACTTCACCCGGCGGATACAAGCGTTCCATTCCGGGTCCACGCTTTGTCAGCTGAGAGCCATACGTGTAGCCTTCGCCAAAGAAATACCTGTCAAAGTAACAAGAATTTAGTTGAAAGTCATCAACTCATCATTTTGATATCACATAATTATGTGGTAGGCTTGATTGTAGTAATTACTAAATTTAATGGACCTCCTCTACATTGAAATTAATAGGGAATTAGCAACAACGAAGATACTGGAAATCATTGAGTTTAGCCAATCGATCAGTCCCTTTAATAGCGGCATGAGAATAAACAGGTCAATTAAAAGTGAATGTTTCAACAATCGTTGCAGGGAAAGATGTTTTTCTAGATACCGAGCGTAACGACTTATGATGCGACATCGGGTATGGTTAGTCGATCTGTTTGCGTGGAGGTTGACTGCTTTTGCTAGGTATACTTGAATGTATCCACAAAAGAAAATGGTGCTGAGAGACAGTCCCCCTCCTACATCACTAGCGCGCACATTTGGCTTTCACTGCTTCTTTCATGGATATAACCATTGTAATATAACTATGGGCTGGCTAATCTTTTCCGTTTTATGCTTCAATTGGTGAATGATGTTGAATGTTCAACAAGAATCTTGAAGTTGGCAACATCTCATATAATTAGTGAAATTATTTCAAGCTACCATTTATCTGCCTTGATACGGTAACCATTTTATTTATAAATATAAATCGTTGACAAACTTCTAGCCTAATTGGGCCTACAGTGCATGAATTTTTACACACTTGTTGCGGAGTGGCGCTCGATCCACAGTACACGGTTTATATTTATTCATGTCTGCCAACTCAACGACTTTGTTTATCTTTTCTTCTATGACTGCACATTCTTCTTTATCGAATAGGCGCCGTTGCTCAATCCCTTTGTGTAATTGTTGAAGTATTACAAGATCTTCATCCAAAGAGTCAAACGGCGAGTACCTACGTGTTGAATTAGAACGAGAACTGTAAAATAGAAAAGCGACATTATTAATTTACTCTGCATTGACAATTGGTTTTACATTGAATCTAGGCCCAAGTGTTGAATTGGAACGAGAACTGTAAAATAGAAAACCATCATTACTAATTTACTGCGTATTGACAACCGGTTATAGATTGAATTTTCAAATTGGTCTCTTGCAATTTACTCGATTGAGAGGGACAAAAGGAAATGATAAATTAGTTATTAATAACGCTCGAAACATGCCACATACTAGTTAATCAGTTATCAGAATCTTTAATCGTTGTCATTGTGATGAAATTAAGAAATTAGAGAGATAAGAAAACCAACTTCATGAATTAATGTAAGTAAAGCCATGACATGCATGGCATAGGTATCAGGTTAGGGTAGGTCTCGACTAGATGAACAGAATGATGGGTAGGTTAAGCCTACTCACTCTGGAACCTAGGATAATTACATATTGAGATGAGAGATGTGGATTTATAGCCTACCACTGATGTAAATATCTAAAATTACATGCAGAGGCTCATCAATTCTATTGAACTTCATTTCTGAGTAGGCCTACAGGACGAGCACGGAAATTATTAAAATTGAAACGAACGTGTCACTAGACATTCACAAGTCGATGCACGAGTAGGCCTACCTATAGAAAGCCAATTTCAGTATAAATACCCATTGATTTAATTCCATGTTCATTTAATTACTTGTTTAAAAGCACAATTAACATTATTAGAGAATACTCACTGTTCTTCTTTATTCTGATATCTCGAATTATTCAGTTTTAACCGGAGATCATAAACGCCTGCCATCGCACACTTCTTGAAAGTATTGCAAGTTGCCTATTCGGCTGACATCGTGTTCACGATATGTAGATAAGTTCAACTTGGGACAGGACACGAAATTTGTATTAGTACTGATCTCTCTTGTAATTATTGTCGTAGCAATATTTTCATTTATATTAAAATAGTAATATTGAAGAAGAATAAATATTGACTATTAAATGCTTGTTTTAAAATCTTCACTACCCGTTTGCATATTGTTATTTTATAAATTATAAACGATTCACTTATCAAGTTTTAAACTAAATCACTCTCCCACTTTTTTCTTATGCAAAATAATGCAAAATAAACCCTACAGCAAACTGCGCAATTAATATTCTATATAAATCAGGTTCATAGGTGTCTTTACTTCCATTCATTTTTAATGCACCATATGTGTTACAATCTATACATGTATTTTAATAAGATCGAATGCAAATACTAAACACACATTCAAGAAAATATTAATTCCTTTATTATTATTTTTTTGTTCATAATTAACACAAATTAATATAGCCAAATACACAATATCATCATTCATAATACTGCTAATTAGCAATTACACAAAAATTAAAGATGAATAAAATAATATTATACCTCTTGATAGATAAAATAATATAACATTGTAAAATTATCAGAATAAATCTAAATAGAATAATAAATTATAATTTATAAGTTTGAACTGCTTCAATATCATAATATACAAAACAAAACATTTACAGTATTCACTCATTGATTAGTAACTGCACACAAAAACCTGTTTGACTATTATAAACAACAACAATAATATTCTAACAAAACTGCCAATTTGTGCCAAGCTCTTTTGCTTCAACTTCAAAATAAAAACTGTTTAGCTGATTCAACTCTTTGAATACAACTATAATCTTTCAACAAATCATATTTTTATACATTTTAATTGTCAGATAAGGCACTTTCTGTGGAGTCATTCTCACACATATCAACATGTTTCATAATGTGAAATTCTAATAGTTTCTCCTTGGAAAACGTTGCTCCGCAAATGAGACATTCGTGCGCTGGTACCGGACGACAGTGGATGATCCCATGTTCACGCAACGCTCCTGGGGTCAAGAACCGAGTCGAGCAAACACTGCACGAGTGAATTGCTGGGTGGGACCGCACGTGACGGTGAAGTTTGTAATTGGAATTGAACGATCGGTCGCAACATTTGCAACGGAACCGAACTGTAGTGTGATTCTGCATTTTGCGAACGATATGATGTTCAAGTTCACATTTCTTCTCATAACTTTCTCCTGAAATACAGATAAATATAGGATGACATTAGAAAACATTTACATAACTTATCTGCACTTCATTATAAAACACCTTCATACTCGTTTTATAAATAAATTGTGTAATTAAAATTATGATTTTGTAATAAGTTTACAATAATGTAACAAACGAATACTCATATTATTATATTATTATATATTCATGTATTATATATTTATGTATTATATATTTCATTATACACATAATTATATTATACCTTATAATAAATTATATATTTTTACATTAAATTTCACTATACATCTATATTGTATCATGCATATTATTTAAAATATTATGTAAGTAGCCTATATAAAGAATATACAAGTATATAGAGAAAAACATTTTTTTCCAATTCTAATAGAAACAAATCCTTGACAGTGGAACATGTCATTTTAAACCTGAAATCTTATAAAACATCTATGAAATATATTGAAATACAAAAAATCAAGTTTCGAGGCGGAATAGTGGTGACCGTCCATATTTTATGATTTATTAATATTGAACGTTGCTTTATTATAAATTTGTGATAAAAAATATATATTATTATCAATGCCGCCTTGTGCTTCAAATAGGGATTTTTGTTCTGTTTGGTTGGTACAGCACTGAAAACGCCTAGGGGTTGGGGGCCGAACTCATCATAAGTCATAGAAGCAAAATAGGTGAAAGATGTCGTACGTTTTCATCAATTCTCCGGTTACAAGATAGAAGATAACAAATATATCCAAAGCCAATCGAAAGGAAATTGTTCTATCTGATACCAGGATAACAAGGTGTTTACTCAAAGGTAAGGCGGAGGTCCCATGCTACAACCAGACCTCCCCCCTTGCCCAGATCTTTGACATACTGGCATTATTCTGTGGACATAGGCCATAGTATTCCGTAGGCTAATCTTGGTCCCATTATTACAAAGAGTGGACTAATCATGCACTGCACACATAAATCTATACCTTATAATTCGGCTATAAGTATTCCTTGCTGCCCAGGCGTTTGTAATAAGTACAAGATTACTTGATGGACATTCTTTCATAGTTATCACACAACCTAACCTAAAAATTGTAAGACTTGAATTAACTTCAAAAAGGCCTAGGCCTAGAGAATAGCCTTGAACTACGGCTAGGTCATGAGTTTGTAGTCTTTAACACTACAATCTCAATGGCTAGGTCTAGATGCATTATAATGCATTATAAAGTCAGCACCTATGCCTAATAGGCCTCGGCCTACCTCAGGCAATGCCAAATTTAAACTGCGGAAGTTGTTATATTAGCTGGCGTAGGCCTACTACCAATGCCTGACTTGGTCGGCTGACCCAGAGCTATTTTTTGAGCTACGGGGCCAATTGTACTATGGACCTTGGCATTTTATAAGCCAATAGGCCTATAGAGGCTGTAGCTATGACTAGGCCTACCTGCACCTAAGGACTCTTCTCTGAAACCAATATCAAGAAAATTCTAGGGAATTGTTGTAGCATCATTAGATACTATTATTTTCACTGGGTAATCAACTAAATTCTATTTTTATTTTTGAGTTATATTCGTTAACTGTAATGCAGTGTTATCGAGTCTGACAATGACTAGAACAATTGAATTATTAGGTCTATATCTTGTCCTGTAATGTTGCTAAATATTAGATACATTTGCAACGATATTGATGTTCATATTCCAATTTGCTTACAATAGGCGTACGTTAATTTCAGTGCAAATCAATAATTATTATGATTATTATAGCATTTCTTCTACAATTGGTATACGCTAACCATTCACAATGTGGAAGAAAGACAAGAAAGAGAATTTAGAAGCAGCAACTTGCGAGGCAGCCAAGATTTTCGAAGAATATGTCGCCACGTTTCAAGAAGAACCAAGTAGTAAAATTGGGAAAGTATGGGTCAAGGCGGGAACGTTTGATGCAGGCCGCCGGGTAGAAGATACAAGAGACAAAGGGCAGCTATACAAACCTCAATCTCGCCTCTCGGATTTAGCAGATAAGTTGAGCTCTGCGGAAAGAGCCGAAGAATATGCACGTATGATGGGCGAAAAAAAATCGGAACAACGTCCATCAAAGAAACGCAGCCAAGGAGATAAAAAGAAAAGCAACTTGGAAATTTTTAAAGAAGAATTGAGAATGATTCAGTCTGAGAGAGAAGAAAGGCACAAGTATAAAGATGCAATAGGGTCTGGAGGGTTCAGGGAAATGTCAGGTAATGCAGCATCTAGCTTGGGTGCAGACCTATCCAAATCCAGTTCTATTGGTTCACATGATATGGGCGATCCCAATACTACCAATCTTTACTTGGCCAATTTGAGCCCTACTATGTCTGAACAGCAACTGAAAGAAATGTTCGGCAGATTTGGTCCGCTTGCAAGTATAAAAATAATGTGGCCCCGATGTGATGAAGATAAAGCTAGAGGGAGTCACTGCGGATTTGCTGCTTACATGAATAGAAAAGATGGAGAAAGAGCATTGAAATATTTAAATGGCAAAGAAGTTATGTCATTCAAAATGAAATTGGGATGGGGTAAGGCTGTGCCAATTCCATCTTGTCCAATATACGTACCCCCTGCATTGTTAGAACTCACAACTCCTCCACTGCCCTCTGGACTACCATTTAATGCACAGCCCCACAAGCGTCACAAATCATTGCTGCCAACACATAGGATGGACTCGATCGATATGGCACTACTAGACAAAGTTCTACCGTACGCCATTGTAAAAGTGGTTATCCCAAACGACAGACATTTGTTGATGACAATTCATCGTTTGGTAGAGTATGTCATTCGAGGAGGACCAATGTTTGAAGCAATGATTATGAACAGAGAGATGAACAATCCCATGTTCAAATTTTTGTTCGAAAACCAAAGCCCAGTTCATATTTATTATCGCTGGAAGTTATTTTCACTTCTTCAAGGTGACACACCGTACAGTTGGAGAACCAACGAGTTTCGTATGTTCAAAGGGGGAAGCATTTGGAAACCTCCACCAATGGATTTATACACGCGCGGAATGCCGGATGAGCTGTTTGAAGATGAAGAAAAAGAACCGAAGAAAGGTAGTCTGTCAAGCGCACAATGGGATCGTTTGCAAGATATTCTGCGTCAAATGACGCCGGAGAAACTGAAAATAGCCGAGGCTATGGTCTTCTGTATTGAACACAGTGACGCTGCCGAGGAAATATGTGACATAATACTCGAGTCGCTCACTGATGTCAACACCGCTATACAGAAAAAAATAGCTCGACTTTACCTCATCTCGGACATTCTTCATAACTGTGGCGTGCGCGTAACAAACGCCTCGTATTATCGTAAAGGTTTTGAGTCACGGCTACTTGACATCTTCAAAGGAGTCAATGCGGCTTATGCTAGTCTCGAGTCACATCTTAAAGCTGAAGGCTTCAAAGTTAGAGTTATGAAGATATTCCGAGCGTGGGAAGAGTGGGCTGTTTATCCAAACAGATTCCTTGTAGCGCTGCAGAATACCTTTCTCGGACTTACCAACGATGTC
This sequence comes from Brachyptera putata, assembly GCA_907164805.1. Taxonomy (NCBI): domain Eukaryota; kingdom Metazoa; phylum Arthropoda; class Insecta; order Plecoptera; family Taeniopterygidae; genus Brachyptera; species Brachyptera putata. The sequence goes on along the minus strand of OU015469.1, from coordinate 16,226,020 downwards.
AAAGACGAGATTGACGAAGAAGACATCAATGGGGCTCCCTTATCTGAAGAAGAAGAAGATCTTGACGGTGTACCACTTGATGGTGCTGCACTATTAAAAAGTGCTATGAAACATATTCCAGATGACGATATTGATGGGGTACCAATGGAGGTATATCCAGAAGAACTGCAGATAAAGCCACAGAGAGATTCCATGACAAAACATTTACCTGCCGGATTTGTACCGTCAAGATGGGAAACAATAGATCCAGAAGAAGTTGAAGCGCAGGCAATGACAACTTCCAAGTGGGATCAGCTGAACGTTGACGACGGAAGCAAAGACGGAACAGAGTCGATGGACTCAGATAATCCGAATCAATCCCGAGAGGTGGATGAGGCACGTCGAGCTAAACTCAGAGAAATTGAGCTAAAGTCTGTTAAATATCAGGATGATTTGGAAGCTGGTCAGCTGTCCTTAAAGAGTGGCTGGACTATTCCAGAACAGGTGGAACATTACAGAAGGAAGCTATTCAGGAGGGCAGAGAAAGAGGAGAAAGAGAAAAAACGGGATAGTTATAGTGAAAAAGACAAATCTGGTGATAAAGAAAAGAGTAAAAAGAGAAGTCTTTCTCCGACAGATTACTCAGATAATCATAAGGAATCAAAGTCAAAGAGTGTAAGCAGTCCCGTCTCGAAACGATCTCGAAGATCGCGTAGCCGTTCGTCTGAACGCAGTACTAACGACAAATCACAGCGTTCTCGGTCACCTCGTAAAAGATCACGTTCTCGTACAAAAACGTCGTCCAGATCTAGTCCGCCCCCTACTACAACTAGAGTGCGACATTCTAGGGGCGGGGCTACGCCTAGTCCACCTCGGGTACGATCGTCGAGATCATCAAGAACCCCTAGCCCGCCGAGAATCACGAAACATCAAGGTAAATCGCAAGACAAGTCAGGGAAATCGTCAAAGAGTTCGAGAAGGATGGCACTCGCTACTCCAAGCCCTCCGAGAACTAAACGGAGTAGCACCCCGACAAGAAGGCATAAACACTAAATAGATACCTAGTTGTATGAAATATTTAAATCAACTGTTTGTATTAATACAATTTTTACTTGTTCCAAATAAAAAATTCATTTGACACTCCACTAGTATAGTAAGCCGATCATTTCTTCTGTAATAATTCATCAACACCTTAACTGTAAAATATAGCAACTTCTAAATCTAGAAAGGTTTTTCATTTATTTTGTTCAAGTATATGTATATTGAGGATGTTTCTGAGTATTCTCATCATCATTAAAAAAAATATATGGTTGCATCAACATCAACGATCATTCATGATGTTAGACGTAATGTGGGAATAGTAGCAATAAAAAAACAGCATCATAATTGAAACTACACTCTAGTTTTTGGTTACAACTTATAATAGTTAGAATTGAAATGTTGTAGTACCGTAGATATATAATAATTACAGGACTAATGTAATTATTGAGTGAAGCAAATATAAGAATCATAATTTTAATTATAATGATGAATAGCTTTCAGGTACATCCTAATCCTATTTATAAGGTACCAAAAATATTCACCTTAATCATAAGTCACAACCTAGTTTTACTATCTCAGTTCAAGATTTACTGAATTTCATTGTTTTGAATTTAATAATAAATAACTTTGCTACATCCTCCTAGTAATGACTACTCAGATATTTAAATAATATTTTGGTTACAGTACGGTCATTAGATTCTAAAAAAGTATTTCCTTGAGAAATCAAAATTTAATGGTCGGAGTTTTTAAAATATGAAAGGTGGGTAGAAGTTTCAAACAAATGTATGAAGAAGAAGTATCTGTCATTATTTTGTGTGTTTACTTTTACGTTTTTAAAATAATTATTTTAAACTATGGTCATGACTGGCTATATTTAACTTCCCTTGCAATAAAAAGAAAAATGAACATTCAATCGTAGTCTGTTTCATCGAAATGCAGTAAACAATAAAGAAGAAAGTACCAAATGGAAGGACGGTTATTAGATAACACTACCGGTACCAATACAGTCCTCGAAATTAATTTTATGTTTTATTGATAGAAAAAAAATGTGAAATATGTGGAGTGCATACTCTGTGTCATGTTTTTATGTTGATAGTTTCACGAATGAGTTTTCAGTTTGTTATGAAATTGACCTTATGCCTGTAGAGCCTATATTACATTAAACTGAATACTGTAATGTGGAAAAATGCAAACTTGTAATTGAACTTTCAATTTCATATACCAACAATAATTTTGCTTCATATCATAAACATGAGCTCACATTCACATCTAGGTGAGTCACTCAAACGGCTTACATTACATTACAGAACAGTTCTTTCGATACCGTAATACCCATTTTCTGTAACAATAAGGTGTATGGTTTAGACTCCACGAGTCAATAAACGCATACTTGAGTGAGATCAACGTAATTTTGTACAAACTGAAATCAAACAGCACATGTATATATATAATAATTAATCATATAGGCGATTACCGTATGTATGGATCCCAATGTGATAATTGAGAAAAACAAAACTATGAATGTTTTTCATGTTGGTATTCCAAAAAATGGTAAGAGTATGGAAAATTAAAGAAAAAAAATGTCAGTTTTCATTCATAACATTTTTGCAAACATTACTCGACTGGCACCTTATCCGGTTTCCTCATACTCCCTAGTCCTATAGGCCTGACGTGCGTTATCGGCGAAAAAAGTTCAAAACTCACCACAAGATTCGCAGTTGAAACGTACGACGTTTGGTCTGGAGTGGATATCTTGAGCCATGTCTCGATGATTAACCCAAGGCACCGAAACAGTCGATGAAACAGGTGTAAATGTGTTGCTAGTCGAGACGTCATCTTTTGCCTGAAAAGTACGTAAATTCAACCAAATGAGCCTTGGAATACTGTACTTGTACATCACCGTTGCCATGTGAATTCATATTTATAAATACCGGTAGCAACCATGTCGGAAAAATATCAAATACGTCACCATAAAACAAATAAGCCTCTTGTAAAACTTGTAAAACCGTTGAAAACAAATGAAGTACATGCAGCTTTTTTATTATTATAAAAGCTTAATATAATTCTATCGATACGTCTCCAAATTGTAGCGGCTTAAATGCTGAGCAAAAACTATACAAAAAAAAAAAATGAGCGAGGTACGATTGATTGTAATTGACGAAACGGTAGTCTGCCTTTTGCATGCCAATTCATGATGTAGTTTGTGTTATTTGAGGTATTCATATTGGATTTATGTATTATAATTTAAATTTGAAATAAAAATATATAAGTTTCATAAATTTCTGGGTTTGTGAAAATAGTAGGCACCAACTTCATTTTTAATGTGGCTTATGCATGAAGAAAAGGAATTCAGGTTCAGTTAATCTAAAATCAAATGTGCTTCACTGTAATAAATTACCTGCTGGATTGACTTGGCAGATTTTGATTTTCTTACAGCTGCCAGGCGCTGTACTGGTGAACTATACCTGCCTTTCTTTGCCAATATAAAATTATTGTCGTCTGCTTGTGTTTCTTTATCGTACGTTTCACAACGCGCACTGCATCCCACATCCAACATATTTTCTCCGACCGACGTACGTGGTTCGAAATAATCGAGATACTCGCATTGATTGCATTCAGGTCCATAGTCGTAACAGACATTTGACTTGTGAAAAGCAGTTACAGGTGATGCGAATATGTAATCGAAACTTTTCTCCCTCTTCGTCTCGACTCTGATTATGTTCGGTAAATTTGTGATCAGAGCTTTGATATGATTTTTGTTATGTAAATGATTATCAGACGAGGCAGGTTCGGAGAGTGCTGGTAATTCTTCGTGTAAAAGTAACTCATCATCAGTGCCCGTACAGACCATTTCAAATTCAATAGTATCCAAGTAATTATTTTTTCTATATTCAACTGTTTTTGCAATTGCTTGTGATTCATCACAAGGTTCTTCGTCAGTAATGCTTTTATTCGACTCTTCGTTACTTGATTGATGATTATAATCATCAAACGATGAATCGTTAATTCCCTGGCACAATTTCTCACTGATAATCTTCTCTTTATGGTCAATCCTTCGTTTTTTCTCGAGATTCTCTCGATCAAATTTCTTTGAGCAATCACCACTGGCTGTTCTATTTTTTTTGGATGCCTTGGTGTTCTTTACATTTTCTTTTACTGTTTGAATTTTGTTTATTGCACACGGTTCAGAAACGGATGATGTAGAAACACCGCTGCCAACGTCAATATTTCTTTTGCTGTGGTCAATTTGATAATTATTCAACAAATTAGCAATAGGCTTATCTACATTTTGAGGATTATTATTTCTCACCTCAATCATACTGTTATTCGTTGTGTTTCCATGTTGTTTTTCATAATTTATATTGCGATTTATCGCGGCCACATCAAAGCCTTGCATGGTAAGTAGAGTAAATGACAACTCTTCTGTCGAGTGACAAGTGACTTGGTGATTATGTAAAACATTGATTTCTGCAAAAGTGTTTGTACAGAGGCTGCAAAGCAGTTCTTCAAGCAATGTACATTGCGCCATCTGTAAGATTGATTATTTTAGATCAAAATGTAGAATCCTGATTTTTCTGTCCTAATTAAGTATAAAATCATAACCATAAAATGTATGATACTAGTGAGTTCGGTATTATTAACCGTTTAAAAGATTTTTCTCTTCTTGGGATACAGGTTGTTTACTCGTGACGCATAGTCAAATCACAGCCCTATTGACGTAGGACGGAAATGTTCTTCAATTTAAATAACCTTACCGGTACCATGCTTTTAATATTATAAATTTCTAGTTGATGTAGTTGCTGCCAAGGAAATGATGCATGTATTTTTATGTTTTTATAAATAGCTTTGTTCGCAATGATTACGGGATCGGATATCTAAAATAAATAAATCTGTACATGTGAATCACGTAGAATTATTGTGAAGGTGTCCTCCTTTATTCTATGATGGGTCCAAAAATATTTCGGATGTGTAACTGTGTAGGACGTCGGTTAAATTCTATCAGAAATGAACCGACCAATGGGATAGACGGATTGTGTCATGGTTGCTAGAAAATGGTTGTACCACAGAAATGCTGGTCGATAGACGTGAAGCATTTCATTGGCAGTGCCTGTACACTGCATTCTGATTGGTTCTCTTCAGTCACAAGAATGTTCGTGAAGTTTCGTGCTGTGACTGCAGCTGGGTGCGTTGTATAGACTCGTAGTGGGCGAAAATAATTAGTAATTATGCCATTCCCGTTTGATAAAGAGAAACCGAGTGACAAATATCGTGATAAATCCACGGACGATTTACTTAGTGGAATAAGAAAGCAGTTTGATCAAGAGAGGAAAATGTTTTTCGACAGAAGTACACCTTCATGGGAACAATCTGCACCGAGTGCAGCTGGATTTTCTAGGGTAAGCTTACCTTCTATCTTATTTTTAGTTCCTTGACGTATAAATTATCTACTTCACTAACCATTTGAGATAATTCATTCTGGTTTTGTTAATATATAAATCTTCACAATCGTGATCATGACACCGTTTATAACACCGTAGGCTCGTACCCATTCAAGATTAGGCCTAGGTCTACATAACCTACATCTTTTCGAGACTGAGCAATTCTTTGAGAGAGGTAGGCCTACATTTCACCGATGTCCCTGTGCGGTCGTGAATTACATTGAAATCATTTATTGGTGAAAACCTTTTCGTATTTTAAGAAAAGTTCCATTAAAAGTGCGGTCTGTCCTTCCCATGCAATATAGTTTAGACTATGCTATGATTGCGTTGACATTGGGTCAGTGCCAAGTGTTTATGGACCCAAAAATACCTCGATCCGTCCTTAGAGCAAGATGTTGCTGGTATAACGTGATATACTAGCCTATTTTATTTATGTTTATAACCTAGAAATAAAAACGCCAGCACGTAAATGTAAATAGTTCTACATTTCACGACAGAAAATAAATGAATGTCACTTAATCTCCAATTACGCTCTTCTCTTTGTAGACATATCTTTTTGGAACCCCAATATTCTGAAGTTTCTCCATTGTGATCTGTGACAGACATGAGCTGACCATTCAATGTCATGCGAACAGCTGATGTTACATTGTAGGCGTAAACAGCTGGTTGTTCCGAATAGGCGTAACAGCTTTGTAATCGTACTCGTCTGCGTCCCAGCCTATCGCAAAATAATGAACCTTCCAAATCCTTTATCCTCTCTTATTACTTTAATTATATTATTGGCACCACTTCACATTCCTCACTAGCATCAATATTTAAATTATTTGTCTGACGGCTTCATACTGCCAATATTTTTACAATATCCACCACACGCAAAAATGCAAGCCCCGGCCCTGGACCTGAAAATTGACTTTATAGGTTGCGTGCTTGAGCTAAATTAAAAGACGCTCTTGTATTCATCATACTGTATTATAATACACCTTATTAGTAGTTACTCTATATTTAGGCACAACATGACCTCGCTATGTTTCAATCTATGTTTCAATGTTGTTGATCCTTAGAGAGTGAGTGAAACTAAATTTTGATCTAGTAAAATATATATCTCCAGATGTCCGCGTCGACCTATTTAATTTTCAGAGGATATCATCATAATGTTATTTCGTCCTGTTATGTTAATACATCAACGAACAAAGATGAGGAAAACATTGGTATCAACACTTAATCGTGCTTCTCGCCGAGAAAAATCGTAACACCCCCAAAATACCTCAGTATTCATGCAACGTATTCGTAAAATATTAGCGAAATATGAATTCCAACGACTGCCGTCTCGACTCGTTTCTACTGTTGTGCCCACCCATCCTGTAAAAATTACGACTGGGAATCTTGCTTTGGAGTTCTTGGACTCTTCTTGAGATTCAAATGTAGATATTTTTGCTTGTTATTATGTTTGCAGAAAACCTTTTTTGAACACGACGTAATATGACATTGTACCAGTGTTGTACTGGTACCATATGTCGGTACACGGTACACATATTTTGTAGACCTACAGATTTGTCGGATGATAGTGATATAATATGATTGAACCATTTCGTTTTCCCACCCATTTGACTTCAAAAGGAATAATCAAATTGTTTGTAGTAAATTGGAGATAACCAATCAGCTGGGTATCACTAATGACCACACATGTTATGGATCCACATGGACAATTGATAAGTCACGCCTACAATTTGTCGTCAATTATCTACTAGATGTATAATGGATTTATAAAACGTGAAATTGAAATTGGTATCTCCAAATTCAACTGTGGCAGGGCTTAAACCTTGCTTTATAATTTCGTGTTGACTAGGCATTTTTTGCGAATACACCACTGTATTCCACCCTTATTATGATTGTCATGAGGTAACGATTTGCATTTAGTCGTAAGGGTGTAAGATGTCATTTCGGTGAGCTGGATCAATCCATCACTCGTGTGACGTAATCGGATGAAGGGTTTCAGATCAGTTTTGATTGATGATACTCCCATAACACCCTCTATCGCATCCTCAAGACTTCAGCCCTCGTTATCATAACTTGATATGGTGTTAGGGGGAGTGATCGAAAAATGCATTTTAATATGCGAGTCTATTATGAGTAAAAGCTAATGCAGCTGAACTGTTATTGTAGTTTATAGACCAGTGCTAAAGGGGTAGTTAATATCTGTTTTAAAGTGAAAACCTGTACGTATAAGGGCCAAGGAGCCCAAGGATACGGGAGTGAAGGGAATGATGGAAAGGAGCTAGTCGAGGCCTAATATTTAAGGGGGTATACGCTGAAGAGCGTATACCGGAATAAAGTATAAAGTACTTCGGGGTACTTTTCAATGGAGCGGGCACAGATAATCGAGCTATTGTCTGTGGTTCAGGTGAAATTGGATACCAACACCCTTGTCACACAGCGGAGTAAGCTTCATTCCAGTATATGCTCTTCAGGCGCCCCCCACCAGTAATTTACTTGCATCCACGAAAGAAGAAGCTCGTCTACCAACATAACAAACACAATCACAGTTGTATATGCAGACCTGTGATATTGTAAGGTTCAATGATTTATCACACAAGTTTCAACAATATATTAGGTCGTTTGACCTTCTCTCGGGGTTACAGTTTCTAGTGCATTTTCTGCATTTCTTGCCAAGTTATTTTGTTTTGAAAACTCGTATGTGAATATCAATATTTGAAAATAGTTTGTTTCTTAACTTGACGAAATCACGAAGGTTCTCAACTCAAGTTTTTTTTTTTTTTTTTTTTTTTTTTTTTTTGTTTATTGTCATTTTTGATCATACAGTGTTGATATCATGACAGTCATAACCTAATTATATTTACATTTGTTGAGGAATAATTGTGATCATGATAAAAATGTACAGATTAAAAGATTGTCAAATTAGACTATTAAAAAGATAAAATTCTTCTACATCGGTTTCAAAATGAATCTCAATCTATTCCCTTGCGTCGTAAAATTTAACCCACATGAATCCCAATAAAATAAATAACCCAATGTACTAAAATGCTTACAGTCAGATGAAGTTGTTGAAGTTAAAAAGTAGATTAAGTTGGAATTACATGCATTAAACTCATACAGTAGTATACAATTCATTCACTGAATAAAAACAAGACTCAATTAAAAACAACTTTAAACATTTCTTAAAGTCAGTACCTACTTTACATTTTAAAATCGAGGGCAAGGCATTATACAGTTTAGACCCCTGATAGGTAGGGGATGTCTCATAAAGCATAAGTCTGTGCTTTTGTAAAATATAGTTAGCTTTATTCCTAGTTTTGTAGTTGTGTTCAAATGAGTTTAGAGTTGGTAATTGATTATTATCTATGACGAAAAGAATGCAATTATAGATGTACAGGCTAGGGATGGTCATAATTTTAAAATGTTTGAAGAGAGGTCTGCAGGAGTCCTTAAAGTATATATCTGCGCAGGGATTGCAACTGGCTCCCGCTATTGTCCGTACGGCTCGTTTTTGAAGGGTAAAAAGTCTCTTTGTCGCTGCTGAGTGGCCCCATAGAACTATCCCATAGTTTAAATGAGATTGGATGAATGCGAAATAGGCCATCTTGACAGAGCTCAGTGTTGTGATGTCTACGAGTTTACTGATCAAAAAGCAGCCTGAGGCCACGCGAGCACTTATCATTGTGATGTGACTGCTCCAATCCAGTGTGCAGTTGAGCTGAACACCCAGAAACTTCGTGGTTTCAGCCTCCGCAATGCTGACTCCTTCAAGTCTAATCAGTAGACTGTCGTCTCTTTTCTTCTGTTTAGTGTTGAATTGTAGAAATACAGTTTTCTTTTTATTGAGGATCATATCATTGGCAGCGCTCCACTCCTCTATTTGCTTGGCTGCTTCATTGGATAAGCTACCCAGGGAGTCAGAGTCTGTCGTAATCAGCTGATTCGTGTCGTCCGCAAACAGTGTCAGGTTGCCTGCTGTTACGTTAACGGGTAAATCATTGGTGAACAGGATGAATAGGTAAGGAGATAATACTGAGCCTTGTGGCATTCCGACGTTTATTCTAAGTCCGTCTGATAGGTGCGATCCGTTCTTTCCTGTGATGAACACTCTTTGTTCTCTGTTCAGAAGATAAGATCTTATCCAATCATTTGCTGCTCCGCGAATTCCTAGTAGATTCAGTTTATGCAATAATAGTGAATGGTTGATGGTATCAAACGCCTTACTAAAATCATAGAATATCCCAACGCTGACTTCGCTGTTGTCAAGGGCTTTCAGGATGCCTTCTATGAAACTGGCAAGAGCAGTTACAGTTGATCTACCTTTGATGAATCCATGCTGGTTGTTATTGAGGAGAGAAAATTTATTGATGAATGACACTAGCCTAAGAGAGAGTGCTGTTTCTAGTAGCTTGGAGAAGACTGACAGAAGTGCGATTGGACGGTAGTTTACAAGTTTTTCTCGATCCCCGGACTTGAAAATAGGTATGATCTTGAAAGTTTTGAGGCTTGATGGGAATGCTCCTTGTTCGAAGGAGCAGTTTACAATGTGAACCAGTGGTTCTTTAAGGAAGTGAATCACGTATTTGATTATATTGCAGGGAATTTCATCAATACCGGCTGATTTCTTGGATGTTATTTTGTCGATGATCTCGTAGTACTCTTTAGCAGTGAGAGGAAACAAAAATATTACCTCTTTGCTGGTCGGCCGCTGCGTCGGCTGTGATCGAGTAGTAGTCGGACGGGACGCAAGCAACGTCGCTGCTGCGTTTTGGAAGTGTTTTTTAAAAAGAGCTGCTACTTCTTGCTGTGTAGATATTTTTTCTTCCGAGACTTGCAAAGTGATGTCGATGTTGGCCCGATTTGTTTTACCGTAGTGGTTAGCGTTTACAATACTCCATGCTGTCTTCATCTTATTTGACGATGTTTGGATTTCCAGGTCGTTTGTTGCTTTCTTCGCGCTTGAGATCATGTTTTTATATGTTCGTTTTAAAGCTGTGTATTTAGTTTTGTCGAGAGAGTATCCAGATTTTCTTGCGGCATGATACGCCTTTTTTACGGTCAAGGACATGTTGCGGAGCTCCTGGGAAAACCAAGAATTTCTTGTTTTGTTTCGCTTTATATTTATTTTCTTGACTTTCTTAGGGAATGCGTCGTCGAATACTCCATAGAAGATTCGTAGAAACTCATCGTATTTGTCATCTAACGTTGACTTCAGGTAGACGGAGTCCTATATGACTTTACTGATCTCCAGCGTAAAGAAGTCTATCTGACTCGCTTTGTAGGTCCTTGATTCAATTTCGACTATCTTTGTATCCGGTTTCACGTCGATTGTAAAAGCTTGGAAGAAGTGGTCGGATAGTTCAGGGTCGAACACATAGCAGGCGGCATTATAAGCAGAACTATCTGTAAATATATTATCGATTCTGGTGCAGGATGTTGTGGTAATGCGCGTCGGCTCTTTTACCATTTCGCGAAGGTTGTATGATAGCAGCAGGTCTTCCAGCGTGTCTTTTATACTACTTTCTTCCATGAAGTTAACGTTGAAATCTCCGCAAAGGATAATAGTGGCTGGTTTTTTTGAAGAAATAATTTCTAGCAAACAGTGAATATTCTTGAAAAATATATCAACGTCACCACACGGAGCCCTGTAGACACAGGCAATTGCAGTCTTTCCGTCGTTGCTGTCAAGTAGGATGGACGCCGATTCGAAATGTTTCTCGATATTCAAGGTGCTTGCGTCAGTAACTTCTGTAGCTGCCAAGTTAGATTTTATGTAGATTAGGCGCCTCCATGAGTGAACGCTGATCTACAGAACGCATCGGCGATAACATAGCCTGGGAGGTGGGCGCTGCTCAGTAGACCCATTGTTGAATATGGAAGTGCAATCTGGGATCCATATAAGTTACGGGAGATAGCTGCAATAGAGAAAGTTCAAAGATTGGCTGCTAGAAGGGTGCTGAATAGAGTGCACAGATGGACATACAAGAGAGACGGCTCAGGAATAATGCGAAAAGAATGGGACAGTGTTAGTGAAATGTTGAAAGAGCTTCAGTGGACATCACTGGAGGAAAGACGTAAAATTACAAGGTTGTGTAATATGAACAAGGCAGTTGAAGGAAACGATGGATGGAAAGAATTAAACAGTAAACTCATTAAAGCAAGCTATATTGGAAGAGCAGATCATTTATTCAAGATGGAATGTTCTAAAGCAAAAATAAATGTTGGACATTACTCTTTCATAAACCGGACAGTCAGAGAATGGAACAAACTGAAGAAAGAAGTATTTGAAGGGGAGAGGATATCAAACAAAATGTTCAGAAAGAGAATACAGGAAGAAGGAACTTTGAAATAGTGCTGTTTATTGTTTTGTTGTTGTTATGTTGTCATGTTATATTTTCATTATCTTGTGTGTTTTCGTTTTTTTTTAGACTTGTCATATGAATGTACTTATAGTTTAGGGCCATCACCACCGCATCATTATGTATGCATTTGTGATTACATTGAATAAAAAAAATAAATAAATTATAAATAACACCCTCTATCGCATCCTCAAGACTTCAGCCCTCGTTATCAAACTTGATATGGTGTTAGGGGGAGTGATCGAAAAATGCATTTTAATATGCGAGTCTATTATGAGTAAAAGCTAATGCAGCTGAACTGTTATTGTAGTTTATAGACCAGTGCTAAAGGGGTAGTTAATATCTGTTTTAAAGTGAAAACCTGTACGTATAAGGGCCAAGGAGCCCAAGGATACGGGAGTGAAGGGAATGAGGAAAGGAGCTAGTCGAGGCCTAATATTTAAGGGGGTTTACGCTGAAGAGCGTATACCGGATAAAGTATAAAGTACTTCGGGGTACTTTTCAATGGAGCGGTCACCACACGGAGCCCTGTAGACACAGGCAATTGCAGTCTTTCCGTCGTTGCTGTCAAGTAGGATGGACGCCGATTCGAAATGTTTCTCGATATTCAAGGTGCTTGCGTCAGTAACTTCTGTAGCTGCCAAGTTAGATTTTATGTAGATTAAGGCGCCTCCATGAGTGAACGCTGATCTACAGAACGCATCGGCGATAACATAGCCTGGGAGGTGGGCGCTGCTCAGTTCTTCTTTAACTAGCCAATGTTTCCGTGTTAAACCGTAGTTCTGACCAATTATTTCGAAATTGCAAGAAAGAGAGCCAAGATTCACAGTTTTTCTTTCCAAGATCATAAATTCAATTTGCTAACACTTTTAATTGTGTCGTCTTTGTGAGTTTGCTGTGCGAATTTAATTATTAGAATAACTAATTATAATTTCTCATCAGATGTGTTGTTATGATCAGTATACAGGGCTTGGCTGGCAATCATCGTTTATCTGCATTACATCCGTTATTATCGATTGAAATGTCATCAGGTAATTAGGCTTACTGGAGGTATGAGGTTATTAATGACTACCGGTTATTATAATTGAAGTTCACACGTGTTGGCTGTTGTTTACTAACAAAAACAACAAAATGTCACTGTTTCATTTGTTAATTACGTGTTTAATAAATGAAAGAAAACTCATACAAGAAGAATCAAGAGGAAAAGAAAACGTAGAAATTTATAAAATTTCAAACAATCTGCCAAAATAGGGAAAAAAGGTAAAATACGTAGGAAAATGATGAAACAAGATTTGAATCAAAATATAGATAGGTGCCAAAAAATTTAAAATGGATACAATTCCAATCATCGGTAGAAGAATGAAAACACTAACCATTTATAAGAAGTAAGTTACCGTAGCCTCATTGAAGAGTAGGCCCAGTGAAAAAAAATATCGGGACCAGCATTATTAGAAAAATAGGTACCTACAAACAATTTAGGAGAAACGTACCGGTAATTAAAGAGCAGGGACGTCGTTAGGATTTCTGTATTGGGGGGGCGCAGATTTCAAGTATCACCAAGCTCGATATTATATAGGTGCGCGAAAATGGGGCTGTGGGGCGGGAGCCCACCACAAGAGCCCCGCAAGGAATTTTTGGAAATATGGACAATTTCGAAATGATTTTTGCGTTCTCTGATCAGTTTTGCATCCTAATGATCGAATCATTATCGAAAAATTCGAAGGAACGTGTCACCGGGATTCAGAATCATTCTCGTAGAAACCAACCATGTATTATTTATCATAATTCATATTGATAAGTAGCAATATTTCATTATGTTTATTCGCAGGTCAACATTTAGATTTTTCAAAGAAAGATAAATTATTGGGGGGGCGCAAATGTCGATTGGGGGGGGGGGGGGGGGCGCCCCCCCTTGGACCCCCTAACGACGTCCCTGGTGGTGCCAGTTGCGTCCGTATCTAATGTCAGGTTCGCTTGTGAGACCCAAACCGCGATCCACCGAAGTTGCAAAAATCAATGGCCCAACACAGGTTAAGAGTGATAACGGGAGAACGGCTGGTCGGATCGAGGCCAGATTGGTACCAGCAGATAGGTATTGATGAGACAAACATTCCGTCGATACACTCATCTCGTTGTGGATCTCCATCCCTGCACGGCGGCGGAAACAAAAATTTAATATTGATTTAACACTGTGTTCCCCATAAGCGAACTCCAAATCGTGATTGTCGGGGAACGATATTTTACATCGACACTGGGTGAGCAGTGGTGGATAGATGGTCACAAACTACACGCGTGGTGCCAGTTGCGTCCGTATCTAATGTCAGGTTCGCTTGTGAGACCCAAACCGCGATCCACCGAAGTTGCAAAAATCAATGGCCCAACACAGGTTAAGAGTGATAACGGGGGAACGGCTAGTCGGATCGAGACCAGATTGGTACCGGCAGATAGGTATTGATGGGACAAACATTTGGTCATTACACTCATCTCGTTGTGAATCTTCATCCCTGCACGGCGGCGGGAAAAAAAATTCAATATCGATTTAACACTGTGTTCTCCATAAGCGAACTCCAAATCGTGATTGTCGGGGAACGAAATTTTATATCGACACTGGGTGAGCAGTGGTGGATAGATGGTCACAAACTACACGCGTGGTGCCAGTTGCATCCGTATCTAATGTCAAGTTCGCTTGTGAGACCCAAACCGCGATCCACCGAAGTTGCAAAAATCAATGGCCCAACACAGGTTAAGAGCGATAACGGGAGAACGGCTAGTCGGATCGAGACCAGATTGGTACCAGCAGATAGGTATTGATGAGACAAACATTTCGTCGTTACACTCATCTCGTTGTGAATCTCCATCCCTGCACGGCGGCGGAAACAAAAATTTAATATTGATTTAACACTGTGTTCTCCATAAGCGAACTCCAAATCGTGATTGTCGGGGAACGAAATTTCATATCGACACTGGGTGAGCAGTGGTGGATAGATGGTCACAAACTTCACGCGTGGTGCCAGTTGCGTCCGTATCTAATGTCAGGTTCGCTTGTGAGACCCAAACCGCGATCCACCGAAGTTGCAAAAATCAATGGCCCAACACAGGTTAAGAGCGATAACGGGAGAACGGCTAGTCGGATCGAGACCAGATTGGTACCAGCAGATAGGTATTGATGAGACAAACATTTCGTCGTTACACTCATCTTGTTGTGAGTCTCCATCCTTGCACGGTGGCGGAAACAAAAATTTAATATTGATTTAACACTGCGTTCTCCATAAGCGAACTCCAAATCGTGATTGTCGGGGAACGAAATTATACATCGACACTGGGTGAGCAGTGGTGGATAGATGGTCACAAACTACACGCGTGGTGCCAGTTGCGTCCGTATCTAATGTCAGGTTCGCTTGTGAGACCCAAACCGCGATCCACCGAAGTTGCAAAAATCAATGGCCCAACACAGGTTAAGAGCGATAACGGGAGAACGGCTAGTCGGATCGAGACCAGATTGGTACCAGCAGATAGGTATTGATGAGACAAACATTTCGTCGTTTTACTCATCTCGTTGTGAATCTCCATCCCTGCACGGCGGCGAAAACAAATATTTAATATCGATTTAACACTGTGTTCCCCATAAGCGAACTCCAAATCGTGATTGTCGGGGCACGAAATTTTATATCGACACTGGGTGAGCAGTGGTGGATAGATGGTCACAAACTACACGCGTGGTGCCAGTTGCGTCCGTATCTAATGTCAGGTTCGCTTGTGAGACCCAAACCGCGATCCACCGAAGTTGCAAAAATCAATGGCCCAACACAGGTTAAGAGTGATAACGGGGGAACGGCTAGTCGGATCGAGACCAGATTGGTACCGGCAGATAGGTATTGATGGGACAAACATTTGGTCATTACACTCATCTCGTTGTGAATCTTCATCCCTGCACGGCGGCGGGAAAAAAAATTCAATATCGATTTAACACTGTGTTCTCCATAAGCGAACTCCAAATCGTGATTGTCGGGGAACGGAATTTTATATCGACACTGGGTGAGCAGTGGTGGATAGATGGTCACAAACTACACGCGTGGTGCCAGTTGCATCCGTATCTAATGTCAAGTTCGCTTGTGAGACCCAAACCGCGATCCACCGAAGTTGTAAAAATCAATGGCCCAACACAGGTTAAGAGCGATAACGGGAGAACGGCTAGTCGGATCGAGACCAGATTGGTACCAGCAGATAGGTATTGATGAGACAAACATTTCGTCGTTACACTCATCTTGTTGTGAATCTCCATCCTTGCACGGTGGCGGAAACAAAAATTTAATATTGATTTAACACTGCGTTCTCCATAAGCGAACTCCAAATCGTGATTGTCGGGGAACGAAATTATACATCGACACTGGGTGAGCAGTGGTGGATAGATGGTCACAAACTACACGCGTGGTGCCAGTTGCGTCCGTATCTAATGTCAGGTTCGCTTGTGAGACCCAAACCGCGATCCACCGAAGTTGCAAAAATCAATGGCCCAACACAGGTTAAGAGCGATAACGGGAGTACGGCTAGTCGGATTGAGACCAGATTGGTACCAGCAGATAGGTATTGATGAGACAAACATTCCGTCGTTACATTCATCTCGTTGTGAATCTCCATCCCTGCACGGCGACGAAAACAAAAATTTAATATTGATTTAACACTGTGTTCCTCATGAGCGAACTCCAAATCGTTATTGTCGGGGAACGAAATTTCATATCGACACTAGGTGAGCAGTGGTGGATAGATGGTCACAAACCACACGCGTGGTGCCAGTTGCGTCCGTATCTAATGTCAGGTTCGCTTGTGAGACCCAAACCGCGATCCAACGAAGTTGCAAAAATCAATGGCCCAACACAGGTTAAGAGTGATAACGGGAGAACGGCTGGTCGGATCGAGTCCAGATTGGTACCAGCAGATAGGTATTGATGAGACGAACATTTCGTCGTTACACTCATCTCGTTGTGAATCTCCATCCCTGCACGGCGGCGGAAACAAAAATTTAATATTGATTTAACACTGTGTTCTCCATAAGCGAACTCCAAATCGTGATTGTCGGGGAACGAAATTATACATCGACACTGGGTGAGCAGTGGTGGATAGATGGTCCCAAACTACACGCGTGGTGCCAGTTGCGTCCGTATCCAACGTCACGTTCGCTTGTGAGACCCAAACCGCGATCCAACGAAGTTGCAAAAATCAATGGCCCAACACAGGTTAAAAGCGATAACGGGAGTACGGCTAGTCGGATTGAGACCAGATTGGTACCAGCAGATAGGTATTGATGAGACAAACATTCCGTCGATACACTCATCTCGTTGTGGATCTCCATCCCTGCACGGCGGCGGGAACAAAAATTTAATATTGATTTAACACTGTGTTCCCCATAAGCGAACTCCGAATCGTGATTGTCGGGGAACGAAATTTTATATCGACACTGGGTGAGCAGTGGTGGATAGATGGTCACAAACCACACGCGTGGTGCCAGTTGCGTCCGTATCTAATGTCAGGTTCGCTTGTGAGACCCAAACCGCGATCCACCGAAGTTGCAAAAATCAATGGCCCAACACAGGTTAAGAGCGATAACGGAAGAACGGCTAGTCGGATCGAGACCAGATTGGTACCAGCAGATAGGTATTGATGAGACAAACATTTCGTCGTTTTACTCATCTCGTTGTGGATCTCCATCCCTGCACGGCGGCGAAAACAAATATTTAATATTGATTTAACACTGTGTTCCCCATAAGCGAACTCCAAATCGTGATTGTCGGGGCACGAAATTTTACATCGACACTGGGTGAGCAGTGGTGGATAGATGGTCACAAACTACACGCGTGGTGCCAGTTGCGTCCGTATCTAATGTCAGGTTCGCTTGTGAGACCCAAACCGCGATCCAACGAAGTTGCAAAAATCAATGGCCCAACACAGGTTAAGAGCGATAACGGCAGTACGGCTAGTCGGATTGAGACCAGATTGGTACCAGCAGATAGGTATTGATGAGACAAACATTCCGTCGTTACACTCATCTCGTTGTGAATCTCCATCCCTGCACGGCGGCGGAAACAAAAATTTAATATTGATTTAACACTGTGTTCTCCATAAGCGAACTCCAAATCGTGATTGTCGGGGAACGAATTTATATCGACACTGGGTGAGCAGTGGTGGATAGATGGTCACAAACTACACGCGTGGTGCCAGTTGCATCCGTATCTAATGTCAAGTTCGCTTGTGAGACCCAAACCGCGATCCACCGAAGTTGCAAAAATCAATGGCCCAACACAGGTTAAGAGCGATAACGGGAGAACGGCTAGTCGGATCGAGACCAGATTGGTACCAGCAGATAGGTATTGATGAGACAAACATTTCGTCGTTACACTCATCTCGTTGTGAATCTCCATCCCTGCACGGCGGCGGAAACAAAAATTTAATATTGATTTAACACTGTGTTCTCCATAAGCGAACTCCAAATCGTGATTGTCGGGGAACGGAATTTTATATCGACACTGGGTGAGCAGTGGTGGATAGATGGTCACAAACTACACGCGTGGTGCCAGTTGCATCCGTATCTAATGTCAGGTTCGCTTGTGAGACCCAAACCGCGATCCACCGAAGTTGCAAAAATCAATGGCCCAACACAGGTTAAGAGCGATAACGGGAGAACGGCTAGTCGGATCGAGACCAGATTGGTACCAGCAGATAGGTATTGATGAGACAAACATTTCGTCGTTACACTCATCTCGTTGTGAATCTCCATCCCTGCACGGCGGCGGAAACAAAAATTTAATATTGATTTAACACTGTGTTCTCCATAAGCGAACTCCAAATCGTGATTGTCGGGGAACGAAATTTCATATCGACACTGGGTGAGCAGTGGTGGATAGATGGTCACAAACTACACGCGTGGTGCCAGTTGCGTCCGTATCTAATGTCAGGTTCGCTTGTGAGACCCAAACCGCGATCCACCGAAGTTGCAAAAATCAATGGCCCAACACAGGTTAAGAGCGATAACGGGAGAACGGCTAGTCGGATCGAGACCAGATTGGTACCAGCAGATAGGTATTGATGAGACAAACATTCGTCGTTTAACTCATCTCGTTGTGAATCTCCATCCCTGCACGGCGGCGGAAACAAATATTTAATATTGATTTAACACTGTGTTCCCCATAAGCGAACTCCAAATCGTGATTGTCGGGGCACGAAATTTTATATCGACACTGGGTGAGCAGTGGTGGATAGATGGTCACAAACTACACGCGTGTTGCCAGTTGCATCCGTATCTAATGTCAAGTTCGCTTGTGAGACCCAAACCGCGATCCACCGAAGTTGCAAAAATCAATGGCCCAACACAGGTTAAGAGCGATAACGGGAGAACGGCTAGTCGGATCGAGACCAGATTGGTACCAGCAGATAGGTATTGATGAGACAAACATTTCGTCGTTACACTCATCTTGTTGTGAATCTCCATCCCTGCACGGCGGCGGAAACAAAAATTTAATATTGATTTAACACTGTGTTTCCCATAAGCGAACTCCAAATCGTGATTGTCCGGGAACGAAATTATACATCGACACTGGGTGAGCAGTGGTGGATAGATGGTCCCAAACTACACGCGTGGTGCCAGTTGCGTCCGTATCTAACGTCAGGTTCGCTTGTGAGACCCAAACCGCGATCCACCGAAGTTGCACAAATCAATGGCCCAACACAGGTTAAGAGCGATAACGGGAGTACGGCTAGTCGGATTGAGACCAGATTGGTACCAGCAGATAGGTATTGATGAGACAAACATTCCGTCGTTACACTCATCTCGTTGTGAATCTCCATCCCTGCACGGCGGCGAAAACAAAAATTTAATATTGATTTAACACTGTGTTCCCCATAAGCGAACTCCAAATCGTGATTGTCGGAGAACGAAATTTCATATCGACACTGGGTGAGCAGTGGTGGATAGATGGTCACAAACCACACGCGTGGTGCCCAGGGACGTCGTTAGGATTTCTGTATTGGGGGGGCGCAGATTTCAAGTATCACCAAGCTCGATATTATATAGGTGCGCGAAAATGGGGCTGTGGGGCGGGAGCCCACCACAAGAGCCCCGCAAGGAATTTTTGGAAATATGGACAATTTCGAAATGATTTTTGCGTTCTCTGATCAGTTTTGCATCCTAATGATCGAATCATTATCGAAAAATTCGAAGGAACGTGTCACCGGGATTCAGAATCATTCTCGTAGAAACCAACCATGTATTATTTATCATAATTCATATTGATAAGTAGCAATATTTCATTATGTTTATTCGCAGGTCAACATTTAGATTTTTCAAAGAAAGATAAATTATTGGGGGGGCGCAAATGTCGATTGGGGGGGGCGCGCGCCCCCCCTTGGACCCCCTAACGACGTCCCTGTTAAAGAGTAGGCCTATAGTAAAAGAAATCTCCGGAAAAAAAATTCGAAAAATCGACTGTAGGCCTAAATATAGGCCTACATGATGTTTAAGCTTTCAACTGACCGTATACGAATGCCATTTCCCGTTGACCAGAATTATGCCTTATGCGGGACTCGAACCTACGCCCGACCTAGCTCCAGTTCCTAACGCAATAGTTGACTGAGCCACGGGGCGGCTTTGATAATAGCTCCGCTACCCGGAATACCAGGATCTTCCAGACGCAATGTGTCAGATAAACGGGAATAAACAGGAATCATCCAAATAAACGCACGCTCCCGACTTCTGTACAAGCCGTAGACTACATACATTACATATACACGACGATTCCAGGCTATTCTAGTTGGGGATTTTCCCTTGGCAGGTTACCACCAGGGCCACCACCAACGTGTGGGTCGGGATAGTAAATTAATAGTTCCACTGTGCGATTCGTTATAAAGCATAATGCCAATATCGGTCGCTAACCAATATTGGTTGATGAAAAAAATCTTCTTGACCCATAACCTTTAGCCAAAAGCATTTATATAATATCTGAAAAGTAATTCTTTCTTTGATATCAGTTTTTTTTGTTTTTATGTATAATTGTGTGATATTTTCTGATTTTTTTCTCATGACCTGTCGGTTGGTTTATACATATTTTCTTATGTTGACAAACCACGAAAAAATAAGAAAAATAGAAATAAAAATGAAGCAAGGCGTGGAAATCAAACCCAAGCTAACCAGAGACCAGACACAACGCGTGTCGCGTAGAACCTAGTAATGAGAATATCTGAATAATATCGTTTTGAGAGCACTATTAATGTCCTCTTGTCAATTTCGCTCCATGAACCACCATGATGCGTTGGATGTAGTAGAGCTCTGTGACAGCCCTGATGTGATGAGGTATGATGAGAGAAGCGAAGTCAAACAAAGTTTCGAACACAATTAGATTTCTTCATTCATTGTTGTTTGCTCAAGGGGGTGCATGCACGGTGCTTATAAAAATAGAGAAATTCATCTTTACTATTTTCCTCTATTTTCAATGCTAATTCAATGCTCTTTAATTAATATGAAATTCTATTTTTGTGAATTCAATCAGTTTTAAGGCAATACGTTAATGAATACCAAGAGTGTGATGAATTTCATTGACATAATTTCATCACATTCTTGGTATTCATTCACGTATCATTTTGAAACTGACTGAATTCACAAAAATAGAATGTCATATTAATTAAAGAGCATAGGCCTACATTTATTTTGGGAGTCGATGTACTTTTTATTCAATTACACTGGTACGTGAACATATTATATAAAAAATATATTAAAGATGATTTCTCCACTTTTATAAGCAGCGGGCATGGATATACCCCCTTAACGACCCCACCAATAGCTGGGTTATTTGGCTGTACGGATGAGCAGGGAGCAGTTGATAATGGAACTGTGAAGTGAAAACCCATGCCTTCTGCAATTTACTCCAACCCATGCCCAACGACGATTCTTTCCAAGTTGTTTCAGCATGTTAAGCATGTGCAAATCCACTAACCTATAGTTCAACTGCGAGTCTGTGACATTATAAAGACATAGTAGAAGCTATACACCGGCACCGTTCGTTGCGATTAACCAGTTCACCCCAAATAACCTTGCTGTCGGTGGGGTCGTTAAGCATGAAAATAGTCAATAAATCGTGAACCTCGTAGAAAGAAAAAAAAACTCCAAACCGAATGAGTCAACTTAGTAGGCCTAATGTTAGGTCCTGTGCCAACTATAGAAAAATACTATACATTCACGCTCTCCGAAGGATGGACGTAATGACATTTTGCTATAATGAACAAGATTGGTTAGTTAATTACTTGTCATTACAATGCACGCGATTCATGCTTCGAAAGTTTCAGGAAAATCGGACTTCAAATCTAAGTTCGATAAAGCAAACGTTTTCTAAAGGTATTTTCGTCTGGTATTTTAATCGATTCTCCTCTCTTCTCTCTTCTATATTGCGGCTTTTCCCAGTTTCAAAATGCATCTCGTTCTCAATGTAGGCCTATGGTTTCAAAACCTAGTTTAAGGTGGTCACTATTTTTCAATCCCTGAGTCGGTTGATCGAGTGGCTAGCACACTGAACCGTCATTCACGAGACCGGGGCTCAATTCCCGCCAGACAGGGGGTTTCGTGGTTTCCCTCTGTCGTTCAGGTCAATACTGGGATGGTTCCTCATCAACAGGCCACGACCGACTCATTCCCACTTTCCAAAAAACAAATAAAATAACCTTTCATCTCATCATCTCATGTATCATTCACCGACGTCACTAGATCGTAGTCATCAATAGGCCTAGAGCCAATTTAAATTGATTAAAAAATACGATAATGATACGAGCGGGTCAAGCCACGCCCCCAGAACCAATCACGGACGTGATAAATCACAAGTATAATAACAACAGATAAATAACAAGTACCGGTACTTGAAAACTCGTTTGTTTCACATTGTGTGCAATGCTAAAACACCTTACATCAACATCCTCTTGCCTTTGTAGCGATAGTATTCCTGGAATGTGTCGTCATTGTCTAGGAGGATACTAATTGGATGGGGACAATGCAGGTGGAACCGGGCCAAATCTCTTAACCTCACCTTACGTCAATTTGTAACGTGTCACTTTGAAGGATTCGTTTTCGGGGACAAGGAAGAGGTGTGTGGGAGGGGGGGGGTACAAGACAAACTCAATCGTCCGCCAAGTCAATCAAATACCGGATTCAATATGTGTGTTTTATTTTATAAACGTTCTGTATTGACGTGAAACCAAGCTTAATGGAGTGGTCGAGTGGCTAGCACACTGAATCCTCATTCAGAAGATGGGGTATCGAATCCCGCCATGGTCGGCCATCTTGACGGTGGTTAAATCCTAGCGGGTAAAATTATTTAAAAATTCCTCAATATTATAAAATGATTGTGAAATAATTGTTGTGTGTCCAGAAGTACTTTAGATTCGGTTTAAATCGAATATGGAAATTTAAACAAAAATGTGTTTGAAATGACATTCTGTAAGGCGGAACAGTATTTCCAATATTCTCTTGTTAGCTAGTATATACGGGCGACTGTATCACGTGCCTAGTCCTGACATAGAGAGTCCACACCCTCTTCGCTTACTGACCTATTTCCACTTCCGACAGAAATTCAAATCAATTCCTTGGAATTGGTTCTGACGGTATGGTACACTAGTACGACTCCCGGTTATAAGCTTTTTGAGGATGCCGGCAACCTTGGTACCGGTACACATAAGATTTGGCTTCTGACATTTGGCTTCTAAAGAGATATATATAACTGCAAGGAATTTAGAATTTCACAACGTTGTATATATCAAATTGTTGGAGATCTTTCAGTAGGATATAAACAGTTTGTATTACTTTTCAATAAGTACAGTAGGTTGTCCTGTTTCTCAATTGGAAAAATGCGAATCAATATTTGTTTGCTTCAAAATATACTTTTAATAATTCCTCTTTTGTGACGTCTGTTCATCGCCCCTTTTCATTCTTTTAGTTACAAATTATGATCGTAAATCAATGTTGCTACCTGCGGTTAAATAATATTTGATATAATATATTGGATTGCCTGATGGAAGTATATACCAATTATTGCCAATAGCCAATTGTTCAAAACTTTGGTAAAAGAAGGATTTTATATACATCTTATAGAACGCAAAATCTGACATTTTTGAATTTGTAGTTGAAGTAATTTGTCATATGATGTCATTGTATTATCTTCTTTCATGACTCAGGGAATGAACAATAATAAAAAATTACATCTATAGCGTTTTCCTAGCTATAGTCGATATCGGACGATGTCCGCATATACCGGCATCCAATATGTTTGCATAATTAGACGAAAAAGGAATAGAACTAGTCGAGGTTTCACTTTCATCCTCGGAAGTAACATATATTATTCAAACATGGCAGGTAAACCATAAAAAGTATTATGTTCGACCACTGTGGTTCGACCATCAATTAAATGTCCTATTTGGCATCACATGACTTGTGGCCTCGACCTCGGGCTCTGTAAGTGATATTACCGACTCCAGTCGTAAGTTATTCATTCCAAACACCAAAAACAGAATCAAATTACGAAATCAAGTCTTCTAGTGAGTTCTGATGGCATAGGCCGTATGAGTAAAATATACTGGGATGTAATTTACATGATATATTAATTTTCGGCCACTTCTGGATAAATATTTCAAATAATCTAGTAAAGAAAAAATATTGCAATAAAATCGAAGGAAGAAATATATTCAGAAAGAAGATTGGAAACTTTTTCCCAACACGTGGCTTTTGAATTTTTCTTCATTTCACTGTGCGTATCACTATAAGTTTTACAATGTATTGAATGAGCTATAATTATTATATCTAACTATTTCTTTGGGGTGATAAGAATCATAAGATCGCCCTTGTGGTGCCCCGTTCAAACGATCGTAAACTTTCTTCCCTAGCCTCTATAGGGAAACAATGGGTTTTGTGTCTAGTTTTCGATGTTGATGAATGAAAAATAATATTGACGATACTTGCGTGAACGAAAAAATAATATTGTCTATACCATCTATCAATTAATATATCAAATCAATCCATCAATCAGTAATATAACCATCAATTGAAAAAAACGGTTGATTACACAATTTCGGTATATTTAGGCCTATAGATATTGAACTCTTTTGAAAGATGCAGTTGCGGTTCTTATTGTAAATCTCTACCTTAGAAAATATAATACTTTGAAAAAACCACAGCTGTTATATTTGTGTTCGTTATGTTCGTAGACGACCGTCTTTTCTTTCGTGGATACAAGTATAAGCAAATCTATACGTATATAGATGTTCATTGTTCCTGGGTTGATTTTATTTATATTGGGTTTAACGACTCACTGTACTGTTGGCCACGACCTATTGGCGTCGGTGAATGATATATGAGATGAAAGGTTATTTTATTATGTGTTTTTGTATAGTGGGAAGGAGTAGTTTGTGGCCTTTTAATGAACTATAATGAACATAATGAACATAATGAACCAGGTATTGACCTGAACGACAGAGGTCAACCATAGCGGGAATCGAACCCCGACCTTCTGAATGATGGTTCAGTGTGCTAGTTACTCGACCACTCGTCTCATTCCTCCTCCTGGGTTGATGACTTTCTTTAGTACAGTAGGTCTAATGTTCATGAGATGACATTTTTTTCAGAAATTTTTATTTGAATTTAAAAAAAATCGTTTTTTACTGGCATGATTTCGTAAGTCATTCAAAGTGGGCCTATATTGTTCAACCATCAATTAAATGTCTTATTTGGCAGCCAAATGTCTTGAGCCTTGACCTCCATCGTAAGTTATTCCTTCCACACAAAATTCAAAAACAAATAACGAAATTAGTCTTCTGATGAGTTATGATAGCAGACAAACCTGTAGGTAGGTGATTGTGGGTTGATAACATTCTTTAGTGCAGTCATGTAGGCTACACGAGAGAAAACATATTTTTTTCCGAAATTTCAATTTTAGAAACTTTGATTTCAATTTTTGGCGACCATGACAGGTTTTTATTAGTAATAATAAGTAGGCCTAGTTGTTTTACCGTCAATTAAATACTTTGTGTGGCCATCAAAGGTACGATAGTCCTCGACCTCGAAAAGTATAAACAATTCTGGTCATAAGTTATGCCTTACAAATACCAAATATAGATACACAAATTGGTCTTCGGATGAATTTTTGACAAATGGGTGCGTAGATGTTCGTGGGTTGTTGACTTTATTCGTTATTCAGTCATATTCGACCTCCAACTCTCGTGGATACAAGTTTACATCGTTGTTTTGACGATGTGATTATTAGTAAGATATTTTCCCACGCTCCAAGCCTCTACCACTTGTTGACACTATTAACTTTCCATTTCTATCATATTATTTCTGTGCTGGTTAGAGAACCGTATTAGGTTATACGTTCCGAATGTCATCGATTCGCAGTAAGTGATTGACTTGGTACATTTTTTATTAGGGGTTGGTAAGTCGTTAACTCGTAGAGGTTGCGTGCACGGTGTTGACAAATCTATAAATGTAACTTTACTATTTTTTTCATTTAAAAAAAAACAGTGTAATTGAATGAATTGTTCACATTTCTAAGATAATAATTATATGATCTTTAATTAATATGACATTTTATTTTTGTGAATTCAATTATTTTTGATAAAAATACGTCAATGAATTTCATCACATTCTCTTCATTCATTGACGTAGGCCAATTATCTTAAAACTGATTGAATTCACTGAAATAGAATGTCATAATAATTAAATAGCCTGAAATTATCTTGGGAGATGTGAACTTTTCATTCAATTACACTGTGAAGGTGAATTGCAACGTGCATGCACCCCCTTGAATACCCAGCTGGAAATGCACTCCCCCCCCCCCCCATTTCATGTTATTCCTTATTGTAATATACTCAATAACCACATGTTATTCCTGAACTCAAGAAGAATCTTCTTTAATTCCGACGATTATTATCAGATATTGAAGAGGTCAATGAAATTATTTTAAGATTCATTCAAAGATCAATTGAAGAGTCAATGATATTACCATGGACCAGGGATCTCCAAACTTCTTGATCTAAGGGCCACTCTGATTCCTCCACAAGTCGCAAGGGCCAACAGAAAGTACAACGCCATCTTGTGGGGAGCTACATGAATCTCATTAATCAGATATATTTGAAAATTGGGTTTAACGACGCATTATAATGATAGGGAAGATCTGTTGATGATTGAGGAGATGATGGGATGATGAAATGAAAGTATTTTGGGTAATGGGAAGGATAGTGGAAAGGAAGCGGTCGCGTGGCCTATATTCTGGGAACCTTCCTGGCATTAGCCTAGACTACAGAGGGAAACCACGAAAAACTCCTGCAAATATCACCATTATATTTGTATATAGGCATAGCTGTCGTATTTTTGGGATATTATGATTTTTCAGAATAAGTTTCACCAGAAAAAAAAACGTATCTTTCAAAAGACTTCATTAATTACATTGTACATACGCAGTTTTAGCAAGATAATCTATAATTGCTGGAGTGTTTACAATTATTCAGAGATAGTCAACCTTTGTCTTTTGTAAATACAAATACACGGAAAGGGAAATTACGCTGCTGTATGCATGATCTGGACTGTGAAAGGATAAAACACATTTGCTGGTTACCAGACGTGGCCGGGAGATAGGGGTATGGATCGTACCCAGGTTCGATCCCCGCCATCTACCATCTTTACATACATTTTTCGTTGTTTCCTTCTATATAACCAATTGGGGAATGCCCGGATGGTTCCCATTCCCACTTTACAGGCCACGACCGCTCCCTTCCAACTACATGAAAAAATCTTCATCTCATCATTCCACCCATCGCATTAGCAATTCATCCGACGCCAGGAGACGAGACAGTGCGTCGTTAAACATACACGTTACACGTGCTAACGAGACGTGATCCACCCGACTCAGTTTTTTGCTCTACTGTATCGACATGCTCCATTTACTGCAATGAGACCAATTAGTGGGCGGGTGGTTCTGCCGCTAGCGCGATGAACCGTCATTCAGGAGACCGGCGTTCGATTCCGGTCATGGTCGACCATCCCGACTTGGGTTTTTATTAGTTTCCCCTGTCGTTTACGTCGACGGTGGGATGGTTCCTTAACAAACAGTACGCGACTCATTTCCACTATCCAAAAATATAAAATACATAATAAAATGACCTTTCATCTCATCATCGTATATCACCGGCGCCAATACATCGTATAGTCATCAGTACGCCTATAAAGTCGTTGAGCGTAGTTAGCCCAATAAAATTTTAAAAAAATAGTCCCACGTATACATTGTGGTGTATAAACATCAATACAAAATTACATAAACTGGAGAACACGAGTGAAAGTTCTATTTTGTGTAATTGATATTATCTAGGAGACCTAGCCCCCCTCCCATACATCCCCCAAACTTTTCCCGGACTAATGCGGCAGAACTAAATTCACACATCCCACATACACTCAGTGAAAACAAACTTATTTGTCTAACACTATGATCGTACGTGTTCAACTCGAAACTGAGTTATAGGCGTTACCAGAACTTGCTCGCTTCATGTGATCCGGGAGATAAGGGGAATATCGGACCTGGTTCGATCTCCGCCTCCGTCCATCTTTACATGGGTTTATCGTATAGATTCTCTCTGTAGTATGGGCTAAATGCCAGGATAATTCCTACAATATAAACCACGACCGCTTATTTCCCCCTATCCAATTCCCATACCTAAGAAACCTTCATATTATCATCCCATCATCATATTAATCATTCATCCGACACCAATAGATCTTAGTTATCGTAACAGTGCGTCGTTCAACCCAATATAAATTAATAAATACGTTCTAGGAGTTTTGGCGCCTACGGCCATTGTTTTCTCCGACATCCCAAGTACATATACACGCCTAGCGTGGCGTCGATTCAATAATACTATGTGTTTTGTTTGTTACTCGCATGTTATTGCTGCCCACCATCAAAAGATACCTGCCAACTTGTTTTCTTTTTTATTATGGTGGTCATACCGAGATGAAAATCCTAGGATAATTGTAATTACTGGTTCTTACCTTTTCGGGCGGATGAAAGTTGATATAAACATTAATATTAATACGTATTATGATGTAGGGAATGGATGTTGCGTATATTTAGGGACAACACCGGGCAATAACCTGACGTGTATGGAACATTCAAGGTCCTAATTAGTATTTTTGCATGTCACTGTTGATGTGATGTGATCTCGAGAAAGATCTCGCACGCCATAATATAGTCACAATTTTTTATGTCGGTTTGGGTACAAAAGGTTATAACTTATAACTCCATGGTTGAACATTGTATTGTATAGTTGACGTATCGGTGAATAGGCGACAACATTCCAGGCTATATTCAAAGCAACTAGATGAAGAATTTGTATCAAATGACGAATGGTCGAGTGGCTAGCACACTGAACTGTCATTCAGGAGGCCGTGGTTGGTTCGATTCACGCCACTGTCGACCATCCTGACAGGGATTTTCCGTGGGTTTCCCTCTGTCGTGCAGGTCATACTGGGATGGTTCCTTTCGGCGATCTTACCACCCCATTGTACTTATTTTAAATTAAAAAAGATGTAGG
The DNA here is from genome assembly GCA_907164805.1 of Brachyptera putata. Classification (NCBI taxonomy): domain Eukaryota; kingdom Metazoa; phylum Arthropoda; class Insecta; order Plecoptera; family Taeniopterygidae; genus Brachyptera; species Brachyptera putata. Next base: position 16,196,604 of record OU015469.1, on the reverse strand, counting down.
GCCTACTTTTGATACGTGAACTGCATACGCTGCTGCAGATAGACGTCTTCAGTTTCCAAAAGTCCGGAACACATAAGTATATCAACCGTTTTTGTGATATATCCGGACATTATACCAGCATTGGCATTAAGATTAAACCAACCGAGGGGTTTACAACTCGCAAATTTGGTGTACACGTGATTTCAAGAGATTTCAAGAGATTTCATACGGATTTCAAGGGGATTTCAATGGGATTTCATGGCAAGTGTACAGCGGATTTCAGGAGTTGTTAACCCCTCTAACCAAACTCACGAGTGTTGATATCTTCCACTTTGAACCAAGTCTCTCGGGCAATGTTCACTTATTTCCACAAATGTGTCAAGTTTATCAATATGCCCATGCTTGTGCTTGCCCCTGACACGTTCACTGTTATTCGTATGAATATCATATCCACGCTCATTTCATCCTCCTCCCTTCGTCTCGCCCCCGTCACTCGACACTTACATGTTCTTTTTCGGAATCGCCGATCGCCGCGGAATGTTCTCGTATCTACCACCCCCTTACGTATCCTCGGCCTGATAATCGCACCAAATCGTACCGTTCTCGCACCACGCAGTGCCCACTCTCTTCAATTCATCATCGGCTTGCTGGCATCGTTTGTTGCTCGTATCGCTATTTACATATATGTATGCATGGCGAACGAGAATTGGAGAGCTAATTGATATAGGATCCAGTTTTACGGAGAATATTTTATAGGCGATAAGTTATCGGTTTTCAATGTGTTCAATTCAGTTTCAGTGCTTGAGAAAATGAAGTCATATCCGAGGTTGCAGGATGAGTTTTTTTAAAACATCATTCACGTATGTTTAATGCGTACCTCCAAATAATCTAGATGTTGGTGGGGTCGATAAGCTATCGGTAATCAGAATCTTTGTGATCATCTGTTGTGTGCATGTATTTACACATAAATCAAGTTTAATTCCGATCAAATTATTTGGTCGATTCGATGTTGTTATCTTAAAATATAATATGTGGATTAGGTCATGAAAAATATACTACGGCGTCCCCAATCTCCATAGGGCAAAAAGTTCCCGCCAGGAGGATTTCACAGGTATAAGTGATCATAAAACTTCAACCAACCGTTTGTAAGTTACAAGTTCAACAAATACATAATCTGATGCGGACAATATTTGTCGAAAATCGTAATGAGTCAAATTTTATAATTTAACAAAGGTGTTATAATGTGACACTCGTATGTTGTATAGGCCTATATTGTGACAGTAACATTCGATATTTTTGCGATCGATTTTTACCTCACCCCGCGTACCGTTACATACAAATAGCACGTAACTTATTGTGAATATTTATTATGAATCGCAATTTTTTCAAAAGATATTTCCCTGAATGGGGTGAAGCAGTTTCAGGAAAGTATCACTGCAACGTTTATATTTCACTTAAACACTAAAAATGTTATGCTGTGGTTCTTAAATATACAAACAAACATTTGAGTTATGTCTAAACGTTTTCCTCATGCGTGTGATTGACGAGAGAGTGTCGGGGGAGGGGAGGGGGTCGCTCGTCTTATTAGCACCTCCGCCCGAGAACATACCATGTATGGCAGTCGTCTTCTGTCCCAATGTTGTTTGTGTTATGTCATCATCGTCTCACACATACGTGAGATACGTCATACAAACACCACGCGCCCTGTATACCTGGATCCTTGAGAGACGAAGGTTCCGATCGACAGTCTTTCCTATCTCGCACCACTAGCGTACGGATGGTTCGAGCCGTCATCTCTCGTACACAAGACAAGTGTACTGTATCCACGAGAGATGAAGGTTGCGATCGACAGTCTTCCCTATCTCACAACACTAGCGCACGGATGGTTCGTGCCTTCATCGTTTGTGGGTTATACTTGAATTTGTATCATTCTATGTTACGAATCTACGAGAGATGAAGTTTCCGATCGACCGTTTCCTGCATACTACAACACTAACGCACGGATGGTTGGAGCCTTCATCTATCTTTCAGGCGTTTGTTTCTCTATTGTTGTATCGGCTATTGACTGCTTTTAGACGATGCATGTATTCAAGGTTGTATTTACTTATGTAACTACTAGGTTCGAACCTCGAGAGTATTCTACTACGATGAAATATGAGTTGAAAATACAATATATCTCATACAAACATATACAATTCAGGAAACTGGGGTTCGATTCCCGCCATGGTCGACCATTCTGACAGGGGTTTTACGTGGTTCCCCTTGTCCAACGCAGTCAATACTGGGAGGCCACGACCGACTCCTTCCCACTGTCGTAATGAAATAACCTTTCATCCCATCATCTCATATATCATTCACCGACGCCAATAATAGTCATCAGTACTTTGGAATCCAATATAAATTGATGAAACTCAGAGCTATAAAGGTTATTTATACGGAGGTACTTTTAGGACTCCGCTGTCGGTGACCGTACTTTTCGCCGCTGGTAAAAGTATCTTCTTTATCAACTAAACTTTTCAACTTTTCTCCGAGTTGGGATTGAATTTTGTCAATTGAGCTACTTTCATTAAAATTGGTTTCATATAAAATCACTTATAACTTCTAATTGGGTCAACCAAGCGTGGTAAACGTGTATCCACGAAAGATGAAGGCGCGAACCACCCGCGCGTTAGTGGTGGGGTGTATGGGGGGGCGGTCGATCGTAGCCGCCATTTATCATGGCTACAAGTATATTTATATTAATTACCTTGAAAAACGTGTTAACTGTCCTTCGTTTCAATCTGAAATAAATGTGGAAATTAGCCAAATGCATGTGCGTTGTACACTTTACATCTGTGAAATCTGTTTCGAAAAAAAAACATATTTACATGAATAATATTATTATTGCCATGCTTGTGTGGGTCGTTCTGTCACTGAAATCTGAAAAGGATGTATTTTAATAAACATGTTGAGGTTAATTTATTGTTGCCACATCTTGGCGTACATTTGTCCAGACGTAAAACGTACTGTGTACTATGATGTAATTGATACTTATTCTGTCTGTAATAGGACTGAAGTTGGCAAAACTAGTTTCTTTTGTGGTTTTAAATGTTGTTTGTTTAGACTGCCGAGTAAAATCACCGAAGTTCAAAATACAAGAAAGAGTTGTAACTGAAGGAAATTATAAATAGTATACTGATTACTAACTGAAAATTAAGAACTCGTTTTCTTGATTTTGAGATACATATCGTTTTGAAAATGTTGTTTACATGTGTCCGTAACTAATTCACTGTTCATATTAGTAATGATGAGACTTGATATCTAAAACTATAGATACAAAGTCATTGGTCCCCAATCAATATAAGGCTACAAGGATGACAAGGTAGGATCGTTCGGACGGGTACCATAAGGGCGATGTTACCAACCCCGATGGAAATAAGTGATTGGGTGAGCGATAGCGAAGACTTCCATTCTACTCTTACGGTGCTTTGACGTTTTTTTTGTACGCACTGCACAGGTCGCACTGAATAACTGATCAACATGAAACTTTTCTGTACACGCGGTCTTATTCATCAACTTAGAATTGGACAGTTTTGGGGCCAAGTCGGTTGGGCCATTTCTGGGAAATTTCATCACCAAGTTTCGAAAAACTCCATAAGATTAGGCCCTTCGGAAAAAATTGGAAAAAATCTCTTCAAAAATATTCAAATGTCACGTGTTACCAAGATTCTTCTCTCATCTTCCGAATAAAAATGAAAATGAAATGAAAAACATGTTGTCGAGAATCTGTGTTGTTCCTAGTAAATAACCCGGTTCCACCTCGAACTGTCAGAATGGCAATCCTGTAATTTGTACCGAAATACATTCACGTGCATACGTACATGCGGCCATGACGTCACATTCGAGTTTACAGCAGTATTTATAGTTTTTACACATATTTATGTCCAAGTCAATTCAGACTGGAACGTTTACAAGCAGTTCCGATAAGGTCGTCGCTTCGTTCGATAAGTGGCGAATTCCATTAGAGCTATTCTTTTTAATTCCATTTGATTGGAATTCAAAGACATCACGACCTAAAACCCTGGAACTAGATTTTGGTTAATAATTACGATATTTATTTACCTAATTTACAGAAAACTAGAAATCATCATCTCAATTTTGGAACCTACTACCCTGAAACTAGATTTTAATGAATAATGACGATATTCATTTCAATAATTTTAGAGAAAACTAGAAACCGTCATCTCAGTTTCGGAAATTATAGATAATTTGTTGGTCCTCCAGGGGCCATGAGTCATGACGTAGACATTACCGAATTTGTATAGAAACATAAACAGACTCAGTAATGTCTACGTGACGACTAAGAAAAACGTCCGGGTCCTGGTGGACTTATAAATTGATTAGAATGTCTGAAATTTCCTGATGCAATATTTTATACGTAATAATGAAGTCATTTAAATGTACAATTAGGCCTAACTAGAATTTTATATTGAAAATAATCACACAGATTTCCGATAAAATCTCGATTCCTCACTAATAGCTCATCATAATCGACCCTAGATCTAGATTTCGATGCAAGATTTTATTCGTAATAATGAGATAAATAAATGTACAATTAACCAGAATTGTATATTGAAAATGTCAACAAAGATTTCCGATAAAATCTATTCATTTCTTATAAGCGACCCTAGATCTAGATCCAATTCGTAATAATAAGATAAATAAATGTACAATTAACCAGAACTATATATTAAAAATAACCACAAAGATTTCCGATAAAATCTATTTATTTCTCACTATTAGCTCATCTCAATCGACCCTAGATCTCCCAGCAAATCGAATTCCTGGAAGTCAGCTGTTTATTGCAGGCGCTAAACGAAACATCCCGAAATGGATTTAGACGTGAGTCAGCCGAGAACATTCTCGTTCTCTCTCGCTCCATCTATCCCTCTCTCACTCGCACACATCGTGGTACATACACGCTCTCTCGCTCTAACTCACAGAATCGCACTCGCTCTCTCTCTCTTGCTCTCGCACAGCGGTGAACATTCTCGTTCTCTCTAGCTGTATCTATCGCTAGCTCGCTCACACACGCAGCGTGGAACGTTCTCGCACTCTCTCGCACTCGCTCAACGTTCTAGAAGTCGGCTTCAATAGGTATATTTAAGCGTGTTACCTTGGGCGACGCATCAGTATCGTGTTAGCTAGCAAGGCCGTCACTCTCCAAGTGTAATAAACGTTATCAAGTGTTGTCGAGTTTATCAGTCGTGTAAATCGTTTGGTGACTCCTATGGATTGTTTTCTTTAATTACCAAGTGTTTATGAACTAGTGAATATTTTGACGTTTTAATTATTTAATTGCGATAATGGATACGCAAACGTCGCCGGTGTTCGGCGAACATGTGCGATATTTTCCGTGCGGCATTGAAGAGAGTATGGATGGGAATGAGTTTTTGATTGATGAATTTCCGGTGAGTTCTATGTAAAACGAATAATTACAAATTTTCCGGATACCTTTTTTTTTTAATTTTATTTGCCATTTTGGTATATTCGAGTTCGACATTTGGTCGCCTTGCGCGATCTGAATTATCTGGATTATTTTGACGTTTCATACTGCAAATAATGTAGTCTCAGATAATAATATTATGATATTGGTTTCTGATCTACTTGGAGGGAGAATAATTTTGTTCCTCTTTTGTTTCAAAACATCGAAACTTGATGCAAAATCATTGCCCCCAGTTAAGCCTATGAATGAAAGTAGGATCGTTCGGCCGGGGCACACAAGGGCGATCTCGGGCGATCTTACCACCCCATCTAAAATATTTTTGAAACTGTTGAATTTAAGTACCGGTAGGCCTACGGTAGTTTATTCTGAGTGGACCAAGAAATAATTCATTTGAAATCTTGGTCTTTAAACCAGATCTTCGATCTTGGCAATATTTTATCTTTGGACCCTTTCTTGCCTCATTTCATTCAATAATTGAATAATGCTATATTAGAGTTATTTTTATTTTCGTCTAGACAAGAACTGATAATATTAGGCTACCGATAATAATAGAAGTGAATCATCTAAAATAAAATACACGGCGTGTTCACTCATTATGATAAGCTACTACACTACTTGAACTGCTTATTGTGATGAGCTTGAACACACTTTGTGATAAGTTATACCGGGTACTTGAACTATTCGTCATTGATAAATAATGCGATGTCTTTCGAATATTGTAATGAAACACATTTTCTTTAAAGGCCCACATTTTTTTATTCACGATGAATATTTGGGTAAGCACTATACCTTTATCAAGATGAAACAATAATGAATTCTTCGAACTTTGCGCCAACATGAAATGAAGAAATGTACATTTTATACGCTGGGAATTACTTTTGTTTGAATTAGTTTAGTTTGCAAGTTATTCGATTCGAATGATAATCATTCCCAGAATTATAGAGCTTCTTTTTCTATTGAAATATTAGTTATTCTAATTTCAAACTGCACCACTGAGTGAATTTTAGAACCAACATCAGCTTACCTATTTCTGTAAACCCTATTTTCACTGGATTTTTTTTTTTTTTTTTCAATATTAAATGCCTTCCAAGTTTGTATTTTTGTACATCGAAAGAAATTTGAAAATCGAACTGTAATAAATATAAAATGTCCTAGTTGTTGTCTATTAAAAGAAAGTGAGCTCGCCTTATAAGGTAATACCTCATTATCTTATTAGATAAATTATGATTGGATTTGTTAAATGATGTAGGCGACCCAGTGACTCACGTTTCACTTGACTTTCAGATTAGCATAATTTCACTTCTTACGAGACACAAAGCTAAATTAGGTTGGGATTGATGTATGCACAGAGATCATGGTGTCGTGATTGTATAGATATTTATAGGGAACCTGTGGTTAAAATGATGAATGTCATTATAACAGGCCTGTGTACCTCTACTTTTGTGTAATTATTCAATTGAAAATAATTGATGTGATATGAATGGTATCTAGTCTCATGTCCTATTATGAGAACGAAAATAATATGACATGATGTATAATAGAATTATTTATGGTAGTAGAAATAATCGTCACATGAAAGTAATCATTATTAGTAGGCTTAGTTGATTACCACTCGAGAAATAAAATTGCTACCGGTATGCCAGATGAGTTGAGAAAAATGACACAATTTTCCACTGAGAGTGCTACTGCTATGACTTTTTTACAGTATAAAGATCCTTGTTGTTTTTGTTATTACAGATAAAATTCTAAAATTATTATTGCATTGCTATTTTGTGCTGATTGTTGAAATTCAGTTTAGATTTTTTTTCGCGATTTTCTGAGTAGAAAAACTAGTGGTAAAGAAAAATGAATGTATACCTATCTGATGAATCTATGATCAAATGATAGATAGGTTTAGATACTTTGGCTTTTTTTTAGCATTCCTTTACATATCGATAGCTAATACTAACTACATAGTACAATGAGGATATTGAGATAAATTGTTTCATAACAGAAATAAAACTATTAAAAAATAGAATAGATAACTGGATAATAAAAAATTATTATGAGAGTGACTGATAATAGATATACCATAGACTTCTCTATGGATGTACTAACTGAATCACATGCAACAGTTTTGTTTTAACTTGCTTTCCTTCACTTGTTAGGTAACTAAAAAGTACTTTATTAATAAATATTAATATATTTAATAGAAATATATGTACGGTAAACAAAGTAGGCTACTAACAAACAATACTGAGACAAGTAGCCGAGTGGCTTGCCCACTGAACCGTCATTCAGAAGACCGGGATTCGATTCCCGCTGTGGTCAACCATCCTGACGGGGCTTTTTCGTTGTTTCTCTCTGTCATTCAATACTGGTATGATTTCCTAAACTCCTAAGAAAGCTAAGAAAAATGATGTTTCAAGGTTTCATATCATCTCGTATATCATTCAACGACAGCCTAAATGAAATAAATTGACAAACACTGATATTGAACCACCTTAAACAAGGTCAAGTATCATTTCATAATCTCACCTTGTTATTTTTCCTTTAGGTTTAATTCTGTAATTATTTCAAAAGTTTGCAATCAGATCAAGTATCACATAATACAAAACTTGACGATAACACTAGTTGTTATTTATTTGCAGGTTGGCGGTTTCTTCGACGATGACCACATGATGCCAACGCGACACGGCCGCCGCGGCCAGGACATCCGATCCCACCTCGACGAGCTGGCCAATCGGCACCCGGAGTTTGCCGACTCGCTGCGCGGCCCTCCGTGGGCTAGCGAGATGGGCGAGGCGGCCAGGGGGCCCCGAGGGGGCGCGGGCTCTTGCGGGGAAGACGATGCTGCCTCGAGTAGTGCGGCCAGTAACGTGAGGTGAGGGCAAAACCGCAGACTACGTACATTATGAAGTCTCTACGATTTTCAGAAATCAATCAGTGATGAATCAATTTTTTTTTTTTTTTGAGCTTGATAACTAGGCCTATATATCGGATATATTTATTTATAGAAAATAACTCTAATGGGTGACGGCAATTATTATGTGAAGAAACTGAACCAAATATGGAGACGCCATCGTTGAAAAAGTACAAGCGATATTAAATGCCTATCAAAATATGCAAAGATTTTATTGTAATATAAATTGAAATATCTTGAAACAAAATTAGGCCTACAAGTAACATTATAAGCGTAGTGAAAGAGTTCTGTAATTATTCCTAGCAAAATCCAATAATAATTGTTTTGTTTCCGTCAGCGACCCGCAACAGGAGCAAGAACAAGCTGATGAGCCTGGCCCGTTGCGTGGGCGACCTCGTAACAACCTGCCTCAGTACGGCCTGCGCAACACCGTGCCGGACATGGGGCAGCGGCAGCAGCAGGAGGAGGACGCGGAGGAGAGTCGCGGCAAGCGGTCGTGGTCCGCGCCCCCCGACAACCGCACGCCGCAGAGGTTCGTGTCGCGGCTAGACATCAACCCCGTGCAGGCGCCGGCGCAACAGGCTGCCCAACCTTCTCAGGTAAATGCCAGTTGATACAAGTTTGCTTCCCTTTTGGAGATCGTGCAAACTGGGAAATACAGTGAAACCATCCATCGTTTTTCAAGGGACCAGGAAAACTATATTATCCTTGCAGGAAAATGATCAATCCAAGAAAATTTAATATTGATTATGTGGGAGTAGGGTGAGAAAAAATGATACAACCAGGAAAACGTTGGAGGCCTATAGAGTTTCACTATAATACTAACATGAAAGTTTTTACATGTAACGCAGAATTACTTATAGGCTTACGATTTTACCGCTTCCGTAGCTCAGTCTACCTAGTCACCGCTCCGTTCACCGATCTCTTCATAGTTTCATCATCATTACTCATTTATACCCCATGTATCCTCCCATCAAATCTGTTTTTTATGAAATCTATTTTTTTGCTGGCTATAATCATGTGTACTTTGCAATAATTGATATGCAACCAATTTTTGGTCAACAATTGACTTTGATTACATCAGTAACCCTGGTAACAGTGAATAGTCACAACGACTTCATGCGGGTTACTTTCAACTTTGCACTTCCAAGGTACCCTGTTCATTATTGACGGGGTACTTTGTTCTGAAAATGACATCATCACAAATAATTTCACCAGTGCTACTCTTTGAAACATCCGAACAATGAATGCTGATAGGTTTAAACGTAGAAAGTGCCAATGGGAACTAGGAGAGGTAAAATATATCCGAATTGTCATTGACCAAGCACAGTAGCCTACACTCTACAACATATTATTTTGTGTCTTTTCAACGGGAAATGAGAAATGTGGTATAGTTATATTGACTCAACTTATTGAAACAAAATAATATGACATAGCTTTTTATGTTCGATAGACTTGTCCGTAAAAATCAAAATAGGCCTACAAATAATATTACTGTCCCTGTATAATTTTGTACTTACCTTGTCCGTTTGATGTTACAGGCTTCAGATAACCAGCCTCAACAGCCGCAACAACAACCGCAGCAGCAACAACCGCAGCAGCAACAACAACAGCAGAAGGCGTCAGGCAACGTCCGTCACATACCAATCTTTGTCGAGGGGCGCGACGAACCCGTCATCCCGAAAAGCACCTCCGAACAACAGCACTTCCAGCCCCAACAAACGTTCACTCAGCAGAAGAGACCGTTCCAGAATCCACCAAACAATCCCCCACAGCAAAAACAACAAAACAGATCGTTCAACACGAGTCCGAAACCGTTTCAACAGCCAAATATGCAGCAACAGCAGCAACAACAACAACAACCACAACCACAACAAAATAGTAACAAGTTCCCACCTCATCCACATCAAAACCAAAACGCCCCTCCACCAGAGCCGCAACCAAAACCGGCGACTCCGCCCCCGAAAGTAGTTCTCGATCCCATCTCGAGAGTGCAGGCGATACAAAACGAGGTGGCCGTATTGAAAGAGGAAGTTGAAAAGTTTGCGGGAAACAATCGCAAAGATAAGGAGTACATATTCCTCGACGAGATGCTGACGAGGAACCTGTTGAAATTAGACGACATTGAGACTGAAGGGAAGGACGACATTCGGCAGGCGCGGAAAAGCGCGGTACGCAGCATCCAGGAGTGTATAAATATCCTCGAGGCGAAGGTGGGATCGCAGGTGGACGTCAGCAAGCCGACGGACTCGGCAGCCAGCGAAACGCCGAGCGACTTGCAGCTCGACGCGGGTTCGGAGCTGTCGGCGGACGCTTCCGGCGAGACGTTGCCCAACGACTCGCAGGCCTCGATGGAAATGGATAACAGTGCCAACGATAAGAGCTAGAATGAGTCTGAATTTAAATGCACTTGTTGTTACGTGGCAGCTGAACAGACTGACTTGATTTAGATGTTTTCTTATGTGTATTACTTTCCATCTTATACGTCTTTGAAAATACTTAATACTCGACTTTTTTTGATTTATTTTCTATTACAGTATGCGAGATTATTCTCTGTCTTAGTTTAGTTTAGTTATTTAATTATGATGTGAATATTTGCCAAAGATTTTTTCCATTGGAATATTCAACTGATGAGAAACGTTTCTTTTGTATTTCCGGTAACACAGTTTCTTTCTAAATAATAACCTTTCTTTCTGTGAAACTCGAAATGTACTTCTTGGTAGTATTCGCGTTGCGAGTGCGTTACAGTTTAGTAGCAAAAGTCGAGGAGACGGAAGTTGTAATTTGAAATTGTCCTGCTACTTAACTGATCTGCGTAGAGTATGTCAACCAATCAAAAGTAGTATGTGCTTGCCATACAACTGGGCCTAATATTGATCTGTATAGCCTCGGTTTATCATTCTGGTAGTAGAATTGACCGCTAGTAATGGAACCGCCCACAAACGTCACATAAGTGCTATACAATCAAGTGGCGTCTTGATTATGTGAGGCACCAATCGGGTGTCTAAATGCCTAGATCCAGGTGGCCTACTGATAAGCTACTGCTAAGCACATCACTAGTGGTCAATAGCCTCAAGTTCTATGTAACGAATGTTCAAATTAGGTGCCAGTAAGATTGTTTGAGTGCTAGTCGTAGTTCTAGAGTTTGAAACTTTGGGTGTGCGAGTCCACGCTTTAGTATCGAGTCGAGTAAAAATAATGAATTGATAAAATAAACGAATAAATGAGACAATCGAACATTGGTCTGAACTCGGATTTCCTTTCAGGTTCTTGCAGTTGTAACTCATTAAAGACTCGTACTTGAAAACGCAGGACTCCCACGTCCCTAGTTGATACTTGTAACTACCACCGCACAGTTAGTCATCTTATGATTACCGATTTCGTACGAGTTTAATATTTATTTTTGAATTTGTGATTTGTATGGTCAATTGAAGTTATCATCTGTTTTTAATATAAATATGTTGTAATATATTTTGTTTTCAACTGCAAACTACCAATAACTTAACGTTGTTTTGTTATTTTGCTATGTATGTATTAGAATTGCCCAAGTTATAATTCGTTGGGTTTATTCTGTCCTAGATGATGGTTATGTATGAATGCATCTATAGTATAATTTATTGCGGAGGTATGCCCTAACTTTACTGATCTCTCAAGGAGAAATGTCTTAAATTGTAATAAATGTGTCATTAAATATTATTTAGTATTACTATAGTTGACAAGTCCTACAAGAACTCTTGGTCCGAACCAGTATTGTCGAAGGAAATAATCACCAAAGCTTGTTCAGCCTTCGATAGGAATAAAATATCCAGATAAATAGATGTTATGATTAAATATATTAATAAGCATTCAGAATATTTGAAACTAGATTGGTGGAAGTTTTAACGCTTGCAACTACTGGAATATACGTCACAAAATCAGTGCTGGATTTCAAACTAATGAATTGAATGTTTGTCTTATCTTTGTCAAAATTCTCAGCCTCTTAGATGCTATAAGCCTATAATATTTACATTTTCAGTTTAAATTTCAATTTTAATTGAAGTCACATTGGTTTTGTGAGTAGATTAAGGGTGGATTGCAAGAACGAAGTTTAACCCCGGTCTACTTTAGACGCCGTCTAAGTACAAAATAGCATTGACGAGGCAATGCTATTTTGTACTTAGACGGCGTCTAAAGTAGACCGGGGTTAAACTTCGTTCTTGCAATCCACCCTTAGTAGTCTTCTACTTCTTGAGTTTCTGCTTGCGTGTCAAATATATTCTACCATCTTATTACTATATGGAATGATCCTAACTGTAGCAAGGGTCACTGTTAAGTGGAGTCTAGTTTAGTCTCTTGTCAAGTATTGCCTTGCTTAATTATTGTATCGTAAACATACACATGTTTCAGATGTGAAACGGTTATCATTTCATCATTAAACCGTTCGGTTTGAATCTAGTAACAGTCTCTTTGCTGTATTTAGCCCTCCAAATGAGAAATTTTTCTTAAATTATTTGGTTTTTCATTACCGGTACTTTATTTTATTATACTCTTATAATTCTTGAATTACACATTCTCAGAATTATTAATAAAATAATGTATTATATATTTCTGTAAAATCACGTGGACATTTTCAATTTTTTTTTCCTCAAGTTTGAGGCTAAACTAGACCAATACTGAATAACTGATCTTAGCTGTTGAATCAACTCTACAAACATCGGCGCTGTTTCGGGTAATACAAAGTTAGCAAGATTCAAGTATTCAATGGCAAGACTTGGACATCAGAACAATCCCCTACTGTACTCTTGTCTGGTGAATATAATAACGCTATGAAATTAGAAAATTCTGCGTACCAGTAGGCACTCCTTTCTTCCTCAACTTGATGCTTTTTTTTTAGCCATGGTCGGACACACTAACGATGGCAAGTATCTAGTCTGCCGTGCTGGGAATAATGTTCCTATGCGGAAATAAATTAGAGTAATCCATTGTCTTGCAAATTGTCGAAGATGACCTGATTTATCTGGATATTGTAGGGCTTTGTCAGAATCTCCTAGAAACTGTTTTCTTCTGTTGGGTTTCAAAGTGCAAATAAAGCTGCCTTATTAGATGATTATAGTCATGCATGTGTTCATGTCTGAGCACTTTTAATAAAAGTAGTTGAATCTCAACAACTGTGTTATCCGTTTTATTAACAGACTGGATTTTATATGAGCACATTTTATTTGTTGTACCCTGTGGGTTTTAATTGTTCCAAGTGAAAATTTGTATATGAAATCTAGTCTCGAGACCTATTTTTAAACCTAGGACTTCCACGAGAAAAATGAAGACTGGTATTGATGAATTATTAAATAGTACATTGTAATTTTCTGAAAATCATGTTTGATCATACCTTCCAAGTCGTGAACACCCAAGTTATACGTTACGCATAATGTGTACCTTACGTGGAATTGATGCATGCAATGCATGCAAAAACATCAGATGGTCAGCAGCAAATTCAGCCAGTGGTTGCATGCATGAAACATTTATTGTTGTGGCCTCCAAAGTAACTACAGAGCGACCTTGGATAGACTTAGCAAACAGGGCAACACCCACTGTGTCAAATTACCATCACCAATAGAAGATAGGATTGCAGTGGATGTGGTCAATGTTTGACTAGTTATAAAATACAGAATATAAGAATAATCAACCATAAATAAGATATTACTGGACTACACAGGTAAGCCATTGTGTGAAACATTTTATCTATATGTTAATAAGATGAAAATTTACATGAAACCAATTGATTTACCATACAACATTTTACATCAGGTTTGGCTGTATTGAAGTTATATATGACCTAATAAATGTATTTTGTTTTTTAATTTGTTTAGAGATTATTGTAAAGCAGTGTGGATGCAGACTTCCTACATCAAAGATAGATCTACATAGAAATGTGGCCATTTTATTATTGGATTCTGGCAATTTTGTTGCTAATTGTTGGCATTTACTTTTACGGTAAACGGACGTTTAATCGGTTTAAATTGGAGGGCTTTCCTTACAATGAAGATGATATGCTTCCTTTTCTTGGTACCATGGGACCAGTACTTTTGAGAAAAATATCTGTTGGTGATTTAATAAAACATCTTTATAATAAATATAACAAATTCAGTGTGGTTGGTATGTTTGACTTCACTACTCCTGTCGTAATGGTAAGAGATCCAGAAATGATCAAGCTTGTCACTGTGAAAGATTTTGATCATTTTACTGATCGACTGAATCCGATAACTGAAGACATTGAGCCACTGTTTGGCAATAACTTGCTGGGTCTTGTCGGTAAGTATATTAGAATATAATATTACAATTCAATTTAGACAATAAACAATAAGTGACATGATTTTTTTTTTTTTAAATATGTCCTCAATGTCATTGTGTATAGGTTATAATTAAAAGGTCGAGGCTCAGTTTTGCGACCACTCTTCCACCTTTTCCATATTAAAATAATAAGTAAAATTTGTATGTTAGATACATATGCCACAATCAGGCATTGAGATGAAATATGTGAAAGCTCCTGTCCAAAGTGATTAAAAATAATGAACAATACTAGTTAAATTCATTTTAGATGACAAGCAAGGGGTAGGACATAATAGTATAAAGTTGAATTATTTTGATGGAAATTAATGAATGATTGAATGAAAATATTTTTCACAAGAAAAATCCTATCGGTAGGGTACTTCAAGAAAAATTAATATCTAGTCGAAAGTTTTAAAAGCCAAAATTTATTTTCAGATTTATTTTCAATTGACTTTTGTTGATTATTTATGGTTTTTAAAAATGATCATTTTTATCTCCTAATTCTGAGATGATCCAAATCTCCTAATTATCAGTCACTTTTATACTTTTTTGTTTTTTTCTTTCAACCTATATATACTGTTTCCAACATTTTAATAATCTAGTCTTTTTTTACCTAATGAAATATACTTTTATTTTCAGGACAAAGATGGAAGGACATGCGATCTTTGTTGAGTCCAACATTCACTACAAGCAAGATGAAGGCAATGTTCCATTTGGTTATAGAATGTGGCGATCAATTATGCAACTACTTGGAAGAAAAGTGTAAAGGTGTGTCACTGTATGGTCAATATGTACCGTCTACTGACCAGTTCATCTGAAAAATGGTGTTTTATTACTTAGAACAAGTGTGTCTAGTTCGAGCCTCAGCCTCACCATTCTATTGATTCTTTTACCGGTACCTTTTCTTTTATTGATTTTATTGGGCTTACAACTTTATCTATTACAATTAAGTAAAGTAATTATTACGCTGTTTCTAATTGTTATTATAGGTACAATACTTACATGTTTTGTTTTATTATCTATTCATCTATTATCGTATATCTATTTTTCTCAAAACTATATTTGTACGATGTACGAGTTCGAAAAGATTCAATAATCATTGCGCAACGTAAAATTTTGATCAAGTTTCAAGTTTTGAAACTTTTTCTGTTCTGTTTAGGTGAAAAGAATGGTGTAGTGGAATTGGAGATGAAGGATTTATTCACGCGGTATGCCAACGATGTGATCGCTACGTCTGCGTTCGGAATCCATTGCGATTCGCTAAGACAACCTGAAAATGAGTTTTACGTAACAGGAAAGGACATAACAAATTTCAGTGGGTTACGCCTTTTGATTATCACTGGTTATCGTATCTGCTCATCTCTTATGAAGGTAACTAACTGAATTAATCATTAATTAACTTTAGTTGAATATTTACCCCTGCTTTCATTACCAGTTTTGTTTTTTGTGTGTCTTATTTTTTTTGTACCCAAATACGTTCATAATATTTTTGGTGAATCCTACGACCGATTCTTGAGAAATTAAGAAAAATAAGTAATCACAAAAAATTATCCATTCAATAGTAGCTTTCTCATAATATCATATCATTATTCAGTTTATTATTAAAAATATTCAATTTATTAAACCGAATTGATTATTTTGGGCTGGTAAGATCGGCCTTGTGATGCCCTGTCCGAACGATCATACCTTATCATCGTTAACTTTCATAGGGAAACAATTACTTCATGTCAAGTTTTTTTTTTTAAATGTTGCTTAACGACCCCACCAACAGCTAGGTTATATGGGGGTACGAATGAGCGGGTGATAATGATACGATGAAGTTATGATAGATGAAAGGACGATTCCCATGCCTTATGCGGGACTCGAACCCACGCCCAACGGTGACTTCAGTTACTACCGCTAGCGATAATTGACTTAGCCACCGGGGCGGCATGTCAAGTTTAACAAGTCGTAAAATTAGAAGAAAATTGATTACAATCTTTCTTTTCCATCTCATCTGTCTTAGTTCCTCAACTTAACCGTTATGAAAAAATCATCAAGAAATTTCTTCACGTCTTTGATAGCAGACACAATGCATAAGAGAGAAGAAGAAGGAATCATTCGGCCAGATATGATTCATCTTTTAATGGAAGCAAAAAAAGGAAATCTAAATCACGATCACGATCAAGACGATGAAACTAACGATGGAAGCCAAGTGAAGTCTGGCCATAAGAAACTCAGCGCACGCGTCGGTATGTAAGCAGAGTTGCTTGCTTTTGGATATAATCGAGTCAAATACATAAAAAATTATTTATAATTTTTAGTCAAGTTTTCAATATGGTGTTACTAGGATGCTACATTATTAATTATCATTTATGAGACGTTGAATCACTATTCAATCTGTATCAGCCCGTAATCAATCAAAATCAGTCAATTAATAATCTATCGATGTTGTGAAATTTTTCGAACATTCTAGTTGCGGTTCCATAACGAATCGTTGAGCGTTGGTATCAATGTATCACAGCCACACGTGGAAGGGCCAACCATATTTTTTTCTATCTTTTATTTATTGTTTGGAAAACATCAAGTGATTTCATAAATTATGTTTTCATTGTTTTTTTGGTCAATTTCTTTGAATTATCAAAAAATAATTATCAGAATCAATTTTTTTTAGTGATAAAATAATTGATCATTGATCGATCATAATCAAAAATTGTTATGATCAATGACTCCTTTTGACATTGACCGGAAACTTTAGGATAGAAAAGAAGGCTACCGAGTGAATATAATAAAGGCATAAGAATTATCTCATTTTGTAATTTATTAAAAAACTACTCTTAGTTCATCAGCTAAAATGGACCTACTTAACCATTTTATAAGAAAACAATTAGTTAGTTAACTTTGTTTCACAGAATTGAGTGACGAAGACATAACCGCACAGGCACTCATCTTCTTCTTTGCTGGTTTTGATACGGCTTCAACCAATCTCTGCTTCCTGACCAATCTTCTTGCCCGCAATCCCGACATTCAGAAACGTCTTCAAGAAGAAATAGACTCGGTTCTCAAAGAAGACGGCGGTAAAATCACATACGACGGCATTAGTCGGATGAAATACCTTGACATGTGTCTTAATGAATCCTTGAGGTGAGATTCTTCATGGCTTTTATTTGAGTATATTTGTGAAATGCCATCAATATTGGCCTACTATAATTGTTTTTTCCCTAACAGCATTCTTGCTAATTTAGTATTTGGTATAAATAAGCTAATGATTTATGAATCATATTCACAAATCCCGTGCCCTTTTGCAGGGTTACCTTGTCACATTCACTACATTTACTGATAAAACCACATACTCAGAAAACGTTCCGTGATTGACTCTCTTGTTGCAGATTATGGCCACCAGGTGTATTTACCAATCGTCAGTGTTCTAAAGCATACACGTTTCCCGCTACAGAGAACACCCCAAGCTTCCACATGAAGAAAGGTGAAGTTCTATGGATACCGATCTACGGTATCCACCGCGATCCTCAATACTTCAACGAGCCCGATCGTTTTGATCCCGAAAGATTCAGTGATGAGAATAAACACAATATTCAGCCGTTCACTTTCATGCCGTTTGGGACTGGACCTAGAAACTGTATTGGTAAGAGAAATTAATATGTAATATGGTTTCACGTAATTTAGCTACCGTATTTATAATATTTCAAAGTTACATATACTTAGCCGAATCAATCGCATATCTGTGCAAACGATCATTGAGCTATTTGTAGGTCAACTTGACGGCAATCAAGCTTTCACGCAGTACACTCTCAAGAGTCACGGACCATGGTTCTCAAAATATAATTTCATTTAGTTCTGTATTCACTTTTTTTAATAAGTAAAAAGTAAAATGCCAGTACAGAAATTTGATCAAATACACGTAGTGAACTCGGCGTGCAATGAACATGCAAACGATGCTTTCGTTTCATTGATGTGCTTTGTTTAGCATTAGAAGTAAGAAATGAGCCATAGTTAATGTCGATACAGAATTTTGATAGAATATACTTATTTAACTCGGCTCGTGCCTTACTATGCGTACAATCGAGTTTATCTCAAACACCTGTCTGTTTTTGCTGACCAAATTTATTGAAGGTCCTTAACTAAGTGAAACTCTTCTGTCTACAGGAATGCGATTTGCTCTGATGGAAGCCAAGCTGGCAATGGTTGCTCTACTCTCTCGTTTCGATCTTGTTGTGACAGCTAAAACGCAAACAAAAATAACGCTTGCTAAGAAGAGCTTCAACATGGGTATTGATGGAGGCTTCTGGCTGGGATTCAAACCTCGCTCAAAAAACAATTCATAAACAATTATCTTTATATTGAATATCGATGAATGCATGTACATAGATTAATCTGTACTGATCACGACATACAGGGAAATCTAGCGGTTCATTCCGCTTTGGGTTTGAGTTGTGAACGTTCTTTCACCTATCATCGCTTCCTTGTTTCATTATACTATCTCATATTATCTCATACAACCTAGCTGTTGGTTGGGTCATTGACTAATATGGGAAAATTACATATGACGCACTGATAAAAATAGGAATAATTACTATTTAAAGAACCAATCAGCAATCAGCAAACAGCTTTGTAATCAAGTAATAATTAGCTTCATTTTTTCTAGCCTTGGAAGTATATGCCAATAGACAATATTTCAATGTTTGTGTAATGGTGTGATGGTATGCACATTTGCCATTGTATTATTTTTGTGATATTAATATTTTTTGCATGACATTTAACTGTGGACATTTTTAGATTTTTATAAAATTGGTCGTTGAATAAATTCAAGAACTAACTGGTTATGAAAATGGATTTAAGGGGGGGGGGGGCGCCTGAAGAGCATATACCGGAATTCACAACCGTCCATTCCTAAGTACTCCCATATACACAGTTGAGGATACTTTATTCCAGTATACGTTCTTCACCGTCCCCATTTGAGAACAAGGTATTAAAAAATATTCATGTGAATTTCTAGACAAACAATGAGAATTACATAGAATTACCAAATAATTTGCACAAATCTCACGGCTGGGAATTTCAGAAAGTGAAGAGTGAAATTAAAATATGAAATCGAACAAAATAGCAATTAATTTAAAACATCATCATTTTGATGTCAAACAACAATTCAGTTTTGGAAGATATAATAGAGTTTATTTTTTCATGTTACACATTGAACATTCTTGAGTAGCATATAGTTTTTATAATGTTTATTTTTATTATTATTATTTTCAACTTACAAATTCATACAGAATGTGAAATTACAATATTAGCTAAATATGCAAGAGTACCGGTATACGTATTAGCTTTGTTTATATTATAGTGATAAAGTAGCTCTGCTTTGTGCTATCATATTTTATTTTCTCAGTGATTTCTCTGTTTTATATAATTATATAGTTCACATGTTTAGGAACATATCTAACTCCAATTTTAGTTTTAAAAAATGAATAATTAAACAAGTCTAATAACATAGGCTAATATAAACAACAAGAAAGTGGTTTTGAATCTTGAACGGATTTTAATATTTCTGTACGGTTTTTAGAATTATATCTATAATCAAGTGTATTGTAATTCTTATTGTAACAATTGTTTTTACAAAAATTCAAATAAATCAGGTTTGCAATTACGAACCATTTAAAAAAATTAACAACTGCAAATGAATTACTTCTTTTATGTTGTTTCTTTTCACATTTATGTGTGTAACTAGGAAAATGTTCAATGTTGACCATTTTTTCATGGATGTAGGGCTACACAATTATTCTTATATGTTAATACAATGATTGTTTCACTTCTTAAGATAATTACAATTTCTAGGTAGTTTCTCAAAACCGGGTAGACCTACTAGACCTAATAACTTGAAAAAAAAACATACTTCAAATTCATATCAAGTTATAACTACTGATTTTCTGAAATGAATTCCATTTTTTTTTTTTCTAATAACATCGAAACTTGATACAAAATCGTTATTTCCCAATTAAGGCTATGGATGGAAGATATCAATATCAATATGACAGAAAAGTAAAATAAATTACTTTTTTAAAAAGAAAAAAGAAACCTGCTGCTTAACAACCTCACCAATAGCTAGGTTATATCAGAAGATGAACCTTGTTATTAAGTTTACCTTATGCAAATTGTTGACTAATATAAGTTAACCAGCACTACCTATAATCAACAATTGCCTAATGTATGTTTTGTTGCTGTCCTTCAAATAGTGATGACCTTGGTCAATGTGTTTACTCCCATCTATGTCCCAGACTACCAGCATAAACTATCATTTTAACATTTTCATCATTCAAGAACTACACATGAAATAGCAGCATCTATAATAATTATTTTTCTACTATTGTGATCAATTTATAGTGATAGTGAGTATTCTGTGAATTATTACTAGATGAAATGGTATATCTCCTTATATTATATTATGAAACTGCATGTGTACCTGTAACATTAGAACAAATTAGCAATAATGCTGAATTGATTTTAAAAAAAATGATAATAATAATAAGTCTTTATTTCATTGAGCAGGTACAAAAATACAGTGCAATACAGTATAACAATAAAAGCGTGATGAAAATGCGAGGTTCGGGCTCATGTGCCCATTCATCCACCTAGCAACTACTTAATATATATTAATTGTAATACCATATAGTGCAGTATCACTACACAGATCTGTAACTGTGATTGTTGAAGACGGTTCATATGTATCTTGGATCCATTGTCTGCCTTATCAACACACAGATAAAACTTATATATAACAACTTGCAAAGAACTCATTGATAAGATGTCACTTTTTGATTAGCCTCTATGTTTGTTCAAACCAGGGGTCTCCAAACTACGGCTCGCGAGCACCACCAATCCGGCCGGAGTTTATTTTGATTACATTGTAAAATGTACAATGTAAGTGGATCATAAAAAATGATAATCAGATGTTTTTATTTAACGACCAATAAAGATTAACTGACATACATATGAAAATTAACATTTTAACTGTAATTAATGTTATGAGATTTATTCTAAGAATTCACAATAAGTGACATAAATAGGTAATTCACATAATGAAATTCTACATTTCAATTGTGATTAATGAGATTTCTGTAGCTCCCCACAAGATGGCGTTCTACTACTGTTGGCCTTGGGACTTGTGGAGGAATCAGTGTGGTCCATAAGCTTAAAAAGTTTGGAGACCCCTGTTTTAAACCATTAAACCTACAAAAACGATGACTTACGAATTAAGTTCTCCATATTGAGTAAATAGTTTTACTTCACATATTTCTGATTACTGACTTTCACTTTGTTTTTCCACAGACAACAGAGTGATTGCAGTATTTCATGTTGACAGGTCGACATAAAAATGTGGCCACTATATTACTGGATTTCTGCAATTTTGTTTCTAATTGTTGGACTTTATTATTTCGGCAAACGAACGTTTAATCGGTTCAAGTCGGAAAACTTTCCTTACAACGAAGATGATGTGCTTCCGTTTATTGGTAGCATGGGACCAGTGGTTATGAGAAAAATGGCCGTTGGTGATTTGATTAAACACCTTTATAACAAATATGATGGCTACAGTTTGATTGGAATGTTTGATTTTACGCTTCCAACTGTAATGGTACGAGATCCAGAAATAATCAAATTGGTCACTGTGAAAGATTTTGATCATTTTACTGATCGAATGAATGTGATTTCAGAAGAAATAGAACCATTATTTGGCAAAAATCTACTGGGCCTTACTGGTAAGAATAACAGTGTATTTATGTACATATAAAGAAATGATAATATGTAAACTATAGTCTTAGTATTTTCTACGCACACAGACTAACTCAGCGCACTTTTAATTCCAGGACAAAGATGGAAGGACATGCGATCATTGTTGAGTCCAACATTCACAACAAGCAAGATGAAGGCAATGTTTCGTTTTGTTACTGAATGTGGCAACCAATTATGTAACTATTTAGAAGAAAAGTGTAAAGGTACGTACATTTTATAAAAAATTCCACAAGAAAATATGCCTTTACGACCCCACCAACAGCCAGGCCATTTGTGGGTACGGATGAGCAGGTGATAATGAAACTATGAAGGACAATTTACAATAAATCATGCTGTATGCGGAACATGCCTAGAAGTAACTACAGTTTCTACAGCGATGCCTGAGCTGACTACGCTATGGAGGGCAGTTTCAAATTTATGGATATAGCTGGATACTGATCTGGTTTATTTATTCGAAAAGAAAACAATGTTACAAAAAAATTGAAAATACATTTTGTTAGTGAAATGTAATTTTTTCCGGCTTGACGAGCGATATGACAATCGACAAGAGTTAATTGAAAATTGAAAATGAAGTGAACTCCTATTTAAAGATAGTCCAATCATATTTCTTCCAGGTGCTGCTCTATTTATTATTCAGCCTACTCTATCGTTTTCTGTTTCACTTGAATAACAACACAGCCGCCCTGGTGCCCAAGTCAATTATCGCTAGCGGTAGTAACTGAAGTCACCGTTGGGCGTGGGTTCGTGTCCCGCATAAGGCATGGGTTTTTGTAAGTGTCCTTTCACCTATCATCACTTCATCCTTTCATTATCATCCGCTCATTCGTACCCCCGTATAACCTAGCTGTTAGTGGGGTTGTTAAGCAACATTGAAAAAAAAAAAAAAAAAAAAAACGGTTTGTGAGTGGCTAACCCGTGTGACGTTGTGATTGACCAAATCACTACATTTCGATTCCTGATATGACCTACTAGTATAGAAATTTAAATGATAGGCCTAGTGCACACACACACACACACACACACACACACATACACAAGTTTTGATACCTGTACCTCTCTGCTCCATTTAGCTGAAAAGAATGGTGTAGTGGAATTGGAGATGAAGGATTTATTCACGCGGTACGCCAACGATGTGATCGCTACGTCTGCGTTCGGAATCCATTGCGATTCGCTAAGACAACCTGAAAACGAGTTTTACGTTACGGGAAAGGATATAACAAATTTCGGTGGTATACGTCTTTTAATCGTTACTGGATACCGTATCTGCGCATCTCTTATGAAGGTAATCCATGCATTGTTGAACATTGCCATACTTCTAAGCTCATCTCACAACGCATATAAGGCGTTTTCCTAGTTATTTCTATGCTAATACACTCATATATAACAGAGTGAAAATATCTAATATTAATCTTGTTATTGTCAGTTCCTCAACATTACCTTCATGAAAAAAGAATCAAGAGATTTCTTCACGTCTTTGATTGCTGATACAGTACGTACCCGAGAAAAAGAAGGAATCATTCGGCCGGATATGATTCATCTTTTGATGGAAGCAAGGAAAGGAAATCTAAATCCCGATCAAGATGATGAAGCTAATGATGGAAACCAAGATAAGTCTTACCATAAGAAACTCAGCGCACGTGTCGGTATGTATACAGACAAGATTATTTAGAGAAAAAGAAAAAAAAATAGTGGGAATTAATATCAATTCATCTTTGTTATTAATATATATATTGTATTTATTGACATATTGTTATTGTTTTTTACTATATTATGTAAGCCTAATGATTTTACATTGTCAATTGAATGTATTATTTCATATAAAACACAATTTTGCATCTGTTATTTCTATCCACTTTTACTCATTAGATTTGAGCGATGAAGACATAACCGCTCAGGCACTTATCTTCTTTCTGGCTGGTTTTGATACGGCTTCAACCAATCTCTGCTTCCTGACCAATCTTCTTGCCGTTAACCCCGACATTCAGAAACGTCTTCAAGAAGAAATAGACTCGGTTCTCGAAGAAGATGGCGGTAAAATCACATACGACGGCATTAGTCGGATGAAATATCTCGATATGTGTCTTAATGAATCTTTGAGGTAAGAATGAACAATCTTGTACGTGCTACGGAAGGGCCTTTAATGTATTCAAGAAGCAACATTACAAAATTGTGTGTACATATATATATATATATATATATATATATATATATATATATATATATATATATATATACACACTGTACCGTATCATTTCGTTCTTTATATTATTTTGTACTAACCTAATAATGAAATATTGAATCGATTTTTTCTTCATTGTACAGACTATGGCCACCAGGTGTATTAACCAATCGTCAATGCTCGAAAGCTTACACATTCCCAGCTACAAAGAACAGTCCAAGCTTCCGCTTAAATGCAGGAGAAAGTCTATGGATACCGATCTACGGTATTCACCGAGATCCGAAGTATTTCAACGAGCCCGATCGTTTTGATCCCGACAGATTCAGTGATGAGAATAAACATAATATTCAGCCGTTCACTTTTATGCCGTTTGGGACTGGTCCCAGAAACTGTATTGGTAAGAGAAATAAATTTAATGAAATCATAATTACTGCCTTATTTAGCTTTTTATAAAACCATACTTGAAAAGTTGCAACGTCAGCCGAAATGTAATCATCCTCCAGTACATCCTCCAGTAATCGAAACTTTGCTTTCAATAGGAATGCGATTTGCTCTGATGGAAGCCAAGCTAGCAATGGTTGCTTTACTCTCTCGTTTCGATCTTGTTGTGACGTCTAAAACGCAAACAACATTAAAGCTTGCTAAGAAGAGCTTCAACATGGGCATTGAAGGAGGTTTCTGGCTGGGATTTAAACTTCGCTCAGAAAACAATTAGTGAAAACTCAAAAGAGTCAATTTGTTGTCTTTCGACAGTGGTCGTGTAGTCTGTCGTAGCCAGTGGTCGGTCAGTTGTACCAACTGATGATGACTGAAAAAAAATTAGCAAATCACCTTGTTATCACCTAAATTGGTAAATGTGCTATTTTTGTACCTGAAGCAATAATTATATACCGGTGATTAATATTTCATCATTAGTTGGTATAACTGGCTTCGAGTCACAGTATTTTAATGAAAAGAACATTTATTTTTTTGAAATTAAATAATAGGTTTATATTTAGAGAGAACAAAAATACGGCACAGATACAATGACAAGGAAAATGTGTGTCCATATATCATAACTCACTATAAAGCTTCTTTGCTGATCAAATAAACACACAAAGTACCGTATCATATTATGTCGATACCGGTACATCTTATACAAAATATTCAATATCGATACCCATGCATCATTATAAATATAGATAGAAATAAAATTAAAAAATAGACGTTTGCCACAGGACTATTATATAATAGCATAGGTCTAATCAACTTTTCCAGTACAAGATCTATGGATCACATGGCACATAAAATATGTTACAGAATTAACCATGCAATGAGTGAGGCAAAATGAATACAGTAATTGATTTTTAAAACAAATATAATATTTTAGAAATTAGTTAATTGTACACAATCCTAAAATTCCAACAATAAAGAAAAAAAAAAGAAAAAATACATATTCCTGCTATTCTGAACATACATCAAAATGGTGACAAAGCAAGTAGAAATTAGACGAGCGGGTCGACTTCCACCCGGCTGGATTCATTCGGGAGGGTTTGGCTCCCTGTGCTTTTCGTTATAAAGAATAATTCAAATATCAATCGCTAAAGAATATCGGTTCAGAAAAAAAAACTTCCCGACCCATAACCTTTGCCCAAAAGCATTCATATAATATTTAAAAAGTAATAAAAACGAAGGAAGGCATGGATACCGAACCCCGATCGCCGGTTTTCAAGGCAGGTGTCATACCGCCTCAGCCGATTAGACACAGCCTATGACGGAGTTATAAACATATCTGAACAATCTATTAGTCTCGGGCTCGGACCAAGGAGTCGAACCCTCCCGAACGAATCCGGCAAGGTGGAACCCGCTCTGCTCGTGAAATTAGGTAGAGACTACAAGTATTTGAGGTGAGTACAAATTGTCATATGAGATAGATAGGCTTTAGAACTGGACCAGCAGTGATCTTCCCTGAATGTTTTTATACGTTTTTACATATCATTCTATTATAAGGGTATATCAGTAATTTGTAGTTGGTTCCAACTATTCACTTCAACTGTCAACAAACCCGTAGATGCAACGTCATATTCATGCAACTTTACACACGCCTTTCATCATTGAAACATCCATATCTCATGCCATCTATCGCACAATAAATACGAAATTGCAATACATATATGCCGTGTCCTGACCAATCTCTTTTAGGGATAAAAAATATTGGAAAACACAAAATTTGATATTGCAAAAATAATGAAGTTCTATATTTGTAAAATAACACATAAGTACATTTATAAACTAATAACTAACTACGGTAGTAAAGCAGATCAATCATTGGAAAAGCTAGAACAATTGTTCGTCTTGTCGATCGGTGATAGCCGCCATGGTGCCCTTATGAGATACTATAGAGGCTGTGTGCCAATCGAAATGAAACGTAACCGCCGTGTTTAAGCCGTGAAATTGCTGTGTCATCAGTGCGACACAATCGTTACCGGTGCTCCATCTCCATCTACCCTTGAATGATAATGATTACGTAGGGTATAGATTTCCAAAAGGACTAGCCTATACATTTTTAGTAGGCCTATCAAATTTGACTAGGGCTACCTAAACAGTTGGCATAATTGAAAAAGTCCAAAGGAATATACTGTAGCGGCCAAATTGAATTGTGCGGAAAGACGCGCAATAGATTATTGCTGAAATGAAATACCAAACAACTACTAGCACCATAATTATGAAGAGTTGGAGAGTGTAAAGTAAATTAGGTAATAATTCATGCTATAATGATTTTATCCCTTCCAGCGACATACTACGGACACGGCATATTTACCGATGTTTGTCTATAAACTTGCTACGCACCAGTGATCGTTGCTTTTCAATATTAGGCCTATGGAATGTATTTATCATACTAGTGAGACAGGCTCTATACTAGCGTGGATTTGGTGTTGTGGTTAAATCAATGAATACTTGTGGTTCAGGAATGGCAATGTTGCGAGTTACGAAGAATGTATTTACGTGAGTTTGTCCTTTTTTACGGCGTTTACTATGAGTCGGTGGATTGCCCTCGATTCCAACGCGCTCGTCAACCGCTAGTTTACGTTTCTGTTTGAAATCTTCCGTTAAAGTGTCCGTCATTTTGGCTAATAGACTATCTACCATTGTGACTCGCGTTATGCGCTTGATCTTACATCTGCATGAAGGGCAACACGGTGTTTTTTTCCTCCATTCCCCAATACACACATCGCAAAACACGTGACCACAGTTTAAAGAACACGGTTTAATTACCATTTCGAAACAAATCGCGCACTGAGCCTCACTCTCTATTAGTTCTTCGAATTTTTCAAGCTGATTTTCCAACGCATAGTCTTTTCCAGCTTCTATCTGTACCAAACGTGTTTCTAGAGCTTGATTTTCATTTTTAAGCTTTAGGTTATCATCTTTTAGCATTTTATTCTCGTCTTCCAAAATCTTTCTATTGTCCTGTAGTATTGTGCCTTCTTTTTCTAAATCAGCAAATTTACTCTGCCATTCAACTGTGATCTCTTTCAATTTATCCACTTCTGATCGAGTGGATTCTTTCAAGTCGTTCAAATCAGACTTCAGTTTATCAGCACGATATTTTTCTTGCTCTAGTACGTTTCGTTCCAAATCTAATTCTAAACGTAATGTTCTTTCTTTAGCTGCTGCCAATTCTTTCTCTTTCTCAACAGAAAGTTCCGATTGTTTCTTCACGTCGGCTATCTGAGACGTAAGATTTTCTATTTGTTTTTCATAAATACTGACTAAATTTTTCTGAACAAGTTCAAGCTGAGAACGACTTTCAGAATCCTCAGTTGCCAACTTTTTGATGACTACGGCAGGTGCAAAGCTGTGGAGAAAATGTTTTAATATTAATTTAAATTATTGGGTTACAGTTATGTAAACTTGTAATATAGATACTTACCATTTTAAAAGTGAACTAACTAATTGATAGCGCTTGTAGAGTTATTCCATTTTAAATCACCAAATTTTAAATAAATCCACCCTCAACCAATTTGGATTTTCAGATCACGTTTATTGAAATTTCTGCGTCGAGCTGTCACCCAAAACTGTCACCCGAAACAAATAGGACGTGGTGTTTTGGAGATATGCCCCCTCAAAGTTTGGATTTTGCAGGCTACATTGAATTATATTATGGCCTCACAAATCTAAACCATTTGCAATTTAAAAAAATACAAAAAGATAGAATGATTTCCTTGAACTATTCTTTAGGTTACTTGCATAACATTTTATTATTTGTGAGTTCACCTTTGTCAATAAGGGATGGATTGTTGGGTACAGTTGCATATATTATTCACAAGTCAAGTCCAAATTTCAACTATATAAGGGTTTCATAATTACCGAACAAAATTTTTGCAATTATTCTGTGTTACGCGCGTATTAAGATTCATGCATAACATTTACTTGTTTTTTTTTAACTGTCTTCAGGACACGAAAAATTGAAAAATCTTTAGGCTTAAATTTCCTCTTTCCTTAAAAGGGAGGTGAAGTTAAGACTTGATGACATAATGGGTTTGAAGCTTTACTAGGCATATGAAGTCCAATCTCCCAATCCCAGCACAATCATTAGGTGATGTGAAATGGAATTACCTACCCGTGATGCCAAGTCTATTATAACAGTCAAGTGGTTACACATTGACAAGACGTTCATCACACAGTCGGAAAATAGTTAAAACGAAAAAAAAAAGGTTTAAATATGCTGATATACATGCCGATTTTGGGTGAAAACGATCCAGTTCCGACACCGTCAAGGTGTGATTTGGTACTGTCAAATTGCACAAGTGAACTGTGGATAAACAGGCCGAAACAGTTAAGAGTTGTATGCACGCGACTTAGGGCCAATAACAGGGCGTGTGAATGAGCTAAATACCGGTAGTCCATGTCTAGATTTTTCAATTTCAAAACCAATTTCCGATATTGTGACAAAAGTCAAATATTAGAACTGTTTCAGGCCTCATTGGTTAGGCTATAACATTTCCAAGCTGTAATTCTTGCTGTAAATAGGCTCCCAATCATAGGTAAAAACCAATATTCGACATTCATCAAGCAATCGAGGTATTCACTGTCAATAAAAATGAGAGTACAATTTAACCTTCAAGCCAATTTAGGCTTAATGTTATGAAAGCCAAGAAGAGCCTATAGGTCTACTATAGAGCTTTATATTTTAGAAGTAGGCCTAGGCCTATTTATTATCAATTTGGAAGAATTTTCACATGCTATATGCACTGAGATATGGACTCTGGCATTGAGTTTGTAGTTACGTAGTTATTATAAAGTCAATGACTCTGGTCATCCTACCTACCTGCAACGTGCGCTGTAGCCCACCATGCAACAGAAGTTTTGTTTACTTGTCTGAGCTATCAGGCCTAACTTGTCGACTGCTACGCCAACTATAAACTCAATGGCTACGCCTATTAATAAACTGGTCTCAAGTAGATATTATATTGCCTCCACGCACTGTTGAAAGGCCAACAATATCAAGACGCGCATATAGTTTGATTGGATAGGCCTACGTTCAGTGGAAGTTTAAAGAATATTTTGTTGTAACATAACCACAATTTGAAGTCCAAGTTTGGCGTTGTTACAGCACTGAACAGTAAACGGATTCGGGAGATGAGCGTTCGTTGCATGTTGCTCAAAGCATGTTGCGTGTAGCACAAAGCAGAACAGTACACGAAGGAACCTTTACACTTACCCTTCAAGTGAATTCTCATTGCTGTTGGCAGAAGAGGAGCCCAAAGGTTTCTTGCATTCATCTACAGCGGGCTTCGATCTAGGCTTTTGTGCAATAAATTTGTAGAAGCGAGTTTCAGAAAGCCTTAATTCTTCATTATCATTAAGACGGTATTTTTCGTCCTTGACCAATTTTTCATATTCATCACTGTCGGGTGCCTCTCGCACCCATATTCCGTTATTGCTCACGTCTTGTATGAACCAGTCATTTTCATTTTTACTGAAAATACAATGTGTTCGAGAGATGGCGGCGTCACTCACTACGAAGTTTGAACTCGGATTTCTACCAAGCACAAAATTTTGGGTCAACTTAATAAGAGCCTGCGATTCCCCTTCTACACAATTTAAAGGTTGCAACATAATTAATCATCCCTTCACACTATGTTGCAAAATAAAATAATGTTGCCTTTGAGGCATAAGGAAAAGTTGGTTGCAAAGTCTTTGACAGAAGTTTCAATTCCAAGTTCAACCAATGAGATTGTGGGATCCAGTCTACTCGTCGCTCGACCAATCATGTTTGTCTCGTGGATCACGTGTTTACAGGTCTACCAAAGTCAGAACTCAAAAGCAAAAGGTATTATGACAACACTGTGCTAAAAGTTACCATAAATTTCATTGACGATTGAGACATTTCAAACCGAATTATGAGATCGTAGACGTTTAACTTTTTGAAAATTATTTGTGTAACTTCAGAATGAAAAATTATCCTATTTAAAACTCTTATACCAGTTGAAAAGTTCTATTCAGTTCAACTAAATTCATATTTTTGACGTCACACATAGCATATTGTAGTCATAACATTATCACTCATCCATTCCAACTTCCAAACAAATCCAATAACTTGACGAAATTACAGTGCTTATTGATGGCCGTGGTTGATAAAATGCAGGATCTAATAAAAACCATTGAAGATGGGGATGATGTACCAGATTTCTCTGATAATTCGGACGAAGAAGTGGAGGTAAATACAACAATCTATCGATTTACCTTATCTTGTGAAAAATATCTCGCAGTAACAATTTTTAGGTAGGCTGGTTTTGATAAGGTGATCTGCACATGGTTAGGCCTAGATGTCTCGAATTTAAGGTTATGTTGCCCGATCTCGAGAAGTTCACTATTTTCTGTCCTTAGTTTCAGCCAAGTAAAATGAAGAGCAAATTGAAGAAAGAAGCAGCATTTGACTGTAACTTCGAGTTTGTTAGTACCGTGGCAGAGTATAATCATGATTCGTGGAACGATGTGATGAAATACGTCAAACGTAAAGCAAAGACTAAGACCGATGATAAGATCTCACTAGTTCGTAAAGGGAAGAAAAAGAAGATGGCAGAAGTAGACGAAGAAATAAAAGTTGATTCGGATTCAGATGTTTCTCTTAAAGATGAAGATGAGGAATCTGATGGTGAGCTGTCTCTGTCAGAAGACGAGTTTGCAAAAGGTAGGCCTACTAGCGTAGGGTCAGCGCCCCAGTTTTTGTCCGCTCTAACTCTTCTGGAGCCTTATTCTATAACTTCTGTCTGTTACTTGACCAGTCGAAACCGTTTCGACCGCGTTTCGCTATAGAATATAGGTATTGCTATAGAATACCGGTTTCGACCGCGGTCGAAATCGGTATTCTATAGCACCGATGGAAATAGGTATTCATCAGAAATCACAGGAGCTGGAAAAAGTGCGATGTATCGCTTATTTTCAGCAGTGTTGGGGAAGTTCCTTTTTAAAAAGAACTTTGTAAAAGTTCAGTTCATTACTGTGAGAATGAACTTTTCAAAAGTTCAAGTTGATTTTCTGTATTTAATTCTGAAAAGTTCAAGTTCGTGTAAAAAGTACATAAGTTCATGTGAAAGTTCATTTCGCGATTTTTTTTTGCTCTTAACGTCAATTTGGACCACCGGACAGTATTATATAGCTAATATTGGTAGGGCTTACTGTGAGGAGAAGGATGAATGAGAAGGGATTTTTTAAAAATTATCAACAATTTAAGTCGTTTGAACTTTAATTTCTACTTCAATCCAATTTTACAAATCAGGGAGCGCTCAAAATTATCAATGGAAACACCGCTAGCCAAACTGAGCATGAATTAGCGTTTCGGATTGGTCAGAAAACCGCGTCTATCTCCTTCTCTCTCACTCAAGTACAATCGTCATGGAAAAATGTACTACTTGTTTGGAAAAAACGTTTCACCGGCGACTTAATGATCTTTTGAAAAGTTCGTGACCGAAAAAGGAACTTTTACCAAGTTAACGTTCATTATGTAAAAAACGAACGCGTTCATATGAAAGTTCATCAAAAAATGAACGCATTCATTTTTCAAGTTTGCTCCCCAACACTGATTTTCAGGTGAAACTCATGCAACGACTGAGCCACCGCAGTTTTTCTTATGACTTGACTCACACACACTTACACAAGTGCAATTGTATTAAGCAATTGTATCCTGTGGGCCGTGACCCTAGTTCGTACAAGTTGAAAATAATACAAACATACAAGTCAAACGTCATAACCTGAAAGTATTCGTCAATTATCTTGGAAAACACATAAGAGCTCCTAAGATGGCAAGTGAATTGTTTTTATTCTACTATCAGGAATATCTTCTCACTTTCCAACCATTCAACACTCACGATTACATTTGTATGTAATCATATAACCTCATTAATATCCCATTGCTGGCGCGCAAATTCCGCAGTAACCGTTGCGACCATAGTCGAAATGGGAAAATAAGTGCTATAGAATGGCAATAGATCGAAACAGTCCCGTTTCCAGTCGAAATGGATTCGACCGCTCGAAAAAGTTGTTACAGAATAGGGGTCCTGGCAACTTGAACTTTATTGAACAGCTGCTAGCTCATGTTTCAGATATAGCAAAAAAAGATGTTGGCTCAATATTTTAATATCATAATATCTGTAAGATCCTTACTGGGTGATACCAGAAACTTACCAATGAAAATACGATGCTTTAGTTTTCAGCCACTGCAGAATTTTTTGCTTTGTTTTTCGGCAAGATTTGCGTCATACCCCGACATCATTAACCCACATATATACTTAATGCCGACATGGCAGTTACCACTGATGCAGTGATGCTATAGGATTTCCACAATAATCTTTTCCGAGTGCATAGGCATAGTTAGAGGTTGGCCGTCATGTTGTTATCAACAGTATGAATAGAGTCTCATTTAACGGGTTATTCATCGATATCTCCAAAACTATTGAGGTTTCCATATGGCCGCACAATATTTCAGTAATGCTGGCTGAAACTTTTCATATTTAAATCATCCAAAACTTTCCAAACCATTTATGATAAGGCTTAAATATACAAAGTTTATTAACTCTTTACATTTACATAATTATACTGATTGAGGTACCGGTATTGTAACTCTTGATGTAGTACCAAGAAATAAGCCAAATCGAGTAGAATATGTATTTACTTTCCATTTATACATCAGCCCACTGCTGTGAAGAATGAAGACAAAGGAAAGTTATGAGAAACATAATCTCACTTTTGTTCGGCAGTTGGCAGGTTAGCACACTGGTTGTCCGATACAAATCGAGATGTAGGCCTAATAGCCTAAGCCTCCATTGACTTTTGTATATAGACACAGAAATTTGTGGGCTTGTAATTTACGGTACTGAATTCTTATGACTCGAGACTATGACTATAATCATAGTCATAGATAACGTCAGTGACAAACTCAATGATAACGTGGACCAATTTTCAATTATAAATTTAAATCCATACATTTCCATATTTATGTGTAACTACCAGTAGATCTTTGACTAAGAATCGTTATAGTGCATCTTGATTATAGTGCAACTTGATTATAGTGCAATATGATTCAAATGGTGCATTCCAAGCCTACTGTAGAGGCAAAACTTGGGCCTAGATATAAAAATATCCAAGTGTAGCCTTGAGAAAATGGTGTAACCAGACAGCCAAGCGACCATTTTGTGGTTTGTCGCTCGACTCCGTCTGAGCAGTTCAAGGAAGCAAGCTGGTATAAAAATTGAGCTGTTTCTCAACAAAAAAAAGTACCTGGTCAAGACAATATAAGCGAGTAGTAATTTTATATATTGTTATCCTGAGGGTTCATGGCTCGATCCTACTGTCAGTCTTTGGTACGAACAAGTAAATTGTTTGAAGAAAAGTATGTCCTCACGCTTCTGAATTCAATAAAACAACACGGGACATATGACGACCCTGGCAGGTGATGGGTCGTGACAGGCACATCCCCATTATAGACCTACCTTACCAACACTGGTACAAAGATAAGTCGATACTGATATTTAGATTCACTGCCAATACAATTGTAAACACTTGTTTTTTTCATTTCAATTCTAGATGGTATCAAGGTTAAAACACACAAAGGGCGTAAAGCAGAAGTTAAAGAAGATGTACCTATAGCTATTGAAGATGAAGATGTAAACAAAGACTTCTTTGAAGACGCACCACCCTTTGACGAAAATGTCTCGTTTTACGAGATGAACTTGTCTCGCCCTTTGCTCAAAGTAAGCTACTTGGTAGCCCTATCCAGTACTTAGATTCGATTATCGAAGAAATATTTGGCAAAAAAAAGCATTTGATGATTATCATTCAAAATATATGTCCAAATGATTGAATTAAAATGATAATTATTGTCAGCCCCTACATTCTATATGCAGCTGTGCTTTTTTGGTAACCAAAACCTCAGTTGTTTGTCTTAGAGGCACATCACAAACCTTTGTACCTATGGAGTTTAATAATAATCAAGTGCCTAATATTAGTTGATAGATTACTGGCTGGTGCAGATTGAGCAATGTGATAGTTGATTGTGCGAATGATTAATTAATCCATAATACCTGGCTCTAGTAACATAATTTTTTCATGTTGCATTTTATCAGGCTATTGCAGCACTGAATTACACCCACCCCACTCCGATCCAAGCAGCGACAGTACCAGTGGCGCTCCTAGGGAGAGATGTGTGCGGCTGCGCTGCCACCGGGACGGGAAAGACCGCGGCGTACATGTTGCCAACCTTGGAACGGTTATTGTACAGGCCGTTGAACACGGCGTGCACCCGAGTACTCGTGCTGGTACCAACCCGAGAGTTGGGAGTTCAGGTGAGCCTTGCCTTGTTGCCAAGCTATAACTAATTCATTTAATATTTTTATATATTTAGGTAAATTTACAGAAAGTCATTACAATTATTATACACTGTTGAACCATGTGGACATATTTTATATTATATAATTTTATTTCATATTATATTATGCTTTCTATACATAGTTAGTATTAACACTATCTACTCTTTACTATTTAATATACCACATAATTTTATATCTTGTACAAACTTACTCAGTATTACTCTATTATACTAGACTAATATGTTCACCTTGATTATAAAGATACTTTTATCATTCTATTTTTATTTGACTGTAGACTTATACTCTTAGTTATTGAACAAAACTACGTAAATATTACCATCTGGCACTGGAAGGTAGCCCCTTCCCATGCAGACTGAATAAAGATTTTGATTTGATTTAAATTTTAATGATTTTTTGGAAGGGGAGACCACCATGCTGAACCATTGTTTTTAAAACAATAAAGTTATATGTTTGAAACACGAATAAATTTACGGATTACAGTGAAACCTCTATGCTTTGTTCCCGCATCCACCGTTTTCCCGCTTCTATCATTTATTTGGTCCCACCCTACTCCCATATAACCAATGTTGAATTTTCCTGGATGAATCTTGTTCCTGCATTAATTTATAAATTAATGATTTTATTTTCCTGTTCCCTTGAAAAAACAGTAGATAGAGGTTGCACTGCATATTGAAGTGGTATCTGATGAATTAGTGAAGAAAACTGGAAGTATTGTCCGTCCTGCTCTGATGAAGACAGATTATGGTTTTCTTCGAAAATTATCTTCTTATACGTGAATTCTCGATCCGTCATTCCTGGATAGGCCTACATGGTTTCCCTGCTTCTATCATTCATTTTTCCCACCCTACTCCCATAACTGATTAGTATTGAATAATTGTTATAATATTTTGTAAAATTCAAATCTCGGCTTTTACTCCATCTTTTTGTTATATACATCTCTTTTGTTATCGGATTGCCCACGAGTCTTCTGAATTATCCTATTCTAATTTTTGTAAATAATATTTCTTGACTAGGTGTATGGGAGTGATAATATTGCCCTTGTGGTGCCCCGTCGTAACGATATGTCCAAACAAATGCATTATATAGACTTTTCGATGGCAATAAAAAGACTGTCGAGGCTATAATGAAACCAAAATTGAACCAAAACAAATGCGTATTTACCGGCACATGCAGCGCAGTGGTCAACGCGCTCGCTTCATGTGATCCGGGAGGCGAGGGGAATTTCGAACCCAGTTCGATCCCGCTGCCGACCATCTTTACAGGGGTTTTTCATGGTTTCCATCTGTAGTCTAGGCTAATGCCGGGATGGTTCCTACAATAAGTCTGCGATGACTGCTTCCTTCCCACTATCCTTCCTATTACCCAAGAACCTTCATCTCATCATCCCATCATCTCATTAATCAACCGGCCGACACCATTAGATCTGCGCTATCATTACAGTGCATCGTTAAACCCAATATTAAAAAAGCTTATCTAATCTTGCATCGTGATTTGTTTCCGGGCAGGTTTACCAAGTTGCCCGACAGCTGGCCCAGTTCACGACGGTCGAAGTGGGCCTCAGTGTCGGCGGGCTCGACCTGAAGGTCCAGGAAAGCGTTCTCCGGAAGAATCCGGACATAGTGATAGCCACTCCGGGCCGTCTCATCGACCACATCCAGAACACGCCCACGTTCTCCCTGCACAGCATCGAGGTGTTGATCCTCGATGAAGCCGACAGGTAATTAAGGAGGAATCATCGTTTGATTTTTTAGACCTGAAATAATCAATCACACCATAAAAAAATCTATTGCAGTGAAACCTCGACCGGTCATTTCTAGAGGGATTCGAAAAATAAATTAACCATGTAGAAAATTCAACATTGAAATTTTTCAAGTTAATCATAGTAGCGGGAAAATGATGGATCTAGGATTGATGTATAGAAGTTCCACTCTAATTGTTTTTACTTGATGATAATAGGCCTATCTTGATTAAAACTAAAAAATTTCAATTCATTTTCTTTGATTGGACTGATTTCAAGGTTTCTGTGTTTTTTTCATATAGTTTGGTAATTTTGATTTCCTTAAGCCTTTCCTTTCCTTAATTGCTTATCAACAGTGGCTAATATTGCTACATTTTCTCTTCTTTCCACCAAACTTGTTGATATACCACCCACCACTCCGCCACTTTCGAGGAAAGATCCTTCTCCTCCCTTGTCGGTAAATCAGTCGTTAACCGTATTGCTTGTTGCCTAGAATGCTGGACGCTCACTTTGCCGAGCAGATGAAGTGGATTGTGCGCGAGTGTGCCAGGACGCGACAAACGCTGTTGTTCAGCGCGACGATGACGGAGACGGTCGAGGATCTTGTTTCGGTGTCGCTCGTCAAGCCTGTTCGCATTTTTGTCGACAACAATAAGGACGTAGCTCTCAATTTGAGGCAAGAGTTTGTTCGGTGAGTGACTACCCGTTCCGTGTACTTGGTTGAAATTGGTTGGTTGAAATTGAGATTCAATTTGTTGATTGCTGCCGTCCTCGCGGCTTAGTCGACTGAGAAACTGGTTTAGAAACTGACGGCAAGTTGGGCATGGTTTCGAGTCCTGCATAAAGCATGGGTTTTTGTTAACATCAATAATCCACCTTCCGCTCATTCGTCCCCCCAAATAATCTAGCTGTGAGTCGGGTCATTAAGCAAATAATAATTAATCAAAGGGGTGAAGGGGATCGATTTTTTAAATTTAATCAAGTAAACCTAAACTAGTATTGTAAATTTACGTCTTACTATGCCTATTCTTGCCTAGCATAGGCTAAATGAAAAATGAGGAAACAGAAATATTTTAATTAGGCCTAAATTGTTGAGTTCTATTTTTATTTTAATGTGAAATATTTTTAAATGGATACTTGGTTCACCTTCAAAATGGTAGGCCTAGAATAAGTACGAGAGATACGTCTTCTATTAGTCACAATTGACGTGTCCTGTTTTGCGTGTTGGTAGTATTCGCAGCGACCGCGAATCTGACCGAGAACCGTTGTTAGCCGCACTCATATGCCGAACATTCCACGACCACACGATGGTTTTCGTGCAAACAAAGAAGCAGGCTCATCGTCTACACATACTACTCGGCCTTCTCGGCATCAAGGTAAGGTCGTAAGCTCGGTGTTTTCCAGGAATCGTTTACTTTGACGTGTAAGCCTGACACAAACTCAATGCCCAATTAGTGCTAGGGACGATGATGTAGGATTGCTCATACGTGGCTTCACAAGGGTTAATCTTACCACCCCACAAAATGTATCTAAGCTCAAATTAATCAGTTGAATAAGCAACTGTCAATATTATTAGGAACGGGATAGAAAACAGTTGGACAAAAGCAATACAAATATTTACCTTGATACGAGAATTAACTTGAAAATGAAAAACTAGAGAATTGATTGTTCTTTTTCCAATCAATTGAGAAAAATTGAGAATTCTTGTCGAAAAAATAATGAAGAGCCTAGATTATTTATAATTGATCATTTATATATAGGCTTATGTTTCATTATACATTATATCGTAGTGTAAGTTGGTATAAAACATAATATTCATCTCGTTCTGTCAGGTTGGCGAACTGCACGGCAACATGACTCAGCCGCAACGAATGGACGCTCTCAATAAGTTCAAGAACGAAGAGTTGGCGGTACTGGTAGCTACGGACGTGGCCGCTCGAGGTCTGGACATCCGCGGAGTCAAAACAGTAAGTCTTATTTGATAATCTCATTGGGATCAAGTATGGAATGTCAAGTTGGTTGGCTGTACAAAAATAAATCTTGAAACTCAAATTTAGGCATTCATGGAATATTTGTATCATTTTATATGGTAATCGGCAACTAAAATGGTGATCAATTTGTTATAATTTCCAGTGATAACTACCGGTAATTGGTAATTGACTAATTGCTCAAGGAATTATTAAAGCTATATCGTATTTCAACATGGACATGACTCAGTTCTGCATAAAATCTCATACGAAGTTATAAAATACCACCGTATTTTACTTTTACACTCAATATTATTATTACTGGTAGGCAATAGGCATACATTTTAAAACATGTAAATCTTGGACTCGATGATGTGTAAAGTTTATCAATCGATCATATTTTTTAATTCCCTAATGCTTTGAAATGTGTATTCTAGCGTTTCTCAATGTTTATAAATGGAAATTACCCGTACAATGCTTTCAAGTCTAGATGTGAGATTGCCAACTAAACGTTTTCAGGTCATCAACTTCACGTTGCCCGCCACGTTGGAGCATTACATCCATCGCGTTGGTCGTACTGCTAGGGCGGGACGTTCGGGTGTGTCGGTCTCGTTGGCCGGCGAGAACGAGCGGAAACTCGTCAGGGATGTGACGAAGAAGGCGAGGAATCCAGTCAAGTTGAGAGTTATCCCACCAGGTGAGTTTTTAGTTTTCTAGCACGTCAATCTATTACTGATTATTGGTTTTCAATATTACAATGGAACGTCATAAGTATGTTTTTCAGGCGACCAAACTGAGAAAACTTACTAAAGATAAGAAAACGAAACTTACTATGGTGATGAATGTATAAAGCTGGCCTTCTATGAACGCGGTACCGGTATTCACTTGGCGAATTCGTTGAGCGTTTTTTTTTTAGCTTGGATACCGCGCCGCCATGCGCCGCTCTCGTCAATGATTGGTCGTTTTTCAACATGGCGGCTAAAAAAAACGCTTAGCGAATACCGCGTTCATGGAAGGCCAGCTTTAAAGAGAAGCTTGAACCTAATGTTTCACATAATGAAGTGAATATTGAACGTAGTATGCTACTGTTGGTAATACCATAATTGCCACAATCACAAAAATTGAATATTTCCCCCAGCTACCAATTGTCGCTTATCAAAGTTTATTTTTTATCATTTTGGTATTGAACGGATATGAGTGACTAAAAGGCAAAACTAACTTCAAGAATAATACTGGGTTTTCTTCTTTTCAATAATTAGGACGCCGCATGCAACTGCTAGGCTAAAAAGCTCTCACGCCTTGCAATCTCACTCCTAGTACCAACAACTTATTCAATACAGTTAGTAAGTGTATCGATATGATTTTTCATTCATTTTGTATCTAAAGAAATCAACTAGGTTTATGACAGTACAGTATTTTGAGTAAATACTTGTGCTTGACTTGGTCCGTGATTCACTCCGCGAACATTCAGTTTCGTTTTTCTGCTTGCTTCTACATCAGAAGCCCAGGAATGCAAGCTTTCACGACGTTAACAATAACGACTGTAGTATTTATTAAATCGATGTGATTGTTTTTCTTTGTGTCCCTAAATAAGTAATCAAGGTTCACGCCAATCAGAATTTTAATCATGTAGGCCTACAGGTATCTTACTGAATGTGGCGCTTGATTGACAAGGTGAACGATCGACTCCGTCTAGAATGCCTGCTTGCTGTCAAAAAAAACCCTGCTAATCCTTGTGCTCTTCCCGATTGTTCCAGATATTATTGCCAAGTGGCGCACCCGAGTACAGGGTATGGAGAAGGACATCAAGGATATCCTGCAGGAAGAATGGGAGGAACGGACGCTACAGCGGGCTGAGAATCAAGCCAATAAGGCGGAGAAGATGCTGAAGGGACAGGTGGAAGAACAGAGGCTGTGGTTCCAGACGGACAGAGAGAGAAAGGATGAAAAGAGTGAGATATTTTCCTACCTTAGTCATCACTCATTATATAAATTTTTGAAAAGTTGGGGCTTCATTTATGGAATATCAATTTGTGAAGGATGATACGAGACATGAATAATAGATGATGATACATACAGTAAACCCTCGTTAATCCGAAATCGAAGGGACCTAAAAAAAATGATTTCGGTTTATAAAAATTCGGATTAACCAAAAATTCATTTTTCCCGCTCAGAATATAGTCAATTTCGTATTGCGCGCTAGAGGAAGTTATGTCACCGGCTGAGACTACGTGATAGATCCGTTGCTAAGGGCCTCGCTGATCGTGTGTACTCGGCTATCTCCGTGACGCGTGATCCTCATATGGCCCGTTTCTATTGGCGCTTGGCCGTCCCGATTCGGACGAACGAGTGTTCCGAGCTCAGACTTCGTCAAGGTCGATTGCATTCGGTACACAAAGAATGGAACAGCTGTGCATGCTTCCACTCATTCTTACGCGTTAAATAAGAAGGATGGAAATTGGGAAAACAGTGATAACTTCACGGAATTCACTCGGGATTATTTCAAATTATTCAATCCGAAATCAGTGTTGAAGCAATTGAAGGAACGAAATATTAGTTCGAATTACGGTTTAACCGAAATTCGGATTAACCATATTAATTAACATTGACATGCCTATACCTTCAGCTGGGGACCGATTTCAAGTTCGAAATACGTCAAATTTCGGATTAACCGAGTTTGGATTAACGAGGGTTTACTGTAGTAGGGATGTTGGAGGATGCATGGGTACCCAGGCAGGACCATTTTCAAGCGAAACCCGGGCTCAAACAATTACCCGCTGGGTAATCAATACTTTTTGTCTTTATTCTGTGTGTACGGTGTTTGTGAACCGGTGTATTCAGTTCAGGAGCGCACGGGTTACACGTAACCTCTCCTCTCTGCCCCATCACCTTCCAAACAGTACTAAACAACTTATCAGCATACCGTGTGTCCTTGAGAGCTCAGTTTACATATGTGCCTTCTATCACACGCACAAACATACTCGTGTTATGCCCCTCGCAACCTAGCGATGCTGTCGATATGTACTAGTGCTAAATTACTTGATATGTGCTCTTGACTTTTGTTTGTTTCCCTGATATTGTTAGATAGGAAATATGGTGGAATATTTTCTACCTGTCCACTTTTTCTTTTACGTCTTGCTCAACCTCTCCCCTCCCCGTATTCTTCTGTAGTCAGCAACTC
The DNA here is from genome assembly GCA_907164805.1 of Brachyptera putata. NCBI lineage: Eukaryota > Metazoa > Arthropoda > Insecta > Plecoptera > Taeniopterygidae > Brachyptera > Brachyptera putata. Next base: position 16,154,214 of record OU015469.1, on the reverse strand, counting down.
TACTTTCCCTCTCCCTCTCAGTCCCAATCCCATTATTCGTTCATAAACTTTGGCAACGTGACACATCATTGTAATTCCTCTCTAATTCTCTATTCTTTTCCTATCTCCTTTCTTGAATATTGTGATAATGACTCCCTTCGACCAATCTTTTGGTATTTTTTTCTGTTCCCATGCTACCAGTATAACTTTGTATGGCCAATCTGTCCTAACTTCCCTTGATCATTTCCACTACTTCCACATCTGACCCTGCCGTTTTACCATTCTTCAACGTCCTCGTGGCGCGTACAACTTCCACTCTAGACATTTGCACATCATTGTAATCACTTTCTTCCTCACTTTCTTTTTTTTCTTTAATAACATGAAAATTTCCAAAAAATGTGACTATATGGGCTTTTGCGTCTTGCAGCCAAGTTCATGTTGTCCGACCCGAAGGAGGGTAAGCGGGGCAAGCGGGCCAGAGACGAAGACTTGCACGACGACGGTAAGACGACGCGAGGTAAACGCGGCCGACGTAAAGGACCGCACGAGGCGGCGGAAGATCGGATGCAAGACGAGCTCGGCAAGGTGGCGGCATTGCAGGCGCGGATAGCCAAGAGGAAGGTGAAACCCAAGAAGCTGAGAGTTGTGGCAGATTTCACTGATAAAAAGCAAAATGGTAAGAAACCCCATCTATCAATACGGTAGTTACTATCTAAGCCATAATTTAAAACTTCAGGTAACCTGGAGTTGGATGTTCGATAGTTCTGTTACCGTAGTTCAAGTAATAAAAATAAACAGATTACGTACGTAGAAGATCTACATACAGCTAAGAATCTTACTGAAAATCAAACTTTCTTCTTTCACATTGAATTCATAAATTGTGGCTTCATCTTTTAGCTTGTAGCATTTGCCAAATAGCTGCTCATCTGGATTAGTCAGCAAAGGCACTGCTTAAGAAACCGAAGTAAAGTCAGGCGTGGGTTCGAGCCCCATGTGGATGGGTTTTTGAAGACTTCAATCATCCATCATTCTCTGATTCGAACCACCAAATGACGTAGCTATTGGTGGGGTCGTTAGCCTAATCCCCTCGGTAGCTCGGTCAGCTGAGGCACTGCTTCAGAAACAAAAGTCACCGTTGGGCGTGGGTTCGAGTCCCTCCTAAGGCACGGGTTTTAGTAGTCGTCCTTTCACTTATCAGTTCATACTTTCATAATCACCCGCTCATTCGCACCCCCGTATAATCTAGCTGTTGGTGAAGTCGTTGAGCATACAATAATCAATAGCCTAATCATCGTATCAACATATTATGTAATCTACCGTAATTCACTTGAACCTCGTTTTCTTTTTCAGTTTCCCAGAAGAGAAAGTCTTCTTTTGCTCAGGATTTAACAGACACAAGCAGAACAGGAACTAAAAGACTACGATACGAGTATGTTTCTTTTTTAATTATCTGTACATAAGGATGACGTATTATCACACCGTAACCAGTATCACGTGTATCTAGTTGTCGTCACATGCAGAAAGTCAAGTTTGGACTTACATCTTGAAATTGATTCTTATGGAACATAGATATCATTTGCATTGGCTAATTTTGGCTTGAAGGGTATCAAACAACATTATTCTATTTTTGTATAAAGTGATTAATTCTCATGTGTGTTTATAGTTTTATACTTTATAATTCATACATACTGCAACTTGATTTTATTGTCTTGTATCTGTATTGCAACCATACAGTTGCCATAAAATAAGACTAGCATTTTTGTACCCCCCCCGGTATAGGTACTAAAACAGTACAGTAATATGAAATTAGGCTTCATTTTCATGTAAATCGTTCCTTCATTTGATAAAATTACAGTAACGTCCCGAATATGAGCCGAGGGTTTTTCTCGAAATTGAGAGTCCAAAAGTCACGGGTCCTCGGCTTATATGCGGATCTCGGCCTAAAATCGGTCAAAAATACATTATTGGGCGTACTAAAATGGGTGTAAAACACGTAATTGGGTGTACTATGTACTTGGTTCAACTTGAAACTGCAAAATATTGCACTAAAAACACATTTAATAAATGTTTCATTATGAAAAGGCATGATCTTACCAATTTTTTTATTTGACGCGTAGTAATAAACATAGGCACGTTGAGCTGTTAGCTGCATGTCTTGGCAGACCTTGACGAGTAGGCGGGTCATATGATGATCTCGCGTCATGGGCACTAGCCGAATACACACGATCCGTGAGGCCCCTCTCAACGTTTCTCACACGCAGTTGGCATAGCTTCCTCACGCGCACAATACGAAATTGTCTAAATTCTAAACTCGGAAGAGTAATGATTTACGTAGAAAAGGAGAGAAACCCTTTTTTCAATTCTTGATCTAAAAGTTTTGGGGGACAATATGGTATTGTGTATCAGTAGGTCTATGTTCATATTTTAAAACTGTCGTCGTTCTTATGACACCATATCAACTTTTTGCAGGGCAAACTTCAAACAGAAGCAGGACAAACGCGAGAAAAATCAAGGTGGTTTCACAGGTCCAAAAATGGGAGCGCCAAACAAATCTGGCAAAGTGTCTGGTGGAAAAACAGGGAAGAAAGGGAAGAAAGGAAAGGGTAACAAACGTGGATGATGAGTTGTCATCCAGAAATTGGATTGTATTTGTTGAATATCTCAATTTTATTTAAATGTGACCTTACATACGTATAGGCCCAAGGAATAAAGAAAATTATTGCCATTAATAAACGTTTGTACATTGATTTGTTACGTTTGAATTACATTTTCAACTCGTATTTCTAGTCCGGTTAATAATCCACTAGATTATCCGTACATATGATTGTCTTCACTCTCTGATGTTGACAGGCTTCTGCCGTCACGTCGATATTCCAATTGCTAGAACAAAATAATGCATAACTATATCTGGTACATGATATTTCTGATATACATACAGGATACAGAACATTACTAGATCCATCCACATGCGCCATTCTGCCCTGCCCACTCATGAAAATATTTCAAAAATAATTAATATTGAATAATCATGTTGGTTTCTCTTCATTCTTTAATTTTTGTTTTTGCTATAATGTGGCAAGTTTCTCAACTGGTGCATTAGCAAAAAATTCTGGTACAGTAAACCCTCGTTGATTGAAAATATTATTCAAATTTGGTTGTAATTGTGGTTTCAAATTCATATACTTCTGGTCCCTACTTTGTTTTCACCCATAAGCATAATGTAAAATATTTTTATAATTCAAAATGGGTATTTTTGAGTCTAATGAACTTGAAATTGAAGAGGGTTTACTGTGAAACAGGAGAAAACTCGAGTAAAAATTTAAAATAATAATAGTAGGCCTACTAGGGCCTAGCCTAGTTTTAATTATGACATTTTCTATTATAGGCCTACGTGAAAATAATGCACTATGAAAATATCACATCTATTGAAGAGTAACAGTGTCGTACGCATACATTTAGTAATGAAGAGATATTGAAGTTCTGGCTAAAATCTAGTCATCTTTAATTTTTAATGTAACTTCCCGTTTTAATGGGCCTACCTGTTCAAGACGATTAATCTTTCGTAGCATCAGCCTCATTTGTAATTCTGTATCTTTAGCTTGATTTACCCTGTTGACTTTGTTTTCACAATTGTGACATCTGTCTTTCTTGACTAGAAAACCTCTACATTTCGAGCTGTACTCGGGTAAGCCATTGTTCAACGCTCGGATGCCTGCACACGTTTTACTTGCATCTACAATCTTCAGTACTTTTTCAACATCTGACAAAGATTCTACACCGCTGACCCCAAGTCCCGGAATGTGTAGGCTCACTTTTCTGCCCCGAAGTATGATTTTAGGGGTGAGAGAGCCCTCAAAAACAACAGCCCTGTCACTAATCACACCTTTGCTATAGAAATCTTTTGAAAGACAAGTAAATGCTATTAAATTTGAGGCAGTATGATGACCCCAGTATGACGATGGCATTTGGACTGCCAGGAATAAGTCTTCGAGACTACTGTATGTGAAATTAATTTCTTTGTAGGTTTCAATTGGCATTATTTTGGTCTCGTTCGAAATGGAACTTTCAGGCACAAGTAGTTTTCTTTTAGTTGCACATTTTTGTGCGTTCTGAACTGCATATTGCTCTGTAGTATTTTGACTTGGCAAATTTTCCGTAGGTATTGCTCCTTTTTTTAGTGTTGGTCGATCTTTTTTTATGACTTCAATAACTCCAATGTTTCCTACCGGTATAACCCACTCCTTGTCAATAATATCTGGAGTGAAATGTAGCTCACATATTTTATCACCAGCCTGAAGTACTTTTCCTTTCAAACCCAATGGCACACATTGTCTCCATTTTTGGAGCATTTCGGGATCCTGGGGTACGAAGGAATTAGAACGACAAATAAGTTGAAAACACAAGGATAAAATTGTCAGCGCATCGCAACCAATTTTCATTTTTTTTATCCTGAAATGGGTGTTTTCTAGTTGACCTTAATTAGACCTTAACGTGAATGAAGGCACTGCACGTTACGAATTGTTATTAATTTAATAGGTAGTTGAAAACTAACTTGACGTGATAGATTATGCATAAATATCTGCCATTCTTGGTCAATGTGAATCAAAACTTTTTCAGTGGGTTGCCAAAAAAATCCTTACCCATAACCCTTGCTCAAAAGCCTTTATGTATAATTTGAAAAAATGAAGAAATAACAAATGAAATTGGTTTAGATGTGCTATATGAATGACAATGTAGTACCTACTCAAGTTTAGATCAAGTTATGGGTATATACTGATACTTTACTGATACCGGTATATGATTATAACCAGGGTATACCCAGGATTATAGCTATCGTACCGATGGATATAGGCAATAGTTTCAGAGCTGTGAAGGTGTATAGGCCTACTAAAAACAAAAAATGTGATGCTACTGCAGTACAAATTGCACTAGGGCTACTTTCTTATTTATTGCACAATGCACTGATGTATAGGCCTAGTTGAAATTATATACTTTGAAAGCTCTTCGTGCATTAAAACAGAAAATCATTTATGTATACGCGTATGCACATAGTTTTTCCGCGCAATATTTTTTCTGATGTTTTCTTAACATTAGTCGTCTAATACCAGATTATTTTTTGGCAAAGTCGGTGATGATAATTGTTGTTTGTTAACGATCCCATCAACAGCTAGATTATTTTGGGGTACAAATGAAATGAACAGGTGATACATAAATGATCTTAACAATATACTCCTTACAATCTTTACAAATCTACAATCTTACGGTATTCCATCTTTACAATAATTCCTGACTTGAATTCAACTTTTAATAGCATTAGAAATGCTCTGATACTGAATGATCATTGCCTGAAAGGCAACTACAAAATTGGTTGAACAATTATATGTATATATATATATATATATATATGATGGTTTTTGGCAATAGCTTTTGAAGGATTAGGGGTGACTAGTCTATTGTTGAACCCCATTTCCCACTTTATATTTACCTTTGGTACACTGAATAAAGTCACATATTCTCCATCTAATCTAGCTTGTCTTGCCTGAGCATTTCTTTTGCCTGAAAGACATCGAGGCACTGAACAAGAGGAAGGCATGATGCCTACCCCTAGTTTGACCAAAATATTGACAAAAAATTCAATCGTGCTAGGCCTAGTTGTTGATTTAATTCTTGTCTTGAAGTGGTAATTAAGTTGAACCATAGAATAAAGAAATGTTCAACATAATCTCAATAATTGATAATAACATCCCTAGAAAGAGGTAGGCCTGCACGACTTTTTTTTCATACAATATTATATATCTGCACTTTACGTCATAACGTCATTGATAATATGGTTGATAAATATGAAAACATGCAGCCGAGTCGTAACCTAACCTGACTTACATATCGCCCACTGCACAGTGTTGTCAAGTGTCTAAGGTTATTTAAAATTATTCGTCTCTAACCTGGGTATGGATGGAAGTAAATTGTCTGACTTCGTATGAATGATCAAATAAATGGATGAAGTATTCAAAGCTTACAAAATAAATCATTTGATATCATTAATTCATGACGACTCATTTTGATGTACTTGTTATTTTTTGTCTCTGTCACATCAATGAGACCCACTTCAGTCTTCACTTGCTCAAGTCTCGAATCTCCATCCGCAGAGCTAGAGCATTGATCACCCTAGTGAAAAGTATTTAGTAATTACTTTTCCGTTGCTTAGATACAATGGCATATCAGAGGATTAGTTTTGTATGATGTGTACTCTATATTACGTGTGAATTGTTTTATTCAATGAAAAGTACAGTTCAAAAATCTCCTGAGCACCTTTAAAATCCAAGGTCCTAGACCTACCAGGTAGGCTAGGCCTAGGTCGGCCTAATTATGAGCCCGCTTGACCTTCATTTTTGCTTTGGATGCGAAATTTAGTTCTGACACTTGTTAATTTAGCTAGTTAGGTAATGTGAATGATCGGTAGTGAGTGTGCCTGAAATCATAGTTAAATAAATTAAAGGTCTGGTGAATACAGTCATGGGGAATAAGTTAGATATTCCTAGGTCTAACCCTAACTGTCATGAGTGAGACCTAGGTAGGCCTATAGCTAGCTCACTTGCTAGGGCCTAGGCTTCATATCAACCTGTTGGAATATAGAATAACAATAGTGGAGTGCATTATATTGTAAGCAAACTTGTTAGCCCACCCTCAAGCATTTCAAGATGGAGAAAAGAACAGGCTCTCTGTTCAAAGGAAATACCAAGTTTGCCGTGGGAACTGCTTCTGATTCGGTAAGTAAAATTCGGTCATCGAGCTTATAATACACGTTGAACTTGGGTTCACACTTTTTTTGCCATCGTCTCAGACGATTTCGCACCAAATTTTTTCCCATATCAATAATTCCAGCACGTGACCGAGATCATTTGACATCTTTCAACCCGAAATCGTGTCGTTGGAAGTTGGTTCAACTACAATAAAAAGAAATGGAATTTGTACTGAACGTTTTTGTCCACTGTCAACTGACTTCTGTCGACGGCTTTACAGTTATTCAAGAAAGCACTGATTTGATGATTTGAAATCGAGTCATTGCATCATCATTGCATCCAAAACATTAAGTATGTCCAAAAGCTAGTTTTGAGCACCTCTTTGGTTTTGATAGATTGACTCTTTGAATTAAAAGGAGCCGTGGGTTTGAAAAAGTTCTGGAATTGAAAAATGATGAAATATCGTAGTGTAAATCGGTGTCCTAAACGTTGTAAATATTCAATTGAAAATATTCAATTTGAATTTACTGAAATTTTCAATGAATTTTTTTACATTTTTCCTCGTTTACTGTTCAAATGACTTTTCAAATAGGACAGAACCAATTAGTAGGCCTACTGGCCCCACCTACAGGTGATTGCCGAGAAGTTACAGTGACAATCAATCTTCAAATACCGAGACTTGAATGCTAAACCCAATTGATTTCAATGGCTAAATTCAATCATTATCTTATAGGCCTTCGCCTAGGTAGTCATCATTTAGCTACTTTCATTGTAGGCCTAAGGTCTCATTGTAGGCCTAGGCCTAATTATTTGAATTTAATTATATTTCACAAACTAAACTCATATGCCACCAAAAAATAATTTTTTAAAAAATTGAAAATTTCCAAGCCTTTGAAAATTTACATCACTAGGCATAGGTCTACCCTTAAAGATCTGGCATTTTTTGTAAATTAATTTCTACTTTCATTGCAATTGGTATTATATTCATTTGCTAATGTAGGTCTGTAGGCCCTACATTACCATGCATATTATTTCATAATAATGTGTTCACTGTTTATCTATTGCTTTTAGAAAAGTAATAAATCAAACTAACAAAACAAGTCTTACCAGCTGTAGTCAATGTATTTTCCCTATCCTTGATAATTTTGTACCGTATACAAATGAAAATTGCAAATGCATGTGGTGGTTCAGCAAATGATTGCAAAGAGTAAAACCAAACTCTAACTTCTTCTGTAACAATTAACATACAAACCAAAAAAAATAACTTGAAGCTCAAAAATTTTCAACAAGAAAAATTTTCATGAAAATTTATATCACTATACGTACAAACATAGGGCCTAGGCCTATTACCGGTAGTCCTGTGTTTTGAGATATTTGTTATTAGGTGAGTTCGTCACATTCTTTGAGATATAGAAACACTCGACATGTATCTATATCTCTCACGACCATCACGACTCAAAAAACTAACACAAAACAAATTTCTGATATTTGGGCCACTAAAAATTGCTAAACAACTCATGTTATGTTTTATATTAATCTAAGGTTCTACTGTAACAGTCTAAATTACATAATACTGAATCCTAATCATTTCTTTTGGAACAAATGTGGAATTCTAGAAGTCGGCCTCCAGCACTAGGCCTACTGTCCATGACGTCTACTTTCTTTTACTGATGTTTTAATATTTAGGTTCTGTTAGTTAATCCTAATTTCTTTGGTTAACAGGAAGGCAGTAATGAGAGTAGTCCTTCGGTCGATTCAGCGAATGAAATCATACTGAAAACGCCTACCAAAGACAATCCAGGTAATTATTCATTTTCTTATGGTACGGGATCAACATTATATTTCAGATGTAGGTCAACATTGGAAAAGAAACTTTTTTAAAAATCATGCAAATGAAAGAAGAATTAGAACAATTCAAGAAAACATAAAATTCAGTATTTACTCATATTTAAAAAAAAAGCAAATTCAAATAGGCCTACTAGGCTACTTTGCAAACATAAAATAGCACAGTCAAATAATAATTTTAAAAAAATAGGCCTATAACATTCGATGACCGTTCGATGCAAAACCAAAAGTGAAAAATGTAGATCTAGATCTCAAGAAATAACCACCAGCAGGCATCAACAACAATGTTCAGAGAACCAAAGAAATGGACAAAAATAAAAAATAAAGAAATAATTGAGTATGAGACACTAGTTTTGTTTTGTTACCCCTTGTATGGTATCATTAATCAGTCGTAATATTATATGCTTCTTATATATTTTTTATTATCATATCTGTGTAGGGCCTACTCTGGTTATAATAATCAACGGAGTTTGTATACTGGAATTTAGATTTTACTTGTGTCTTTCATAGTGTTTTGGGCTTTGATCAGTAGAACAAATCACAGCTTGTCGCAAAACCTATATCGGATCTTCTATGTTATTGGGGTAGTACCATACAAATCTCTAATTATAATACAAAATATTCAGGTCAATTAGTTAAGATTCAGTTTTGATAAACACTTCTCAATTTTTGTACCTCCAAGCTCATTCCGCTATACTCGTCCCGCACTTTTGAAGTTCAAACTTGAATCTTATTCAAATTGTAGATTTGCATATTATTATGTAAACTCTTACCGGTACAATTGCACATAAATGTGCGGTGGCAAGTTCCCTATCTAACCTATTCCACCACCTCCCTAACCTTCTGACGGAATAGCTTTAACCCTATTTTGTCCTCCTCAAATATATACTTCTACTAAGCCCATTCCAGTCCCTACCTGTCCTAATTAAAGAATTTACTGACATCTAATCCAGCCCCCTGTATAACTACCGCTCTATCATGACTTTGCCTAACCCCATATCCTGACTTATTTCTCTCTACCAACTTATGCAGCTCTCCCCATCTCCCCTCTCCTCCCAGTACCCTGAAGAAAATTACATATCCGAGCCGCTTTTCTCCGTATTTCCAATTCCTGCCATCGGAAGTCTCGAATGTATAGTCTTCTGAGTCTTACCAAACTCAATGTGTTCAATTAATTTACCATGCTATTCACGACCATGACCTGTGAGTAACCATAAGCGTCGAGCGTAATGATCAATTTACTATACTAATAGAATGCAATAAAATTTTTAAAATGTTTATAAAATGACAAGCTACAAACTCGCAACGATAAGTGATTAGTATACCATCTGTCCGGTTGTACCCAGACATGTCCTCTTTTTCAGCTATAACTTTTGTGTCTGGACTGCTTTTAATAGAGGGCTCAAATGTCCAGGTTATTTACATTAGTTTGTATAATTTTGCAACTGCTCAATGAGGTACCGCCTTCAGTGAAGTATTTTTCGAGGTGGGTGTAATCTGAATGACGTGTATATAGTATACACCTCAATTCGCGAAAATAGAGGGATGTCACAATTGAACGGAATGAGTGGCATGTGTTCCAATTGGGTAATATTGTTCCGACAATAATACCATTGAGATGACAATACTATGATAACCCGAGACAGCATAAATGTGAACGTATCGAACTCGGTGGAAGCAAACATATAAAACATTACCGTACCAATAATGGGAGCTAAAATAAAACATCTTGTTTCATAACCCTTTGCCAAAAGCATTGCTGTATTATTAGTAGAACTTGGGGTGGGATCGAATCAAAAAATTGAAAAGTGCTTGCTTTCCAATTATCTTTATTTATACTGGGGGAGGGAGGGGGCTTATTCATTATCAATTTTGGACAAATACATTTTTCTGTCCTCTTCCTTTTTAGAAATAATAATTGTGATTGTGGTAACCTTTTATAAAATAAAAAGTGAAGTTAAAAGAAAGAACATTAGGCCTAATTAGAAATATAAAGAGATAGTAAGCAATGTTGAAAGAACTGCTCTGAAAAGTCAGAATTGGAGTTCTATCAACCTAGAAGAATTTATCAGAATTATCAGAATTCTATCAACCAATTCTATTCATATTTATTTTTGAAAGCGTATATATGTATATGTTGAATTTGAAAATTATTTTCCAATATGATGAACAAGATTTTTAGACAATCTTACATAATAATTGACGCTTATTTATTTAACTAACCTAACGGTACATTATATAAATTTAATTTTTTGTCCCAGAAAACAATGTTACTATGTGGTATTGAGTTTACAGTATTTATTACTTACCAGCATTTCAAGGCTTCTTCTATGTGTATATATATATATATATATATATATATATATATATATATATATATATGCTGTCTATACATGACTTGCCTAAACTTCACTGTATAGTTGATAGTTGAAAGATAATAAAAGTGGGCCTCTCAGATAGTCATGCCATACCATGCCTGTGACAGCTGATTAGGAGCTATGTAATTACCTATTACTTGCTTTGGTGATTGCAATTACATTCACATACAAACTACGTAGTCTTACTACATGCAAACCATGGTTTGCATCATGGTTTGTGTATTGCTCAGTGGGATTCTAGTCCTTTTTACATTATAAGTGATTTAAATTTAAACTCGTAGACTATTTTGATATTTCTCTTTATAATTTGCAACTCATTTTGTTGAAATACTGATTATAATGAGCATATATATAATTTTAACTGTTGAAAATATGTATAACATGCTTTGATTTGCTAGCTGACAGATACTTTACTTTCAAGTAACTGCGACTAAATTTTACAGAAAATTTGTCAAACTGTGTAATTTATCATCGAGTTTATTTCCGCATTAAATCAATATTTCGTTTGAAAATAGTAAAATAATACTAATATTCAACCACGCAAATGAACCGTGTTCGTAGTACTTGCACCGAAGGGTAAGAAGTGGACCAACGTACGGTGAAGAGCTAGAATGTCGATTAAGAGAGTGCGTATTAGTCTAAAGAACCATGTCCGCCATATTCCTGCGAGAACTCTTATGCGAGGCAACAGCATGCCAGCGCTTCGGAGAGGTGAACATAGTTTAAATTATATTTTTTACTGCTACTTCCAAAGTGGGTTCGTTTTTCAATGTCAGTGAAATGAGAACAATGAAGATTATTTGTAATCGACAATTGAAAATATTATTCGCGAGCTGTTGAATGAAACGTTTTCATTCGGTGAGATATGCTTTTCTCTTTTATGTGAGCGGTAATTAAATGTTGGACCTACAATTTTGATGCAAAACACTTTAATTACTAATAGGCCTACGAATACAAACAAAATTCCGAGTGTCACGATTCATGGCTTGTATTCGTACCGTTGATTATAGATAATTGCGGTGCTATTTATATTTATTATGTGCATTTCGCGTCCATATCATAGGCCTATTACAGTGATACCTCTATGCATCATTTTGTTTTCCTGCTTTTATCACTAATTTCGGTCCAAGTTGAATTGAATTTTCCTGCTAGGGTCCTAGTCCTTTGAGAAACAACCAATATGCTGGATTTTTCACTGTGAATGTAGAGATCATATTGTTAGATTTTTTTATTATTCTTGTAGCCAGTACCAAGTATACCCAGATATAGAAAATCATATCAAAGAGCCCCTTCTTCATTTCTTTTACCTTGGCCAAAATATTAGTATAGAGAGATGAGAGAACCTTGAAAGTAGGTTAGGAATTTAGATTATGGCCTCTTATGTGGCACATGCCAAGATTGTGAAACATTTTGATAAACAGGTGTAATAGGCCCAATTGTAGGGCTGTCATTTAGTTTTGCCAAGTCCTTCATATTTTCAAGCCATTTTTCTATCTATTCATGTTTGGGTGCTGTTACTGAGAATATTTGAAAATTTTATAAATTTGACAATTGCATAAAGAGATGACAATATGTTATCCAGGAAGTTCAGTTAAACCTTTATTTTTCAGTTTTCAAGGGACTTGGAAAAAACTATTTATGCAGGATAATTTTACATATCAATAACATCGTGTGGTTTAATGGAAGTAGGGTGGGACATAATAAATTATACGTGTGATAACAAAAAGATATATATATATATACCTAGGATATAGATTATTTCTGCATAGATTATTACTATTTGACAATATCCTGTGGTTATAAATCGGTGTGTATACTTTCCTACATGGCATAAGAGTAGAATTACTATAATACTGTAAATGTAGAATAATTAAATGGCCAACAAGTGTCAGGCATGGAAATGTCACCTTTGAACTTTCCTCAAGGTAACTTTGCTGATTACATAATAATATGATAGTTTTGCCGGAGCTTTTCTAACAATAGGTTGATGAGAGGCATTCACACTATATAGGCCTAAAATAGTGTCATGCATGTGTCATTCTCTGTCCTATTCATCCCCCCCCCCCCTCTCTCTCTCTCTCTCTCTCTCTCTCTCTCTCTCTCTCTCTCTCTCTCTACCTCTATTTCACATGCTATATCAATGTCATAATAAAGACCTATATGACAGTCTCTTTCATTGAATCAATATGGGTAATGAACAATGCAAAAATAGATAGGCCTATATTTAGTTGTTCCTATGATATTTTTTATTATATAAGAATTGTCACAGCAAACAAAATTTCAAAGATTCACCCAGCTGACTTCAATGATAATGAATTAATCAGTTTTATCAAGTACCTAGGTCTCTTATGAGTACAATAATATTACATTATTGTCTTGTTTTTTTGTACTACTCACTACTATTAAATTAGGCTTATAGAGTATTGTCATTGTATGATGATTCACGACAGTAGCCTACTCATGCTCATAGTGTCATAATACTTCATATCATGAAATCCTTGTGCATACTGCATATAATATACATACTGTACTTACCTATTATACTTCTGATTTCTTCTCAAACTGCCAAATGTAGATAACAAATATATTATTGACAAATATAAATAAACTAGCCTAACCTCCCGTGTTTCAAACACAGGCCAAAACATAACCGTTTCCGAATGTCATCACTATTAATTACTTTACCTCTCACTACTCTCACTGTTGCTGTCATAGTGCGTATACTTTGGGCCAATAGGCCTACACCCGATTACGTATTACTGCTCAACTTCGCTGTTCTCCGGGACCTTGACCCCGCGACCTCACTGCACACTAACCCAATTGCGCGCAAATGCCCTAGCGCGACGCCGGCCCAAGTTCCCAGAAAGTTCTCGTACCCTTCCCGTGCGCGCGAACTAGCGGAACCCCAGGAAACTCAGACGAGCGTAACTCTTGTGTATAATACACAATAGATAACAAATTGAATAAAGAAGTAAATGTTTATAAATAGTTGGATGTACAAATATATTGAATTACTGATGAAAAGTAATCAATATGAAATATCTGAACATTGAATAATAGTCCACTAAGCAAACTATGGAATGGATGCTCGTAGGGCGGACTGGTCAAGCTAGCGTTTCAATCAATTTTTCAATTCATTTTATTGATCTTGATTGAACATGTAATGATATAAGATAGATCATATTAAAATACTATAAAAACCTGAACATACCATACAGATTAGAATACATGAGTAAAAATATAAAATCCAATACATTAGATATATATTTAAATTTTAAACGCCAAAGTCAAATATAATGTATACAACACAATAGGCCTATGTCAATTAGTTGAAATTCTCACATTTACTTTTTTACATTTACAACATTCAATATTTAGTTATTTCACAGCACGGGTAGGTAGGCCTAACTGAGTCATAACGTCACAAATCTTAGCGTTCCCATTAGTCATGTTTAGTCCCATTTAAAAACTGACTTCGAGCACAAAATTCTCGCGACCTGGCCCCTTTGGCCCGGTCCGCCCCTATAAACAGGGAGCGAAGCCACTTGAGTCAACTATTGATAGCGGTAGAAACTAAAGTCTGGTCGGGCGCAGATTCGAGTCCCGCATAAGGTATGGATTTTCTTAAACGTCCTTTCACCTATCATCACTTCATCGTTCCATTATCACGCGCTCATTCGTACCCCTGTATAACCTAGCTGTCGGTGGGGTCGTTGAGCAACATTTAAAAAAATATAGTCGTCGAGTAGCAGACGTGTGAAACGTGTTATTGTTTGTTTGCGTTAGTCGTGTCCGGCAAGCGAGCGGCGCGGCGTGAGTCCGAATGGGAGATCCTGGAAGGTCTGCGAGACGGCCAGAGGTTCGAGAGAAAACCGGAGGTGTACTCAGGGCACCTACACAAGAAACGCAAATGGCCTCTCAAAGGATGGCATAAGGTAAGACTATCTGTGTGATATTTTTCTAAGAATGAGTGAATTTATGAAAATTATCAACATATTAAATGTAAGAACGGCTCTGCCGAATTTTACAGCAATAAATACCTTCTAATAAAAACAATAATGAGAATGAGAATAATTAGTGAATTTATGAATGAATAAATGAGTGAATGTTCGTGGCCGCCGGTGTGACTCGGTCAACTAAGGCACTGTTAGAAACTGAAGTCGGGTCGGCCGTGGGTTCGAGTACCGCAAATGTCCTTTTACCTCTCCATCGTTTTATTATCACCTGCTCATTCGTACACCTGTGTAACCTAGCTATTGCTAGCAAGAATGAAATAAAAAATACAAAAAGAAGTTTCTTTCAACTTTCATGCAACCAAAATTGAATACCTAATCGGGGTAACCGATTTGATCGATATAGTTAGTCTAAGAGAGTGAACCACGTAACAGTGTTACATAACTAATTTAATATCTTCATTTGCACGGTAAAAATACTTATATATCTATATTATTTATAAACAATATTACACTTAATATATTATAATATTCAATATAACGTATTAAATGTAGGCCCAATTAATTTATACAAATAAAAATTTGACCATAGAGCCTAGAATCCCTAGATATTACTACCACTGACGTCGGAACTGGGGGGGGGGGGGGGGGGGGCAGTAGAGGCATTGCCCCCTTTAACTTTTGGCTAAGGGGGGGGGGGGGGGGGGAAAAAAAATCTTGCAAGACTCAATTTGTCTCGTTTCTTATTGAAACCTACTTTGTTGAAATTAGCCGTTATTTTTTTCACTTCTGTTTGTTCATTAACTTATTTGTTCCCCTGCGGGTCTCAATTGTTGATCTTGCCCCCCCCCCCCCCCCACACACACAACTTTCAAAGTGTTCTGATGCCCCTGATTACTACCAAGACAGATCATACTTATGGCAGAATGTGATTCAATTTCCTGTCCACATCTCTAATGCTTTTACCAATGTGTGCAAGACAAGTAGACTGGATTGCGGATTTTGATTGGCTAACGCCAGCTCGTTTTTCATGTTTCCTCGTGCTCGGAACTCCATACTAATTGCAGACGTAGGCGTGGGGGATCGTAAGTGTGAACTGAAAATTAAATCTAATTCTGCCATAAGCGTTAACAGGCTTGGTTTGGTGGTATTTCTATAGTCTATGATATCACTGTGAAGTACTATACTATTAAAATATCAGACTAATACTTATATCATTATTTCCTTGTCACTATCATTACTGATAGTGAGAACTTATTTCTGTGATAGGTCAGTACTACAGTATCATTGATAGTAGAACCTTGATAGTGTGACTTGGAGGGGGGGGGGGGGGGGGCTAATCGTCATTATGTCATAATCGTCGTTCAATAAAATTAACCATAAATCAGCGTATCCAGCCAATACTTTCAACAACATAAAATAAAGAAGATAACCTTGGACATTAAGTGTCGGGATATAACATACGTATATGCGTATGACATTGAGCAGACAACACTGTTATTCATATTGTCGGATTCATCGTGTTTTATTTTGGGCTCAGTCAGCTGAGGCACCGCTTCAGAAATTTAAGTCACCGTCGGGCGTGGGTTCAAACCCCGCATAAGGGTTTTGTGAACGTCCTTTCACTTATCATCACTTCATAGTTTCATAATCACCCGCTCATTCGTAGCCCCGTATAACCTAGATGTTGGTGGGGTCATTATGCAAACAATAATTATGTTTTATATTGGAAGGAAAAAACATCAAAATAATAGCATCAATTATGGTGTCAAACCACTTGAGCGTATGATCTGGACGATAAATAGGTGCATTTTATTGACACTGATAGGATCGGACGTTGATGTACCACAAGAAACCTACGCATGAATGTATATTTACTCAAATATTTACGTATACATGTACATCTATATCATGTCTACATCACCATTTTTTATATTGTTCTTGCTTTTTTATAATGTCGTTTTTGTTATTTTCTAGCGTTACTTTGTACTGGACAAAGGCGTCCTTATTTACGGCAAGAGTCCGTCCGATGTATCCCGCGGCAAGCTCCACGGCTCGGTCGACATCGGCCTCAGCGTCATCTCGACGAAACAGAAACGCAAGAGGATCGATATCGACGCCGAGGAGTTTATCTATCATCTCAAGGTAAGCTGTTCGTTGAATGAATGGTGATGTAACCGCGTTTGTTCATCGAGAAAGTATAACTTTGTTGAAGAGCGGGTAGGCAAACTCAATCGCGCACATAGTCAATTATATGACGAGTTCAGCAAGTATATTTTATCAATATACGGTATACTAGGTTGGCAAAAATGTAGCAATTTTTTTTTTTTAAAACAAAAATTGATACCCCACTTGACTCATTCAGGTACGGTACTGAAGGCATTGCTTTAAAATTGAAGTCGAGTTAGGCATGGGTACGAGTCCCTTACTAGCCAAGGTTTATGTAACATCATTCATCTGTCATACTCATTTGTAGGCCTACTCCCAAATAACCTAGCTGTTTGTGGGGTCGTTTCACCAACAATAATGATCGATATGTAAGTTGGATTGATATTTTAAAAAAAAATGTTATAAGAGTTCACAGCGTGTTCGCTAACACACTTAGCCGAAGCCTGTAGCTCGTTATATACATGAACCAATTTATTATTGACTGAACTTGTTATTTAAAAAAAAAACGCAAAAGAAAAGTTCGTTGTTGATTTCTGATTGGCTGTATTTTCGTCACCGTTTCAGGCAAAAACAGACGACGAGTTTGTCCAATGGGTCGACATGTTGACGCAACACCGGCTTTACCGCCAACACCAGCTATGTTTCGGCACGAGAGACTTGGCGTTGACAAGAACGCCCGTTGACGTCACCGTAACCGACTATCCAGACGTGACGCTTTCTGCAGACGGTTAGTCTACTTGGCGGCAACATTTGCTACATCTCTTAGTAGCGGGATGCCTTTCAATTTCAATATTCATTATTTATAATTGAATTTGTAAAATTGGTTTAAATTAATTCTTTTGTCTGTTGTGACTAGTCAGTTAGAATCCTACTGAGGCTGAAAATAATTTTCAAATCTAAATTTCAGAATTCCACTGAGCTCTTTAGTAAAGTACAAAATGTAAACATGGACAAAAGCTATACTGCCAACAAAATTTACTCGTTACGTCTGAACAAGAATAAATCCCCCTGCACACCTCCATTCCCCTTGCCTACATTTGCAATTAGTACCTATGCTTGCCACCGAATTCATCCCAACATCTAATTCACCCGCAAAAGATCTTAATTATCGTTACAGTACGTCGTTGAACACACTACAAATGAATAAAGTACCGCTATTGTTTCCAGTCGTCGACGGCCACATGTGCGGCGACATCGAGACGGCAGCCGGGTCGCCGAAAGCATCGTCCAGGGGTCACGACTCGCACGCGGTCATCGAGTCGCTGACCAAGGAGCTGAGCCAGACGGCGCACAATCTCAACCAGCTGGCCAAGATACACGAACAGATGGAACAGTCGCTTTCCATGCACGACTCGGAGGTGAGGGCGGTAGAAAGAACTCGCTGTTAGTTCTCCTCTTGTAACAATTATTGATGAGCCTGACTGAGCTGCTTGAGAGAGAGGTCATTGCCTTGGACATGGATAAGTACGTCGTGGCTTATGGCAGGTCTCAATTTTTATTTATTTTTCATCTTTATTTTTTTTATTTTATTTTCCCTTTTTCGTCATTATTTTTTTTCTAGAGTTCCCGTTCAATTTCGATCTTCTGGTTGATTCTATATTCTAGGACTACGATTCTATATTGCAGGACTATTATTCTATATTTTAGGACTACGATTTGACAATATTGTAGGACTACTTTTCGATATTTTACAACCTTACTTAAATTTATATTCTTATAGCGCGTCAAGCTTATCAACTAATAGTGTTTTTCTAATTGTTTCAGTCTACGGGTGATGGTTTGTCTCCAAACGTGAAGAAAGATCGCAGGAAGTTTGGCCTGCGAAAGAAGAAGAGCACGAAGAGTTCCGCTGACCTGATGGGCTCCAGTCCGTCGAGATGCACTGAAACTGAATCTAACCAGGTGAGATCACGACCCTGACCGGAGAGTCAAGGTCACTCGTGTTGAAGCAAAGAGAGAGAGGAAAGGACATGTTACACATATAGAATTGATATTTTCAACTGAGTTCTATTTATATTTTCAATATATTTCCTACTTTTAATTTTTCATTTATATTTTCAACTGAGTTCTTCACTATTACCTCAAAATAAATAATTGGAATAAATATGGAGATATCTTGAACTACTGAGACGAGTGGTCGAGTGACTAGCACACTGAATCGTCAACCGGGGTTCGATCATCCTGACAGGGATTTTTCTTGGTTTCCCTCTTGTCGTTCAGGTCAATACAGGGATAGTTTCTCAACAACAGGCCACGATCGACTCTTCTCACCATCAAAAAAAAAAAAAAAAAATGGCCTCTCAATCTCATCCTTCCACCATCTTATATATCATTCACCGACGCCAATCATAGTCATCAGTACAGTGCGTCGTTGAACCCAATATACATTGAAATTACCTTGAACTATTTGGCCCAAGTTAATATTTTAGTTATTACATTAGCAATGGCAAAATCCTATATCCTACTCCACTCTCATGAAACTTTGTCTGCTTCTTTCGTTTTCCTAACCATCAGGGGGTGTACAGTATTCCTGTACGATTTAAACCGGTTTTAGGGATATAAAAAAGGTAATACATGCAGCAGAAAAGCCATGTACTAACAGCATGGATCACAGCCAACTTGAAACTTGGGTTTAAGTAACGCTGGGTTCATCTTGTACAGGAATGCACCCCCAGGTGTTTCTAACATTTGTTTTCACGTGGCGTGATGTGACACGGAATGTTTGTTTGTCCCATGACAGGGCGGCCTAACGAGAACCTTGAGCAATAGCAACACGTCGTTACCGGGATTGTTGAGCGGCCGGCCTCAGAGCACGATCGACGACGGCAGTTTCACACCGGACTACCAACTGCGTGAGGACTTTGCAGTACTCGCCAAAGACAGTAAGAGCGATTGATACGATTATTACATATTCATTATTGCTGGAGAGAATAAACAACCATGGTGATATGAGCATTGTTATATGAACCAATAACGAGTGGAATTTGTAGAGATGAATAACTATAATGTTTTGATTTGTTCAATGCACTTGAGATTGCAAATGGCGCAACCTCCAATTACTTATAGTCTTACGTGAAATGAATAAAACTTTTGCCCCAATTCAATGATAATTCAGTTAATTTGCAGGTATGTTTGATATCTTTTTTGGCATTCTTGAGTACGTTTGCATAATCTATAAAATAAAATCTATACAATGAAATCACAAAATGAAATGAATTGGCTAAAAGGGAAAGAAACAACAGCAGCTTACCGAGGTTCATAAGTAGATAGGCCTACTCATGGCGGAGAGCCCTTGAAAGAGCATCTAGCGATGATGATTTAAACACGTTTCTATATGCCGCAGTATATATTCTTCAGGTGGTAAGATTGCCCTTCTGGTGCTCTGTCTGAAACAACCTTACCGTTCATCCTTAGCCTTAATTTGGGAACAATGACTTCGTATCAAGTTTTGATGTTAATAATAATGGAAGAATATAATTTTTTAACATGGCGTACTAGATAGAGAAATCGATATAGAATATTAGAAGGATTGAAACCGAATCCAATCATTAGTAATGAATGGTGGAAACATGATCGAAAGCGCAGCTCTTATCTAGATTGTAATATCAAAGCATGTCTGGTTCAAGTCTGACATAGCCATCTTTTGTTGCTCAGTTCACAGTAGCCTGAAGCTGTGCTGCTACCGCCTGCTGTCGGAACGCGACCACTTGCGTCGCAGCGTTCCGGGCGACAGTTCGACTGCGACGCTGCGACACTCGCTGCACCAGGCGTTACAGCAGAACGTGGACCTCAAGTGTCGCCTGTCCAAGATACACTCGACGTCCGACCTCAGCGACGTCGCGTCCATCGCCTCCGAGCCCAACGTAAGCGGCTTGGTTCCGAGTTGTGTGTTGAACTTCCTCGATTTTTAGGATCGATTACCGACCGTAACCTATCTTTCTAATCTGTTAAGCTGGCCTTCCATGAACGCGTCATTCGCTTAGCGAATTCGCTAAGCGTTTTTTTCAGCCGCCATGTTGAAAAACGACCAATCATTGACGAGAGCGGCACGGTATCCGAGCTAAAAAAAACGCTTTGCGAATTCGCTTAGCGAATACCGCGTTCATGGAAGTCCAGCTTTAGCGACCATAATCTATTTTTCTGATCGGATATGCCTGTGTAATTGTTGAACCTTGTAACGAAATCTGATTTTTTGTCTTCACCTAGGGCCTATTTGAGATCTTGGTCGTTCCATCGTACAAATAAAGAATCGTCTTGCGTTGATTGGAGAGATATCAGTTTTTTAATAACTGAGATTTTTTTCTCAAAGTATCAAACGATCAGCGTTCTTCCGAGCTAAAATTATGATAGGCGTAGGTCAAGTCACAGATCTACCGTTGAAAAGGAAAGTTATCACCAATGTTATTTCAAGTAAATCAACTCTAATTCTTGGGTGAGATTATCGAACAGTAAGAGACGGATTCGTTACGCAGCTTCAGCCTGTTGGCATATAAGTTTTTTATGTCACTTCCAAGTTCCAATCCATTCATATCCTAGATGAGGAATTATAAAACCTTTTAGTTTCTTGAATTTTGAAATCAATTTTCTAAACCTGATCGAATTATTTTGACAATTGTCGCCCGCACGTGTGACACATGTGGCGCATTCTGTGTACAGACGATTGAACTACCTCCATTTGAATAGAAACCGAAGAAATATGCGGGCTTCACTCGGAAGTAATTCAAAGAAAAGATTCCAAATTTGGGCCACACGCTTCAAAATAATGCAGTGGGGCTTAAAAAATGTTTTTCGTTTTGCAGAAACCGTCGTTGTCATACAGCTCGTCTTGCATCAGCACCTCGGAGTTCTTCGACGCCGAGGAGTACCAACACGACACCAGTTCCGAAGTGAACAGCCTCAGCAGCGAGGAGAATTCGACGGAGAACAGCGACGCAGGCACGGAGTACACACCGCCTGACGACGCTACCTATCGTAAGTTTTACGAACTAGCTTTATCAAGTCCCTTGAGAAATGATAGATACGATCTATCCATCGTATTTCAATCGACAAAGGAAATAAAATCATCCACACAGGAATACAATCCATCCAGGAAAATTTAACATTGATCATATGGGAGTTGGGTAAGCACAAATGAATGATTCAAGCAGGAAAACAATGGATCCGGGAACGATGCATAGAGGTTTATGCAAAGGTCAGAGTTGTAGGAATGTAGCAGTGAATTTCAGTTTTGATGGCTTTTTTTTTTAATGTGACATTCTGTAGCAAAGTACTCGAAAATAGAAGCTGCAAATTCACTAATGGGATTATCAATGGTAATTCCAGATTCTTTTGGACTTCATAATCCAAGGCAGGAGGTTGTCCAAGAACCACTTGATTCCAAAAGATATCCGAGTAGATGGATGGTAATTCTTTTCAACTTATTTGTTATTTAAACACTCTACAGTGCTCAATATCTTTGAAATGGTACTTATTTTCGTGAAATACGACAACGGTAGCAAAATGTTCTGGAAAAAGACATTTATGGTAAAACAAGTGAATGTAGTGAACATTTTTCAACATTGCTTGTTTGTTGACAAATGGGTGAGGACCAAATGGGTGAGACAAAATGAATGATAGAAGCGGTAAAACGATGCGTAGAGGTTATGTTTGCCGTTTGTCTGTGTAGTGCTGAGCGTGATTGGCCCGGGGGCCGGTACTGGGCGGAGAACCAAGCTGCCCGTGCCGAGGCCTGACACCGAGGGCCTCAGCCTGTGGAACCTGCTGTGCAAGAACATCGGTCAAGACCTCAGTCAAGTGTCCATGCCCGTGGCGCTCAACGAACCTCTCAATATGCTGCAGGTAGATATATGCAGAGCTTTCGTAGGCCTGTAGGTCATTCATACCTTGAAAACGAAACTAAAAACACATGATAATTCAATTCTAACCGAGGCATAACAGTGGTTCAAACTCAAAAGTTTCAACTACTGTTGGTGCTAGACGCCTATACCTATTTTTTTTTTCATTTTGTTACTGTTTTATTTATCTACTCCTTCCTGATATTCTGTATTTACATTCAGCTCTTTCAATTTCTCTTGGAATTTCTTGATTTTTAACATGTTTGCCCTAGGCCTACTTATTCATAATTTTGTATTCATCAAGATTTTTTCAACTTTCCATATTCTTTTTATTATCGTAATTTTCTCCTATATTTTTAAGTATTTCTTGATTTTCTGATATTTTTGGATTGTAAGTACCGGTACTTTATTGATTTTTAGGCCTATAGGCCTAATTTTTTCAATTTAGTAGGAATTTATTCATGTGTAGGCCCCATTTATAGGTTATGTTTATATTTAGTTAGGTTTCTAATACCATGACGAATTACTATATAATATTTTGTTGTCCGTCTTAGCGCATGTGCGAGGAACTGGAGTACTCCGAGCTTCTCGACAAAGCCGCCGAGACGAGCGACCCGTACGAGCGGATGGTGCTCGTAGCTGCGTTTGCTGTCTCGTCTTACGGCTCGTCTTTCTTCCGCGCCGGCTCGAAGCCGTTCAACCCGCTGCTTGGCGAGACGTACGAGTGTATCCGAGAGGACCGAGGCTTCCGGTTCATTGCCGAGCAGGTGAGACGAACAACTGTTTTAACCCGATGTGCGAGAGTCGTTCTTCAAATACACGTTGATCGTACGAAGGCCATACTTTGGGTAATTTTCACACCAATGACAAGATGGTCGAATGGTCAGTGAGGTTGTTTTGTGAGTGGATTCATTCCCTTTTAAGGGCTACTTTTTTTAAATTGTGTATATTATGATGTGTTGTTTAATTAATTAATCGTTTGATTGATAAGATTATTGGATTTTTTTTTCACAACCATGACATCAAATTTATCTGCAAAGCAAACTATTCAAAAACCATAAACTAAGAAGAAAGTTGTGCAAAGCAAAGGTAGAGTTTTCAACCCTATTACAGTAAACTCTCATTGAGCCCAATTCAAGATTCAATGGACCTAAAAATACCCACTTTCACTAATAAAAGTTTGGATAATCAAAATATTTAACCCAGGCTTATGAGTCAAAACTCAGTAGGACCAAAAGAACCATTATTTTAATTTCAGAAAAATTTAAATTATAGTTTGAATTAACGAGAGTTTACTGTGCCTATATACAATACATTTTGTTTAGTTTCGACAGATAAAGTCGGATTTTAAAGTTGATTTAATTTATATAAAATTTCACAGCAGTCGCATCTCCCATCATCGTAATGAATAAGTATTGATGAGTCAATAAAGAAATGAACACAACTTTTATTATACAGTACGGTAACAGAGAATTTGATTGATTTACAAAACTGAACAGCATTAACCAGTTCAACTCTTGGGTATGGAGTCCTCCATGCGCGTCAGCTTGAGATTGACGTCGGTCTGCGTCTTGGGCGGCGCCCGCTCGCCTGCCTCCAGCTGTAGACGCGTGTCGCAGCAGCTCAGGTCGACGCGTAGCGCGTCTTCCTTGTTGGACAGGTCCTGAGCGATGCGGATCAGATGGTTCTCGAGCGCGTTATACGTGCCCTTGGCCTCGGCGATCTTGCGCTGGATGTCCGACCGCGTTTGCCGCAACTGCAACACTGATCACGTTTTGTGAAAAACACATGTGTTGATTAGACCATAGATATATATTACCGAGATACGTTACTCAACTTCAAGAAGGCGTACGTATTTGTGTCGCGGCAGCAATTTCCCACTACTTTGCAAACCGGGAAGTTACCGCTATATTCAACATTTTCTAAGCAATTCGTCCTATATTATTCTATCAATATAGAAGGTCGTGCATACAAGCTATTTGTAAAGGTCCAATATGGCCGCCAAAATTGGAACGAGCACATGTTCCTAGTCGGCCACAGTAGTAACGTATTTCGGTAATATATATCTATGATTATACAGTCTTTAATGGGCAGCGTGCGTGAAATAATTTCACCATTTTTTATGGTGATCATTTGAAAAATGAAAATTTCGATATTTTCCGATCAGTATTCAATATTAACATTCGGATATCGCTTGAAATTTTACTATCGTACGGCAACCCTAGCATTCATTAATCCCGTCGCCAGCAGCTTACCTTGATCCTGTATCCCTATCTGCGCCTCGTCGTGCACCAGCTCTGCACCGGGCCTGAACAGCCGCGTCTCCAGCCGAGTCTCGGCCAACTTGAGCCTGTCGGTCTTGTTCCGCAACGACATCTCCAACTCCTTGATCTCCCTGTCGAGCTTCTCCATCTCCGTCACCATCTTCAGCCGCTGCCACTCGAGCTCGGTCTTGATGCGCCGCGTCTCGTACACCCGCCTCCGCAGCGCCTGGTTCGTGGCGTCGTGCTGCGCCCGCAGGTCATTGAAGGCGCGCTCGCGCGAACAGTACAAGGCCTCGCGCAGTTTCATCGACGCCTTGCGAACAGAACGAGAACCGACTTGATTGTAGGATTCGATAAAGTTTGGAGACTCGTGTACGTGCGTCTACGCTCTGTGATCCTGACAGGCCGTGGACTTGTGTGTGCGTTCTTACACGCTCCAATATATTGCATTACCTTGAAAGTATTACGTCATATTGACATGGGACTTGTCCCGACATTTAAGAGATGGATTTAGAAATTAGGGTAATTTTTTTGCCGATAGAATACTCTAGTGTATTGAAAAATAATAGAATACCGTCAAATGTTATTCTGAAACTTCTTTTTACGGTACATGTTTCAAATTGGCACCTGCCTCTGTATGCTGAATATCAGTGATATCCTCAAAGTCATTGTTTCACATATCAAGTGCACAACGTATCAATAGAATAATATGATTTCTCTCTGCTATAAATGTTACAAAGACCATATAAACTCGAGTATCTGTGCGATATAACCGTAAAATAAGCCGGCCTGGGAGGTAGGGTAGTGATTTCGGACCTGGCTGTCAAGTGGTTAAATACACTTGATTGTGACTTTGGAACGTTTCTCACCGTGATCTCGTTATCTGCCTTGAGCTTGTTGTACCGCGAGTGTTCGAGCCAGCCGCCGTACGGGATGCAGTTGCTTGGCACACGCAGGGGGTTCGGCTTGAAGCTCGTGCCCGCACTCGTCTCGTCCATGTCCAGCAGCTGCCTGCGGGACAATTTGTAATTTGTTGGTGTATCGGCGTACTCTGCGATCTGTCAATCACTATTACAGTGAAACCTTTATACATCGTTTCCGGATCCATCGTTTTCTTGCTCGTATCATTCATTTCTTCTCATCCGACTCCCATATAACAATGTTAAATTTTCCTGGATGGATCATTTTCATGGGTGGCCGGTTTTCTTTTCCTAGTCCCTTGGAGAACGATGGATAGATGTTTCACTGTACAATAATTTTATTTCTGGTGATGAAGTTAGTAAATACTAAATAGTATAGTTGCCGTTTGATTTCGATATTTTCCATTGATTATTTATTCTACGTTTTTGATATGATATCAAATTTTCAAAATGGATCAAAATGAAAACCCGATTTTTGAACTATATTTCAAAAGATCATGGCAAGATCATGTAAGATCATGTAGGCCTAAGAAGTCTCAACGAATAATAATCGTTATTTTATTCCTTTTTTTCATTTTAATTACATCGAAACTTGATTCGAAATCATTATTCCCCAATTAAGGTTATGGATGAACAACAAGATCGTTTGTAAGGGGCACCAAAAAGGCGATCTTACCACCCTTTATTACGAACTGAGAAATGTATGACGATCGATCAGTGGATAACCGTCGACATCCCTAGTAAACAGTATGCTACCTGTCGACCTCGAGACAGTTGTTCTTGTTGTCGAGATCCAGCTCGATCTTGTACTCCTCCTCATACAGCCGGTTGAGCTGCTCCCACGACGTCTGCACCTTGACGGTCAACATGTACTTGATGGCCTCGACAACGGCCAGCTCGTTCTTCAGTTCCACGTACGCCTCGTCCTGGTTGAGGTCATTGCCCTGCCGACTGTCGCGGATTCGGATGCAGCTGGCGACGATCTTCAGCGGCGTGTTGACCGTGTTCTCGAGGGCTTTGTCCGTCACTAGTTTCTCCTCCTGAAAATGTTACCAACGTGAAGATAAACGAGGGGAACAAACATTAATTGTCATTCTGTTCTCTATTGTGAGTAACCGTGACTGATTGTACGTCTCATAAATATCTTGCTCTGTCGCTCATCTTACAACATGTGCTGCGTTTATCTAGTTATTTGATAATTGCATAGTGAAACAATGAATTAATGACAGCTGAAAAGATGCTGACAAAAACCCATGTCTACAGCGGTACTTGAACTAGCTTCCGCGTGTAAAGCAACTCCCTAAGCCAAACGTACGACTTGAAGGTCTTATTTTTCATCATTTTTTCTAACCAATAATGTTGAATCACTACGAAAAGAGGCTCGACTATATGAATGAAAATTTGGGTTTTACTGCCCGTCATCATCTAGGTCATCTTACGCCTCAAGTCTGTGAGAATCGTCGTTAATCTCACCGTCAGTTTCTTGATCTCGTCCTTGATCTTTGCCAAACATCCGTCCAGAATGTTCCTCCATCTCGTCACCTCGACCACCCTGTCCGTGAGCCGCGCGTTGTTGTGGTACGCGTCCCACCTAGTCTTGATGTCCGTCTCGTTGCGCAGTTGCTGTGCCTCGTTGCGCAGCGCGTACGCGTCTCCGTGGCGGGTCGCTGCCGTCTGCCGCAGCTCCCACAGCCGGCCGTGCCAGTCGGCTAGAGCAACATGCTCGCACGGCTTCTCCAGGGTCGAGATCGACATCTGGAATCGTCGATAACGATAGATTATAGAAGTGTGATTATAAAAGATGTAGTAGCCTACTTATTTGGGGAGAAATTGTAAAAAGGTGTAAAACGTCGCAACAATTGGTGACTGTGGGGGAAGGCGGAAAAATGTCTGATCTGTATAATCGACGTTATTTCATCGTTGTAAATCCTTATATTAATGATGAATTGATTATTCACGGGTACAACTAAAAGTAGTCTATGTAGGCCTATATACATCTTTACTGAGAGAAAGACTAGGCCTATTCCATAATATGCGTTTGCCGATGACACATAATATTCATTCATTCATATATTATCAAACAATAAACACTCAATCGTACCGGTATAGAAGTTCAAAATGAATATTGTTTCAGTGTGATTCATCTGATGAAACTATATGAATGAATGAATATTTGGGTTTTACGGCGCGTCAACATCTAGGTCATGCTAATCTGATACATGCATCTGATTGCTACTAGTAATGATGCCATATATTATATTTACCTTTAAAATTATTGCATTTACGTCAATATATTTATAAAATCTTGAATATAAGCCTACATCCAATCCTCTCTTTTGTTGTTTGTTTACTAATCAGTTTTTTGTACTGTAACCCATTGAGATTATTTTGTTTTGCTCATAATGATTTCTTTTAGAAGGCCATGCTTGTAAAATAATGATCTAGAAAGCTGGGTATGTCCAGTAAAATGTCGTGCTCAAAGAGGCTGTGTTTCTATTTTATCTCGGTAATTCGACAGTAAAAGTTACAGGTACGCGCTTGTGTCAAACCGAAAAACCTATCAAAATTACCGTAGTAGAACAGAAAAGTAAGAAGTTCACCCCAATTCCATTTATTACAAATTTCTCATTGTTGGCAGTGGTATTACCGTACTACATTTTGCTTGCCATATTGCATCTAGTAGCGCAATCTGTTGTTACTTTTACTGGCAAATACCATTCAAAAACATGAAACCAATTTTTCGCCCATTGGTTACAGGTTAGCCACCATCCGCCAGTCAGTGTTGGGTACGCCGAGTCTAGGAATTTCATCTTTTGGCAAGACGCTCGTATTAAGACCAAGTTCTGGGGGAAGTCCATGGAATTCCAACCTACAGGTAATTTATATTTATCGTGAACTAGATAACAACTTGGAACGTACCTGATAGATTTTATGTGTAATTTTTCAATTGAGTTTTAAAAGTGTTGAAAGCTTTTGAAACTGATTCAAAAGTAGAAATACTCATGGTAGAGAGCCTGTTGATAGAACACAGAGATGATTATACACAAACATTTGAGATGACTATTGTCGACTATTACCACGTACCGACTAAGTATCGGCTATTACCTTGGTCACAGTAGAGTAGTGATAGCCTAATCACTAATTGGTATGGTATCAAAAACATTAGTGCTTAGAAAGGTTTACAGATAGATTTCAAGGTCATACTGCGGGATACATTCCCACTTCACGCCTACGTGTACATATGAAATGTTCTACTTACGTAGTGTCACCTACATTGTATTAGTGACACTCGCTTTAATTCCGGTCTGAATTTGTAAAAGAAATAACAAACCGGGCCTTGGAGTGAATTTTATACCTTCCGCCCTTGTCGTGACCTCGTTTCACGTCATGACTTCGTCTCACGCTACTGTCTGTCCTCCAGGCGTTGTGAACGTGACGCTGCCGAAGCACGGCGACCATTACAAGTTCAACAAGGTGACGACGTGCGTGCACAACCTGTTCAGCGGTCAGCGCTGGGTCGACCAGTACGGCGAGCTCAAGATCACCAACGGCAAGATTGTCTGTAAACTAACATTCGTCAAGGTGAGCATTTTAACGGCACGAGTGCTAACGCGCTTGCTTTGTGTTAACCGGGAGATGAGGGTGGGTTGGACCTGGATTCGATCCCCGGCACCGTCCATTTTGATACAATACGTCCCATCTAGAATATATTACATGCATGTTGCCCATTGCAATTGTAGCATTAATTTTTATTCGTCAAGCTGCAAGTGCGCACTTCGTGTACAGTCTGTAAAAACGTTGGTCATGAAATATGCGTAGGTATATATTCTATTTGATTTTTTTCTTCAATTTTGGAAAATTCTATTATTTGTGTGATCGCAAGTGTACATAGGTGTTGGTTGTTGTCTGACGCAGGCCAGCTATTGGTCGGCCAAACGCCATGAGGTGTTCGGAACGGTGACCAACGAGGGCGGCAAGGTCGTGCGGAACTTGTTTGGCAAGTGGAGCGAAGCGCTCTACTGCGGCCAGGCGCCATCAGCCAGGTGTATCTGGAGGCCAGGTAACCAACCGAATGCTGATACATTCCCTAGGTTCCAACTATTAGACCCCAAATTGGGCTCGAAAATCAGGCCCGAATTCCCAGTCCCTCCGTCTCTTCACTCTCTCCATGATCCAAGCCATCCTTACTCTTTTCTTGTTTCAACCAATTCTTTCCATCAAACTCTATCTCCCACCAGCAACCATTGTCTACTTTCCAGTTCACTCTCATTTTTCCAATTTTCTCTCTTAGTCCCATCGGCCATCTCGCTGTGGTGCAATCACATTTAATATTCAATACCATATTGAATACAATTTAAAATGATCTCGTGTACAAAGACTTGCTGTAAATAGTAAAACCGTCACAGAATGTAGAAAGTAGGAACCTAAACGTCTTCTAGCGAATGCTCGGTATTGTAACTGTATGTGCCATGTACTTGTCCAGGTACGATGCCCGAGGATTACGAGCTGTACTACGGCTTCTCGAGGTTCGCCATGGAGTTGAACGAGATCGAGGAAGACATGGCCAAATATCTTCCAATCACAGACACACGATTCCGTCCAGATCAAAGGTGCGCACTCGATTGTTGGCGTGAACAATGGAATTAAGGTTTTCATTTTTGTGATGAAAATGGAATTGATCATTTTTACATTTTCTCAACTGGGTCGTGATCTTTTTTTTTTAATGTCAAATTGTTAGCATAGAAAACTTGACACAACCTCAATGTTCCCCTAGGGTTGAACTAAGGTTGACAAGGTAGGTTCGTTTGGATGGGGCACGACAAGGGTGATTGAATTGAATATTGGATTTCATCGGCTCGTCACCGGCTAGATTAAAGTGCGTCATAAGTCGAGTAGTGGAGATGTATGAAATGAGTAGGTCAGATTGTGACTGAATATAACAGTCTCTTGTCAATGCAAATATTCTATCAAATACTTATGACATTTAAACGTACAATAGGAGTTTTTATATAAAACGACACACTGTTTAGTGATACGATACACAAGGGTTATAGGTCTACCGTCTATCCAAAAGAAAAAAATCAATTTAGTGGAAGTTATTGTAACAATATAGCTTTATTGAAAACATGTTAACCATTCTATTTCAACAAGTAAATCAAAGTACCTAGTCCTACTTGAAAATAAGAAAATATTGAACGAATGAATAGCAGGGTTTCAAGGTGCATTTACATCATAGTCATTTAGTGCCTGTAAGAAAATATTTTGAATAATTCTACATATTTCATTAGAAGTTTCTGGTAGTTGTTTGACGTTTCCCTTCCTTTGTTTGTTTAGGCTGCTAGAAGAAGGTAACTTAACATCTGCGGAGAATTTGAAACTGCAATTAGAACAATCACAACGTGAAAGACGGAAACGGAAAGAACAGGCCAATATTCAACATCAGCCGAAATGGTTCCGGTGAGTATTTCCTGCGCACGTACGTCACCTAACGACTTGCAAATTACCCTCCTCACGAGGTTACTGAAATGGGTAACCCTCAATACATCTTGGTCGTGACATAGCTGGTGACAGAGATTTGTATATGTGCATATCTAGTCTACTGGGGTTCGAATCCCATCATCGTCGGCAGAGTTTTTTGTGGTTTCCTTCGGTCGTTCAGGTTAATATTGGCATAGTCACTTAACACAGGCCTTAACCATTTCCTTCCCACCTTTTTGAAAAAACAATATGGTTGTGACTCTAGCGTTATTGTAAGTTGTAACACAGATTTTTGTGGTGTGCGTGCAGGAAATGCAGCGATGATACGTGGGAGTGTACGAATACGTACTGGGACTCGCGCAAGAATCCAGGCTTCATGAACATGCAGTTTGAAGCACTCTGGTGACTTGCCCATAAAATAAGGTAAGCAGCTATCGTTGTCACGTAATATATAGTTTATGAACTGCGGATACTAATTCTTGTTTTTTAGTGTCACCATTTGAGGGGAAAAGCGAAAGACTATCACTAAAAATGTACACTAGATTTTTTTTTAACTATTTTTTTTAAATGTAACACCCTTCATACCAATTCAACATTGTGTTTCAAGATATTTTGTGTCCACATGTCAATATAGGGACCCTTCTACCTTTCGGATTTCTTTTCTTCCGTTGCTTAACAACCCGTTTTATTATAGTTCCTAGACAACAAAATGAAGAGTATACTGGTATCTGTATTGAAGTTCCAACTGCAAAGTATCATTTTCAAAGTCCCATGGAATTTAAAAAACGGATCACAAATTCTCTCCACCAAATATAATTGAATTTTTCCCTCCACATATAACAGGCCTAATAATGCCTGCCTCGAACTATCTAATCGTCGTTTTTCTTACCGCGTTGTTTTCGGTTGCAGATGTCCGTCAGCTTCAATAAGGTGCTACTAGCCAGCGAACAGTACAACACCACTTAGACATAGATTAGCGTGTGTAAATATGTAGCATTGCCAGGCATTGAGGCCACATTCATTCACTGTGTTCCAATTTGCTTTCAACAGAGATCGTTAACATACTAAAGTGGGCTTCGGAAGAACTTGATTAGAAAGGAATATTGTATAGAATTTAACTTTGGAAGAAGCAGTAAGGATTTGACGACTAGTGATGGGCGTGGCTTATTAGTCGTGCGGGCACTGAGAGGTGGCCTAATTGGTATTAACAAAATCCCACTTAATAAACAGCCCACTCGATTGGATTTTACGTTTTGTGATAAAGTGCGTGGGTCAATCACTAGTTGTTGTTACATAATCTAAGACATTGGATTTTATTTTTGTCAGGTTCGTTGGCATTGTTGAATGTTAAGTGTCGAACAAGATGATGATAAATTCTAATGAATTGGGAAGTCCAAAAAAATCTAGGTGGTACTGTGTTTTAAAAGTTCAGGTGATCACAAACATGGTAGCCATCATTCTGGTGGCTAATTAAAAAGATTAATTCAGGTGATATCGAAAGATGGCTTCACCTTTAAGCGGGCCTTACATGACGCGGATTGTGTGCGGATCCGCAACCGCGAGCGGACCAAATCGGCCATATTGGAATATCAGCCATTCAGATTGGCTAATATTACAATATGGCCGATCCGCGTCCGCTCGCGGTTGCGGATCCGCACACAATCCGCGTCATGTAAGGCCCACTTTATGCTGTTTTCTGATTGTCACAACAGTCACCTAGCTTATGATCACCGCTTCCCGTGCGCCATCCAGTTGAGGCACTGCTTTAGAAACCGAAGTCAAGGTAGCCGTGGGTTCGAGTCCTGCATTTGTAAACATCATTCATCCATAATCCGCTCACTTGTACCCACAAATAGCGTAACTATTGGTGGAGTCGTCACGCAAGCTTTGATCACTTATCAGCTTATGATCTCTCAAAAGTTTGATTCGCTGCAACCTAAATGTTGTTCTAGCTTCCCAATTGAATCGCTTACGATTTGTGTCGGTTTATTCCGTATTTGACATTCTTACAGCCCACTTTAGTAGACGCCCAACGATCTTCGTCAACTAGCATTTGCATGTGTGTTGTGAGATATCAGTTCTCACGACGCGTATATACTTTTAACGCGGCCAACATTTCTTTGAGCAAACTGCCTAGCGTGCATCGTGCTTAGTTTTACTTACATTATAAACTAACAAGCCAACGTGCAATGTCTACGAGTGATCGGGATTTAGGTTTCATTTTGAAAAACGATTATTGGCCCTCGACTCGTAAATAGGTAGTTATTTTTGCGAGGAGTAAAAGCTTTGATTTTCATTCTACTTTTTATAGCTTGGAAGATTTGATAGCCTTTTTCGTTTAAAATTCAGATAGTTACAGAAAATTTTTATAGATTTAATATTTCCATATAATTTTCTTTTCTGATTTTTTTATCTTCCGTCACCAATATCTAATATATGTAGTTTCTACTTTTTACCCATCTACGCATCATTTAAGTATCAATACGGTAATATTGCCGGTCAATTTTTAAACTGAAAGAAAGTGAGTGAAATATAATAATGGTTGTGACAAACATAATTAAGTAGAATCGAGGATAGCAGTAAATACGCCGAGAAATGAACAGTTTATCTGTAGATATCTTGCACTCGCTTGATGAGATCGTTTTCAAATTGTGCGATTAGATCGGTCAAGTCAAAAACTGATAATTCAACATGTTTACGCAATAATAAATGTATGTATAAACATCATTTAAGGAAATTCTGCCATCAAACTCGATACGAATAAACAAATATCTCGAGTGGCTAGTCGATATCCTAACGAGTTAGCGTAAACGTCATCTGTGATACATGTTTTATTACGATGTCGGTGCCACTGCCATGAATTTCTGCTGGAACGCAAATGTTGGCAGTGCTAGCTACAAGTGCATGTGATTTGACGATTTGTACCGTGCAGTTGATTTTTGTTATGTTTGTTTTCCGGTGTTTTGTGTCACCCTGCTTGTTACCTACGTATTACTTATTACGTAGAAACGAGAAACTATTTAGTGTCGTACTAATCAGAATTGACGTTGAGAAGTTTCATGTTTCAACTCCCCTCAAGTTTATATCAAGTTATTGGTGCTCGATTATACATTATCTGTTGAACTCGCTAATTGATTTATAATCCTGGGTGCCTAAGTATATATATTATAATAATAATTGCCAATTGGTCAGTAATCATTGAGAACTGAGGTTAAACTACCCTGTTAGCCAAAATCAGTACAAGTAGTTGTTAATGAAAGATTTAACTTATTCATTGGACCTCATTTAATTATTCTCAACTACTTTTAACTACTCCGTGGCCCATTGTTTAGCCATGGGAAATAAGCAATAGGCCCAAGGTATACTTATTTAACGATGATAATTATGGATCTTTATATATTTAATTTATCTTCACTGTTACTAGACCCAAATGACCAACATTTATGTTTGAAAGTTTTAACCACCCACGTTTATTTGGGGTTGTTTCACGTTAGCTGCATTCCCTTGTAGGTTTATATCCGTACTGAGCTTGCTGGGTTTCCACGTTCTAATGGCCGACTCTTTCGTCACTTTTCCTTACCGTGCGTGTACTCTACTTCTCTAGCGTGCCCGTTTTGGAGTAGACCTTGTTTTAATGCCAGCTTTCCATTATTAATGTATATAGAATTGTTTCTGTGCGCGATTATATTTTTAGACGTAAGAGCTACCCAATCAAATTATAGATAATCGATTAACTCTTCTGCACAAAAGCGTAGGCGGCGTGGTACGTCATGACCTTGAGAGTTCACGACACGTTGCTTGGCAATCGTACGAAAATTTGCTCGATAGTAGATTATTTACTATGTAGCTAAACTAATCCTCCGAGATACAAGTATCAATTATTGTAATCAATAGAGAATATCAGTCTGTATGAATTATATTTTGGGAATTTTTAGAAAATTCAATTTCCAGGATGTAACTCTTCCTAGCGTCTTCGCCGCTCGAATTTCACTCACAGAGTTGCTGCTAGACACTTTGTTTCCATGTCCCCCCCTTCTTTTCAATCACTTATTTAGCTGTTGGTGTCAAATATTTTCCATATGCTGTAAGGCCCTAATCGTTGCTCACGCAAATTGTTTGGAATTAAGAGAAACTCTAAGATGGCCAAGTTGACAATCACGTAGTTGATACATTATCGAGTTGCTTCTTTGAGACGGGAAAGTGAAGGAGTTTCTTAGTAGACATTGATAGTTGAGTTATCGAACTATTTTTTTCACGGCCGCAATATCTCGACCGATGAAGCAAAATATTCCATAACCTTGAGGCCTAGATGAAGGCCAAGCAACGGTGATAAAAATTGCAGCAGTTGACGTTATTCACTGAACCTTTGCGGTTTTCGATTATCTATCATTATTAGCAACTCTTCTAGATTGTTATGATGCATGCACTTTCCTAAGGAATCTGTTTCACGTAAAAGCGGAGCAAAAATGGTTTTGGTCAATATTACCAAAATGTGGAATCACTATGATCAAAATTTTAAGTTTTTAGTCTTCCTTCGTCTATAAAAATGTGTATAATGACTAATAAGTAGGCCTACATTATGTATTAAAAATAATACAGCGTGATTTGTTTAGATGACTGATATTCTCTTTTGTTAGCTTGTAGGGCCAAGTTTTCCATTAGCTTATAAATCGAGTTACCTTCCTTGCATAAAAGTTTATAGAGAGATTGCATGTTGCCAACTGTATAAGGTTGCTGCTGCACACTTATTGAAATGTTATTGGATTTATTGGAGTCTAACAAACATAAAATTATGTTGAAATCACAGCGCTTGAACCTAACTACATGTTGAATACAATTTTAGGTCATCTTTAATGTAAGTGATTTCTTAGTTTCTAAGCTCTCTTAAAACGAAATGTTCAAGACAATCGAATTTAGAATTTTATGAAAGTTTGAATATTATTGATTTGATAATAAGATATTTGCTTATTAACTTGCCTATGGCTTTACCTGCCGATTAGAATTGTATTGTTTTGTTATTGCAGTATGGTGTGATTATTGGGGCTCAGAATGCAATTAGAAAATGGCTGTACTTTTATTGTTTCTCAATTATTGTGGAAAATAAATTTCAAATTGTAATTATTAATGTTATAGGTTAATCTAGCTTGGCCAAAATTTGGAAACAGTCAAATCTTTTCAATGCAGATATACTTTCGATGAATATTACTCATTTTATTTCCTAAATAATTAATGTACCGTAATTTTTTTCTCATATATTGAAAAAAACTTTTCTGTGTGATAATCTTCTGTCTTCTATTGCAGACTTGCAAAGGAAATACTTTTAGAGTCCAACCCATGTAAAAAAACAGTCACCTAAATGTCATCCTGACCCCTGAAATATCTGCTCTGGCTGGTGAATCTATGGCATAACCAATCATGTGCAGTACTGCCAGAAACTAGTGTGATTATTCCTTCAAATTATCCTGTCGGAATACTGTAACATCTGGACCCATACCACGACAACCACTCGGAATAACGTCCTATTCCTATACAGCTCCCAAGGACTAGTAAGTACTATAATTAGTTGAATGATCCTTAAAACAAGCTGGTTAGTACGACAATTTGTCCACATTTATTTATTTTCGTTGTTGTTGTTATAATTAAATAGCTTAATAGTGTAATGTGAGCTACTAAATATGATGAATTATTGTTGTCAAAGATACCGTAAAGGACTCCCCCCCCCCCCCCCCCCCCCGTGCTCTGCTCATTCAGCGTAGGCACAGCTTTAGAAAATGTAATCATGACGGTTGTGGGTTCAAGTCCCACATAAGACGAGGGTTTGTTTGTAAACAATCTTTCACCATTTCATTATCACCTGGTCATTAGTACCCTCGAATATCCTAGCTGTTGGTGTGGTCATTGAGCACCATTAAAAATAGAAGAGAGACGAAGATTATGACTGTTATCATCGTCAATTGCCGTATAATATCGAGCTCATTGTATAGAAAGCAATACCCAATCAAATCCCTAGTCCCTTGCAGCTACAGTGGTTTAGGATGTTATTAAGTGGTTTATGAAGTAATGGTCAAGTCCAGAGAAATATTATCTTCTAATCTTGCTCATCTTGCTAAATCTGTTCAACGAATCGCTTTGTTTGTTCAACACTAAACATATTATATGTATTATCGTTGTGCTGGTTACACAACAAACAGATGTTTATGTACATAATGTTAGTAATCTTAAGTTTTTATAATAATAGTATTTTAGTATGTACTAATTATTACGTTCATTGGAAAGTTGTATAATATGATAGGATCATAACAATTCTTTATGTGCTTAAAATAAAATATAATTCATTAGCAATATAAATATGAAATTGTTTCATCTCAATCCAGTTTTTACATGTTCGGTAATGGGTATACATATTTGTTTCTCTAGTTTCTCAACATTTCAGCGCATTAGTTATCATCTTGCTGGTGGGTATTATTTTTAAAAAATATCCATATCTCATATATGTCTTTTGTGCATTATATAATGTTGTTGTACTGTTGTTACTCTATAGAACATCGTGGTGCTGCCTAACACGATATATCAAAATATTAGATACAACAAAGTGCTACTTATCAAATTCTAAATGCGTTTGGAGGAAAAAATAGAAACTAGGTTTACATGTCTCTAGTGATTGCTTGTGGCAAAAATGGACCTTCACCTTATCAAAATCAGAGCGAAAATAATAGCACTTGTTTGTAGTTCTAACTATGGCACCCAATGTAATTCTTCCATTTATATGGAAATGATCTTTCAAAAACATGACTCAATAGAGGCAAATTGTATTTTTTCCAATTATAACGAGTGGTATTTTTTGTGATGTCGATTCTTGGTAAACGGCATTGTTTGATGAGACACAAGTAGTCTAGGAAACATTTAAAGAAGTATTTATTGCGTTTGATTGGTATTGGAACCGCCTCGTCTGATTATGAATAAACGCCCGTATCTTGGATGGGACGAAGAGCAAGAGATTGCCCAGGCTAGAAGAGTACGTAGAATCATCGTTAACGTTATAGGTTATAAGTAACACGTTACCAGGTATACGAAATAGTACATGGATTTCATCACATATATATATATATATATATATATCATGTTTATAGTTTTTTATTGACATTTTGTAGAAAAAATATATAGTTTTTTGCAGATCCCACAAAGCCTATGTAGTTGTATCTATGCCCTATGGCTTGAAAATATAAAAATAAAAAGGAACCTGAACCCAAAATAAAGTGTAGAAGTTACAGATTTCCAGAAATGAATAATAATATAGTTGACTTGTGCCAAAAATTACACCTCTGACAAAAATTAGTGGAATAGTGAATGATGATGAACGAATCAAAATATCGTAAAACGTGAAGAGACCAAAGAAGTAACGCGTTCCGAAATATTTGTGTGTGTATTTGTGTATTTAACAGTGGTTAACGCGGTCGCTTCATGTGATTTGGGAGACGAGGGGAATTTCAGACAGGGTTTGATCCCCGCCGCCGTCCATCTTTACAGGGTTTTTTTGTGGTTTTCCTCTGTAGTCTAGGCTAATGCTGGGATAGTTCCTTCCCATTACCCAAGCAACCTTCATCTCATTAATCATCCATCCGACGCCAAGAGATCTTCGGTATCATTACAGTGCGTCGTTAAACCCAATATGAATAAAATAAAAAACATGTGAGTTAACATTCCCCTCAGGTTCTAAAGAGTAAGGGAAGTTTAGCCGATAAGAAGATCTGGACCGCTCCGAGCGAGTGCGACAGGTGTACCAATGTGCAGGTGCTCGAGGCACTCAACAAATTCCGATTACAAGACGTGTTCTACGATGCCGTCATTCGAGTGGGCGATGGCGGTGTTTTCCACGTCCATCGCATCGTCTTGTCATCGTACAGTAACTATTTCAGGTATTTATAGGACATCATAACCCTGAAACTAGATTTTAACGAATAATCAAAATAATTATTTTTTCAACGTTGGAGAAAACTAGAAATCATCATCTCAGTTTCGGAAATTATTATTGATTTATTTGTTCTCCAGGACCCGGCCTTTTTTCCAAGTCTTGACGTGGACATTACTCGATTCGGTTCATGTTTCTAATTCTATACAGAATCGCCTCGGTAATGCCTACGTCATGACTCATGGTCTCGGGAGGACAAGAATATTGATAAAAATTTCTGAAATTGTGATGATGATTTGTATATTCCACTAAAATTAAATATCGTAATTATTAATTAAAAGTTTAGAACCTAGTTTAAGGGTTGTGATGTCCTTCAAAGAATACCAATTTGGTTATGAATTTATGATATCACGTATTGAATATCGATAATGTCTTTGTTATGTTTGCTATTTAAATACCCTGAATAATAATTAGCTAATTGATACTTGATTATGAATTCTTTCAATCAGACCAAAGTAATCTCAGTACAATGTTTAAATGATATGCCTACTTTTTATGTGCAAATTTGGAATTAAAAAGACTGGTCTTTATCGGTTGGCATCATTTTCTATAGAAGTTGGTGAAAGTAACCACATTCGTTGCTGCACCATTATTGCTCGGAGACCATTTTTAATCGATTTCAAGTTTTAAAAATTTTGGACAAGAATTGTGTCGAGGATCCTTGAGACATAAAAGTGCTTCCGAATGTCTAGAATGACACTGAATCCCGTGTCTGATATCCTTCGTGTCATCTAACCACGTTGTTTTCTGTCCGTAGAGTGCTATTCACAACGATTCTCCACACCGACGAACTGAGAATGTGCACGTTGCCGCAAATAAAATCACCAATCATGAAAAACCTTCTCGACTACATGTACCTGAACCGCATCTACTTGAACCAATACAACATAATCGAAATCCTTGACGCCTCCGACTATCTCAACATGGTCGAGGTCCTACGTCTCTGTTGCGAATACATAGCGGAAACTTTATCGCCCGAGAACTGTTACAGCAAACTGAAGTTTGTAAGAAATTATAAAGACAAACTGTGTTTGGTGTTAGCCGAAACGGTATACAATTATCTGATGCGTCATTTTGTCGACGTGTCGGTACAAAGTCGAGAGATTTTAGATATGCCAGTGGCCGAGTTGAAACTGGTGTTGAGTGCAGAGGAATTGAACGTGGATAACGAGGAATATGTGTGGGAATGCGTGCTCCGTTGGATTAGTCACGATCTACAGAACAGGAAACAGCACATGGTAAGAGAATATTACGACAGTAAAACCATTCTAGTTCATTATCCATGGAATGAGGTTCAGTCGGTCGTGGCATTGCCTTGGACATTGAATTCAAATTCAGCTTGGTTTCAAGTCCCACACAGTATCAGGCATGGGTTTTTGAACTCATTCATAACAAATTCATATCCTCAAATAACCTAGCTATTGGTTGGGTCATCAAGCAAAGAGTAATTATCATAATGAATCTAGGTACAACTCTGCAGCTGTCATTAAGTGACAGTTTTTTTTAAAACAGTTTGCTTGTAGTTGTTGATGTGAAAGTCAAGTTGTTGACATTTTAATTATTCATAGAAGAAGAAAAAACATTACTTTCACAATGTATTGTTCTAAATAATTCTAATTGAGACATGAATATTTGCATTGTAGTTTTTAACAAAAATAACATGCAAATACCAAATATGAACAATTTTCATGCTACTGTACATGTATACAAAAAAATTATCAACTCTTGCAATGAAGATGAGTAGGTAGTAGGTAGGCCTACTAGTGAAATATATAATATAATTCCTAAAAAACTTGGAATTTCTGTAGGGGACAAACTGATGACAAATTTTGGTAGGGCCTACTAATTGAAAATTATTTATACTGTTTGTTAGCCTACTCCAAATTTAAGTGTGAGTATGATACAAAATAGCAATACAGTATACAAAAATGACTACCATACATTGAACTGTTGAAAACAATATTAAATATAACAATATAGAAAAATATAACAATATTTATTCATTTTATCGCTCCAGGCAACCTTATTACCTCACGTGCGATTCGGTTTAATGGATCCCAACTTCTTCCTGGAACAAGTGCGTTCCCATCCGTGGGTGAAGGGGAAAGAGTGCCGCCCTTACGTTTTAGAAACTATGAGATTCTTATCGAAACTCAACGAAACATATGCGGTGCACACCGGTGAGATCTGCAGGCCACGACTCACCAGCGACTTGCTATTTGCTGTGGGCGGCTGGAGCGGGGCCAAGCCTACCAACACCATCGAGGTTTACGATTGCAGGTACTGCATTCGAGCATAACAAACTTCATAGTTTTTCTTTAGTTTTTGGGGTAATTTTCATTAATTTGTCTTCTGTACATTCTAAAAAATAATCAAATAACATAGCTGTTGGTTGAGGCCT
Source organism: Brachyptera putata (assembly GCA_907164805.1). Taxonomy (NCBI): domain Eukaryota; kingdom Metazoa; phylum Arthropoda; class Insecta; order Plecoptera; family Taeniopterygidae; genus Brachyptera; species Brachyptera putata. The sequence continues at coordinate 16,112,284 of OU015469.1, read as the reverse complement.
TGGGCAAATAATAATAATCCCAACGAATATGTATTATGTTATGTGCATTCCATGGTAGACTGACCATGGCAGGAATCAAACCGTGGTCTCCTGAATGACGGTTCAGAAAACTAGCCATACGACTACTCGTCTCAGTACCATCCTATCCTACAAAAAAAGTTATATACTGTACAGTGAAACCTCTATGTATCATTCATTTTTTTCTCACCCCACTCCCATATAATCAATGATGAATTTTCCTGGATGGATTGTTTCCTTGCATGGATGGTTTTATATTCCTGGTCCCTTGAAAAACTATGTATAGAGGTTTAACTGTATTACCAACATTTTACTTCACTAGACTGGTAACATCTTACTGAACCTGAAAGAGTATCTTTATTCCAGGCTTGAACGGTGGCTGAGTGTATCTCACGTAGACCCCGACGGTCCGAGAGCCTATCACGGCACAGCTGTCATCGGGTACTGCATCTACGTGATTGGCGGGTTCGATGGCAGAGCGGTCTATCACAGCTCGTGCCGCTGTTTTGATGTCGTGAAGAAAGTCTGGAAGGCAGCTGCTCCGATGCATTGTCAGAGGTGTTACGTAGGCGTTGCGGTCAGTGAAACGACATTGGGAATATGTTCAAAATGAAAAATTGGAAAACCTATTTAAATTCAATAATAATTTTTTTTATATTTTAAAGAATTTCAAGACGAGTGGATAACACACTGAATCGTCATTCAGGAGACCGTGGTTCGATTGCCGTCATAGTTGACCATCCTGACTGGGGTTTTTCATGGTTTCCCTCTGTCATTCAGGTCAATACTGGGGCTGGTTCCTTAACAACAGGCCACGACCGACTCCTTCCCACTATCCAAAAACACCTAGTAAAATAACTTTTCATCTCATCATCCCTTCATCTCCTATACTATTTTCCGACGCTTATCGGAACGAGCATATGTCGCCATTCGGCCGAGGAGTACCGTATCTCTGTAAGTAATATAATTATATCTATGGCGGCTGGATCGAGTCCTGTTGTAGGTGTACGTTCTTGTAAATGTGTAACATAACTTCATCGTTTCATTATCACCCACTCATTCACACCCTATGTACAGTTGGGATGATTAAGCACCGCTGAAAACAAGTTCACATTTAATAAATTAATCTTACTTATTTTCACCTCACGGTATCTGAACGTAATTCTAGACAATGGGCAACGCGGTATTCGCGATGGGCGGCTATAATGGTGTCTACCGTCAGAACACGGCGGAGAGATACAATCCCGCGGACAATCAGTGGACACTGATCGCTCCGATGAACTTGCAACGATCGGATGCCAGCGCGTCTGCACTCAATGGTCGCATTTACATTGTCGGTCAGTAACACAAGCAACACTGTAATATACCGGAAGATTGTTTTAGTTTCATAAATTCGTAAATATAAATTCATACCATTATCAAGATTTGATATGTTTACTCGTATTGAAAGGTTCGATTTCGATTTTGCGGAATCATTTGTACGAACTTTATCATCAAGATTTCTTTTGGTGAGCATCAGAGGTCTGTTATATCAATATTCCATTTTTTCGTTCTTAGTCATGTCAAGAAACGAACGAAACAATGACTTTAAATCACATTTATGATGTTTATAAAATTAGACTTTTTCCGCCAGGTGGGTTCAACGGCCTCGAATGTATTAACTCGGTCGAAATGTACGAACCGTCACACGACCAGTGGACGATGATTGCTCCGATGTTCAACCGTAGAAGCGGCGTGGGATGCGTCAGTCACAAAGGCTACTTATACGCGATGGGAGGTTTCAACGGGCTGGCTCGTCTTGCCAGCGTGGAACGATACGATCCCGTCCACAACTCCTGGACTCAGGTCTCTAACATGATGTTTCCGAGAAGTAATTTCGGTTTCGAAGTTCTCGACAATATGATATTCGTGGTCGGAGGTTTCAACGGTGTGGCGACATTTGCCGATGCCGAGTGCTACGACGATAACAATAACACATGGTATAGGATTACGTACATGCACACGCATCGGTCGGCACTGACTGCTTGCGTACTTCACGAGCTACCCAACATCAAGGACTATATTCTTAATCCGGATGTGAGAATAAATCCAAACAAAAATAAAGCCAAGGTTCTTGAATTTGTAGATACTGAGTATAGAAATGGTCTTGACGAACAAATGGAAACTGATTAAACTTTGTTCGAACTCGATGTTTCTCAGATGATTTCTATAAACGTTTAATTGGAATCTGAGTTACAATTTTTTTTGGATCTGCAGTTTTGGAGAAAATGTATAGCCCTGTGTTGAAGTGGTGGCTGAAATAAATTACCAGTAAGCATAAATAAATTATTTCAAATTCAAATGTGGCTATTTCTTTTATATGATGTGTGATTTTTATGTACATTTAATGGAAGAAACTAGGTAATGGAAACTAATGAACTAATGGAAGAACTACCTACATACCTGTACCTAATGAAGTCAATTCATGTTTGAACAACTACAGTAGTAAGATCAAGTCCTTTACTTAGTTTATGCAGCTAAAAAATGCTATTTACAAAATAATAAAATGTAAAAGGGCCTACACACATATTAATCTACCCTATATATATCCATGGTGTGTAATAATATCTATGATGAGAAAGAAATGTTTTTTACAACTATTGTTGAGCATGTATTTATACTTTTGCAAGAGAACATCAAGTCACATCGAAACGGATTCATAAATCTGAAAGTGTTGAACGATGAAAATGTCTCAACAGCTGCCGAAATATTGAAAACATTTGTATTGGTTTCCAATTTTGTTGCTACGTATATGCAACAAGCCAACAATATAATGGAACAATTGAGCTACCTTGTCTTGGACTAAGTCAGATCAAAGTTTTTAGATGGACAAGTTATACATAAATATTGGGGAAATATTGATTTTGTATCTGCCATCTGGAGTGAGTCAAGATTGCTATGTGGCAGTGATTTTGTGTTTCATTTGTTAAGAAAAATAATTGAAAGAATTTTTTTTCGGTATACATTTTCAAATTACTCCAACACTCTCGGCATCAATTTCATAAATTTTCCGGTATGTTTATAATGCATTATTTATAGATGAATTGTTCACAGCCTATATTTGTAATTAGATGTAAATTTTGCTTACATTATGAATTTTAAGTAGGCATAGTGGATATGATATAGAACCACCCAGGAACTCCCTCATACACTAGTGTACAAACATCACTATTATAATGTTTATGACTGACAATCAATCTGGACCATAGCAATTACTCGTGGAATCACAAATGTAAAAGACTTCGACTAGTGTATCATCTAAATAACATTCTTCAGAGTATTGATGGAGCATCTGGGCCTTCCCCTGATTCGGCCAGCTCAGTCACTGCGTAAGACACGGAAGTGAAGTTGGTTGTGGATTTGAGGCCCGCATACGGCGTGGGTTTTTGTAAACCTTATTCATTTACCACCTGTTCCTTTTAACTCCCTAATAACCCAACTGTTACCTGTTGGAGGGGTTGTTGATAAACCATAATAATCACGGACATTTTTCTAGTCCCAACAGGTCACACCAAGCCAGCCTCGGTCCATCCATTGACAGTTTGTCAGTTGAAACCTCATTGCCATGGAGCAAAGTAACATACATGTAAGTTTTCAACTGTTATACAAACAATAAACATTTTAAGAATTATAATTTCCCAGCTTTTGAACTAAAAGCCCACGTTAGTATGTTCTATATTGGCAGAATTTTTAAAAAAATATACATTAAATCATCCAAAAATCTTTTCTCAATGCCCTCGCCTACATATTATATTATATTCAAATTGACAAATCACCTACATGTAAACATAGCACAAGCGTAAACGTACCAGAAAATGTTATTCAAATCAAACTGTAGGGCCTACCTAATGCAAGTAGGCCTACCAGTGTGTGCATATACCCTTACAAATGTAATTGCTTTGATAAGTAATACTAATAATAAAATAAATAAAATTTTATATAAGAATTAAATGTGGACTCTGTTTTTGTTTTTACAGGTGATAGCCGTACATTTTATTTTACATATTAATTTATCTTTGTTAGACATCTTTTCATGAATCTTGTAATCTTTTAGACTGTCAGTTACTAATAATTTATTCTTCACTAGTTTTACTAATTTATAATTTATTCTTTACATAAAGTTTAATATGCCAAAATTAGAAGTTGACTTGTTATTTGGTAACAGCCTACTTGAAAATATAACTCGAATATTGACATACTTGGTAACAGCCTACATGAAAATATAACTGAATGTTGACATATTTGGCCGCAGCAGGATGATAGTCGATCTAGCTCGTCCCGCTCGTGCGGTTCTTCGAGCTCGTCACAAGCCGGCTACTTGATGGCCGTCGCCCAAGAGGACATCAAGGTGTGCAATACATGCGGCCGACTTTGTTTCTACGTCAACCTAGCACAAAAACATGAGTGTCACGCAACGAAAACGATGGGCAAAGGTGGACGACGAACCAAATCAATCATTCGCAAGAAGAAGTCGCTGGCTTCGAAAGTAAGTCACTTATTAAGTGTTTGTTTGTCTCTAAACAAACGTTTACACTTCAGCGTTGAGTATTGGCAACAAGCGACAGGCATTCAATACTGGGATGTGTTTACTATCTAGTGTTGTAAAATGTGATAGTAGTACTTCAAAATGGCGGGTGTCGATATGAACGGTAATATTATTATTATAATCTACAAAATTAATGTACCATGATCGGCATGGACATTAAAATCTCATTTATTTAATGAATCACGTGCCTTAGCTACTCAGTGAGATGAAAGACAATAGGAAGCAGGGGAAGCTGCTAGTTACATTCATTTGGCACCATTCTATTTTCTAACCATTGTTGCATTATCTGTCGATTGGATGTTTTCAATATTTATTGCGAAATCCGATCAATTTTTTATTTACATTCAATTTTTGGTATCATTTTAAGCATGATTTTGTTCATTTTGTATCATTTTTTTAGGATCGGTCGAGCAATTTTTCAATCAAACGGCATTTTTAATTTAAAGTACGGTAAACTTGAATTGATTAATTTTTTTCAATTTCAGAATCACTCGGAGGCTATCACTCCGTCAGAAAAGGCGTTTGAACAAGACGGTTCTCGAGTGAACCAGACAGTTGCGCGAGTCTGTCAGTCCGATCTGCAGCGAGCGTCCGATAAAACGGTGCGCATCTCGCATCGCACTAGCATGTCAGAAGAGGTGCGTGTCACATGCGGTTATTGCGACAGGAAGTTCGCGCCAGACAGGGTCGTCAAGCACAGGGAAATATGTCAACGTCTGGCCGACACCGAGAAGAAGCCAGTCAAGCCAAAGTCGAAGGCCAAGACCAAAAGTGTTAAGAAACTGGTTGTGACGGTGAGTTGATAAACTGTAGTTTATTCGGGTCTGTTCAAATCTGTGCAAATATCATGATATTATTATTATTATTATTATTATTACCATATTATCATTAGGTTATTACTACAGTAATAGGCCTTAATTGGAGAACAATGATCTCATATCAAGTTTTGATATGAATGAATGAAATAGGAATTATTACTAGGCAAACGCAGCATATGCATTATAAGATAGGTGGATTATTTGTTTGAAATGTCCAACAATAATTATTTTGAATTATTTTCAACATTATTTTTGAAACTTTTTCAACAGTAGGCCTAAATTTGAAACATTCTCTACTTTCATTTTCAAACGTTTTCATCACAATTTTAAAAATATCTTCCATGTATGTTTAGAAAGAATAAAACAAATGTTATGAAAAAATTTTCGAGATAATTCGTATTGCTGTGAGCAGAAATTTATGAGAAGATTCCCATAGGCCTGAATGAGGAAAAATCTATCAACAATGTTTTTGGAAAATTATTTAAAAAAACATGACAAATTTGACAACTTATAAAATAACATCAATAAATCAGTAAACTAAATACTAAACACACTCTTCAGGCAGAAGAGCCCGAAAAGAAGCTCGACTGGAGGCGCAAACACGACGAGTTCATCAACGCCATCCGTGCCGCCCAGGTAATGAAAGCCCACCTAGCTGCTGGCGGCAAACTGAGCGACCTCCCCCCGCCACCGCCCAGCGACACCTCCGACTACGTAACGTGTCCGCACTGCGATCGCAAGTTCAACAAGACGGCGGCCGAACGGCATATACCGTTCTGCGAGACGCAACACCGCAGGGAAGCGAACAAGAAACCTGTCAGCGAGGCTACGAAGAAGAAACCGCGACAGAAACTTGTTGCCTCGACGAAATCAATCAAGAAACGTTAAAAACAACTATCAATATCAATCTGTAACTCAAGCCTGAAATGAATAAAATAACCATACAGTAGTTTGAAATATTTAACTTTGATTGATTAATGCTTTTGTATTTTATGAATGATGTGTGCACTCTGCAACTTCGAGATCTACTTGAGATCTCAACACTCGAGATCTACTCAGAACATTTGGGTTGGTAATTATTTATCTAAATATAATCACATCATAATTGAAAACTGTATTTCCAGTCATCATTGTCTTAAAATAATAGACTGTTACAAATAGGTAACTTTGTTACCATTTTTTTTTTTACAAAATGCTACAAATTATTGCAATTTAGTTTACCTGCATCTAGATGTATTATCCTTTAAATTCGATGTATTCTACAACAATGGAGATTGTTATACAATATGAGTCAATAAATATTATTACCGGTATTATAAAAAATCAGATGAGTAAAACGTACCTACTATCTAGGCCAATACAATTATTAAGTACTTTGTACCATGCGGTCTTTAAAGAAGTAGTTTGCACCAGACAGGGTAGTTATTTCATTTATTTATGTTCCTTCATTAAAAATTAATATAATTATTATTTCAAATTTTCAATACACATAAGATACATAATAAATATGACAAGATACCACCGAGTGGAAGAAGGGAAAAGAATTTTTGTATTTGCACATATTGGGAGTTGTGCTCAAATATGCATTCTGGTAATTATTGTTTAAAAAGCTTTAGTTAAAAATTGAACATTTTTAGCTATTTTAGAAGTTAGCTATTGGTTGTTTCTTCATGGCCATCTGAATGAATGAATACATCTTTATTTAACTTTAGAATACATCTCACATATGAGCAACACTAAACTTTATGGTTCACTGCAATCTAGATATTTTATTGTACATAATTATATAATTATTCTCCTTTATTGAATCCTATATTGGTACACTGCATTGATCTAATGGAGAACAAATAAATAAATGGTTGGTTTCCAAATCAGTCTTGCCGCCAGAAATAACCACCAACATGACGACAAGAGCAACAATACGTTGGCAATAGTGGCGTAGAATAGCGCGCTAAAATGTCTGACAGTCGCCAAATAGTGATAATTTCCGAGTTATTTTATTAAATTTTGATATTTACGTATTGTTTAATGACATAATCAACAGTCGAAATGGCGAAAGGGAAGCAAAAAGTACGTTTATCAATTTTCCAATGTTTGAGAAGCGTCGATATTCACTTCGATTCAGCTAGTGCAGGTTTCAGAGCGTAGGCACAACACTGTAGGGCCATTTACACTAACTAGGCCTATAGGCCTAACACAATTCCTAATCAGGGCCTAGGCCTAGGTCCTCGCTCAGTGCCCAATTATTTTTGTACCTAGATAGCATGAAGGTAGTCTAGAAAATTTTGATTAAGGCTACTTCACTATATGATGTCTATTCAAGACTGTTATTTCTTTATTGATATCTGATGATCAGCGCTTCCGTATTAAAGGTACATGCCCGGGCCCAGCCTAGGATGTCAAATATTTTAGGGGCGTAATCGTTACAGTATCTTGTGCGATTATGGCAGAGTATAATCCTTTTTTTCATAGTTAGCCTACGGTAAGCCTGTCTCATTGTCATATTCACCAAGTACTGTAATAAATCTGAATTCCCAGGAATTAGTTAGAAATGAGCTAACAGTATAGGCATAGGCCTACCGGTATATAACATTAATTGACATTTGTCTTAATTTTCTTCTCTTTTCTCCAGGTTAAAGATCTCAAAGAACCAAGCAAGGGTCAGATGAAAATATCCAGCTTTTTCAACAAGGGTCCTGCTACTAACAACATATCCTTGACAGCTACAACTAAACTTACAGTTAAACGTAAAGAAAACCAGTTGCCACTTAAACCAAAGACATTGATCTCTGAGCTTATTGTCATCGACTTGGGTGATACAAGTGAAGACTGTGATCGTGATGCGGAAATACCAAGAACGACGTCGACGACCCAGAAGCGAAAAATCAGTGAACCAAGTACAAGTCATGACAATATTGAAAACGAAACCAGTACAATACCTGACTCGGCCAACAGTGATTCGGATTTTGTAGATTCAACTCCCGTCAAAGAAGTTGTCCAGAAAAGGAAATTACGGAAACGAACGTCAAGTCCTCGTGTCATTTTGCCGACGGCTAAAGCTAGTCCATTGAAAACCTCCCCCGTTAAGAGTGTTCCCAAGGAGATAACTCCGAAAAGAGGCACTAAATCTCGAAAACGGAAAACGCCGCTACCAAGCCCCGAAGATATTATTGCTTCCGTTTCCATGTTATTGAATATGGAATCTCCTTTCAAGATTGTTACACCACCTGATAAGGTTAATGAGAATATTACGGCAAGTAAAAACACTAGCTTGAAGAGTAAGAATATTGCTCAAAACCTTTTTAAAGAGGATATAGATAATGTAACGTCAGATTCTTGTGTCGGTTTGACTAAAATATCAAGTAGGAACAAAATGTCGTGTAGGCCTATTGGTATAGCACCATTGGTTGAGAGTTTGTCTCCCAAGACTTCTCAAACTGTAGACTCAAACTCTCTTAGGCCTAATTGTGTTCAGAAGTTGGTCTCGCCCAAGTGTTCACCTAGAAAGAATAATATTAATTTCAAAGAGTTTAGTGGAAAAGTAACTATCCCAGAACCTAATCTTAATTCATCCAACATAGACACTCCTAAAGTACTCCATGAGTTACCACTAAGTTTGAATCCGAGAATAGTAAATGTAGCAAGTGATAGTTCGTCGTCGTCAAAGACCGACATACTTACAAGCGACAATTCAGTAGTGCAACCAGGTAGTAGTAATTCCGTTGATGGAATGTTCGATGATTTACTTCTTGATGAATGGGATTTTGACAAAATGTTGATGGAAGAAGAAGAAACCTTAAGCCTTGAAAAACTTCATCGATGTCGTGTGCAGAAAGTAACGCAAGTTGCGGGGAAACGAGAACAAATTCTATCGCTCCAGTCAACGTTGGATAAACAAGTGACTACATGCCTTCTTAAGGGGATGTGGTAAGCGATATTTCATATGCTACAATCTAAGGATTGATGATTGGTTATTTTTTGAAGCGAAGCAAAATTCCTTCGGAATAGCTAAGTCTGTTGTTTGTATGTCTGTAGGCCTATGTGGGTTCTGTCTAACTGTGTGTATGTGTGTGTATTTGTCTATCCAAATTGTTGGTGTCTCGGCCCGTGTTTGAGATAATTTGGATTTTGTGATAAATACATTGTTGGTAAAAATTGATTTGAACCAGGTTGGGTATTAATTTTGAAAAGAAATGTTGGTATTATTGTGAAAATTATTAGAATCTTTGAGTGCCCTAAACTACTGCCAGATACTGACATTGAAATGTATTACTTTTTTCACCTCTCTTGGGAAGGATGCACAATGTCATTATGAACTTATCATGCAGAGATGGAAAGGAATTGGTCGTAGACTGATCGAAGAAAACCAGTAATTCACATCAATGCCTGCGGGAAACACAAATAGGCACCAGCGGGAATCGAATCCCGGTCTCTTGAGTGATGCTTGAGAGTGTTGCCAACTGATGTACCGGTACAACCTCAGATGCTATTACATTCTTAACGTCCACTTCTATTCGTTGTAGGGCCAACTACGCTCTGTCAGTGGGTGACGTGATCAGCATCGAAGCTGGCCAATTGAACAGCGCCGACAGCCGTTGGTACGTCGACACCAACGTCGGCCTGTTGGTGCTGAACCCCGACAAGCTGATGTCGAGCACGGCTGTGGTCGGCTCGTTGTTCTGCCCGCGGAAGTCGGTGCTCAGCAGTTACTATCAGGGAATGGACAGCGAGTCGAGAGTAATGATTATTGGAATCGTTGTCCATGATCTCATGCAAAAGGTAGGCTATGATAGGCTTCATATGTGAATATGTGACGTGCGGTACCGGTAGTGTATTTTCAGGCCTACAGTTTTTTTTTATATATCTTGTGTTATGACTTTGTTTTGCACTTAACTTCATATTTCATGTACGTATTTCATTATTTGTTAATCCTGTTTTTTTTTTCCTGTACGTGAAAATTACTTGGAAAGTGAGTGTAATGAATGATGTTCTAGGTTCTGCAATATAAACTCTACCAACAAACAACCATTTTGAAGCTAGCTGACGATTTGTTGAAAGCACCGAACATGATCCGAATGCTTTACTCGTCGGGTCTTTCATTGGTCGATACTCGGAAAGAGATAGTGGAGTTTGTGCCACACATTGTTACGTTTGTTAAGCGTTATATGAAGAATACACCCGGCGCTACGAAAGCAGGCCTGCCTCCGACTAATTGGCAAGGTAAGAAGATTTTATTTGTTATTCCTTTTTTGATCTTATCTATATATATCTAGCCTCGTGCTTTAATTGTAGTTATCTTGCATTGCATAATTTCATTTTTTTTTTATCAACATCTAAATGTTGATGTACAATCATTGTTTACAAATTGAGGCTACTTGGAGGATATAGAAGACAGCCGCCACCGTGGTTCAGTCAACTATCGAGCCTCGTGCTTTAATTGTTCTTATCTTGCATTGCATAATTTCATTTTTTCTATCAACATCTAAATGTTGATGTAGGCCTACAATCATTGTTTACCAATTGAGGCTACTTGGAGGATATAGAAGACAGCCGCCACCGTGGTTCAGTCAACTATCGCACTGCGTTGGGAACTGAAGTCAGATCGAGCGTGGGGTTGTTTTTTTAAGGCATAAGGCTTGTTTTTTCGAAACGTCCTTTCACCTATCATCACTTCGTCGTTTCATTACCATCCGCTCATTTTTATCCCCGTACAACGCAGTTTTGGGCTGGGTCATTAAGCAGCAGCATTAAAAAAGATATAGAAGGCGTTTAGAAGCGGCATATCTTGTTTCTTCTAAGAGTTCGAGGCGATCTTGTCAGCAATTCACGTGATCGTAACAATTCCAGGTGAGATAACGGAGATCCGGGACATTGAGGAGAACGTGTGGACGCCCGAGCTGGGACTGAAGGGGAAGATCGACGTGACGGCAGAGGTGCGGCTGCACGGGCGAGGTCGCAAGGTCGTGCCGATCGAGATCAAGACGGGCAGGGCGTCGAGGTCGGCGGAACACAAGGGTCAGGTGATGCTCTATCAGATGATGATGGGCCAGACGAGCACCCAGGTCGATTCGGGACTCTTGCTTTATATCAGGTATGCCTTGTGATTGGCAACATTTTATCATTAGATGATATTTCGTTTCATATACCTCCAATTTCCCCATCATTAAAAAAATATATAGGCCTACATGTATCGATGGTGGAAAAGCAAAATATTGTAAGCGACATTTTTTTTTCATGATATACAATTCAGAAGGTCATCTGTATCAATGTGTAAAGTGTCGTGTCAATACATTAGGCGTGATCACCAATATAATTTTGTAGTAAGCGACAATTTGCGGTTCCCATTTTGTATATTTTGTTGTAAGCTCCAAATATGGTATGCAATTTCCCTAATAAAATACAACAAATTTTGTCGTGAGCACTAATTGCTGTGCTATTTCCTAATTATAATACAACATTCGCCCAAAGTTCGTAAATACTCTATGAATTTTCATGAAAATTTGTGACGATCTGTAAACGTATGTACGAATATCACATAAAAATTTCAAAAATTATATCTTCGAGATTGAATATATTGGACGCTTTCAGCTTCATGTGAAAAATATTCAAAATGGCGCTTACGACATTTTGCCTTTCCACCATCGATAGGCCTATATATTTTTGCATTTTTTTTTGTATATACTGTATTTACAGTTTACAGGCATATAAGACGCACTTTTTTTCCATTTTCAAGTCATCAAAAAGTCACATGCGCCTTGTAAAGGTAAGTGAGGAAAAAACTGTCACATTTTGCAATATATTTATGCACGCTGCTTGCTGAAAACTGTTTTTCTCTGATGTAAAAACATCGCAAAAACATCGCAAAAACAGTTCCCCTGAAACACTGCCAGTCCTTCAGTGTTACAGCATAGGGCAAACCCACAATGGTCCTCATCCTCTATTGTCATAAATGTGTCAACAAATGACAACAAACATACTCATAAAATATCCTTATGCCTTTTTCCTCCATTAGAGGTCAGGAGGTCAGACTCTGGATCATGTTACACTGAATACCAAGACAAACACTTTGACCCATCTGTTTATCATCAATCAACAATGCTTGCCTGGAAGTGTGCTATGGGTGATAACTGAGTCTATAGGGGGCTACTCTTTCAACACTATAGGATCCATAAAAATGAATCTAAACTTGGAAGATATATTATCAATATTGTTTATTGTCTAACAGAGTGGGTGTAGGGTAAAGGGACTGGAACCTTCTTTTTTGGTTACAAGGTCTCCTGAATCATGTTTATGACACGAAATATTGGGAATATGATACTGCATCTTATATAAGTGATCAAAAAGGTTTCCAAAAATAGAACCTGAAAAGTAGTGGTGCGTCTTATAAGCGGGTGCAGCTTATATGCATGTAAATACGGTAATAATATAATTTTTAATTTTACTATGATAACCAACTTCTTCCCAAAAAAAAACACCTAATGAAATTACTTTTCATCTCAAAAATCATTCACTGACGGTAATAGATCATAGTCATCGAGTACAGTGCAGTATACCCAATATAATACGTAATAATGCACTTGTCATATCTCCAGGGCTGGCATCATGGAGGAAGTGAAAGTGAACCACTGCGAGAAGGCTGGGTTGGTACACCTGCGCAATCAGCTGACGACGTACTTCGCCAGGTCGGCGGCGACGCCAGCCGAGGACGTCGCTCTCGCACCGCTGGCGTTGCCCGAACCGATCAGCCATCACAGTGCGTGCGAGAAGTGTCCGTACCTTCCCCTCTGCTCGACATTCCTTCAGTAAGCTACCGTTTCACTAGATCTCACCTCTCGGGGTTGGCTAGTAACTACTAACTACGTAATTTAGTAGACATGCTTTTTTTAAAAAAAGAATCCTGGTTTTGGTCATCTACCATCTAGAGTGTTTCTCACAGTTGAAGCTGGTATTTTCTATTATATAGTTGTAAACTATTACAATAGTTGAAAGAATGACCTGTCACCAGTGGCAATATTTTAGTTTCCAAACTGTTTTGACTTCACAGATTTAAGGTACCGGTATGGAGATGATATACCGTCAAATATTTGAAACGTTTCAGGCCAAATCGATTTGACCAAACTGTTTCCCAGCTGTGTGATGAGCATAGTACACGACAAAAGCTCAGTTACACTGTCGATGTATATTTTCGTTGATGCTCATCCTTACTAGATTACCTTTGTTAGGCCTAGGGCCTACCACATTTTTATTTCTATTATTTTTTTAATAACATCAAAACATGATACAAAATCATTGTTCCCCAATTAGGCTATGGATGAAAGTAGGATCTTTGGACGGGGCACTACGACTCACTTGGCGATCTTACCACCCCATTTTAATTATTTTAAAAAACAATCCTACAATGAACTTTGACACTAGGGCTGCACTCTCTTGGACCATACTTTTTCCCTGCAGATAAAAGTCTTCATTTTCCAAAAGTCCGGAACACATTGCATTGAATATAAAATGTGTGTTCTGTATTCAGACGTGATGGCGGTGATAAAGTGGAGGCCAGCAACCCTCTCAAGATCCTCATGGTGGCTGCCACCGCTCACCTCACTGACGCGCACATCGACTACTTCATCCACTGGAGTAGCCTCGTGCTATTGGACGATACGGACAAGACGTCGACCAATCAGGAACTGGCAGATCTGTGGACGCTCACTCCCGAACAGAGGTAACGACAAGAGGAATGTCGGTCTATCGTGTAGCCTTGGGAGATATGGCAAACCGCACGTCAGTGTATCGCTCCCAGAGCCATCATGATCGTTGGAATCAATTGACTAAAAGCATTTACCACAAATTACCACGAAGCTGCTGTTCTCTCTTTCCCTTTTACCCAATTCATAAAGTAGATAATTTATGAATTGCTAAAATTATTAAATATATTCATGACATTATTTGTAATACAGTGAAACTGCTATCCATCATTTTTCAAGTTACCAGGAAAAATAAAACCGTCCATGCAGGAAAACGATCCATCCAGGAAAATTTAACATTGATTATATGGGAGTGGGGTAAGAAAAAATGAATGATACAACCAGGAAAACGATGGATCTGGGAACGATCCATAGAGGTTTCACTGTAATTTATTTATTCATCATTTTATCAATTTATTCATCATGTAATTTATTTATCAAATTTCATGTGTAGGACTATCTTTATTTTATATACTTTCTTCTATCCTTTTCTATTGTACTTGTATTAGGCTGTCTACAGACTACATTACATAGATGTTTTTTTTTTAAAACAACAGGGAAGCCCGGGGGAGTTGTTTACGGGACGTTGCCATTGTTAACTCCACCGTCGACCCTAACGGGCGCCACCTCTACAACCTGTGCCGCCCGAACGCCGTTCAGACCAGTCTCGTCGCCGGAGATTACGTGGCGCTCAGCAGCTTGGACAGGGTGGCATTGTACACGGGCACAATCGTCGATATAACAGAGGTATAATACGATGTGTTCGATTATTAATAGTTTTCGAAATGTATTCAACTAATTTGTATGCCTTAGTAGGAAGTTGTTTCTACAACAACTTGCAAAATGTCTAATCATTTGTGTCACAACATTGCAATTGGGGTTCTTTTTGTATTATTTTAAGTTACAAAAACCCATTTTTTTCATATTGGTAGGCCTATTTCAAAATAATCCACGATCAGTCTCGTTGTAATGTACAAAGCATATTATTACCCTTATTGAAACATACAAATATGAAATGTATTTCAGTTTTTTACTCCAACTGTGATGCATAATTTTCAAAATTCACATGCAGTTCGAAATTTTCATCACAAATCAACTCCACATGTATCATTCTGTTGATTATTGCAGTCTAGCGTTAGCATCACTGTGGACCGCAAAGTGAGGCCGGACCACGAGACGAACCAGTTCCACGTCGACCCAATCTCCAACTACTCGACCTCGACCTACAACCTGATGTTCCTGAGTTGCCTCCTCGAGGACTCAGATCGAGCTGCCAGCCTCAGACGTACCGTCATAGACAAGTGAGTCTCGGTATACCAGCAGCTTACCTTGTTGTGGATTGTTTAATATCCATACTTGCAGCTTTTAGCACGCTCACGTAGTGCTATGAATATTTGGATTATTTAGTGAATTGAGTTTCCTTATCGAGGATTTGGATCGAGCTGCCAGCCTCTGACATAACGTTATAGACAAGTGAGTCTCAGTATACCAGCAGCTTGCCTTCTTGTGAAGTGTTCAGTATCGACACGTGCAGCCTTTAGCATGCTCACGTAGTGATGAGGATACATGGAGTAGTGAACTGAATTGTGCGGTGCATGAACTCCTGCAACAGCATGCAGTCCTTTGACTGCGCGCTAGCGACTGATATACCCATCCAAGTTATGGCTTATCGTACGCACGTCATTATGACGCGCGACACAGCTGGTTACTGATTGGTTCCTAACGTTACCGATATGTTTGTTTGTAGAATGCCTCCAACGTTCTCGAAGCTGCCTGGTACGGTGCTGACTTGCGGTCGTGAGGTGTTCGCTCAGCTGAACGTAGGCCAACAGAGAGCGGTGTTGAAGGCTTTGTCAGCCAACGAGTATCTGCTCATCAAAGGGATGCCTGGCACAGGTGAGCTTCATCTCGATACTGTATCCCGACATATTTAAATGCCTTGAGTCCAAACTTTGGTTTGATTCATATTTCGTACTGATACATTTCATCAGTATTTAAATTAAACATATCAAACTTGCATACATACCATGCACTTGCTTATTTAATCGGCCTACTGTCTTGGTATATATTCAGGACTGATCTTGAATGGTGTATAGTATTCAATATAACCGTTAGTACAGTGGAACCTTTGCCCATCAGTTTTCAAGCCACCAGGAGAAACGATCCATCCATTCAGGAGAACCGGTCCATTCAGTCCATCTGGGAGGATTTAACACTGGTTATGTGGGAGTGGGGACGGACAAAATGATTGATAGAAACGTGAAAATGATGGAATGCCAAACGATGCATGAACGTTTCACTGCATCAATATATTATTAAATGAATCAAATTGATGAATAACAATAATAATAAATAGGCCTATGACATTACTAGAAAGTAGGACTTGATTTAAAGAATATGTTTTTGTGATGGATGATATGAGAGATGGATGGTAGATGATGATACAATGTAGGAGAAGCTAGTGATATGAGAAATAATGAGGTGGGTACAGGTTGGAGGAAAAACATAACACGGAGCACAAAAACACACACACGAATTGGACTGGACATGAATGCTGGGAGGTAGGTTTCAAATAATAAATAATCATTCATAATAATGAAAAAAATAACAATGTCCATGGCATATTCAATAAAAGACTGAATAGGCCTGCTCTTTACTATAGTGTTGTGCTCAACCTCTGCAGTCTTGAATTTCCCTGTATACATTAAAAACTGATTGGCCCAAAGATGTTTACAAGATGTTAATAATTTTGAAATCTAATTTTCAACTAACCTCGTTTGTTCCGTCTCCAGGCAAGACGACGACAATCGCGGCGCTGATCACGGTGCTGGTCGCACTCGGTCGCTCCGTCCTGGTCGTGTCGCACACGCACAGCGCCGTTGACAACCTGTTGCTCAAGGTCAAGGGCTGCGGCGTCGACCTGCTGCGCCTCGGAGCCAACGCGCGCATCCACCCCGACCTGCGCGCCCTGAGCGAGACCGCGCTCCTGGCCGGCTGCCAGACTCCCGAGGAGCTCGAGGAGAAATACATGACCAAGGTAAGCGACAGTTTACAGTTAGATCTCGAGCTATCGTTTTCATGGGAGCAGAAACCATGAATGTAGGAGAATGATCCGTTTGGGAAAATGGTAGGGCTGTGCGAGTCAAAATCCTCAATAGAGATCGAGTCGATTTGAAGACTCCAGCTCGATCAGAGACATTTTTTCCAGATTGAAATTTCAAGTCACGAAATACTTTCAGGTCTCGAAATATTTCGGAGTGAGAGTAGAAGGATAAACTTTTTTTTTCATAATTTTAACAGATTGGTAGTGAAAATATACAGTGTATGAAACTTGTGAACTATTTTTCTACCTAATTCTGAGTCAAATTGAATTCGCTCGCTCGAACTAAATTGCGCTCGAACTTGCTCGAGTCTTGCTCGAAAATAAGTCAATCTTGCATGATTGCATTGAGAGTGACTCGGAGGTGGGTGTTACGAAGTGAATGATAGAAGGAGGAAAATGATGGATCATGGATGTAGGAACGATACATATATGCCAGAATGCATATCTGAGCTCTGCGGCTCCATATGGACTTACGTGTTATGATACACTATTATGTGTAATTGAAGCAATTTAAAACCAAATAATAATACACATCCTATTAAATGTTTTCTTTATATTCTACCTCCTTTTTTTTTTTTTTACAATAAATAAGCAAGCTGGCCATTTTTCTGATAATTTGATATTGATTCTCATTTTCTTTCATCATAGCCTAAACTGTTTCTGAATTGATGCATGTGTGAAAATGCTATTTACAAAGTGTACCAGCAATGGTAATTTCACTCATTTGTATTAAAAATATGGTGATAACAAACATGTATTTTTTTGTCTTTCAGATGGTGATAGGATGTACTTGCCTTGGTTCTAACCATGCGTTCATCAGACGTCGCCAGTTCCACGTCTGTATCGTGGACGAGAGTACACAGGTAAGCTAGCTAGTTGTGCGTTTCCTTCAACCCGTATATTCATTTATTCATTTATTCATACTCCTTTTGAATAATGCAATGTTGAATGTACCAATATAGGATTCGTCATATTTAGGCAAAAGCTTTGCTAGAATTAAAATTGATATTTTTTACATCAGTGATGTCGATTTGAAATTTCGTTATGCTTAGATCAAATATTGATATTAAAATTACGTTATTGTATAGGCCCACAATCAGTTTTCTATCGCATGCAACCCTACTGTGAAGAGATTGTTCAATTTTTCAGCTAGCTACTCCTTTCTGTTCAAGACTCGATCTTGAGTACCGGTACTTTGACCATATGGATAGAAACATCCAAGCAAATGGTTTGAATTCAATCCCTAAAGTCAAACTTTGGTTTTTATCTTTTCGTTGAGAGCAATTTCGAAGTCGGACAGGGACTTTGAGCAAACAATCAATCTCTTTTGTAATCACAGGTTTTGCAGTCGTCGGTGCTGCGCTCTATCTATGCCGCGGACAAGTTTATCCTGGTCGGTGACCCTGACCAGCTGGCTCCCGTTGTAAAGAATAAACGGGCCAGGGCGCTCGGTCTGTCAGAGAGCCTATTTTCCAGGTGAGTACGCTCATCCTACTGTGAGGATTTAGGATTTACATGGAATTTTACAATTTATGAAGACGCCACACGCGCCTGAACTCTCACGACATTTTTTTTTTTCAATTTCGTGATTAAGGGAAAAAGACAAGTTTTCGGCAATACAGAGGAACACATGAGCACTCGGCACGTGCCTGATAGCTTTCCTTTGCCAGCTCACTATAGCATTGTAATCGAGACATGGAAGCTCCCATTTTTTGAACTCTTAGGACCATTGATTTTGAAATACGACTTTGATTTATGTTTGATTTATGTCACTGAATAATTCGGTACTCGCCAAATTGACAAATACAAATCAGTCGAAAGACCTAATTGTCAAAATATCAATTTGTCATGGTGCTGCCAGTGTTTTGTGGTAGGTTTGGTTTTTGGTTCTTACAAAACGATCTTTCAGCTACGTGGTATTTTAACAAAATGATAAGTAACCAAATAAATAGGCCCACTGTGAAGTGATAGCGTGCATATTGGCTATTCCCAATTGGCATTTTTTTACTCCAGTAAGTAATAAGTATAGTCTAATTTGCTATAAAACACAAATAGCCGTACCTGTACCTTCATTTTCCAAAAATGAATTGTTGATAATCTTGACTTTATTACTGACCAGAAGGTTGATACAGTTTACATTTCCCCCATATTATAGTTGTATCCGTATTTGACTCTGAGGTTATCAAGAGCTTCCAATTATGATCACCAGTTGCAGGTCACTATTCCAAGTACAGTGAAACTTATCTGTTTTGTTCCCGGATCCAACGTTTTCCTGCTTGCATCATCCATTTTTTCCCACCCCACTCCAACATGAATTATGATCAGTGCTAAATTTTCCTGAATGCATCATTTTCCTGCGAGGAAAGTCAACTTTTTCTGGTCCCTTGAAAAATGACGGATAGAGGTTCCACTTATAGCGCCTCGACTGTAAATGTAATGTCGACATGCCTGTTTGTCGTTCCTCCAGGCTGGACTGCAGTTCTGCCACCATCAGCCTGGGACTGCAATACCGCATGAACAAGACCATTACCAACTTGGCGAACGGACTCACGTACGAGGGACAGTTGGAGTGCGGCAGCGAGCAGATAGCCAACGCTACGACCAACGTTCAGGTCGAGGTAATGTAGCGCAACATCTTGTTTTACATTTTACTACCATTTTTTTTTTTCTCTCAAATTGGAAGTCTCTCTCCTTTGCTTCGTCAGTAGAGGCACTGCTATGAAAACCGAAGTAGCCATTGGGTGTGGGTTCGAGTTCCGCATAAGGTATGGCTTCTTGTAAATATCATCACTTCATAGTTTCATAATTACCTGCTCATTCGAACTCCCGTACAACCTACCTGCTGGTGGTGTTGTTGACCAAACAATAATCAATCAATCTATTGTGCGACTCAAAACCTTTACTCAACAGTTAGATGAAACCTAATTGTAATAAGGTAAAATATCGATATTGGCTATGAAACGGATCTTTCGGTGAACTATTGGCGAACCTGCCATTGAAATAAGTAGCTATTGTGTCCCACCTTGGTCATGACGAATCAGATCAAACGTGAACACCCCAACAATTGTAGACGAACGTTCATTAAATTTGGTACAACGTCTGTTCGCAGGTGTCGGCAGCGTCCTGGCTGAAGCTGGCCCTATCCGTGAGGCTCGAGCATGCCGTCGTATTCCTCGATACTGGCAGGACCAATCGGAGTGCAGGCGAAGAGAAGTCAAGCTACGACAATACGAAGGAAGCTGCCATTATCATGCAGCTGTTGGGCATGCTCATACAGGTACGTTATGTCTTATCTGTCCCTGTACTATTAAATTTTTGTTTTTAAACTGTATCGAAAACTGGACGTAAAGACATTGTGCTCCAATTAAGCTTAAGGGTGACAAGTGTGGATCGTTCAGACGAGGCACCGTATTGGCAATCGTACCACACTAAAATCTATTTCGTATACTGTACAGTGAAACAACAGACTATACAGAAAGACATTTCATGAAGAAAAATGTACCATTAACGGTACTGTATATGGGAGTGGGTGGGAGAAATTGAAAAGGCAGGAATACGATGGGTCCGGGAACGATACATCAAAGTGTCACTGTATATGTATTTAGGCCTATTGTACATTTAAATATTTTAATCTTGTATTGTGAATCCAAGATATTAAATGAATATTCACCTAATTTTTGTTTTGTCCATCAGGGTGGTGTACCTGGCGCCGATGTTGGTGTGATCACGCCATACCGAGCGCAGGTGTCGCTACTGAGTCGCCTGGTCGCCGCGTCGACCGACGGCTCTGTGGAGGTCAACACGGTCGACCAGTATCAAGGTCGCGACAAGGAGGTCATCTTGTATTCTTGCTCGAGATCGGATCAGCCAGACAGGCAGTACAAAGACCAGGTCAGTGAATTAAACTAATTAATATACCTAGTTGGCTAGTGGTCTATAGAAACTGAAATTTGGTGGAACAGTCGCCAACGTGCTAAACCATCATTTGATTCCCACCGTGGTCAACCGTCGTTACAGAAGTTTTTCGTTACTTCTCTCGGGCGTTTCGTATCAGGCAATGATCGCTTTTGAAAATTCTTAGATTTAATATACATAGTCCGTCTTTAAATTTATTAGTAGTCCTATATTAATTATGATGCATTGGTAATACCTTGCACTGAAATAAAGTGGAACCAGGACACATATTCGATTATCATGTTTCAAGTTGATTATCGAATCTTATCTCGAGTGATCAATAATTTTCCGTACCGGTATGATTATCGATGTGAAGTAAATGATAATCAATCATAAAATTCGTCGTACTGAAGTCTGAACGGCAACCCTACTAATAAGTTCCTTTTGCACAATTGTTAGAGGAAAGAAAACCACTGAAATCATGTTGAAACCCCTAGCTATTGAGAGCGGATATAAAAATTTGGTGTTTGATAACCAGTAAAAGTATTCAAGTTCAACCGTCCCAACATCATTTGAGGAGGCCTCGTAATATTCTTTCTTTCGTTGCGACAGGCAAGTGAAATCCTCGGCGACAAACGTCGACTCACCGTCGCCATAACGCGCGCCAAGCACAAGCTCATCATCGTTGGTGACTGCGCCACCCTGCGTAACTACGCGCCATTCGAACAGCTATTGGCGTGCCTGAACGAAACGCAGATTATTCCGCTACGAGACGGGTGCGATGGTTTTCACTGGGCAAAACTACTGGCAGAGATGAACACAACTGCATTGCCTGCTATTGCTTCAATGGACGGGAGTTGAACTACATTGTCGTAATACGAGGCAAATTTGTAGCATCTGTATCCAATCTTTTTGAGGGTTGTTTTTAGTTGTTTTTTTGCGTAATGGATAGGGTTAAGTATGACCTCTATTGAAGTATTGACCCTACTGAAGTATTGACCCTATTGAGTATGACCATATGAAGTATTAAGTAAACGTTACCCTACCTAACCCTAACTATAACTATCACTCAACATAACCCTAAATAATATCGACTACAGATACTGCAAATTAAATTAACCTTACAAGCTTTACGGATGTAATATGCATTGCCTCAGTTTTGTCTAGGTTGTAATTTGCGGAGGCCCAGGTGGAACTTATCGTCTATCATTCCATCTACACTACTGTCGTTCTTACTCCCATAAGTCTCTGGATTGTTTGTTTCTGACTAGCAATTGTGTCAGTGTTTTATTATTCTCATTTTCACCAGGTATTTTCATCCTAGCTGATTCGTAGTTCTGCACCTACAGCCATTGTATAGAAAACCAACATCAGATTTTTTTGGTAACTAATAACTTTGAACGAACTTCATATTTTTATTTGAATCTAATTTTATGTTCATGGATTATTTGATTGTACTTGTGAGTACTATTCGGTCTGCCTCTTGAGTTACTGCTGGATCTATTGCCGTTGGTTACTAGATGGCAATAGAGGGCATGCATTTAATGATTGATGCTTATGTGCATTGTCATATTAATCGGGAGTATATTAGACTCAAATCTACATCGTATGTTTTTACGTTCCAACTCACTTGAGAGAATTTTATATTACAAGTGACTCATGAAACATTAGCTAAAACTGATGAACTGATTGTTCAAGATTGTTCATTCCTCAACTCATTCCTTAACTGTATACCTGTAGGTCTTGTTTCAACAAGTACCAATAGAAATTAACGTTCACGAATAGCAGAGACATAGACTTGTCATTTACTGAATCGTACTGAAAAGTGACGTTTTTCCAGTCAGTCAGCGTGTCTCATCTCTAAATACGGTTTATATCTGGAAGATATTACATTGAACTGATTGTACATTTATTGTTTTTAGGAAATAGCCGAGAGTTTGTAAAAATAATGATTGGGAGAAAAAAGGAAAGAAACAACAGTAACCGGTTAAGATGTCTAGGTAAGCTGCTGCCTTTCACTTTCCTCCCAATCATGTGTAGGCCTAGTATATTGTATTTTCGTGGAACTGTCCATCTACTTTTTTGGAGGCTGTATATATAGGTATTCAAACATTGCACAACAATATCATATTTTGTTTCATTGTAGCTTTTTGTAGCTCTTTAACAATTATTATTTAGCAAGGATTTATTTTGCATTGTGTGAGGGTTTCAAACATTAGGGCTACTATTTTTACAATGCCCTGACCTGCCTCTATGATGGCACAGAAGTGCATGCCAGAGTCAAAATGTCTTTTCTAAAAGGTTTGTAATTATTGTTATCTCTTATGGATCTTAGTCCCCATATTTTATCATCCAATTATATATTATGATTCTATGTGCATTTTTTTTTTTATGTTGAAGTGTTATCAATCATATTTTATATTTTTGTAGAATTGAAAATAATTGAAAAATGAAATAAATACATTTATGTAAACATTGAAATATAATATTGATTTGTGACTTTTAATGCTGTGTTGTGCATAGTCCCAAGCCCCATGTCTAAGCGTAAATTGTGTGATTCCAATCTGAAAGTAAATTAACATATTGATCATTGATCCACTACTTTTTTGAACAGAGCATATTTTCCCTCGCTACACCGGCGCCATATTTGACGTGACTGTAGTCAGGTGATCTGCTGGCAATCAACACTTTAGCTGTCTGACGTTTATTTTGACATTTGAACACTTATCTGTGGCAGTGTGTTTGTTGTATCACATACGAGAACGTGTAGTTGTTCGCTTTATGTTTGAAAATAATAAGTTATGGAATATCCTGTGCTGGGACATTACGATTTGGACCCCGCATCTGCAGATGAGATACTAAGTAAGTTTGGTTATGGGATGCCATAAAACGCACCTTAATCTGTGCTATACCTTTTGTCTCAGTTTGTATCCTAAACGGTCAGCATATTGATAGTATGACGATTAGTTAAAATCAGATGATAAATTTGGACATCTGTTTACAATAAAACTTGAAAAATGAGGCTCTCTAGATGTCTACCTATAGGCCTACCAAGAACCTCTCTCTGTTGTAGGCCATAGGCCAAGTCAATGCCTAGGCCTATCCCTGCAAGCATTAATGGAGGTGGTAGGCTGCTAATAGTGTCCTAGCATTGGGCCTAGCCAAGGCGTAATCCGTAATCCAATTGATTGTTATTGGTAAACCCAGTTTATATACTCGCACTAAATGCCTACACTAGTTATCGTAAAGGTCTAGCCGGTAGCATAATGCCGGTAGTACAAATTCAATGATGCCGGTAGCCTTCTAAATTCAATACTCGATTCAGCTCAGTGATGTTATTATGTAGATCTATAGTCTAAAATGCCTGTGTTGAGCTTGGTTAGGTTATTCCATGTTAACTTATCAAGGGTACTGGTATGTAAAGAGTTGGTGAGCGGAGGTAAAAAATCGTGAGCAACAGAGAGCCAATGTGATTTAGTTTCAGCAATCCATCTACCATTAGGCCTAGGCCATTGAGTTCGTAGTGTTTGTGATTGTATTGTTGTAGTTGTAACACTACAAACTCAATGCCCAGGCCTACTAATGTTGTAGGACAATTGCACAAGTGCATGGTTTTCACATGATTTAATCTAATGTGAAACAATAATTCAACAGTGTACAGTGATGGAGCTACGCATTATGCAAGTCAAGCAGATGGATATATTTTGCCACCGGAAAGTTTCGTTGAGGACTACACAAACGCAGAGTTTCAGGAAGCTCACACAATCCTCGCAGATGGCGGAGACAGGTTTGGAGTTTCTGCCATTACGTTCGACCAGCAAGAGGAACTCTTGTGGATGGGGAATCAAGGGGTAATTTAATGTATTTCAGACAACTTTTAGCACAATTGTTAAAAATGAGAGAATTATAATTTAAAATTGAGTAGGCCTCCACCTATGGGTCCATCATTAAAACATGACTGTTGGTTTGATGCTGTAGGGAAATCCTGTGGGGTAATCCTGCAAGGGTTTCTATTTTATAGTCTCTAGCTAAATGGTCGATGAATAGTCTGTAACAACCAGTGAATGTTTTTGTCCATTTCAGGGTCACGTAACTTCATATGTACCACATGCTGGAATGCAAAAGTACACGTCGTTTCAAGCGCATGCGAATCAAGATATACGCCACATTATTACATTCAACGATGGTTTACTTGCTCTGACGCAGACTTCACTACGGTGTCAGATGAGGCGTGGAATTCCTATCTTCACTCACACGTACGTATCCCATTGACAGTTGTTGGCTCACTGTATTTTTAATTAATTGTAAAGTGTTGACTACGCAATATTGCCCTCAAATATATCCTCTGGTTCTTCTACTTTAAAGCATCTTCTAAGCAGATATTTTTGAATATATTCTCAACATTTTCTATTCTTTCAGATCGGACAACATGGTGGAGATGCAATGCCAGCTTCAGATATCTTCAGACACGGTTCTAATGGGCGGCCACCAAGACAATCTGATTCAGTTCAACATGGCGTTGGGACAGGAGACTGATGTGGTAAGCAACTTCTACAATTATTTAGAAATAAATACAATTTGTCGATAGTCATCATTGAACTTATTAGTTTATCGAGTCGGTGGTAGTTTCCCGGATTTTGTGGTGTAATTGTATTACTCTTTCTGGCAGATACATTCCAATTGCCATAGCTGTCAACTATGTTCATTGTAGGCCTAGGTTGTAGCCGAGTTAATTTTCCACTGATGTGGTCATTTCTTGAAATTCGCTATTAGTTGGCAAAGCGTTCTACTGTATTTCATTTTATTTAGTTCCAGTATATTTGTAATAAGACTTTAGGACCATAAACAGTTCTACGCTTTTAGAGTGTTCTGTTGCTTGCTTGATGATTAGAATAGGCGAATGAACACAATTATAATGATTAAATGTAAAGATAATTATTAATTTATTATGCAAAGATACTTGTAGATTACATTATTTATTCAAACTCTTTTGTAGTCTGGAATTTAGACATCTTCTCTTGAGCCTTATTCATCCCCATAAGGAGACTACCGGTATCGGTAGTTTTTCTTCTCAAAGACTGAAGATAGCAATAATACAGCATTGAGTAGATTTTTTTATCGAAATACACTTTACAGAATCACTGTTAGCTATTCTTGATTAATTATTATCAATTATCAACACTCAACTCTTTCCCACCCTGTCTATGTGGTTGTAGTTTTACGTTGGAGAGAATGGTTGTGCCATATTACGCGAGCACGGACGCTATATCTGCTCCGGCGATCCGTCCGGTCGGGTCACGCTGCACGACCCATCGTCCTTGAGGGTCGAACACACGCTCGAGGCTCACTCGGGAAGTTTGTCCGACTTCGACGTGCACGGCAATCTGTTGGTCACCTGCGGCTTCTCTAATAGGTACGCTGTCATCACTGTTATCATCGGGTCTTTGCATCTGATTATTGTGATTATTATTATGATGATTATTGTTTGCTTAACGACCCCACCAACAGCTAGGTTATATGGGGTTATGAATGAGCAAGTGAACTTATGAAATTATGAAGTGATGATGAGTGAAAGGACGTTTACAAAAACCCATGCCTTATGCGGGACTCGAACCCACGCCCAATGGTGACTTCAGTTTCTGAAGCGTGCCTCAGCTGACTGAGCTACCGAGGGCGTCTTGATTATTGTTATAAGCCTAATAGTCAATAGAGGTAGAACATTCAATTGGTTACCCAATTTTGATCTGTTGTAATTATTGAAGAGAAGTAGGGCAGAGTATAGGGAATGAAAATGACCTTGTTCTTGAAAGAAAATGTGACAGCCAATGGCATTTGTTAATTTACATTATCATTTGTCAATTCAACACAAATATGTTCTTGTCTTCTTGTAAAATTGGAGTTGCAACATTCAAATGTGCATTCTTTTATCTATTTGAAAATAAGCTTACTGGTAGTTGAGGTGACAGTACTTACCAAATTGGTTGTTTTCCAATGGTCACCAAGCTTATGATCACCCAAACTTCAAGATTCACTGCCATGTAGATATTTGTTACACTTCTCATTAGGATTGTCATTTTAGTTCTGTATAAGTGAAAATAAGTGCTCTATAAATAATAATCGAAAAACAATTGTCAAGTTTTTCCGAGGTATTTGTATGTATTGTTTTTTGTATTCTCTAATGGGATACTGTTTGCCTGTGTATTATATTTTTCATCATAATTCAATGTGTTTGGTGAAGTTGAGCTTTACATAAACTGTGGTGAATGTTGATTCAGTAAAACATATGTTTTGCAGACATGGTAGTTTATCTGTCGACCGTCACCTGATGGTCTACGACTTGCGAATGATGCGCGCGGTCAGCCCGATTCAAGTAATGCTCGACCCACTACTCCTCCGTTTTCTTCCGTCCTTCTCGTCGCGTTTGGTCATCGTGTCATCTCTCGGACAAATGCAGTTGCTCGACACAGTTGTCACGTCCAATCCGAACATCTGTCTCTATCAGGTACGTAATTTAATCAATTGTGGATTTGTGAACGATTTTAAAGCATGAAATGGAACTAAAGAGATAGGCCTATGCCAGTTATATAATTATAGCCTTTCAAAAGTAGGCCTACATGTTTGAACCAAATCAACAGGTTTTGAATGTTTCGCGTATTTTCATTGTCGTTTTAAGCCCTTCATTCATTTTGTGTCAACTTTATTAGCTGCCATATTATTGAATCTATTGAAAATATAATCCGTTTTATGTTGATTGAAACTATATCTGAAATTCAAGCGGGAAATTCAAGCCTGCTTAAATGTTTTGCCTGTTCCTAATCACTACTCAATCTCTCAGGTAAATACTGGCGGCTCGATGTGCCTCTCGTTTGACGTCTCGTCTTCCGGCCAATGCCTAGCTTTCGGCGACGGCGGCGGCAACATCCACCTGTACACGGCGGCCAATCACACGGCTCGGATAAACACGTTCTCGCGCGAGACGGAGTTTGCCGATCCGGTCGAAGCGATTGAACCGATCGGCATGCACGACGAGGAGACGCCGCTGTCGACGATACCGATGCCGTATTATCAGCATTCGCTACTCTCCGATTGGCCAGAAGATCTGGTCAGGAAAGTGTACAGGTATGAAGCACGAGCAAGACGTTTACTGTATCGAATAGTATATTGGGAAAATGTAATTGAATGTCATGACTTGAGAGTGAGGTATATTGGTTTCTTCAATTTACCTGTGGAGTAGGCTAGGTACATGAAAGCACAGTGAAACCTCTATCCATTGGTTTTTAAGTGACCAGGAGAATATAACCATCCGTGCAAGAAAACGATCCATCCAGTAAAATTTAATATTGAATATATGGAAGTGGGGTGAGAAAAAATGAATTATACAATCTAGGAGAACGATGGATCCGGGACCAATGCGTAGAGGATTCACTTCACTTCCGTATTCCTGAAGAATGAAAATGTTTCTGGAGGATGTACTTTTTATTGGGTTTAATATTACAACCACATTTCTTTTGAAGTAGGCCTATATTTTAAATGAAATATTAGCCTGCTGGACCAATTTGTGTTTTGTTTAAGATTTCTCTCTGGTTATGATTGACTATATCATCAAATACCCTGGGGAGAGAGCAGGCTTGTCAGTTCACCATAGCAACTAGAAAAGTTGGGAACAAAAACAAACTAGTTTTGAAGTTGTGATCGTAGTAAAAAAGAATGAGAAAGTGATTGCTTGAAAGAAGCCTATTGGGGACCAAGGATTTTCACCCGCATTTGTTTCAGGCGAGCACCGAAGATTGACCAGGATATCTTGAACACGATGAAAGTGCAGGGCACGATCGGATACGCTCCGAATCCGAACAAGAC
This sequence comes from Brachyptera putata, assembly GCA_907164805.1. Classification (NCBI taxonomy): domain Eukaryota; kingdom Metazoa; phylum Arthropoda; class Insecta; order Plecoptera; family Taeniopterygidae; genus Brachyptera; species Brachyptera putata. The sequence goes on along the minus strand of OU015469.1, from coordinate 16,083,274 downwards.
TCGCCGGAACCAGGCAAGTACCCGCGAGATTATACTTGGCTTGAATTCATTTAATTACAGTGATGTGCAAATTATGGGGTCTTATATAATTGAGGAGGCTTTATCGAGTGAATTCAATTAATCAAATTATCTTGTAAAAATAAATTCCCAATATGGTTTATTTTCAAGCTTATTTTCAGAATATTGTCGTAAACATCGGAAATATGTATATTCCTAGCCGTTCAGTAGGCTATTGAGCACTATGTCAGAAACTGAAGTCACTATAGCCGTGGGTTCGAGTCCCACATAAGGCATGGGTTTTTGTAAACGTTCTTTCACCTATCATCACTTTATCGTTTCATCATCACCCGCTCATCCGTACCCCCGTATAAACCTAACTGTTGGTGGCTTCGTTGAGTAACATTAAACAAAAAAAAAGAGGAAAATATTCCTGGCATACAATCTTTTTTTTTAGCGGGTCTAACGACGTACTGTTATGATAGCGTAGATCTAATGGCGAAGGTTTCTTGGGTAATGGGAAGGATAGTGGGAAGGAAGCGGTTGTGACCTATATTGTAGGAACCACCCCAGCATTAGCCTAGACTACAGAGGAAAACCCGGAAACCCCCTGTAAAGATAGACAGCGGCAGGGATCCAACCGGGTCCGAAAACCCCTCGTCTTCCGGATCACATTAAGCGAGCGCATTGGCCACTACGCTGCATGTGCTGATTACAATCTTCCTCTTCTTGTAATATAAAACTTGATTTTGTATTATTAGGTTGGCTACAAGTTGGAGAAACACCGCGGCCACGCCCACTCAAAACACTTCAGAACCGAATCGAGCTCGGCGAAGAGCGGCGAAGAGAAGTTTGTCGCGATTCCCAAACGCTATCGGAAACAAGAGGTGAAGTATTCGAAGAGCGGCATGGAAGACTTCGACATGGATCAGTACAACAAAACCAGTTTCAGCGGGCTGGAAGCTACGTTACCCAACTCCTACTGTAATCCGATGATTCAGGTGAGCTCGCACAAGAACAAATTGGTTATTATTGTTGTTGTTTTATTGATGTTGTATGGATGGTATTCTACAATAGAGCCCACAAAGCCTATTAAGGCTTGAATATGGCATAAACATATAGACCTAGAATCAAACTAACGTGAACACGAAATAAAATGTCAAATTAAATTTTGAATAACATCATTAGGAACAGGCCCAAAATAAACAGTAGGGTCTACATACAAAATAGTACCCGTATTGTCCCTAATATAAGCCAACCCCCAAACTTTTAGATCAACAATTGAAAAAAGGGTTTCTCTCCTATTCCACTTGAATCATCACTCTTCCGAGTTAGAATTTAGTGAATTTCGTATTACGCGCGTGAGGAAGCTATGCCAACTATAGCTGCCAGCTATGCCAAATATAAAAAAAATGTGTCATGCTTCTGCAACCCTCAAATATTGGCATTTCAGATGACTGTTGCTACAGCTGAGCCGACAAAATGTAATTTAGTAAACAAAGTCAGTTCCTTGTATCACAACAAGATTACTCACGATCAGTATTTCCATAGATTTGGACCGGAAATCGACACATATTTTGGGATAGGGAGTCAAGTCACCATAACAAGACTGGAAAACCAACGCAACCCTCAATACAACCAAGACCGTTCTATTGTTCCAGGTACTGTACTACACTCTTCCCGTGCGACAGTTGTTCTTATCGCACCTGTGCCACCAAGAGTTCTGTCTCTCCTGCGAGCTAGGCTTCCTGTTCCACATGCTCGACATCTCGCAGGGCTTCCCCTGCCAGTCAAGCAACCTGCTACGCACGTTCCGCACCGTCCCCGAAGCGGCCGGGCTCGGGCTCATCCTGTCCGACTCGCCGCACGATAACAAGAAGCAGAATATCACCAGACTTATACAGGTACATTCAATTCCAAGTGACAGTAAAACACCGCAACACTGTTGAACACACCGTGTTCAACACAATTCACTGAAAAAAATTCCTCTATCCGAAGTTCGAGAAGAGAACAGTGGTGTTGACCCGTTTGTGAATGGGTCACACTCTCCTGACTCAAGCTTATCTGTTTATAATAGAACAAATCAAACCGCGATGCGATATAGGGCCTATGCAATGATATTCTCATTGTTAAACGTATTCTTATTGATTGTGAAAAATACTCGACCATTAGACAACAGTTGTCCATGGATACCACTTTAGATAAAATATTGTCAGGTGACTCAAAACGGATTTATAAACTGTTCAAATTTCTGAATTTAACCGATTTATTGGATAAAATATGATTTAATTGCTTTTGTAGATAATTGTAGGGCCTATTTTCTAAATATTGAAGAAAAAATAATGAAGATATAAAAAGAAAATAGGTTGATGAAATGACCACGCTGTCGGTGTCACCCAGAAAAAAATCCTTCCCGTCTGCAGCGGCTAATTTCAGTGTCGTGATGCCCTTTATTGTTGATATATTCTGCTGTGTAGTAATTTCAATTCAATAATTCAATGTTTTTTTTCTTCAGAGTTGGAATCGTTTCATTTTACATCAGACAAATTTCGAGCATCAAGTCGATCTCAAATGGAAGTCTCAGCAGGCAAAGAAGTCTCAAGGAGACTACTTTATCTACCAAGAGAAGGACTTTCCCAGTATTATTGGCGATCACCCACCGAAACAGCACGCCAATTGGCTAGTAGCCCCGCCGACCTCCGCAGACGGTAAGAATGGTGATTTCTGACAATAAAAATATATTTCATTTGATTTAGACCTATATGATTTGAATCAATTATATTAATTAACTCGGAAATAATTAACTTCTCTATTATCTTATCATGTCTAATATAACCAGGCTAGTATTTTTCCCCGAGTTGTAGGGTATAAAAACAGCCATTGACTTATATGCGATTTTCACCCTTCAGTCGTATAAAAACCCATTACTCTATTCTGTAGTCAACTTATTGTGCGTACTATACTGCACTCAAGATGCGCTAAAAATTACTGATCTTTTTGATCTGTTCAAAGTTTCAGCAGAGATACACTTTTTATGGCTGTTAAATGGTGATTATTGATGATGGATAATGATTGTGATGATGATTAATAAGATATCAAAGACCCAATAATAAAACAACCGCACCAACAGCTAGGTTATTTGGGGGTATGAATGAGCAGGCTTCAATGGAACTGTGAAGTGATGATATGCGAAAGGACGTTTACAAAAACCCATGCCATATTTGTGACACGAACACATGCCCAACAGTGACTTCAGTTCCCAAAGCAATGCCTCAACTGATTGAGTGACTGATGTCCTGAAATACTGTATTTGTTCACATAACCTCAATTTTCTTGAAAATCCTTAATCTTGTCTTCACCTGACAGTTTGGGGGTCTGCTTACATTCCGCACAATATGATATTTTTGGTAGGTTCCTCAACATCGGTTTAAAAGAATAGATGTGCGTTTTCCAGACAAGACTGGGCGAGTGGGGTCGGATAATTTCCAAGACAGCGACACGGAGATCAGCAAAGTGTTCGGGATGAAACAAACTCACATCCACAAGTGTTTGAAGTGCCAACAAGAAGTGAGCAAAGAAACAACGCAGCTGCTTTGCAATCTCATGTATCCCGAGCCACAAGCAGGTTGGTATAGCGCAAGCTTATTAGAATACTACTAGGTTGTCTCGCTAAGCGTAGGGGCGTTTAGTTTCTGAGTGACGCGCATGACGTCTGATTTAAATATAAAAATCGTATATATACGAGAATCGTATAAAAGACATTCTCCTGTATTCACCTTTCAGTTACCCGTAGCTAGTCGTTCTTTTTTATGTTTTACCTGAAACTCGATTTAAACGAATCAAATAGGCCCTAATATGAATACTTATTTTCCTAATTTTAGAGAAAACTAGAAATTAAAATACTTTTTTTGCTCTCCAAATACCACAAATCATGAAGTAGGCACTGCCAATTCTGCATAGAAGCATGTACAGAATCGAGTAATGTCTACGTCACAAAGTTCAGAAAGAGACAGAGTCCTGGAGGACAAATAAATTAATATAATTTCCTGAAATTGAGATGGTGATTTCTAGTTTTCGCTAGAATTAGTCAAGTAAATATCGTCATTAATTGAATCTAATTTCAGTATTGTGATATTCTCTAATAATGTTCCGTGTTGCCAGATAAACCGTACTGCGAGTACAGCTTCAGCAGCGTCCTGCTCAAGAGCATCTGCCCGGAGACGGTAACGCCCGCGTGGTGCAACAAGTGCGACAAGTTCCAGCCGACGCTGCAGTCAAGAAGGTAGATATCGACTACGCTTGTAGTCACCCCTCTGTATAGGCATTCCCATTTGAAACATTAGACATTTTTCAAAGTTTATTGTACTTGAACAACCTATAGGCCTATTATTGGGAAAACAAATCAAGAAATATCAGTTGCAATAGGAAAATGTAATTGTATGACTATGTGCCGGCCTCGTTAGCTCAGTCAGCTGAGGCATCGCTTCAGAAACTGAAGTCACCTTTGGGCTTGGGTTCGAGTCCCGCATAAGGCATGGGTTTTTGTAAACGTCCTTTCACTCATCATCTCTTCATAGTTTCATAATCACCTGCTCATTTGTACCCCCATATAACCTAGCTGTTGGTGGGGTCATTAAGCAAACAATAATCATCAATCATTGTATGACTATAATACCATTATACTGTGTCATCATTGATTAATATCTAGTTTCAGAGTTGTGATGTCCTTTAAAGATATAGGCCTACTCTACAGTATTACTCTACTCTAGTTTGACTTATTGTGACATGACAGTCTTTACTAAAAACAGAGCATCTTAAATCTTGATAGAATGTGTCTTGAAATTTTAATCAAATCAACTGGTTTTAATGATTTGCATTTTGTCAGTGCCATTTTAAGCCCATTGTTGATGTTTTTTAAACTCTTTATAACTACCCTACCTTATTATTGAATCTGCTGAGAATATAATTTGTTTTATGTAGCTTAGATTCTTTAAAACCAGGAAAAAGGTAGTCCTATAGATATTAGATACGCTGGTAGAATTTTCATTTTTTAATCTACGTATTTTATTAAGACTACATAAAAAAAAAAAATGTTGGATGACCTAATTATTCAAGAAGGAACAAAAATGTCATAACTAAGTATTAATAAGTATAATAAAAAATTAGCATCAAAAAACCATTCTGATGGAGAAGTAGCATAAAAGACAATTTTAATTTATTTTTATAATGGTCGTTCAACTTCTATTGTTCTCCAAGTTATAATGTCATGCTAGTAATAATGAATCGTTGTAAAAATGTTTCCTATTTGACATTTCCAGACTGAAGGCGTTGCCGCAGGTGCTGGCCGTGAACTGCGGCCTGGACACGGAGCAAGACAAGGCGTTCTGGCAGACTCAGATGGACGTGGTGGTGCGGAAGGTGGTGGACCAGACGGTGCAGCAGCCGGCGCAGGGCAAACCGTGCCGCTATGGGGCCAACTGTTCAAGGCCGACGTGTCGGTTCGTTCACGCGGGACGCGTCGAAGGCAAGGCCCTACTTCTCTAACTGAGACGAGTTGTTAAGGGGGTGCATGCACGGTGCTTTTAACCTTTTAACTGCTGAGTTTCCTGACACCAGCTGTACCCCCTGTGCTGAGTTTTTTCCCGAAAATACAATAGTTTGTACAAATAGTTCCAGTTACTACATTTATGATCATTTTCCCATAATTTTCTGACGGTATCACAGAAATGATGAGTTCCTCAATATCGGTTGGAGAAAGCACATTATTTCGCCAAGCCAGCCCGCCAACATTAGCCATTTTCACTCGACTTGGAAGCATAGTTTGACGTTTGAGTCGTTGAAAAAACTTTCGTCTGAACAAACGCTACTACTTATGAAATATATCGAAAGTCAACGTTGTTCTCAAGCAGTACATATGTTCGGTCAATAGATCACGCAAATCACAAAAAAAAATCAGGTCGATAACTAAAGTTTGCCGGCCAGTAGAAAATAAACAGTAAAGCGCGGTATTCAAAACGCGTATACGCGTGCATAGCACGGTTGGCACGGCGGGCTAAAACGCGTATACGCGTGTGTAGCAGTTAAAAGGTTAAAAATAGAGAAATTCATCTTTACTATTTTTTTTTTCATCACGAACAAGCGTATTTGAATAAAAAGTGTATCAAACGTAAGATAATTTTAAGCTCTTTAATTATTATGACATTCTATATTTGTTAATTCAACCAGTTTTAAGATAATACGTCAATACATATCAAGAACATGATAAAATTTATTGACGTATCATCTTAAAACTGATTGAATTCTACAGAAATAGAATGTCATATTAATTAAAGAGCATAAAATTATCTTGGATTTGATATACTTTTTATTCAAATTCACTTGTTTGTGATGAAGAGAAAAAATAGTATCTCTATTTTTGTAAGCACATTGCGTGCACCGCCATTAGTGGCTAGCACACTGAACAGTCATTCAGGACACCAGGGTTCGATTCCCACTGTGGTCGATCATCCTGACACGGGATTTTCATGGTTTCCCTTAGTAGTTAAGGTCAATACTGGGATGGTTCCGCAATAACAGGCCATGACCATCTTCTTCTCACTATCCAAAAACGTAATGAGTTGGTCTAAATTATTCTAGATTGGAATTTTAACGTGTTTATTCGTTATCAAGTTATGATTGAATATTTATATTTCAATTAAATCAATGAGGATGGGTTTTATCAACCTTGGATTAGTTGAAGTTCGGATTGAAGTTAAAAGCGTGGATACGTTTTTTTTTTACCAATCAAAGGTTTGACACTAACCCTACAATTATTATTTTGGTAAAACCTTGGATTATATTATATCTATCAGAACAATGGCTAAAATGTACCTAAGAAGTAGGCTAAATAACAAAAATTGTAAATTGAATGACTTGCTGCTCAGGCTTGGTCTTACCCACAGTAATTATGTGCGTAGTTTAAGTGAACGGCAACAATATGATGCACCTGGAGACTTTAACTACGGGAAGATGAACTTTATCTTCTAGTTGAACTTTAGCCACAAATCTTTAACAATTTGCGGTCTTCATAGATCTCCTCAAGTCTTTGCCTTCTCAAATATTTCCAATCTTTCGTATTCAATGAATGTTCCAAATTGTTTATGCTACACATTAAATTACCGCATCATTCAACTTCTCTCGAAGAGCCCAGATCACATTTTTTACTGCTTTGCAGCGGTGGAATAACTGTACATAACGCAGCGTGCTATTATTTGTTATCAGAAGCGAGTCCCGTAAAAACGAACCACCTGTATTACTCCAACTCGTGGCTGCCGATGCACTTGCGAATCGATCTGTTGACTAAAGGGGGCGTCAACATCGAGCGAATACAGAACCAGACTGAAGCACAGGACAAGGTATGTAGATTGGCTTCAACGTTTGGCGTCCAGTTGTAATGAGTGTTTACACAGCCCTAAGCCCTAATTATGTAACAAATATTTGAGCATTTTTTGATATGAAAGTGATGGATCTTGATGCAAGATAGACTGAGACAAGTGGTTGTGTGGCACTGAACTGACACTGAACTGTAATTCAGGAGACCAGGGTTCGATTCCCGCCATGGTCGCCCATCCTGACAGGGGTTTTTCGTGGTTCACTTCTGTCGTTCAGGACAATATTAGGATGGTTCCTTAACAACAGGCCACAACCAACTCCTTCCACTATCCACAAACACCTAATAGAATAACCTTTCATATCATCATCCCTTCATCTTGAATATCATTCTCCAACGCTAATAGATTGTAGTCATCAGTATAGTGCGTCGTTAAACCCAACATGAATAAACAGATGCAAGATAGGTAGTTCTACAGACATGGTATAGTATTTCTTGTAACATAATAGAAAGCTTTATTAATAAATAATATTACATATAAGAATTTGTAGATAATGCTGCTGTCACTTTCGTTGTTGAAAACAAAACAAAACTATTTACAGTTGGGTTACGATCATTGAACAGTAAACCACTAAGGCAGTCTGTTCATTAAGAACATCTATTAATAATTGTCATTTTTCTAGTGTGATGTTCATTTAAAAAATGGTCCCCAGACCTTGTCATAGTTTTGAGTAGAAAGTAGAAACTAGAATGAGTAGTTACTAATTAATCAGCAAACGTAGTATGACCGACTCTCCCGTTTTTGTAGCAGGATACTCTGGAGTCGATCAGCTACGACCTGTCGGCGGTCGTATGTTACATCAACGACGAGAAACGTAACCTCGTGGCGTTGGTCAACGTTTCACCCTCGTACCACCAGAGGTCAGGATCGCCCGTCTCGCAGTGGTACATCTTCAACGATCTAACGTGAGTCCTTTTAGTCGAACAATAATATGATTTTTTAAACTTATGAGTAAGACCAACGAAGTTTTTGTCTATATGTATGACTATTTTTCCAAACATATTTTATAGGTTGTTTTGATGTTAATCTATTGGAAATTTTGATGAACAAACATTTCTATTTGGATTAGATCGGATCCTAGTTTGTCTTTTTTTTTTACTTGCTCCACCACCAAACCACATTAAACACATATTAATGAGTAAGGAGAAGGTTAGGTATCTTTATCTTTTCATCATTATTATTATCATTAGATGAGATTATTCTCATCTTCCAACTTGAAATTTTGGGCCTAGGCGTATTTTTCAGTAAAAATCGTTCAGGTGAATTTTGAGAAACTATCAATTAAAATTTCGAAAGAAAAATCTAGTATAAAGACATTGCTGGAAAAAGTTGAAAATATATTCAGAAAAAAAATCAATATATTATAAGAACCGTAATCATAGACATGTTTTACAGGTATTTTGAAATTATGAAAATCGGGCTAGCTTCAAAAGCAAAGTGTGTAGATTCCAAGTACGGAACATTCAAATATCTTGCTCATCTCACAACGCATATGATGCATTTGCCTAGTGTGTTCTAACAATCTAATCTAGCTGTAATTTTGACGAAAACAAGTAGGTTCAGTAATACTTTTCAAATTCGTTTACGTTCGGAATCCTGTTTTTCCCTCCAGCATATCCCCTGTTCCGGAACAGGAAGTGGCTTGGTTCAGCCTGGACTGGAAGGTGCCGTGCGTCCTGTACTGGACCAACCGCGACTCGATGCGCGACATCCCCGTGTCGCTGATCACCAATCCGATCACCGTCGATGTATTCGGGGAGGACAAGTGTCTCGCACGTAACGCCAAGAAGATGATCACTTTCACCCCGTTGGCGGCTGACGAGATGCCGGGCAAAGGTAACGTCGTCTGGTGCAACACTCCACTGAGACCTGACACTATTGGTCATATTTGGAAGCTTAGTTTTCATTAACTTTGAAGATGACAGATAGAACTTATTTTGGGAATTTAAAACTGTTTAAACTTATTGGGCAGCATTACTTTCATGTTTTTCATGTATTTATCAGTAACAAAATAAATGATCATCATCATCAATCTGTAATTTGGAAACCAATGTAGAACAAACTTTGTATGTTTCGTAGCAAATTCAACTCGATCCATCGTTTTTCAAGGGATCAGAAAAAATAAAACCGTCCATGCGGGAAAATGATCCATCTAGGAAAATTTAACAATGAATAAATGGGAGTAGGGTAGGACAAAATGAATGATAAAAGCAGGAAAGCGATATATCCGGGAACGATGCATAGAGATTTCACTGTATACCAGTAATTGGTACTAGAAGAAAACCAATCGTATATTAGTACCGTTACGTATACCGATACCCGAACAATGCCTCGATTATAGCTGTAGCTGTTGCATCAGAAGTATCCCCAATATATCTACGAGTCAATAAATGAATTGTTACAATTGTTAATTAACGTGTTCCAGGAGATATTGTTGCTATGGATGCCGAGTTTGTGACCTTGAATCAAGAGGAGGCGGAGCTTCGTAGCGACGGAAAGATGTCCACTATCAAACCGTCACATATGTCGGTGGCGCGTATAACATGTATTCGAGGGTAGGTGACCGTATATCTGTTCTCCACGCGTGGAACTATAAATTATGCAGCCCAAATTGTGCTTCAAATTTTGTATGTTGATCGATACGCTATTTTATGACTAAATAATAATGGATCTAAAATCCCAAAAATAACCTCTCTGTTGGTGGGTTGTTGACCAAACAATAATCACCATCAATTATTTGATTCATTGAAGTAATAATTGGTAAAAATAGCAATGCAAATACACAATGTACGCCTATGTCCGATACATTTATGTGAAAATCATAATCAAAATATGGTAGGTGCCTACAAAGCTAGCCGTGCTATGTCGATATCATCTGCCAACCATTAGTTTTGAATGCACAGTGCCAACTTTTGAACCGAGTTTCAAAAATATCGGTAAATGATCGAATAAATGAATGCTGATCGTTAAGCTCCAATTGATTACTTTCTGATGCAGATTGATTAGGCCTAGTAATCCAATGTCTGGAAATCGATGGATTAATCAATAATCAGCTGGGTTCCCAGTTTTTAAATAAGTCCTACCGTTATCGTCACCATTATGCGAAATTACAGGCAAGGACCAATGGAGGGGACTCCATTCATCGACGATTACATCTCGACACAGGAGCAAGTAGTCGACTACTTGACTAAATTCTCCGGCATCAAACCTGGCGATTTGGATATGAACTTCAGCTCGAAGCATTTAAATACGTTGAAAGCAACCTATCAAAAGCTCAGGTTCCTCATCGATAGTGGGGTGGTGTTTGTCGGCCACGGACTTAAGAATGACTTCAGGTAAGGTCATTGAGATGCATTATAAGTTGCATGAGATCATTAATTGAAGTATTTAAGTGACTCATAACTTTAAGTTGTATTTAGCTAAAGGCTACTTTTAAAGGGAGGTCATAAGACCAGGCCTAAAAATTGTATAAAGTCAAACTAGTCATTCTGCAGTCAATTCAATCTTCTTATTTTTGTAAAAAAACTTGGACTCAGGAAATGAAGTGAAATAATAGGCGTATACCGGTATAATCAATTAATTAATTACCCTAATTAATTAAATACAAAAAAAGATAGGCCTACTCAATATTTTTCTTGGCAGGACTGTGTGAACAAAAATAAACAAAAATCATTAAACTATTTATTCCAATACAGAGTTTCTACAAACTGTATATAATTTTGTATTCTAGTTACAGGAATAATAATTCTAGTACAGAATAATGTTGACCATGGAAGTTCTTATTTAAAAATACACTTTTTTTATGTTTTCTTAGGGTAATTAACGTGGTGGTACCTCCAGATCAAATCATCGACACCGTGTTTTTGTACCACCTACCTCACAACCGCATGGTTTCTCTGAGATTCCTGGCGTGGCATTTCTTGGGTACGTATTACGTACTTTTTCATGAATTAAATATATTTGTAGGGGGTAAAGTTATTTGACACTTCTTTTATTTTATTTGACACTTCTTGTCACTTGATGACTAGTGGGTCCTGGGTGCATGCCTCCTGATGTCATAAAACATAGCATCTAATCAAATGGGTTATTTATTATGCTGGATATAGAAATCACTATCAAGATATAAGTCAACTAATAAGCCCATCATTAGTGTAATAAGTGAAAACTTAGTTATGGTGATGCATAAAAATGTCATTACCTACCACTACCAGTCATACCTACCAGTCAATGAAGCTGACAATACCGGTATTTTATTTCTTATCTCATACGTGAAAAATAAAACATCAATTTGTTTCCTCATTTGGCAGGCTTGAAAATCCAGTCAGTGACTCACGACTCAATCGAGGACGCCTGCACGGCATTGAAGTTGTACCAACTGTATAAACAGTTTGAATTACAAGGATGCGTTCAGCCCAAACTGCAGGAGCTTTACGAGGTTGGTAAGAGATTGCAGTGGAAGATTCCGGGTGTAGATGTCCTTTAAACTTGCCGCTCTTAATAAGGTAAGTAATACGGTACTTGTAGATATGATTTAATAACCGTGTAATAAAATAGTATTTGTTAGAATGTTCAATGTAGGCTACATATTTTCATCTTTAGTTTAGCAAACAAAATTTTTCGTAGTTTCACTAGCACCCTTTCATTCGTACATCGTACCGCTGTATTACCTTGCTGTTGGTGAGGTTGTTACGCACCATCAAAAAATACACTGGTACAATTGCCATTTAAAAAAATAAAGATCTATTGCCTATCAGTCTATCAGCCATCACCCCAATTCGCAGAGAATCTTACGCAGGCCGTAAGTATCATTGATTGCATTTCATTGTTCTAGGTATTGTGGTACTGTCTGTGCGCTGTGAACACGTAAATTCAAACTAGATGTCATTACATCATGATTTATGACTGATCTCTTCTCGAACGGCCACATGGAAGTGGCAGTCAAACAGGCACGCGAAGAAAAGCAAGAAATTTATTTATTTTTTTGTAACTTATTTCTGTATACGGTACGTACAGTGTTTAATAAACAACCTTTTAAGTAAGTGTTGACCATTTGTGATACAGATATATTAATACTACTAGATCTAAATAGTTTCTAAAAATTACTCCGCTAAGAGTATAGATGGCCTAAAATAATTCTCACGTTTGTGTTATGGTAATGGTAATCCTAGATTTCATTCTAAACTTTCTTTGCATTACTAGCAAGGGAAAAAAAATGCTGGCTCAATCCAGAAAGTTTTCCCAATTTTGTGTAGCTTTAACAGAAAAGACTAGGCCCAGTTGATAGGTAGCTCTGCCAGTCAGAAGGAAAAAAATATTATTTGTATTAGGTATTATACAGTAGACTATAAAACTAATTAGTATAATTATTAATTATCTAATAATGATTGCTCATTGAAGTGAGAATATCACATCAACATTAAAAACTACAATGCTCAACTCGAGAAGTATGACATTGTTTTGCGTGACCAAGAGACAACTGATACAGCTATCTACATACACCAGTTAGTGTTGAGAATATCCTCGAGGTAACTATGCAGAATACTTCATTTGTATAAAGTCAACGGGAGAAATAAATGCAGTAAACCCTTGTTAATTCGTACAATAGATCAGGTCCCTACAGAGCGTTGTCTGATAAACTCAATACAGCATTAGTGTATTACATACCTATATCGATAATTCAAACTCGGTATTTTTGGAACCATAACAATTTGAATTAAAGAGGGTTCACTGTATAGTGAAACCTTGGTGCATTGCTTTCGTGCTCGTATTGTTCTTGTCCCCCCACTAGTCCTATACCGATATGTATAATCAATGCTTTATGTTCCTGCATGGACCGTTTCCCTAGTCGGGATAAATCAGTAAGGTTGGGATTCAAAATTGTCTTTCAGCGTTGCATGACGTGTCTCGATATATACTGTATCTCATTGTCTTTGTTGAACCAAGGAATTACTGGAAAACCATTTTCAAGGTAGGATAAAATTGTCGAAAACAAAGACGTTCCGTGTTGTTTTATACTTTATTGTAATGTGAAAATCTCTCTTAATATAATAAGGTAGCCTGCCCCAACTAGCAAAACCTGACACTGCTTATAAAAAGGCAAAGAGAAGATGTTTTCGACACATAACGGACATGTTGCCAGCACTTTGTTGTACAACACAAAAATAAACGTGCCTAGTTCGAAACTAAACGAAGCTCCAAATTGCAATAATCTCGTAACGTTAGGTCATTTCTTCCCGCGAACAAAGCATCACGTGCTCTTTAGCGTACAATTGCTTGAGAAAGATGAGGGAATAAATACAATTTATTCCCAAAAAAATCAAGGATAACTTGTAGGCAATAGATTAACACTGTTATTGGAGGCGTATGTCATAAATTTTTAAAAATATTCCGAGTTTGAATCCCTCAAAAATCAACCCAAAATGCGTGTAAACAATATCATTTTTTATTATGATTTCAATGTCACATAAAATTATTCCCAAATACCTTTAAAAATAACATTATTCAATCAACCCCAAACAGCAATTGATTTTATGTATTTGTTATTAGTTATAAATAATTAATGACATGTTATATAAGATTAATAAAATCCTAATATTTTATTTCAGTAGAGTAAATATAGGTATGTAGCTGACAATCTTATCAAGATAGTGCAACAATGAAAGCATTGTCATGGCATAGTATCGCAACCATATTTCCTCACATTGCCGGCAACTAAATTAACTGTGCATACAATTTCTTTACATAATAATAAAAATAGTATATCAATTATATACCGTATTATTAACACCGCCCACTGTAGGGTTCCAATGCGCTTCATTTATTACAACCAGCATTACGAGTCTCGACGACGTTTCCTCGCCATTGCCAACGTAAAATAAATAAATAACTAGATCTTGCCCGTTGGAGAAACTAACAGCAAACCTATAACAGCATGTACACCCCACCCGCATACCTTTGAAAACAAACAAACTGAAACACTGGGACGTTATTTGAAAAGATTCTCGTTTGAAATAAAAAGTATGATACAATAACACATTGTTCTACTGCTGGATAGCAGCACTTTATAAAGTCTCGTCGTAATTTATTGATTGGTCTAAGTCACATTTCACTCGATCACCTTCAGCACTTTTCCCATCGCAATTGTTTTACCTGGTAACAAACGGAAACGGTTGCATTTAGTAGTTGCACAAGTAAAACAACAAAGTTGGTAAACAACTAACTGGCATTGAACTTGTATCCAAGAAAGGTGGAACTAATCTCTATTTAAAACAAAATTATTTGTCCATCAATATGGTTGCAATTTGAACATAGTAGGGCCTAGATCAAATCAAAGTGAATGATATTTCAATGACATAAAAGGTAGTGTTCATATTTTTCTGTTGTAATGTTTCTTATCATTTCAGCTAGTCTGTAGCCCCTACATCTACTCGATCATTTCACGCTAGCTAGTGAACTCCCCACTGTGGGAGCCAGGCTACTAAGGGCACATTTTGTTCCACCTGCTTTTTTTTGGATCGCAACATTCTGTCTTTTTCTTATCTAGTTACCTTCCTATATCTTGGATACAACTGTAACAACACTGAAATTCAATTTGTCCGTCGCACGCTTACCTTCGTCCCTAAGAGTGAATCGTCCCATTTGAGGGAACAGTTTGAACTGCTCCATGCAGATTACGCCCGAGCATTCTATCCTCATGATCGCTACCTGATCTTGTTTGACGAAACGCGGCCTCGTCTTGGACTTGTCTCCCGTCTTCTTGTCGACCAGACATATTAAGGCCTGCAACACGATGGAAAAGTAAGAATGCTATATAGGGTAAAGAAGGGAACACATGGACCTCACTGGGTATCAATTTAGCATGGGCTAGGACCATTCTGCGACCTGAATCAAATATTCCACTTGGAGCTACTCAACATGAGAGTAGTAACTGACCATTGGTGATAGCCTCGCCTACTGACATCGAAAACATAACATCCACATAATTATATGGGATTTTGAAATCATCAATCAGGGTATCTCTAAATGCCCATATATGCATCTGAGTGTCAGACTTATATCACTAATCGTTCATTGTTTACTTTGAAATGTGTTGTATGTATTTCAGTTTTCAGTATACGAAAATTCGAAGAAAATATATTTACTCCCATGCTACCCAAATATGTTTTCCGGCAAACAACAAGGAAGGCAAACCACTCACTTTAACCGTGACTTCCTCGGCGGCGCAGTGGATATGCATGACGGCCGAGTAGCCGGCACAGATAATGCTCTTGTGCTCGAGTATGACGATTTGCGCGTCGAACACGCGTCCCGTCCTGATTGGACACGAGGTGTCGCAGAGCACGAACCCAGGCGAAACGTCGTCCTCCTCGATGCCCTTCAGCTTGATCTTGACGTTCTCCCCAGCCGTCACCCCCGTCACCTCTTCGTCGTCGGACCACAGCTGGTCGACAAGTACCACCGTCTGCCAACACAACAAAGTAATTAGTCCCGTTATCGGTTTTGCACTGTACTAGTGATTAAGATCTACTAGCATCGTTGAATGATGAATGAAATGATGGGAAGGCGAGATGAAAGGTCATTTTATTATAAGTTTTTTTTTTTATAGCGGGAAGGAGTCGGTCGTGGTCTGTGGTTAAGGAACCATACCAGAACCAAACTAAACGAGAGAAGGAAACCACGAAAAACCATCAGGATGGTCGCCCATGGCATGGACCAAGACAGGAATAGTCGAGATGGGCGGAGCCACTAGTCAACCCATCTTGATCTTTGTTTAGTAAATGATCCCACTCGCTACGTTATTTGCAGGGATGGATGACGAACCATATACAAATGCGCACTCTCAACTTGAATTCAGTTTCTAATGTAGTCACGTCATCAATGAAGCAGACAACCAATTATAAGCGGGGGCTATTGCAAAACTTTTTTGACAACTAGTTTGACATTAATATCAACAATAGCCAAAAGGCCTATCACACGTTACTTATCAACTTATTATAGACAAGTAGGAACTAAATAGCTTTATTCTCTTTCTTCTTTCACTCACCCTGTTAGGCATAAGAATCAGCGATTGACCCTTCTTGGTCTCTCCAGCCTCCACCTTGCCCATCACCACCATGCCCATGTCCTTGTACTTGTCAACGATTGGCATTACGAACGGACCGCCCATTTTGCGGTTAAGCGACGGCAAGTTGTCGATGAATGGGATGAACGCTTCCCCTCTGAAAACAGCAAATACAAACTGTAATGGTGACATGTAGTGGGTATGAACATTTGATAACTGATTCAATACAACTAAGTTCCAACAACAACTGCATAGGCCCATTTCATATGAGAAAGCAAGGAATATGTACCATGGAAACATATGTCGATAAATGATTAGCATGACTTGGAGAGAAAGAACAGGCCTTTGAACCAAAATTGGGGTGAGCTAGAAAAAGGATGGTACTGGTATCACTCAACTTGTATGTTGATTTTACATTGCACTAACATGATTACTTCATAGGCTTAATAAGAACACGTTGTTATTGTTACGGTTACTAAAAGCTTACATTCTACCTGTCCATACCAGAAGGCAGATCAAATGCTTTCTAGTTGGCAACGTATCAAGTGTCATGAACTTGTTCGAGTGAGGAGGCAACAATGCAGAAAGGTGTTTGTACTGATTCTCTCAACTCACCTGTACCACGGGCACGTTTCAATATCAACGGGTACGAGCAGGCCAAGACCGGTGAGTCCCGAGCAAGGCATGAACGACAGGTCTTTTTGCGGATTGAAGCCAAGTTTTTTTAGGTATGGCATTATCTTATCTTTACACTCGTTGTACCGCACTTCGGACCACGCCACCGTCGAATCGTCCATCTTGTTTACCAACACGACCAAATGTTTGACGCCTGCAGTTTTGGCCAACATGGCGTGTTCGCGAGTCTGCCCTCCTCGGTCGAAGCCCGTCTCAAACTCTCCTTTACGCGCCGAGATCACCTGAGTCAGACACGAATCAAGTTAGAAAATTATCTTTTACTTTGGGATGGTAAGATCCTCCTCGTGGTGCCCTGTTCAAACGATCTAATTTTTCATCCATAGCCCTAGGCAATTGGGGAACAATGATTTTGTATCAAGTTTCGATGTTATTAAAACTAAAAACTAAAGCATGATATGCATTTGCTCCCTATAGCATACTAGTGCATCACAATGCTAGAATAGAGAAATAACAACTGGGATTATGAGTACCTACTGAACTATCAAGTTTTTAACCATAGCACAAGAGAAATATCCTCAACATATATATCATATTACAGTTAATTTATTACAGCTGTTATTATATTATATTTATCCATAGATATTTGATATAGATGGGAGGAGTTCATCAGTTACTGGGCATAACTGCTCCTCCTGCCTTCCCCTAGTTTGTATCAAGAATGCCTACTCTAGGCCTGTCTACCAGCTGTTCCAGTGATCTGGAAAACATCCAAGTCCCATTGCGAGTGTACTCGAGTGAGCGTGTACATCTACAGTGTTTAATTTATATCATTATTCAATAACTTTTCATTGATTGAAGAGATCATACAAAAATTGCGTAAAACAAATGTCCATGAAAAATAGTGATAACTTACAAGTACAGCTAAATCAGCTTGAGCGGCTCCTCCAATCATGTTAGGCACGAAGCTCTTGTGACCGGGAGCGTCTAAGATGGTGAAATGCTTCTTGTCTGTTTCGAAATAAGCTCGACCAACTTCAACAGTCTTCCCCTTATCTCGTTCTGACAATACAATGAAATGGTAGAGTTACATTATGTTATACACTAGGCAAACGCAGGATGTGCGTTGTACGATGAGTGAGATGTCTATATAAAGTATAATCGAAAACTCTACAAACCTTGATCATTTGAAATGAACTTCATCCGGTGTCAATGAATCTAGAAAGCCGTGACTTCGACAATGCAACATTTTTCAACTAATATTTCTATCTTTCCGATGAATAAAATACATTTATTATATCATTTTCTCCAAAACGGCTGGTCCGAATATCAAACCAAATTTTTATTCATGTATATTATTCTTGTGTTCACATTTTTGGGAAATTTGAATCATATTGAAGAGATTTAATTTTTCAATTTTTTCCGCTCAGCCAAATCTTATGGGGTTTTTAGAAACTTCTAAATGATGTTTCTCAAAAATGGTCCAACCGATTAGACCTCAAAACTATACAGTTCTAAGTTGGATAAGTTTGCATATGAAAAAAAAGTTTCATGTCGATCGGTCAAACCCTGCGACCTGTGCAGTGCTTACAAACAGAAAAAAAAAAAAAACGCACAAAGTTCCGTAAGAGTTCAGTGAAAATCTTCGCTACGCTCATCTAATTATTCATTTTGTTTTACTAGGTAGGCCTATATATATGTTGATTGGAAATGGGTGAAAATTCTGTAGTCTTTGCCAAATCTATGGCACTTTCTATGCAATTATCAATATATAATCTAGTTGAACACAGAGTGATTAGACACTAAGTTGAAGCTTGAGGCACAATCCCTCACTTCCTCATTGAATTCTGTGAACAATTTAACCTGAGTAGGCCCAAGTAGGATAGTAGTTTTATTAAGAGTATAGTGCCAGTGCTCTTAGCCCTACAAGGATCCTTTTCATCTTTAGAAATCATTCATTGAAAATGTATTGAACCATTACACTTGTGTTTTGATTAAACTACTCTGTACGCCCAAATAAAAAGATTTGAATACACGCTTTACATGTGACATTTGACGCTCAAATGTGACACTTTAGGTTCAGGGTTACAAAAGTTTGACATATCACTCATTGAAAACATTACCGGTAGGTTGAAAAGAAGTCTCACCTTCTTGATTTGTGTCCAAAGCCCAAGACAGGTACCACGTTTCTCTGCTCTTTTCCTTGGCCTCTCTTTCGTACTTCTCAAGAGTCCGTTTGTCTACCATTCCTGTAAGGTTCATAATCTGTCCACCAATTGTTGACTTCCCTGCATCTGAAATCATATTAAGTGCACAAAGTTCCATATAGGTTGTCCAACAGTAGGATGTGACCTAAATTGTATCCTTAATGCTAATTGATCAAGGAATCCAGCCATACACTCACATCATTCGAATCAGCACATATATACAAACGACATGTAAAATAAGTTGACTGATTTCAACTAGATCAAGAAAGGGGGGCAAATCTATAATGAATAAATGCATCAATTAAGTATAGGGCTAATAACTTTATAAATATCCCGAATGACACGACTAATTACTACGTACCAACATGCCCGATGAAAACTACATTGACGTGCTCCTTCTTGCTTTTTGAGTCTTCCACTTCTCTAACTGGCCGTTTCTTTGGTTTAATAACAGCTTCCTCCAGATCATCGTCGTCTAAGTCTTCTTCTGGCTCATTATCGGGCGTACACAGGGGATCTACATCTGCCTCTTCCTCCCAACTATCAGCAGGCGGAGGTCGTCGCGGTAATCTGGGTGGTTCGTCCATATCAGGGCCTTGGCAAGATTCTTCGTCACCTGAAGTAGAAAGAATAAGATGTGATAAAACTTTGACAAATACCCCCAAATACAGCCACTAAACTCACAGAATATATTGTCTTATTTTGTAGAGGGTAATGAATAGCATGCCCCCTGTCTACTTTATTTAGGTTAAACAGTATGGGTCTACTCGTCATACAGTAGGCCTACGTCCTAAGGGCAAGGCCTAGACCAATGACATGCATTCTAACCTACATTGCACAGACATTTTTAAACAGCTGTTATAAGACCAAAGTTATAAATCATGCATATGATAAGAGATGATCTACTTGTACGATAATGTAAGTACCATTTGTGACAGGAACTTCACCGTCAGCGGAGTTTGAAGATTCTGTATTTGGGAGGGGTTTTGAATCGTCTGATTCTTGTCTAGGGCTAGTACTACTCGGTAAGAATGAAGGCACAAACTCGACTGCGTTCACGTTCAACGTGGAAATTTTGCCCGAAAGATCAGACGAATCTCCGGTATCGCCCGCACCACTATCATCTTGCTGTTCCCAACTGTCGGGAGCTACGTTAGTAGTCATTCTAGTATGGTATTTATATTGTCCAATTAATTAACACACAAAATAATTACACTATATTTTGCTTCCTCCGACTCAGACCAGGCGTGTTTTTCAAGAACCGGAAGTTAATGGCAGAAATTCATTTTAGGAATAACAATCTGACAATAAATTACGGTTTATGTTACTGAAATAAAAGTGGGGACATGCGAACAATTTATTATTGAAGAAATAAAAGACATTTTTGCTCGTGGTAGAAGCATATTCATAGATGTAGTGTTATTACAACAAATTTTATTATGACTCGTAATATATTATATCCGGATCGGCTTCCGTAGAGTCAAAGGTACTTTCAAAAGTATCTACTTTGCACTACTTTGTTGTACGTACGCTATTGTTTATAAGCGTAACATGCGGTTTTATAAATTAAATTCAACCTGTTGTTTTTATTTTACAAAATATTGAAATATTCCATTGTTTTATTGTTGAAATACTTGACAATATTTGAAAGTATTCTGGCCCCGCCTACTTCCAATGCCATCCATACATTGCGATAAGTGATAACAAAGGCAGTGTATGTCATGGTGGCGGCGCTAAACTGAAAGGTGTCCCTTAACCCTACTTACGTTTGAAAAACTCATTATTCTCTACACAAATTAACATCTACGATGGTTTCTTCAACAATTATTTCGTCATGAGCTTATAAATTGAATCAATTACGTGTTTGGTGAACTTATCTTCAAGACATAATGTCAGTTTTAAGGAAAATCATAGGGCTACAATGTTTACCATTCCCTTGTAGTAACAGTCTTATTAAAAAGGGGAACGCTTATGTTACAAGAAAGTATTCCAGTAGGAATGTATTGACACTGCATGAACGTGGAATGTTCCAAGATTTGTTTCCTGACTCATCCAGGTGACTAGACAGGTTTAGCCATGATTAGGTTAGATTACAGAGCGTTGGTAGGTTTTACTTGCCAAACATTTGTAAGCGTACAGTTCTCTGCATCAACTGACCTGTATGACAAGGACCCTAGATATGCTTCAAATTTCTAGTGTAATTTTCATGAGCGACCTTTTTGTAATTCAGTTGTGGTATTTAAAGCATATGTAATTTTTTGTAGCAATGATGTAATTGAACTCTTAACCTCGGGCCCTCAGTGTGTCTACGCTGGTTTTGATCCAACAGCTGACAGCCTGCACGTTGGAAATCTACTTATCCTTATAAATCTGTTACATTGGCGACTTGCCGGACATAAAGTAATATGCCTTGTAAGTATGGTCAATAGTTCAAGCTGTACGATTATTTATGTTGGCCTAGGCCTACTCAGTACTAGTCCTATAGTCACTGGTATGGTCCACTTCTCGTAACCTATTAATTAGTATTATTAGTCGTTGTACTTGTCAGTTGTAACATTACCCTACTGTATTTAACCATCAGTTTATGAAAGTATATAGTCAACATTATTATGTTCCTATTAGGCCTACTCTCTTAGGCCTAGTCATCATTAATTTTTACTATTTTTATTCTATAAGAATACTTGAAGGCTTAGGTGTAAGACCACTTTCAAAAGTCAACCCTAATGTAACGTACCAATGTAAGTCTTTATTTGGTTAATATTTGTATGATATAATATGATATATGATAAATATACAACGATTGCACAAAGTAGGCGGGGTTCACTATTAAAAGTGGTCTTCCACCCCAACCTCTGCCTACGGTAGTTTAAGCAATTGTTAATAATAATAATAATAATAATAATAATGTTTATTTACATGTCATAATGATGCGTGTTACAGAATATATTATAATATACTTATATACTTATTCATTATTATATTATAATATATTTTATTCAATCATATTGTACACATATGGAACAATTCAAGACTTACAGTAATACAATAATCATGATCTTCGTGAACATTCTGTCAACAATCAAACTCACTCTGAAAATAACATAATCATGTCATTTAGGATTATTATTACCCTCATATGTGAATTGCCCTTAGGTTGGCGGTGCAACTGGGCAGATAGGAGATCCAAGTGGACGAACTACTGAAAGAAAAGAGCTAGCCTCATTGATAATTCAAACTAATACATCAGCAATTCAAGAAAACATCAAACAAATTTTCTCTAACCATGAAACATATTTATGGAAGAAAAAGAATAAAAGCGACCAACTGTACCCTATAACGTATGTTGGATAGTTGAAATGCATATATATATATATATATTTGTGGATTTAGTTGTTGAATTGCATATTGAAATAATCAATTGTTTTCATAGCTTTGTCAACAACTTGGATTGGTACAGTGATCTAAATGCAATTGGTTTTGTGGGCGAAATTGGACGCCACTTTCGTATGGGAACAATGATGTCTCGACATAGTGTCCAGGCTCGACTAGCTTCCGAGGCAGGCATGAGTTTCACCGAGTTCTGTTACCAAATATTCCAGGCTTATGACTGGCTACACTTATATCGAACGTACGGATGTCGGTTTCAAATAGGAGGAAACGATCAGATGGGTAATATTGTCTCTGGACACGATCTCATCTCTCGAGCGGAAGACACCCGAGTATATGGTGGGTAAAGGCAGTTGATGATTATTCAATTTAATAAACACATACCATTTACATTATATGTCAATGTTCAACCCTCTATTCTTGATTTACACCTTAGAAATGTGGTTATTGAATGAAATGTTGAATATCACCTAATTGTGTCCAATCAAGGTGGCTATTTGTAATATTGTCATAATTTGATTTACTGTCATGTCACAAAAAGTCAAGTTATGTAATGTTGCCATGTGTCCATGTATAATATATATATATATATATATATATATATATATATATATATATATATATATATATATATATATATCTCATATAGGCCTATCATATGTCTACGTACACTTAAAACCTGAAGAGTACAAAACTCGAATATGCATCTCGATTGTGTATTTCCGTCTGTACAATAGGCCTATTTCCAAATCTATGTTAATACCGTAACAAACATATGTTTCTTGGTTTCAGGAATGACATTGCCATTAATTACCAGTGAAAGCGGCAACAAGTTTGGAAAGTCGTCCGGCAATGCCGTTTGGTTGAGCCCCGAGAAAAGCTCTCCGTTCGAGTTGTACCAGTTTTTCATTCGAACTCGCGACTCTGACGTTGAACGATTGCTCAAATTGTTTACGTTCAAGAGCATTGGTCAGATTGGTGACATTATGTTTAAGCACAACGTACGTTTGAAATTAAAATTTTTACGAAGTTATAGGATGTTTCTGAAACTGTTCGTTTGGGACAACTGTTAACGGTCTGGTTAGCTGGTATAGTGGTTATGGTGCTCTGCTATATTCGTCATCTTGATATGTATTAGGGTGGTAAAATCGCTCTTGAGGTGCAAGTCCAAACGATTCTACCTTGTCACCATGAGTGTTAATTGGGCTGCAATGACTTTGTGTTCCAAATGTTTCCAAAAGGCAATGTACATGTATTTTAGATTCAGTTTCAACATTTTACGAAGTACATTTTTAGCAGATTCAATGCTCACTCAAAGAAGTTTAAATAATTCATCAATGGGCTTAAAATGACATTGAAAGTACGTAAATACCGGTCATTCAAAACCTATTGATTCAATTAGAACATGTGCTTCTAGAAAGCTCTACATTAAATGATAAAGACTGTCCTAGCCTATAGGATTAAGAAGAGAGACACTCCTGCCTTATGACGGTTCATGACATGGTATGCGATTTCATGCAAAACCAAGCCGTGCTCATTTTGAAATTGGGTAGGCCTATATATCTTAAATAATTTCTTGAACAATTAGTTTAATTGAATATTAAATAAAGATACAAATCCATATACCGTACAGAAAAGTAGCTATCAGGCCAATTTAGGAATTGGGAAATTTGGCTTTTTTCACAAACTATTGTATTTGAAGTAAATAATGAATGTACAATAAATGAAGCTATCTCTTTTCAGGCAAAACCTGAAGAAAGATCTGCTCAGACAAAACTAGCTGAAGAAGTCGTGCTCTTGGTTCACGGAGGTAAGCTGTTGGTTTTGTCTCCATTACCGTAACATTAGGAGGTACAAAAAACTAAGCCAAGCATTTTGTTTCCAGAACAAGGTCTGACAAGGGCTCGGGAGGCTACTGCTGCCCTCTATGGAGGAAGTATCAAGGCACTGGCTAAGATGACGGCACGGGATTTAGGTCAGCTGTTTCAAGGTGCTGCCACCTGTGAGCTGCTCTTGAAACCTGGTACAACCACTCTAGATGCAGCACTACGGGCTGGCTGCTTTCAAAATGAAGGTATAGGCAGCGCTACTAGGCAGCTTTCAATTTTTCAAATTATTATTTGTTTTTTGTATGATTTTCGTCTTTGTTTACATTGATTGTTTGGTTTGAATTTTGAATTTTTACTATTTTTGTAGTACAAATTTTGGGATTTCTTGAGATTTTGATTTTTCTGAATTCTTATTATTGTTATTCACATATTTTGGAGGGGGGGGGGAGGGAATTCATCATAACTTCTTTTTTTTTTCTCCCAAGTGAGACCCAGTTATATAGTACGGCTATACCCAATTGTGTATGTAAATGTGAAGTGTCGTATATTTTTAGTAGGCCTATGTATGAAGTATATGCAATATTACAGGTGATGCGGTGCGGATCATAACCGCTGGGGGTTTCTACATCAACCATCAACGTGTTACCAACATCGCAGAGGTGCTTACTCCTGCTGTACACATTATGCCAAACAGTGTTTCACTGATTCGAGTTGGTACGTGTGCTTGATCCTTACCGGTACCGCCGTCACAATTAAAACTGAAAGACAATTTCTTAATCACGGAGTAGAATAATAAACAGATGACGTCTTGATGATAGCAAAAAATACTCGATCTCAAGCAGGGTTCGCACATCATATTTTTTCTTGTTGTCTGTCACGATTTATGACCGATATCGCCTATTATCCAATGACAGTCCAGATCACAAACCAAAAAAGATGGCAGCTTTCGTGACAAAATCCTGTCTAGTTCAAAGTTGGTTTGAATTTATTAAAAACCAACGTTTTACCTACGCCACTTATTTTAACATTAAAAGTTGTTATGCTGCTATCGCAACTGACTTCTGGCTGAATTGCACTGGATTTGACATCCAAAACACTGCAAAAAAATTGGAAAACTATTTTACAATATCGTACACGTTATCATAACGGACGACACAAACAGAATCGTAGTAAGAACCCTGCTCAAGTCGAGACTACAGTTGTGAATGGTATACTTTCATCGAAGTAGTCTCAACTAGATCGTAATTACAGTACTGTATCTCTTTCGTGTTTGATTTTTACGACCGAGTCTTATGACCGAGACATAATTATTGTGAATTAGTAAATTCCTTGAATTCCTTGAACTAGGCCTACTTGGCTTCTATATACAATGTGTAACATTTGTTTATAGGGCCTAGAAGGGCCTAGAAATATAATATTTATTAAAAAGAACATGTTAACTTGACACTGATCAATTTTAATATTGGAATTTTCTTTTTCAGGGAAGAAGAATTATTACATAGTCAAATGGATAACATAAAATAGAACAAGTAGATGAGATAGAAATTAAATTAAATAATATTAAATAAATTTACATATTTATTTATTGCATCTTTACCAACTGGAAGAATGATGAACACACAGGCCTATGGCATTTTAAGTAAGAAGCATTGCTGGGGTAATTTGATTTGTTTAGCTGACAAATTAGGAACTTCAATAAATGAGTATAAATTGTCATCAAACTATAACACTTCAATGGCAGTTTAGTAGCAACACCAAGCACTTGCAAATAATTCAATTACTCTAGCAAAACTTCTCATTTTCGTCTGTGTGTTCATTTGATAAAATGGCCATTCCTCGAGTGACTCGTGGAAGAGTTACGTGGTCTGTAGCCTCAACGTGTTGAGAACCTTGGTAATCGACACACGCAGGTCTGGAAAGTCACCGAGCATGGCTTCAAGTATCGACACGAGATCGGCATTTATCGTTTGTTGCTTATTTCCCTCGGCTTCCAACATAACTTCGCTTTTGTAGAGAAGGCGGTGACGGAATTGTTTGACCTCACTGTACTGGCGTACTTTACGCTGACGTCGTACCAGCTGTTCCAGGTTCTGCCAAAATAACAAAACAATAACATTGAAAACATTCTTTTGAGTTGATATTTTGTTTGAAAAGCAAGTTGGTATTTTGGTAGGAGTTGACACACAAGGTAGAAATGAGAAATACTACTTCTGAATATTAGTATATGTTGATTCAACTAATTCAGCACAGATAAATTGAATTGACGTATGAATACCTATGCTCAATTTTTCACATTTTTTTCAAACTATCTTTTCTAATTCTATACAATTGTCAAATAGGCCTAATTAGTAATTACCTAGTAATTATAGACTTTGACCTGATTCAAAAAAAAATTGTTCAAACTTGAATTTTACTGTGAGTAATCTTCGTATTATTGGGCGTGTTCACAGATAATTAGTACTTCCAAAAATTCACCATTTTATTGCTATACATTCATTTAAAATCAGGTTAAATTTTATAACAATTTTTTTCAAACTCAAACAGTAACGTTTTTTTTTTATCCATTTAAAAAAAAATGTTATTCAAGAGTATTGTATGCCGGTATATTTTAATTCCTCCTTTGCCTCAATTGGGAAATGATGACTGAATATCAAGATTTCTATATTATTAAGACAAAGGTTTTCAATTTTTTTTTAAATTTAGTATCGAACACTTTTTCATCGTGCCAAGTTGATTAAATCGAAATACATTCATTCGTCGGAAGCAGTATCTCTCATTTTTACATCGTGTGAACAGTCTGCGGTACGAGCGCACACGATACCTGTTGCTTGTGCAGCTGCGCGTCCTCCAGCTGAACGACCACCGCGCCTACCGTCTCGCGAGCGTTGGCCACCTGGCGATGCCCGCTCGTCAGCTGTTTGTACAGCTCCTCGTGTTTCTGCTCCAACTTGCGCATCTCGATGTCCACCGCAGTACGCTTCTACAAACAAAACCAATAGCTGGAGATTGACTATCTCTGTACAGGGTACTAAAAACCAAATGACTTGAAAAACGATCAACTGTACTAAAACAATCTGACCTAAAAACAAACTGACCTAAACTCCTATATCTTGGGCGACCTACGGAAGTGTTTTTCATGGTTTTCCTCTGTAATCTAGACTAATGCCGGGATGGTACCCACAATAAGTCAGCCATGACCGCTTCCTTCCCATTATCCAAGAACCTTCATCTCATCATCTCATTAATCATCCATCCGGCGCCATAATAGTGCGTCGTTGAACCCACTATAAAAAAAATAAAAATTGCAGGACTCGATTGAATGTGGATACTTACATTGTTCAACTGTTTGGTCTTGTTGCGTAGATCCTCCAGAGTCTTCTGGAAGTGCAGACGGTTGTTGTTGGCCTTGACGCTGCGCTTGTCTCGCGCGGCCGCCTGGTCCACGATGGCGTCTCGTCGGGACACGCAGTGGTCAAGGTCGGCCACCAGCTTACTCTGAGCACGGCACAGCTGCGACAAGCGTACCTGAAACGAGGGCGTAACGGGTGATTGGCGATGATTGGGATTGGTTGTCAGTTGTGAATTATCGGAGACTCTATAACCTTATAAGTCGATGCAGTACATTAGGTTGGTATTGAGACATACTGTTCATTGGTAGATTATCAATTCATCATTATCTTACACCAAAACCAGCCATTCACGTTTGATTAATCTGGCAACACTTTAGGCATCCTCCGTAGCTATATCCACGCAAAATGTCCATTTCACTTTTAATGGTCAAGGTCGTAGGGTAAGAGATGGTAATAAATGGTCAATTTGTTTAAAAAATCAATTATTAAGTATTCAATTACCAATCGATCTACATCAGCCAGTAATTGATTACAATCAAACGATAAATAATCATTATTCATGTAATTATTTATCTGTATCGAAACTTTGTCCTTGAGTTTGCACCATGCCTCGAGGACAAATGGTTGATTGTTGGCATAAGTGTAGCTATGAGTGTAAATGCCTACCTACTGTTTACCGATTTTTACGTAATTGTTCGGGCATATCATATGTTGGGAATGAGGGTTCATTTAACTGTATGTATTTTCGTTGTTATTTTTGCCGTTCATTTCTACTATTCATAAAATAATCGATCAGGGTATAATGATAGATCGATTATCATAAAAAATATATATTGATCAATCCTACTAAATAGTAGAAACCTGCTACCATGAAACCCAGGTAGAGAGCATCAGATGTGTGGTTTAACGAACATACGTGCATGCGATGTATCTCGGCCCGCATGGCTCCGGTTTCTCCGTCCGGCCGACACTCTTTGGCCATGTTGGCCTTGGTCTCTGCCGCCATCTGGCACTTCTTGTCCCACGCCAGCGCCTCCCGCTGCTTGCTGATCAGCTGTTCGATCAGCTGCTGCTTGGCTTGCTCCATGTCCGCCAGATCGGACTCCAGTTGGAGGCAGCTGAGCTCCGCGTCCTGATGCGACAACAGGAGACATATACAGTTTGCTTTGCCTCAGGTATCAACCTCAGGATTTCATTTCATTTATTTAATCTGCAATTTGTAATTGAATACAGGTGGCAAATGTCCTTATTATAATAGTGATGGGAAAAAACTAATTTGAACTTCAAACCACTAGCCTAAGAAAAAAAGGGTTGTCTTGATATCCAAGGGGCTCCTGCTCTATTCTCACTACCTGTATACAGTGTATTATTCCCACTGTATAAAACGTAATGAATAAAAAAAAAATATATATATATTACCGTACCGTATGTACAGTATAATAATATATTTAAAAAAAATATATATATAATGGCTTTCCCAGTCCCCAATAGTTCTGTTGACAAACTCATCCCTGCTTCATTCTCAATTTCATCTATCTACCCCTCACACATTTGCAAGCTACGTCATTCTATCCACTGCCAGCCATTCCCCACAAACACCAACCCCCTCTCCCCTTGCACCCATTTCAACTTGTTTTAATTGTACCCTACATCAGCTTCTCCCCTCCCTCCCACTATATCCAATCCCTCTGTAGGACCCCCCTCCCTACTTCAACTTCTTGTTTTCTTATAATTCACACCATTGACACATCAGTCATATTCACATCAATAGACTTTGAATTACCGGTAAACTAAATATGGAATAACTTTCGTGATCATATAATCTCGATTCATCAAGAATGATTCAACGCTTTTGAAAGACTATTCTTATTTCTTATTCTTATTGTAAATCATTGTGAAAAATTATAATACTCCGAAAATAGCATGGCTGTACAAATATAGCTGTGATATTTGTGTTTGTTATGTTGGTAGACAACCTTCTTTTTTCATGGTTCTTTCTTTCATGGTTTCTATGCTCATCTTGCCTATTTCCCGAAGGAACAGTGACGGACACTCACCTTGAGAGAATTCATGTACGTGCTCTGTGCGATGATATTGCCTCTGTCTAGCATCTCCTGGTGGCCCTTGGTGGAACTAAGAGCCATGTTGCATTGCACCAGCTGGTTCATGAGCGAGGCCACAGAGCGAGTCACTTGTTGCTCCTCGGCTGACGTGCGAGCTATCTCGTGCTCCAGCTTCAAGTTCTTCTGTTCCAAGATGACCACCTCTGAAACCACCAGCTTACCTCTATGAGTATGACTAATTTTTGTTTTCATTCATATATTTATTACAACTTTGGGATATAAAAGTAGATATGATATAAAGTGGATTTATGAACTCTTTCACTATTTTTGGGAACTTATATTTGTTCTGGTAATGCTATTATCAGTGATGCCATTCAGGTTCCGAGGTCGGGTAGAGGTAATGTATTACTAGTATTCTTTTACCCGAGTATCCACAATATGGGAAATTGCATGTAGCAAAAACAATCTGGCCAAATATAGAGACATGGAAGCAAACTCAACCTCACATGATTGTGCTTACATTTATATTGTTTCCCTCTCAGAGTCATGATGTGTGCGTACAACGTAAAAGATACCGCTTTGAAGGTAAACTTCCTCGTTTTTATTGAGAACGGACACATCCAATCGTTATGACTAATTAGGGAGGACAATCCATCGAAACGTCTTCATATAGATACTTTCAAAAGCTTTTTTTTCTTCCAAATGCTGCTCAACAACCCCACCAACCGCTAGGTTATACGGGGGTACGAATGAGCAGGTGATATTAAAACGACGAAGTGATGATAGGTGAAAGGACATTTACAAGAACCCATGCCTTATGCGGGACTCGAACCCACACCCAACGGTGACCTCAGTTTCTACTGCTAGCAATAGTTGACTCGGCCACCGGGGCGGCGCGAAGTACCATTAAAAAAAATTGTAAGTTATACGCAAAGATTGCAAAATAATTTCGGTTCCGTTCCTTTTAGTTGACAACCGGAATTACCGTACGGAATTACATTAGATCGAATCTGAAACAGAACTGTTCGGACTTACGCTTGCGTATCATGTTAATCTCGTTCAACTGCTCGTTGCGGTGCTGCGCCAGCTCTACCGTGTGACCCTCCTGGCGTAACCAGAACTGCTGCAGCTTCTCAGACTTCTGCACCGTCTCCTGGATCGTCTTCTCCAGATTCAGCATCTTCAGCTCTAGCGGCGACATCTCTGTGCCCTGAAATGAACCACACTTCCTAGCTACAAACAAAGGTCTGGAATAATCGATCGAATAGGACGAGACAGAACGCCATGGACGTATAGTGATCGATTACAGTTTTTAGCTTTTAAATCAATATGTGTAGACTTTGAGCGTATTTCCTCTCCCACCTCTTACAGTGCATACCGGTATGCTGCATTTGCCTAGTTTGATC
The DNA here is from genome assembly GCA_907164805.1 of Brachyptera putata. Classification (NCBI taxonomy): domain Eukaryota; kingdom Metazoa; phylum Arthropoda; class Insecta; order Plecoptera; family Taeniopterygidae; genus Brachyptera; species Brachyptera putata. The sequence continues at coordinate 16,051,911 of OU015469.1, read as the reverse complement.
ATTTTGTTAATTTTCTGAGAAATTTTATAATTGTAATGAATTTTTTCTATTATACAGTAGATGACAATATTACTACTTCACACGATGCACCTTTTTGGACTCAGTAGATGATTTATTTATAATTGCTCTCGACGAAATTCACGACCGTGTGCATAGTCCAAGGATTAGGTCCAATCAACCATCCTGAAACGTTCCACTGTATTTTTTAATTTTTTTAATAACATCGAAACTTGATACAAAATCATTGTTCCCCTATTAAGGCCAAGTATGAAAGTAGAATCGTTTGGACGAGGCACTACAAGGGCGATCTTACCACCCCAAATTAAGAATTTTATAGTGTATACTGCAAACTAGCACTTAAAATTTATCATTCTGTCCCTGAAATAATTTCTTCAATATCTCAAAGTAGATTTCAGTTTCATTTGTTTCATCAAAATCTAGTGTAAGCGCAGTAAAAAGTTGAAAATTGACAATTCCTGCGACCCCATATGTGTAAACCCAAGATCCATAGATTGGAACCCACTGGTCTACGCTAGAAACTCACCCCCGATTTGTGTACGAGCTTCTCCAGCTGTTTGCCGAGCAGCTCTATAACGCCCTGTCGTTTGTTGGCGGACGTCAGCACTCGCTTCAGCTCGACGTTCAGCTGGTCGACCTCCTTCTCCTGAGCCATCAGCTCCTTGTTCAGCTCGAGCAGCAGCAGCTCGGTACTCTGGTTCTCGCCCTCCGTCCGAGTCTTTTCCAACATGGCCGCCGTCAACGAGTTCTCCGACTCCACCATCACCAGCTCCTGGACGCAATTATTCAATGGTTAGTTCCGATTTTACCTACTATTAGTGCAGTAATAAGTAGCTAATTGTTGGTTAAGATAATAGATATGAGTAACCAAGGGTTATAACAAGTTAATTTGCTAATTATTGCTTGATCCACCAACTAATTAGCTAGTTCTTAAAATTGGACTCAATAGTTATTTGTAATACATTCACCTTGAGTTTTCTATATAAATTTATTGTGTAATTTGACAATATTTTGGGTAGATTGTTGTGGTATGGAAATTAATTATTACCAAGTTTTGAGATTACAGTGAAACCTCAAAGTATAGTTCCTGCGTACATCAATTATTCGAATCCTTTAAAGATATCGTTCCTTGACAGTTCGGCTTCCTTTCCTTATATCGCCAACATCTAGTCAACGAAATCAGGGAAGTCATCCATCTTGATACATATGATTCCTTGCTGCATTTTGTGTAGAGTGGCTGGCCTACCTGTTGTCTCGTCTTCTCCCTAAGCTGTTTGGCGAGCTTGCTCATGTGCGTGGCAGCCATGTCGTTGGTCATCTTTTCCTGGAGACTGGCCATTATCTCGTCTTCCAATGCCACTTTCTCCATCGCCAGTTTGTCGACTTCCCGCTGGAGGATGCGACCCTCTGTCTGGCGTTGAGCAATCTCCTGTTGGATATAATGATTGGTAAGAGACTATAAACAAGCAGCTATAAGGCATGTAGAGCGTATTTTTACAATATTAAAAGAGATGTTAGCAGAAGTTTAAAGTCACACGTAACTTTTCTATTATATAAATATCACTAATTATTATTATCAACAATTAGATATTATGTTTAAGCCTTTGTTCAATTTGTATACCATTGCTCTTCTCAGTCTTAACTCTTTCAATTTGCATTATTATTTGGTAGGCCTTTTTTTTTAAATATTGTGGGAAGCCTCTATGGTACTGTTACCAGATCCGATGTTTTCTTGTTAAATTACTAGTGATGCCTTCGGGTAACAAATTAGGAACCGGGTACCCGCCGAAATTACCCGGGTATTACCTGGGTAATTTAAAAAACTAAATGAAACTAAAAACTATATGACTATATATGCTTATCAGTTCTCGGTAAAGAATAGTATTTGGCAAGGCCACTAAATAGCGGGTGTTAGGAGAGGAATTCAGTACACTGCACGTGTGACCACAGATAACGGTAGGTGGTGCGACTAGATTTGACGAGCGCATTATGACAAGTTGAGGGAGGTCTGGGAAGGTAGGTGAAAAAACTTATGTAGAATGCGAAGTTGAATTTCTCTCGGTAGCTTGAGTGATTTATAAAAGTTATTTTCTATATTATAGGTACTGGTTAGCACAATTACCCGGAACCTAGACGGGTACCCGGGTAACAGAATATTACCCGGGTAATGCATTACCCGTACCCGACCCGGGTACCCGGGTACCCGAAGGCATCACTATAAATTACCATTCATATTTTCACACCCCACTCCTATAATATCAATGTTAAACTATCCTAGATGCATTATTTTCCTGCATGGATAGTTTAGTTTTCCTAGTCCCTTGAAAATCAATGGATAGAGGTTTCACTCTAGGCCTATAAATTTTTTAATTTAATTAGAGCTTTTTTTATTTAGTTTCTTTGTATTGTAAATTAATTGTATTGTAACCCTGTAAATTAATATTCGGCCTATTCATTACTTTTGTTTCTCTGTTAATATTCATTATTTTGATATTAGGATCATTGGTTATTAACGATGGTCGAGTGGATGGAATCTCACCGCTTGCACCATCGCCATGTCCCTGTCCATCTGTTCGATAACGGCCGCCGCCGAGGTGAGCTGATCCTCGAGAGCGTCTCTTTTCTCCTCCTCGATGCCGACAAGACGCTCCAGTTCCGCCAGCTCAGTCTGCACGCGGTTCAAGATCAGAGTCAGCTCCTCATTGTGTATTTGCTCGGCCGCCGTCGATCGCTTCAGCGCTTCCGTCTCGAAACAGATCGACTGGAAGCCGGTCTGATACTCGCTGAAACGTTACGGTAAATCAGCAATGATAGTTTTCTTTGTTGGTGTCTCTTTACTCCTTTGCAGTGAATAATTCATTATCCTAAATGATTCATAGGGAAAAATGGAATCGAAGTTTTGCCGTAGTCAAAAAGCAAATCAAGTCGAGTTCCAGACCCCCAGTCACTGGAGGCAAAAATTTAAGGCTGAATTATACTGTCTAAACTCTATTTAATGCACTTTAAATATAAATGCTAGAGCTTGGATTATATCAAAAGAATATTCTGATTGTTAATACGTAATTGTTATCGATCTCTCAATGATAATATCATTGATAATCATTGATAATGATAATCATTGGAATCATATTATGATTCCAATGATTATGTATACTGTATTCAACATAGTGGATGACATGGGCTCTGACACTCTCCTCGTCCTGTTTTATATATGTTGAGAAAAGATTGATATTGAAGTATAAATAGCAATCACAAATCTCTCATTTCATTTGTATATAATCACCTTTATATTCTATCAAAGGGCTCTCTTCTCTACCTATCTATCTATTCTAGACCTATCTTTGTACAATACACCTCAGTAAGCTGCTGTTATTTCTTTCCCTTTCACGCGATTCATACAGCCTCAGGCTATTTTCCTATACACACCAAGTATCTCATATATATAAGACAGCAAAAACCACTTATAAGTCGAATAAAATAAACGCAGACTACTCACTCGAGCTGTTTCTTCACCTCGTCGTAGTGCCTGTCCCGCTGCCGCATCGCCACTACAACGTGCTTCCACGACTGCAGCAGTCGCGTCTGTTCCTTTCCGAGCGCTTCGAGGTCGGCATTGGCGTCGGCTATCGTCTGACACAGCAGGTTGCGTTCGCACTCCTTACCGGTGAACTCCGCCTCCATTGACACCAGCTTGGCGTCCATGTTGCTAACTTCATTCAACAGCTTGTACAGACGTGCGTCCTACACGCACGGAGCAAACAGGAAGATAACTTTTGAAATGAGGTGAATTGGCAATTGTTTTCATTTTTATATATTTATATTGGGTTTAACGACGCACTGGACAAAAATCTATGGTCATCGGTGAATGATACATGAGATGGTGGGATGATGTGATGAAAGGTTTTTTATTGGTTGTTTTTGGATAGAGGGAAGGAGTCGGTCGTGGCCTGTTGTTAAGGAACCATCCCAGTATTGATCTGGACGATAGAGGGAAACCACGAAAAACCCCTGTCAGGATGGTCAACCATGGCGGGAATCGAATCTCCTCCTGAATGACGGTTCACTGTGCTAGCCACTCGTCCACTCGTCTCAGTAATAGTTTTCAGATACAAAGAGTTAAGAGACAAATGCAGTAAAAATGTTTTTGCCATGTTTGATGACTGAAATGTACATTTTAAAAGATTGTACATTACTAAGCTGAAAGCAAAACTAGAGAAATTACACTTTACATATAGAAAGAAGAACTCACAATTAACAAATTCTGAATTATACAATCTTTCATCTAGAATATAGATTGATATTTAACCATCGACACGCCAATATTCAAGAGTAAAAGTGGTAGCGTACTTGTTTCCGTTTCTCTGCTGCAAGTAGCTTCTTCTCCAGATTGGTTTTCTCAGATATTCGCTGAGACACAGTGAGATCGTTCTCCATCTCGTCAGCCCAAGTTTGCAACTGGCGCTCCAGTAACTCTAGTTTTTCCAGCTCCACACGCAATCTTGATTCTATAAAACATAGTTCATTTGGAAATTGGACGGAAAAATATAATTTATTTGTGTGGAGCAGATTTGCAATTACAATTTGGATTTGGTTTACAATCTGTGCGCATCGAAGTTGGAACTACAATAAAAATGACTTTTTGTTTCTACTATATCTATAAAAAGTATAAATGTTAGGTCCTGTCACTCTTGGTGCTACAAGAAAACCATTTGGAAACTAGGCCTATTTCATAATTACAAAAAAGATTATTGAATTGTATCTATTTTCATATATTTTAGCAACTTAATGTTATAAGTTAATAGATCCAATATAAATGGTAAAATATTTATTTATGTATTATAGGTAAAATTATACATAAATACATAAATAAATAAATATACACAAATACATCAGTACATAAATATCATAACAATTGAAAAAAATTGATTATTGATTGTTTCTGACATTATGACAAAAGTGCAGAGGGGAGGAGGGGTGTATGGAAGTTGTTTATTGAGAGCTAGTGTGACATTTCAGTGGTAAAATATTTAGGGTTGTTTGTTTATCTCGCACTTAAGTATTGCTGACGCAAAAAGGAAGTGCTTCATACTACGGATTTTGTGCAGGAAATGATCAAGACTACAAATAACACTTAAAACACTCGTATCACAATCACTACACACTGATACGCTTGGCAAGTTGTCGTAATAGCAGCGTACAGTGTGATGGGCTACAGCTAATTTTTCCCCGAGCTGAAATTATTTGTATATTTGTATTGTTTACTGCAATTGAGCACATTTGCACGTACCCATCTTGACTTGCGTTAACTTATCACCCACCTATTTTTCAAATTTCACCTCATGTTTTATTCAGCCTCATTCTCAAGTCTGTAGCCATTTTACATCGAAGACTCTTGTAAGTGACAAGCTACTTTTTTTTCATCTTTGAATATCATATTTATTCATCGCCATCGCAACTCTAAATAGCAATCAATAGCAATTTCAATCTATAAACTCATTTTTTTATTTGTTCAACTAAATTGGCTCAATAGTTACTGTTTTCACCTCGTCGAATTTCCTGATATCCTACCATAAAACGATTGCTAATGCAAGTATTCAGGCACGAAAAATTTGTGATATCATATTGTGGTACATGAATTCATATGCTTTAAAAAATGATAAAGATTTATATGTACGCTATAGCATAGGCCTACCTTTCTCCTGGGACTTATTTAATTTATCCATTTCATTTTTGTGATTTTCTTTAGACTCTTGCACTAATTTTTCAATTTCTTCACGCATCTTCATCAGAGCGGCAAGCGAATCATTATACTCATCCAACAAACTCTGTTGACGAACTACTTCTTGCTGAAGGGTGAAAAGGAGGTTGCCCAATTCTTCTCGATCTTTCTGCTTCAACTTTACTGATGTATCCTAAGAAGTTAAATCACCCTATTTTGGTATTGCGAGCATTGTTGTACATAAATGCAATATTAAATGTTAAAATAAATTTCTCAGAATAGATATTCAATTTTTTTTTTTTAATATTCAATACTGATGTTGGAACGATTGTAGGACCTCATTGCGGCATCGCATCATCATCGGTTCATTGGGGGCAGTGTACAATCAATAATATTTTAATAAAAAATGGAAAAATTTCCAAAATAATTTCAACTGGGCCTATTTTTCAGAAACGAACTAAACATTTCAACATTTAAGTATATTGGTGAAGCTGTTTATTCATATTTACAATGTTTTAAAATAATTTTTTACATTTTAATAATAATTTGTATATCAGGTTATCAAGCATTGTAAGCCTAGTTCTAGGCCTATATGCATCTAATATAAATACATTTTGTGAAAATGTTGTACTATAACTAGTCTTCACTCAGTAAATTTGATCAAAGTCCTCAGCTGTTTCAAACTACTAGGCAAATAACAACAGGCTCCCTAGAAAAGCCAGTGATAGAAATATTCTAATGCCTCTATCTATCTGAAACAATGATGTCACATTCTTACAAGCTCCAACACTTCTTCAGTTATCCTAGTATTTTGGCGATCAAGATGAGCTTTCAATGACGCTTGGAAGCGTTTCATCAATGGGTGATCCGGTTCAAGGACTACAGGTTCTTCCCCTTCACTGTGATGTTGCCAACGAGTCCGCACTCTCCCCGAGGCATCCGGATCGCTACTAGACATTTCGTGCGGACTCGAGGAATGAGAAGATGAGTCCGTGTCCATTGTTTAACCGGTGGTGTTATCGTAGATTTAAAAGAGTTGTTGAATACCCTTAGATGAGAAGAGATACCGCAAAACCTACATAGCTTAGATGAGGCATAATGCTGGGTCGACTGTGTTGAATGGACATATTGGATTTTTATTAGTTTTGCAGTTTTTCAAAGCAAGACAATTGACACTGTAAAAAGTAGGGTACACAGTTATAACTTAGATCCTATCCCCAAAACATATTATATGTGTCAATAAGTAAACAAAGAAGCAGACTTATGTAAAAAATAATCATTTTGCTCAAGTGGAATTTATAGTTCTAAACAGAAAAACAGAGCACAAAACGTAATATTTTTTTGAGTTGAATTCAAAGCTCCAACTTGACAGCTAGTTGACAACAAAATATTCGTTGCCATGGTAACAATCTCACTCTTCACCTACCGATCGAATCACCGAAAATTCACCGCCATCTTCGTTTGAATGACAAAACCCAAAACGCACTTACAGTGAATTGAGAAGGCGGCGTAGTAAGTGTCACAGAAAAATAGTTTCATAATAAATGTTTTTTTGACGTTTATTGGAAATTAAAAGGATATTTCCGAAGCGTAAACGAAAATGTTGAAGACTCGGTAGGCCGTAATTATTTTAGATAACCTGAAGCTTAGCTAACCTTACGTGTTTAGTAGAATCAGTAATATATCAATATGGCTAAGCATAGGCCTAGGCCTACAACTGCTTCAACCTGCCTAGGCCTAGTTCTAGGAGTTAATCTGCTTCGGCCTAGCCTTATTGACCTTTAGGTGTATGTCTTTTGCTAGACTCAGCACTTTATATTGCATTGAGTGAAAAACATAGGCCCACCATTGTTTTGGGCCAACTGTAGATCATTCATTTTGCAGCTTCAATCACTTGCCCAAGACAATTCGCAACTCGACGGAATTTGTTGTAGGGATACCCAATTCTAGGTCCAATAGAGCATGAGGTACTCAGACCAAGAAAGACATTGTAGATGAAGTGCCTAGTTCCTTGATCAGATCCAGGCACTATTTTGTTTGACGTGGCTCTAGCCTATTTTGGAGTCGACCATCAACACAGTTGACTAGTTTCTATATAGGCCTAGCTCAAAGTCTACAAAATTGATTCTGATGTTACTGTCATGACGATATTAGCTTTGACTGAGCATCTTATGGATGAATTTTCATATCAAGTTTGGTCTATATTCACCACCAATGATTGGGAGTTCCCGTGAACCCAACTAAGCCTATGGCTACTTCCTTTGTCCTTATCAATCACTTTTATATCTATTTTTATCATAGATTAGATGCTAGTCGTAGCAAATGGTCATAGCCAACACTACAATCTCAATGGTTCAGGCAACACTACAAATTCAATGGTTCAGCTAATCTGATCTCATGAATTAGTGTGTATAATTCATATGTTGCCAAGATCAACCTAAAGTAAGTCTTGTCTGTTTACCGGTAGCGGTCTAGCAATCATCTTAAATCGATGTTATCCCTAACATGCATATAGGGCCTATAGGCCCTACTTATATTTTGTTATGTATTAGGACAACTATTATTTAATCTCAAAGTGGTTAGACTCTATCAGAGCTAAAATTCTTTAGATGGTGTCTCCAGAAATTTAAATTTCTCTTTTGTTATCAGTACCGGTATTAAATAAAAAAATTAGACCCACAGAATAACCTTTGTTTTTAAAGTATTTCCCAATTACTAATTGTGTTATATGGCAGGTGCTGACAGTTTGCGTGTGGAGGTGGTCACTTACCGAGCCCCTTCATGAATCCTGCGTACGACGACCAATGGGCAACTGTTCGTCATGTTTCAAGGTTCCACCACCCTCTGTGGCCAACGTTGCAAGCACTCCTTTGGAGAAGGATCCGGAAGGTGTGTATAGCTTGAACAAAACTCGAAGTCCATTTTATGGTTGCTAAATAGTTACGCTGTATAATAAGACTGCTTTAGCCAGGTAGAAAAAGGAATTTCACCATGTGTTGTCACTGTACCAATGTAATTGTAGGCCTACTATAATTAGTATCCCCTAGTATCGGTAGTAATATTAGAGTACCGTAATAGTTCTACATTCTACAGAATAAGTAACAGTAAGTAATAAAGTAGTAATTAGTAGTAATAGTACTACTGTTTACAATACCGGTTAGTTTAATCAGGGTGTACGCAACAACTCCGGCATGGAGTGACATGGTCCGATTTATAGAGGCTGCCAATATTTTTAAAAATGTATGTTTCAAAATTCGATATGGTAATTAATTTAGTTGGGTTTTCACAGAGATAGTACAACAGCACGGCATTATGGAAATGAATCGCTTGCCTACAACCATCGTGGAGTCACAAGCAAATGGCAATAGCAAGTCGTATACTGTTGTGGTTGGCTCAGATCACTGCGGGAGTCTGAAGCGAGCGTTCTATCCGCGAATCATGTCGACTGACATGAAAACCCGAGAACCTTCCGAATCCAAGCTCAACACACTATTCGACTCGTACAAAGATCCCACTGAGGACACAATTCTCTTGGATGGCATTGAACGGTTATGTGCTGACCTGCAAATGTCGCCAGACGCCTTCCGAGTGCTACTGCTCGCTTGGAAACTGAACGCCGAGCAGATGTGCCGATTCAGCCGTCCCGAGTTTGTCAATGGCTGTCGCGGGATGGGCGTCGATTCTATACGTGCCATCCAATCACGGTTGCCGGAAGTGGAGACGGAAGTAGCGAGAGACCCGGTCATGTTTAAGAACCTCTATCGTTTCACGTTCCGCTTCGGCTTGGACTCAGGGCAGCGGATACTTCCATCGGACACGGCAGTCTGCCTGTGGCGTCTGGTCTTCTCTGTTCGAGAGCCGCCGATACTACCGCGGTGGCTGACATTCCTCGAGAGTAACCCGCACGTGCGCGGCATCCCTAAAGACACGTGGAACATGTTCTTGAACTTTGCCGAGACCGTTGGCGGCGATCTGGCCTTGTACGATGATACGGAGGCGTGGCCATCACTCTTTGACGAGTACGTGGAATACGAGAACGGGTTGAACGACGAGAGGAATCAGAACGTGTCGAAGGATTCGCGAGATAACATGATCAAACACGAGTACGAGTGACACGACAATGACGGTACTCATCCTGACATTGTTTTTATTACCTGCTCAGACGAACTGTTCTAGCCTGTGTTGACTCATCAACTAAGAAAGCTAACCTTTTTGTTCTCCCCAGGTCGGGTTATCACAAACATCGGTAAAGACCCTTTACTTTTCTCACTCATAATCTATCTCTATATGATAAGTCCCTTCAACTAAGTGTGCAATGAATCTATTTTAATGCTTGCAATGATTCCTAAGTTCTGTTTATTAAGTTACAAACTAAAATTTTCCAAAGTGGTCCAAAACTAGATAAAGTGAAGTAGACTGAAACAAATTCGTTCCGTGTGTGAAAAGTGAACTTCTCTTTACGACAACGATTGTTAACGACAACTCTGGGGAGGACATCGCTGTGTGCGCTTTCTTCTTGAAACGTGTTGGAACTGTCGTATATATATACATATACTTAGTAAGTTTGTACAGAAATTTTACAGGAACGTACGTAACCGTGGGTTCTTGCGTTTGATTGGACGTGAGCTTGTTCCGCCTTCTCAGTATATAAGTGACATAGAGGTTATTGTATGTTAAATTCAAGACTGAATATATTCAGGTGAATCTTGCTGCTTCTCGACTGTTAAAATGCAATACAGTTTGTTTTTCCGTCTGTCATCTCGTGTAGCCTGATTGAAGAATCCAGTGTTTCTTGATTATTACGTATATGACACTGTGCTCTGTGTGGTACTTGCCGTACCGAGCGTTGTCTCATAACAGTATCATTATACTACTTACATTCAAGTTAAGTTGACATTATAGGCCTACTTGAATCATTTGAAGAGATGATATTATTTAATTTTAGGGTGTATTGGGAAGCGCAACAAATGTCTAGGTGGCAATCTAATAGTGAACTTTCATTATCATCTAAACTAAGCTTGGTAATTAGCTACTAGATTGTGTATTTGAGCGCTGCAGCTCCCAATACTAATGAAATATTCGCATTGATTACCTTCTAGACTGAATAAATTTACTAATAAAATAGGCAACATACATGTTAAATTGTAGGACCTACATGTGTTTTTTTTTAAGGAATTTTATGTATTTAAATTGGCAGAAAAATCCTCGAGATCTTTGAAATGTAAAAAACAACACTTAAGTATGTTTTAAGAGAATAAGAAAATTTGCAATTACGGTGTATTATGGAAAGCTTTTTTTACAGCTACATAATGAAATACGTAATCTTTATAGAACTTTCTGTTGTGGTAAAATAATGACTTCCACAAGAACCTAATATGGTCATAGTGTTCACTTTTATCCAGGGACCCGAACCGGAACCAGAACCCGAAAAAAAACGTATTTTTTGAGAACCGGAACCAGAACCGGAACCTTTATTATTAATTTTCAAGAACCGGAACCTCTAAAAATCTTAGGTTCTTTTCGGTTCTATAAAGGTTCCATAAAGGTTCTCAATACCTGATTCAGACTCAGTATTTAGTATTTACTCATTTTGTTTATAACTTTGTGACCCAGTGTGAGGGGAAAGATCTGTCCCCGGCAGATGGACAAACAAAACAAAGTGTCGACCACTACAAGAAAGGGAAAAAAATATGAAACTATTTAGCAAGTGGAACCGGTACTCTTATTCACACTATGGAACCGGAACCTTTTTAGACGTAGAACCAGAACCGGAACCTTTATTTGAGAAAATTACGAACTGGAACCTTTATTAATTTCGGTTCGGGTCCCTGCTTTTATCTGAACTTTGGGCGTTCTGATCTTTGATTTGTTGAAATATATTGGGATCTGACGTACCAATTGATGAATAGTGATTTGAGCAAAAATTAACGATTCAACCTGTTACTTACAATTTTTTTTACCTCAACTAATAATTAGCTAATTACCACGGTACTTGATTATGAGTTGCTACAACCGGCTGTTAGTATTATTCCGTATACATGTCAAACCATTTTTAGGCGTATATATTTTCTCTAGAACTTATGAATTAGATAAGGTACCTAGTTCATTTATAATATTACAAGCTGCAGTTTACGTTGATCAGTTCTGCCAATATTATAGACAATCCTTCCTTATTCAAGTTGCACTAGCCCAAAATGCTTATACAACTTTCGGTTGTTGTAAGTGTCATTTAAATTAGCGTGCATGTTGCCTAAATTGTGATTGAGTTGTAGTTTTCCTTGTAAAATGAAGACAGCCAATGTGAGGGCAAGTATTGCATAGCGCGGCTGCACTAGCTTGTATATGTATCCACGAGCTGGACAGTGTAGCCTCAGGAATATGTTGCGTCATCTTCGAACTTGATATAGTACGTTTTACCTTGAATAAAGCCTGATTTACACGGGTCAATGTTCCGATCAATGGCTCGAGTTCAACCCTTGAGCTCTAGCCATTGATTGAAACATTGAGATGGCATGTACACGAATCAACCCTGCCATCCAGGCTTGATAGTAAATTGATGTCACAACAAATGTCAGCTGTTTAAGAAACGGCCATGTTGAAATGTCTCCCGATTGGTCGAAACAATAACGTGACTTCTCCGCACAAAGGCAGTAGGTCTTGCGCGACGAGAGGTGAGTAGGAGAATGAATTGTATCGTCTGATTGGCTGGTTTCTGTCGAGCTAGAATAGAACTGGTCCTAAACAAAAAGGTCAAGTTCAAGGGGGTTGATGTCGAGGGTTTTTCGATCAATGGTACCAATCAATGCTACACGAGTCAATGGCTTGAGCTCAAGGGCTGAACTCAAGTCTTTGATCGAAACATTGTCCCATGTAAATCAGGCTTAAGTTGTGCAAATATGTGATAATATTCATTAAAATGTGTTCAACCATTTTAAAATCAGGGATAGAAACATTTTATCATCAATTGACAATTAGACAAAGTTTACACAATCTTAAAACCACTAGCTTTGTTGTCGTCAAACTAGATCAGCTGGTTAGTACGTACGGTACATATTGGTAAATTGCTAATAGGTTCGAGTGCCTGGATATTACAGTCCATTAAATGACAGACTAAGGGGTAACTACGCCCCTGTTGACCGCACTTTTATGTATTTTTATTTTATTTCAAGTTGATATATGTGACTTCGAAAAAAAAAAGTAAATCTTGGGAGCAGCGCTATAATTAATCATTTTCTTGTAGTTTGAAAAAAGTTTGACGTTATCAGGTCTGCAATCCTTTCCATACATGTAGAAAAATATTCTTGCAGTTTCAATATTTATAGTAGGCTTACTTCTTTAACAAATGAACCAAGTAATTTTATCTATCCAGCCCTGCTCGCAAGGTTTCTCGTCATTATGTATTATGTACTATAAATCAGCATACCATGAATACTTATTTCATGGGTTGCACTGGCAACTCATTCGTAATATATGTTATGTTTCTTCCATAAAATAAATCTATCTTTTATGTATTGTCAATGCGCATGGTTTTATTGACCCAAGACATCTGTTAGTCCTTGTACTTACCGAGTCCTGTGTATGTTGAGCTATGCCGAAGAATTATCTGTATTCAAAGAACACAGGCTACTTGAATTGCCAAATAAAAATGCAAAGGAACCTCTTTAGTATATTTTTCAGGGATCAGACAAACAAAGTAAAGTGAAAAACTAACTAAAAATATATTCAACATAATGGAGTATTATGGTATGGGTTGAAAAATGATACTTTCTAAGGAAATAAATGTCCTAAAGAGATTCTACTGTAATTTTAATATGGTAGAATGAAAATGAAAATATTGACTTGTGACGATCATCAAATAACCGTAGAACGGTAAACTCCAATTTACTGGGATAATTCAAAATAATAGATAACCCATTACTGTATAAGGTGTGGACTGGCCTGGTCCTCACCTTGGTTCGCTCAATTCGAGGCTCTCATTTTATTTAGCTTTAGCGATCATTTTATTATGTATATTAAATAATACTAGATTCCTTCGCAGAGATCCTTCTGGATTAAGTATCAAATGTTTTTCTATTGCTCAGCCGTACATATTAATGCGATTTTTTTTTTTTACTTTTTTCTCTCCAGGCTATTAAGTCTATCCCTGCCAGTATACAGTAATAAGGAAATATTCAACTTAATTTTATCAAAATGCATTTTTATAAATTGCTTTAGGAAATAACTGCTAGTATTGTCATATGTTTATTATACTGTAAATATTGTGATGAAGGTTAATTCCTAGTAAACTGAATATTTTCTAGAATATGCCTAGAATCCTATCATTACATTCAATTCGATATTATTTACAACAGTTATTAGGCCTTGATGATATTGATTCATATGTATAACTAATTTATCCATTTATTGCATTATAATATTATTTAGCCTTGAGTGTCAAATAGGCACTAGGAAGTTGATGGAATAGTTGCAATCAAGGTAAGGTTACATGGCTTGGGTGATTGCCAGTGACCAATGTGACTGTTGGTACTGATAGCAGAAGAATTAGATCTAATCGAAGTGAATAAATTTATAATTACCAATGTTCAATAAAAACATTCATCGCCTTTGTAATTTCATGGTTTCAATAATCTTATTTTCTGATTTAGGGTGATTTAGGGCTTAGTAGTAAATGCCTAGATCATAAGTTGATGAGTTAATTAAATTCCTTAGAAAAGTGATCGTGCATATTTTATTGAACAATTCAGTATATTGGAGAGTAAAACTGAATAATCTAGGGGCCTATGTTCAATGTTGGTGATCTGAAAGTATATGCCTACTTTGGATCAACCAGTTGTTTTTACTTTTTAGTTTTTAGCAGTATTTTTAATTACTGTAATGAATATTTTATATTTAATTTACAGTATGCATTATTTTGTTTGATTCTATTGAAGATAGTTAAAGACCTACTCCTTGAGCCTGGATATGCTGACCAAATATGTAACTGAATTAATATTTTTTCTATTTCATAGTTATCCGCCAACTCTTTGAATTTGACGTGGTGGCAGCACTGTCGCGAAGGGAAGTCCTTGCGCCGCAGAACGCGAGGCCATTGGCTCATTGCACTTGCAGTCGTGCAGTCAGTAAACATCAGCAGCTGTGTGTGTAGTGTGTTGTTGGACGTAGTTAACACCTAACTTTATTTTGTTAATATATAGACCGTAAACTTATAAGATGGCAAATTTAAGACAGACGCCGTTAACTTGCAGTGGACACACTCGACCTGTTGTTCATTTAGCGTTCAGTGATATTACCGAGTGTGGCTATTTCCTTATTTCAGCTTGCAAAGGTAAGCCTAGAGGCAACAGCTAACCTTCCTTCATGGCCGCTCTGATTGTTTACCTTGACCTGTTTTGTAACCATTGTCTGTTTCAGATGGAAAACCAATGCTAAGGCAAGGTGATACTGGTGATTGGATTGGAACATACGTAGGCCACAAAGGTGCGGTTTGGGGAGTAGCCTTGAATCGAGATGCTACTCGGGCTGCAACTGGTGCCGCTGACTTCAATGCAAAGGCACGTTGTCCATTTTCTCACTTTTCTCCTAATCCCACGTCACTGTAGACCTACCTGTAGTCTCAAGTTGTTCAATGTCTGGCCATGAACAGACTGCAACATTTGTCACGTCTGAATGTTCTGTACGTAGTCATCTGTCAGTCAATTTTAAGGTCCACCCTAGGCCTATTCCCACGAACGTTCGTGCGGGTCGAGCCTACAGCAACCAAAACTACTATTCTCATGAACCGTTCATGCTCGCAGGCCTAGCGTACACTATTCCCCGAACTGTTCGTGCCGACGAGACGCGAATCTCTATTACCACGAACCATCGTTCGGGTCGTGGCAATAGCCCGGACGGACGTAGTTTATTTGATTGCAAACAGAGGACTGTGGCAGTGTGATGTTGCTAACAAACATGAAGTCAAAACGAGATGAACAATCTGTTTTCAACCCCAAACCCTTACTAAATTGTAATGTATAAGAGGCAGATGGCCAGAGGGGTGAGGTATTGTCAATAGGGAGGGAGCGAATATTAAAGGATTAACTACCTTGGATATAATTTCACTGTTTAGTAGAGTATTTTGTTTCTGTGGTTTAATATAATTTTTCTCCATTTTTAACACAATACTCAAGACACCGTTTAAATTGTGATTTTCACAATTTGTGACATTCAACACGTAGCTGTTATTGTTCATGTTGCGCCCAATCTAAATTAACCTGAATATACCTAATTAAACTAACCTTGTAAAACTAATCCAACCAATCTAACCTGATGTTCACCTTGTGTTGAAGTTGAACTTGTGTAACTGTTCAAGCTAAAAGTTATACCAGATTGCAGTTATAGGTGGTATGCCTATACAGCCACTCCGTATTCCAAAAATAAACTCAATTTTTAAAAAGTAGTCCCCAGTAGCGATAGAGCACTTGACCCTGAGAAAAACAGGCAAGTATAAGCCTACTAAATGCCAAGCTATGGGAGCCTTGGAGATTTATGTAGTTATTTCAACTATAATATTAATTTACTGCGTAAAAGATCCCGTATCATATTTTGATTTATATTTAAATGAGCAATACTAGCAAGGGTACAATAATGAATGATTAATATTAAAGTATATTTCATAAAAACTAGCATAACTAATGGGAGATCGTCTGTATCGTTGACCGATTTCACTAGGCGTACGAATATTGCATTTCAAAGTCCAGTACCCTCGCTGGGCAAACAAAGTGAACTACGCTACTGTACATTATAATTATTATTAAATTTCTCATCATCATCATTATTACTGAGACTGATGGTCGACTGGCTAGCACACATGGGCGTCATACAGAAGACCAGGGTTTAATCCCCACCATGGTCAACCATCCTGACAAAGTTTCTTCGTACTTTCCCTATGTCGTTCAGGTTGATTCTGGAATGGTTCCTTAACAACGGACCATGACCGACTCCTTCCCACTATCCAAAAACACCTAGTATAATCATTCATCTCATCATTCATTATTCACAGACGCCAGTAGATCGTAGTCATCATTACATTGCATCGTTAAACCCACTATGAATAAATGGAATTAATAAATTATCATTATTAGCAGTCATTGAGATTGAAAATGCACATTTTTATTGGCCCAACTATGCATACATTTTATATCATTGTTGTTGTTCTTTCAGGTTTGGGATGCATCCTCGGGAGAAGAAATTCATTCGTTCCAACACAACCACATTGTCAAAAGCGTCAACTTTTCTTCCAACAGTGAACTATTCGCTACCGGAAGTAATGAGAAGCTAGTACGAATCTTCGATCTTAACAAACCCGAAGCCAGTAAGTAACTAATACGATCGTCTTACAGCCTCGGAGATTTGAATTGTTAATAGTTTTATTAATGTTTTTGTTGGTGTTAAATAATTTACCTTCACTTCAGTCGTGGATTACGACAGTAGCTACTTTGAGCTGAATAGTTTTTGGAATTGACTGTAAGCACGAGCTCTTGTTTGCAGAAAGGTATTATTAAATAACGTCTGCAGAGGCGGAGAAGCATCGGTAGTCATCAGGGGCGGATAGTATTGATGTGCAGCACCAACCTTACTTTACTCGGGCAATAGTGGTTCAACCGATTGCGCCTCAAAACTATCAAGCATCGCGTTTGATGATGGCGTAGAATTTATCAATAAAAAATCTCTCGCTAGACCCGTGGAGCGCGAAAAAGCACAAGTTTTTTCAAGTACGGTGAAATTGAGTGTTCGCTTCGCTCATCCAATTACTTAGTAAATGGTTGGATCAACCAAATGCAATAAAAATTCCATGAAATTTATTTGAACAATGCATTTATAGTAAATAATTATTACATAGTAGCGAGCGTCATTCAGGCAATTGTCATGCCCGCTCGTTCAAGTTGGTGCTGTTCAAAATTTAATACACATTTCGAGCGTTTCTTGATTGATTAATAATCATTCATTAATCATTATTAATTGAAAATGATTATTAAATTGGAAATGATTTTTTTTGTTATCATTTGCAGACATGAAGTTTCAACCTCATTTAAAAAATTATGTCATGGCAAAAAGAACCAGGTCCTGAAAAAGTTTCTGTTTTGATCATGATTAATTTTGTTATGATTGAGTGATAGATTGCTGTTATTTAGATGTGTTTCTTATGTGCAGGTCCACAAACATTCTCGGGCCATGCATCTGGAATTCGACACGTCACTTTTGTACGCGACGATTCGTGTCTCATGACGTGCGCTGATGACAAAACATTGAGAGTGTGGGATCGTACATCGGGACAGGTAAGTCCATAGTAGGCGTTTTAGGGGAGGCTTATCTGGAGGGATAGGAAATGATCTTTTGTTAATATGTGACGTATACAGGAAATCTGATTATAGCCCCGCAGATAAATTTTTTGACAAGGTGTCTGAACTAGGATAATCTATGAATAAAATAATAGTAGGCCTAGATCTATATCTTTGAAATACCAGGAAAACTCGTTATATGTTTCTGCGTTGATGGATGAGCTAGTAAGAATTAAATTGATTTCTTTCCGTAAGTATTTAACCTGTGGAGCGCGAAAAAAAAACAGTACGGTGAAATTGAGTTTTGCTTTGCTCGTCTAATTAGTTTGTTCTTATTTTATTATTCTTGTTTCACATTCGTTATTGAAAATAGGACAATGGTCCATGCTATTTGACCGTTGCTGGATGCTCAGGATGCTGGGATATTGAAGTACGTTGCTAACATTTTAAATCGTCGTTAGGCCTACTGTGTGTCTGATCATGAGACTGCCAATGTGTCAGCTATCCACAGTCAATGACGTTGATCAACCTCACAAAATCTCACACAAACGTCTCGTCAAGTAGAATAATAGAATGTGTAACTAGGCTGTTTTTATTAATGCCAAAAACTTGACAAAATGATTGCTTGTGTACCCCTATGGTGCACTGAGGCACTGCTTCAGAAGTGGATTTCGAGTCCTCATTATGGAATCAAACCACTTCTGCACATTATGGACACGGTTCGGTAAACATTATTCATTTATTATGTACTGATTCATTGCCCTAAATAACCTAGCAGTTGTGTCGTTGAGCTAACAATAATTGTTTCCTGTTAATGTTAAGGATGCCAGGGTAGGGTGTTTGAATGGTCACCACAAGGGCAATGTTTCCACCCTAAAATTATATCATTGTTCATTTTATTATAGAGCCAGGCATATTAGGTACGTAGCACTTTGCATAATTATTTGGTGTGTATAGGAAAATAGCCTGAGGCTTAATATATGAACTGGGTGAAAGGGAAATAGAGAACAACAGCAGCTTACCAAGGTTCACAAGTAGACAGGACTACTTACGGTGATGGTGCAGCCGTTGATAGAACACAGAGATGAAAGACACACGAGATTTTTAGCTGTTGCATTTGTCACAGTGATTGAGATGATAGTAGATATATAGAGATAGGAAAGAGAGATAGAAAACACTGGGAGTACAGAAGTGGTTGGGATGGAAAAATGTTGTATGATGTCAAATGACTTGTGTGTATAGGAAAATAGCCTGAGGCTTAATATAATAACTGCGTGAAAGGGAAAGAGAGATTAGCAGCTTACCAAGGTTCACAAGTAGACAGGACTACTTATGGTGGTGGTGCAGATGTTGATAAAACACAGAGATGAAAGACACACAATATTTTCGACGTTTGTTAATGAATATGCATAATTGGATGGAAACTGTAAATGAACAATGCGAAATGTTGCTTGTGCGTAGGAAGTGCAGAAGGTGGAGTTCAATGCTGTTCCAAGCAGTCTGGAGGTGTCGCAAGATGAGTCCACCGTGACAGTTGCCCATGGCAATGTTGTCAGCTTCTGGGATGCTAAAACGTACGTATATGAGATGTCGGATGTGACAAGAACTCAGGATCAAAGTAAACAAAAGTTGATTAGGGGCCTATGAATCGAACAATTTTATTTACATGTTAACCATTTATGCTTTAATGGCATATATCATTTCTCAATCCCGAGTACCCAATTAGATTGGGCCAGGGGGTGTTTCCACCACTTATTCTAGGGCAGTCTTCTTATATCAATCAGTTCCTGCCAGTTCCAACTTCTTCCTACTACTACTACAATCTCTACTACTATCCCACTATCCTCTGCTTCATATTTTCTTCCTATGAGTTCCCTCTACCGTTCTCTATCCTCCCACCATCTCTCGTCACTTCCTCCCATTTTTCTCCTCTGATGACTACCCCAAACTTTACTCCCTCCTGCCACCTTTCTCTTGGTCTTCCAACTCTTCTCCTAGCTCTAATCATAATTTAATTAATTTTTTGTTTAAACTGAGCTGGGTATATTAGTTGGTAGAGCTCTGAGCTGTCTTTGAGGAGACCAAGGTTCGATTCCTGTCGGTCGCTCATTCTGTCTTTGGTCATTTGTGTTTCCCTCAGATGATAAAATCCATAGTAAAATGATTCCCACCCACCAGGTCATGGCCGATTCCTACCGACCTCTGCGCGGCAAGATGGCAATGAACTTGTGCATCCTTTCCGAGAGGAAAAAATTCTACATTTTCATGAACTTACAATGGTGAACAAATAAATTGATCAGTTTTCCTTGTAAACAGATTGGACAAGATTCGAGAGTTCACGGTACCAACCCAAGTGAACTCGGCATCTCTACATCCTAATAAGTCGATCTTCATTTGCGGTGGCGAGGATCTCAAGATGTACAAGTTCGATTATACTACCGGCACGGAAATAGGCAAGTCCCAACACTTTTTTCAGCTGTTTCGCAGCCTTTCTTACTTTAATATAGGATAAACTCTGCTGCTCAGAGTAAAAACTTTGTGAGTTTGGACAATTTTCAAAATCTAAAACATCAATTTGTAGGCCAACTATTTTTGTTTTTCAAGCTCTTCTTGATCTTCTCTCACACAGTTGGCGTAATATCAGATTTTGTTCTCTCAAATCCATGTGTCCGTTAACTTGTCGAGTGGACGAACGGTCTCACTTTTACCGGTAATTGTATTTTGCGTATAAGCACACATGAATGAAAACCATATTTTGTAGTAATTATAATGTCATTTAATAATTCAGTAATACCGCAGTATTATACATTAGGCCTATGTCTAATGTGATAGCATACCTAGAAATTACGTGACATTTATATCCGTACTAGGCCTAGATATAACCGGTTTTCACCGTGTTCGTGTATGATATTATCATGATACGTATTATAAAATGATAATTCAATTTTGTAATATGATTAAAAAGAATATCTACTGCATCATTGAATGTTCATTTTCCTGGGGGAATTTGAACGAAAAACAGATTCATGTAGGCACTTGGTACGCTATTATTATTTTTGCATATTTTCATTAGGCCTAGGCCTAATGAAGTTTGAATTAACAACAATATTGATGAACAACCAAACATTATTTTTTTATCTTGACGTTACGCTAGTATCAGAAATATATAATTGTACGTTTTTCTTGTAGAATCTTTCAAGGGTCACTTTGGTCCAATCCACTGCGTCAGTTTCTCTCCCGACGGCGAACTGTTTGCCAGTGGCTCGGAAGACGGCACATTGCGGCTGTGGCAGACGACTGTCGGCAAGACGTACGGACTGTGGAAGTGCGTCGACCTTCCGCCCATGGACGTCAGTGTCCTACCAACACACAAGCAAGAAATTACCGCGTAAAAATATCCCCCAGACAGTCGGCAAGGCTGTGAAACAACACCATCGACACCAAACAAGAAATCACTGCATAACTCTGGTTCGGTACATTGCTTTTCTTCACTTTGCCTTTGGTAAATTCGATCGACCATCAAATCAATGGTAAATATGCGTAAGACTATAACTAGCAGGACGAAAATTTTGTTCTAATGGTCCTACAGTCATTTCATTTCTATATTTATTTTGTTACGTTTAAATTATATGTTTTTTTGGGTTTACTTGTAAGTGATTATTCAAGTGCTGTAATACATCTTTTTCTATGTTGTAAACAAGTTTGTCAATAATTGTAATAAATTGCCATTACTTCTATACCGTATTGTATAAATTGAATAAATCAAAAAGGTTGAAACTTCCTCCATCCTCATCCTCGTATCTGTACGCTTTTGCTATTTTCTGTGTTAAGCATACCTTTTTTTCATACTTGGGTGTGTTTAATGATCCTAGGCCTGTTTGTTTGTCCTGCACTATCTGAACTGGTTCTTCAGTTCTTGCACCTTCGTATTTGTTTGTAACCGTGGTGCTGCACCAAAGCCACACTTTCTTGTTTGTTTGTCTGGGTTCACTTGCATAGTTCAGGTAGTTCAACACCAGCAACGGAGCTGGTGTGCTTAGTTCAGTGCAAGATGGCAAGCGCCAAAATCAAGTTGTAGGCGGACGCTATGTTGGCTTACTAGGTGTTGATGAGAATGAAAAAGTATATAATCGAATAAGGGTTGTCATTATTAAATATTCATTAATCACATTCCATGATATGTAATATCTCTTTCTCCATCAATGGGTCTGCTTCCATGTCAAAATTTGCATCTAGGAACCGAGAAATCGGCATAAATTTGTGTTTGTGTGTATCTCGACATTTAGGTATCATTTCCTGCACAAAACCCATAATATGATGCAAATCCTTTTTTTTTGGTGCAAGACAAACAAACAGGTATATTTAAAATATGTCTTGATCTGTCATTGTCATTCTGTCAGACCAATTGCCGTTTCTTATAAAATACAATTCGAGATTTGTATAAACGTTCTTGTTCTTGTGCTTAGCCTAAATAACCTAAATCAACCCAATATATCTGACTTGGAATAACCCTATTCAAATAAACATCCTAAATTAATTTGATTCAAACTAAAATCTACTTTCCAATTGGCCATTTCGTCAATTTAAATTAAAATTCGTAATTTTATGTTTGTTCATTGCTGCCAAATACCACGTTGCGATTGGCCATGGATTGGCTACATATTTAGGTGAGAACGGCATCTCCAAACTAGCTTCAATTTTAGGCAACTCTTTGCTGGTTCTTGTCCTTTTTTGTTCGCACTTGACACGTTGTTTTGAGTGGCAGATGCCCTCTGTTTATTTGCAGTAGTTTTGGTTGTAAGTAAAAATTTAAAACACTAAATGCGTGTATTATAATATATAAAATTTTACAATTATCACGTCACTTTTGAGGTTATAGGTTTTATCTCTATCCATAGGTCTATGAGGAATTTATGTACTCAGTGGTCTTAAGAGATAATCTGAGTCGGATCTACCTTAGTGTATCAGTGAAGAATCACGGTTTATTCTGTTTCACCTTACTTCTCTATGGTTTCACTAAATCGTGGGTAATTGTGCCGTCCGTCTGTAACCAGGCGTTTTCAGGGTTATGTTTGGTGGTGCTTCTGATAGTTAGGGCAAGTGTCAAGTCAATGGTCAAGATAGGCCTACTTTTACTCTTCTGCTTTGTGCTAGATGCAACGTACGCTCAGCAAACGAATCTGTTTACTCCAAACTTGACTTCAAATTGTGGTTATGTGTTCCTAGGCCTACGGAAAATTCTCCCAACTTCCATCAGATGTCTCCTACTAAACTGTACGAGCTTTTTGATATTGTTGGACCATTAATTATTTAAATAACGGTTCCGAAAACAGATATATATATATATATATCTCCTGCCGACCGGTTTGTGAATAGCTGTCGACAACTTAGGCCTGACATTTCAGATACCGGTAGCTAAACGAAGCCAATGATGAAGCTCCCTTTTGCATTGTGGGCGACAGCGAATGTGCAGGTGTTCATGCAACCCGGAGAAGCTCATTCTCCATGAACTTTGAAAGTTGCGCAAAGCAGAAGAGTAAATGTACCAGTATCTTTATGGTTAGGTGGATAAGGATTGAATTGTAAAGTCTATTTGACACAAAACCTCCACACTACCTAGTGCCATTGACTTGATAGTACACTGTACACTAAACTTGATGAAAATGCAAACCAAATTGCTAAGAAACATAAAAACCATAATCTTGAAAAAAGTGGGTTAAAGCATTGGTTAAAGCTACGGTGGGTTGAAGCACCTACTGGTTGATGATTTTATAACCATACTTCTGGTTGAACTACTTATACAGTACCACACATTTACCTTTTTTAAATTTTGCTTAACAACCCCATTGACAGCTGTAGGGCCTATACATCATACTGTTCTTTCATACATCTAATGTATCTCAACTGCTACAGCTCTGGATTATAAGCTAGCCTAGTTAAAGGCAATTAATCAATGATGAAGAGTCATCATGTACAAAGTTTTATCATGTGCTTGCTCATTATAGTACCGTACAGTTGAAGATTGCTTAAAAAAAATTAGATTCACATTACATCGCAGCTACTTCCACCTATGACACTTTTCAGTTGAAAATAATTACGAGTTTATAATATTTCAATTTACATCTTTTTTATATTTCATGATTCTTCCATGATATGATTCTCTCCATTGCTCAATCCCAGTGTTTTATTTGTTCATTGTCTCGTATCGTCACGATAATATTTACATTCTGTAAATATGTAAATAAGGTACATTAGGCCCATGATTACTCCTTTTGTGGTGGTAAGATCGCCCTTGTGGTCGATTCTACCTTTCGTCGTTGATGTTAATTTGGGAGCAATGATTTGAAGTTTTCGATCTCGATTAAAAAAATGAATCACGACTTCATTTCAACATTCCTAATATGAATTCACTCTCAGTTTGTCGTGACATAACTTGTGAAAACTTGTAGCTCACATATTCTCTACTCGGTAATATTGTTAAATTGCAACGGAGGAATGTCTTGACTGGTAAAATTCAAATGTGATATGTTACACTTCAATACCTTTTTTAGTTTTTAATAGTTTTACTTGTATCCACAAAAGAAAACGGTTGTCCAACAACATAACAACCATAAATATCATCGTTATTTTGTATAGCTGGTATTGTATTTGTAGGTTCAATGATTCTTTAGGACAATATTTATTATTAGAGACACAAGTCCTCTGTTGAATAGCATTGAATCATCAGTGATTGAAGCCAAAAAAAGTTCCTCTACAATTACCAGAGTTTTTATGTCTTTAGTTGTAGACAACCTTCTTCTTTTGCAGATAGAAGTAGGCCTATACTTTTTGATGCATTGTTGGATTCTATCAAACTATCAATTGTTTAGCTTTTTTCTAATTGTGCTTCTTCACTCTAGGTGGACTACTTCATCACTGAACATGCCAAAAAGAGTACGTAAAAGTTTGTTCTACATTCACGGCACCGCACCACCCGTTGAACGTAAATCCTCGTACAAATGCCTGTGGGAGGGATGCAACGCAAAATATGAAATAGTTACAGAATTTTATCATCATGTTGGTACTCATGGCCATGACCGGGCTTACGTTTGTAAGTGGGAGAGATGTTGCAAGCAGTTCAAAACTATTACGGACATAAAAAGACATCTGTACACGCATACTGGAGAGCGCCGGTTTGGTTGTGACGTATGCTTGAAGAGATTTTATAAGAAAGAACATTTGAAGAGCCACTTATTAGTTCACGACAGAATCTTCAACGAGTTACCTTACGTATGTGACGCTGAAGATTGCTATGAACGTTTTTCTACTGTAAAGGCACTTGAAGCACATGAGCGTCTACATACATTTGGTAGCTGGCACCAGTGTACTTTTATGGGATGCACGATGGGATACGGACAGAAGAAACGTCTTACTGCACACATTAACTCACAGCATAAGACTAATCGCAAAAGGTAAGACGTGATCGTAGTTGGTATTTTCGGTGGTCTGTGAAGTCTGGCATTTGTTAATTACATTTTTATTTTTGACCTTGGGAAAGAATAGGCAAGTTCTTCACGAACATAGCGTGTAGAGGTGGGAAGGAATTGGACATGGCCTGATAGTAAGAAACCGTTACAATATTCACTTCGAATGATGACTGAAGGAAACGCGAAAAACGTCAATCAGAATTGGCGACCCGATTTGTTGATTTGTTATAAATTACTAAGAAGCAATTCATTTACATTCATATTTCATTCATCAGGGTTGAAGATTCCAATGGTTCACAAGGCATTATTTTGAAACATAAGAAGAAATTGAATAGAACTGGACAACTGTCGCCAAACAAGGAGTCTGATGAGAAGGTAATGCAGTCCTACTAGCGATGAAATCTACTATCTACCTACTGTCAATGAAAATTGCTCGTCTTGATCATTGCAATCTTTTAACATATTTTTCTGGACTTTGTTATTGACGAATGATAATGTATAAACAATCATTTTCGCAAATGATTTGAATTTAAATTTTCTTCAATTCAAATTACTCACTTTTACAAAGAGCATTTGAAAAATGTGAAAAAATTAGACTTGTAACTGATGAAATCAAATTATCTCAGTTTGCTCTTCTCAATCTTACAAATGCGTGATATTTAATTTTTTATCCAGTGTTTAATTATTCTCTCACGACTAGGTAGAAAGCTGTCGCACGAAAGGGAATACTCGCTTATCGCTACGTATTCGTCCGGTGTACAAGTTTTCGTGTGATATCGATGGTTGTACCCTATCGTTTGAACTTGCTGCGGCCTTGAAGCGCCACATATCCCAGGATCACCCAACACACTTGAACGTGAAAGATCATAGGTGAGATAATCTCGTGTAAAGTGAAACCTCTATCCATTGTTTTTCAAGCGACCAGGAAAATGAAACGATCCATCCAAGAAAATTTAACATTGATTGTATGGGAGTGGGGTGAGGAAAAATGAATGATACAAGCAGGAAAACGATGGATCTGGGAACGATGCATAGAGGTTTCACAGTAGGCCTATATCTATTGAAGAGAATTGCTTATTATTTGGCTATCATTTGATGAAATTTTCATCGGAAGCTTTATGACAATGCACGTTAGAGTGTAATTTGATTGCAGAGTTTACTATAATCCAACAATAAATTATTACCGGTATAATACATTTTTCTGAAAAAGTTTCTTACTATTTTCAAATTTTGCACATTTTCTACCAAATCAACGAGACAAGTTGATACCGGTAGCCACTTGTGATTTGTGGAGGGCCATATTAGTGCCAAATACAAGTAAAAGCTATTATGAGCTATTATTATGAGCCTGACCTTGATGTATTACTGTATTAAAAAATACTGTATTTATTTTTCTATTCATTAGGCGTATAATTTTATGTATTATTTCGTGCTTGCTTGTGCGTGCTTGCTTGCTTGAACAACATGTTAATTTAAATCTTCCAGGAAATAAATATTCCAAGCATAGCATAGATTGGAGTAATCATTCATTATAGTTATAACTTTTTAATTGCTTGATCCATTGACAGGAAGGAATCAAGCAAGGCTGATACTGAAAGCATGTTCGAATTCGTCGACACAAATAGCGAAGTTACTTCATCAGACGCTGTCAGCCCAAATGAAGAAGAATACTCGTCGGATGTATTGAGGAAATCTTTGGAAAGTGAAGTAAAGAGAATTAGTCAAATAAAAGAAGAAGGCGTGAAAGCTCGACAGAGGAATGGAGAACGCAAGCGTAGAAAAATTAGTAATAGAATAAAAAATGAAAATGCGGACGACAATCACCAGAGTGAATCTTGTCCGATTGTGTACAACATGGAGGACGTGGAGGAAAGTTGTGCTAATGTTGGGGAGTCTCTTCCGGAAGTGAAAGTCGAAGAAGACACACTTTACGGTTTCGCTCGCGGATTGAAACCGGAAAAAATAATTGGATTCTGTTGCAGAGAGTATGTACAAATATTATTTAGATTACAATATATGAATTGGATGAAAGGGAAAGAAAGAACAGCAGCTTCCCAAGGTTCATAAGTAGATGGGTGTACTCATAGTGGAGAGCCGTTAAAAGAACACAAGAGATGATTTAGACACTAATATGGATTTTGTTGTGGTATAGATAATTTAGACTACAATCATATGTCTTCACTTGAACAGGTCATTATTCTATTCTCTTTGTTTTTGGTTTGCTCTTTCTTAATTAATAAATAAATGCTAAATTTGTATTTGCCATGTCTTTGGCTTCCATCTAAGTTTCATCTTAAATACTGTGTTGAGGCCTAATACTCCACCTAATATTATTTTTTATTCATAAAATATTCAATTATATATAAAGAATTCCATGTAAATAGCTCAAAAGCATTTGTTTGGCCGTTTTAATATTCTAAAAATGTGATCTGAGCCTGTTCAATTGACTTGTTTCATTTTTCTGTCATATTGTTTTTTGTTTTTTGTGATCTAGAAGAGAGTGTTTGTTATCAATTCAAGTTAATACCAAACACTGTCTGGCACCTGATTGGTCAGTTCACCTTATCACACTTCTTATTCCCGTTCGTGCTCATTTGCCCAATCTTGGGTATTTTGGGATAAGCCAAAATTTGGTATTTAGTTGGGTATTTAGTTAATGGCAGAGTGGACTTCCATTTCACATGGGTTTACAAAATCAAACTCAAATTTAATGCTCATTTTATTCCTCATCTGGACCAGTATATTCAAGATCTCTTTTGGGAAGCACAACAAATATCTAGGTGGCAGTGAATCATGGGGTTTGGTTGATTGTGAAAGCCAACATCAGATAACTGCCGTTATCCACTATTAGTTGTGATCAAGTGGGCCGAGTTTTTAGCACGGAGTTATACCTCCACTATAATACAACTCCATGAACTAATAGCCAACTTTGAGTGTCGACTAAACTCAGCTTTTTAATCAACTTCCAAAATGCATAATTGACCTTATCATTTTTTCCCTCGTGTCAAAAGCGGTCTGTAACTGGTCAACTGTCCGTTCTTGATTTTCAATAACATAGATTGTATTATTGAGTTTGATGCTTATAATTATTTTAGGCCAAGTACAGTAATTTAGTAATTTGAAAAAGAAAATGTTTTTGGCCAACTTTATTGTTTGCACTTTTCACATATTTTCTTCTCGATATTTATAAATTGTTCAAATGATTTGTAATTGATTTTAATCTTATTTATGCCGCTACCTTTATAATTATAACGTTTCCATGTATCTGTCCACAGTCCCCTTGCATTCGCCATCAAATGGGAAGGCCGCCACGAAACCGACCAAGTATTAGCAGAAGAAGCAAACTATCGTTGTCCGCAGCTAGTGATTCAGTTCTACCAACAGCGAGTCAGTGTCGGTGCACCCATGAACATCCCAGGTTATAGAGTGGAATGTCCTAAACCTTCACCTATTCAGGGACTTTGAAATGTGATGTGACAAGTTTAAACGGTTAAACACATTCTCAGGTGTGTGATTGGTCCTAAAAATCAGTGCCTAGGGCTTAGTGAGTGTTAACGTCGATTCACAACAATTTTAACTTCTAATGAGTGTTTTTAATTTGGGCCTGAGTTTTAGTTCTCGTGCACTTATATTCATCCTGGTTCACAATTGATTCGTAACGGAAATTCCAATCAGGTGAAATTCACTCAATTGGATTCCAATTCACTTTCCATTTCACTTCAGTTTCCAATTCACTGAAATTTATATTGTAACTTTTTTTTACGTGTTTATTTTGGCCCAGTTTCTGATGTCTATTAAGAGCATGCAGGTGTTCAGATAAACTCAATTTTCCGCGTAATCAATCACTAATTATTGTATTTCATAAAACTTCTGTTTTGACGTCAACGTAATTTATTCCCCTGAGAAAAAATTGATATTTTAAAAACTACGGTGGTGAGTGTTCACAACGTGAGCGCTTACACACCAAGCAGATGTATACATATGTTATTTTTGTACCATATCTAATAGTTAGCTAATTAATACTCAAGTAAGAGAATGTAAAACTGGTTCTCAATATGATTTATAGGCTTAGTATCAACTCCCCATATAACCGAGTTGTTGGTAGGGTCGTTGAGCCCCATTATTATTAGCGTACGGTTGCAAATCTACGTGAGACCAGAACTGAAAAATATCGTAAGACTTATTGCAAATATTCTTTTTCTCAATTTCACCTGATTATTTGCACTTTGACAATTTTCTTATTGATTGAGCTATCCTAGTATCAACGAATAAAGAAGGTAGTCTATCACTATAACAAACGTGTAACAACGGTATAAATAAATGTATAAATAATAAAATATGTGTTGTGGTAGACTAGACATATTATATTAGATGGTATAAAATGAATGTATAAATACATGTTTGGTATTTTGAGTGTCAAAGAATTTTCAGGATGGGAATTACGAATAGAAATACAACTACATTTTTAAAAAGTGTTGAATGTTTGAAGCTGCAGCAATTTTTATCATTTTCAAAGTTTTTACGTTTATTGAGGATACACGACGTGGATGCACGTAGTAAAACAACATGCAAAAAATTGTCTCGTTTCTACATTTGACCGTGAGCGAGGGGGCTCCACTCTGTCGGGTGTTTGATGCGTGCCAGATTCACCAAACCAACATCTGTTCTGTTGTATTCAAAATATCTCTGATATATAGCGAATGTCTTTGTAATTGGTAAATATGCTTCGAATGACAAAACAAATTGTAAAAGTTAGGAACTACAGGTGCCATGGAAATCAGTTCCAGTTAAAATGAAAAATGTATCTAATGTAGTGAAATATTGCCATGAATTGTTGTGATTTTTGAATGTTTTGTTCTACTAGTTTCTTAATTTATTCTATTTGAGAGACAGATGGTGCAGATTTTGAGATCACCTTGAAATGTTATCGTAAGAAATAATCTGTCAGTATTTATAGTTTTGATATCCAAACTGGAAAATTACATTTTTTAGATCTCTTCATGTGGATATGTAGATCTATCCCTTTTTGATAGTTAACTGGACCCATCTTTTATAAGTGTATTTTGTTTGGTTGTGATGTTTTTATTCTATGTTTTGCCAGGGGACCTACTCAAAGATTTTACTCATTGTATTTCACTCTCATCTCACCATCACAGCATTACTTTTTATTTATCATAATCCTATTTCATTTATTTTTTCAATCCTTCTTTTTAATATGCTAGTTTATAGAACAAGGTTAGGTGGTAGAGTGGTTGGAAGACCAAACCTCGCCTTTTTGATGTTTCATTCATTCAAATAAAGAACTTAACTAACTGAAGATACATGTATTGAAAATTGTAATTTTCACACAATTGTGTGATCAATAAATGAATCGGTTAATCAGTCTTCGATATATATATATATATATCACATTATTTTATTGTCGAGTAATTACAGTATCATTGCAGCAAATGAAGAGTTGACTTTCAATAAATGAAAAGATTTACAAATAGCCGAGTGGCTTTATCAAATTCTTAATTGCATGATCGAAGTTAAAATCTTACTTGCTGGAATGATATGAAATGAACCCAAACATTATCCTGATGCCCGCAACTGTATTTGGTTGAAAGGTCTTGAGTGGCCTTTAAAAGGACATTAGTAATCGAGCATCTTCTGCTTGAATTACATTTTTGTTATTAGTATTAACATATCCCGATTCCTTCCTTCCTATTATTAGAAGACTTTTCGAAGATACATTTTAACTGTTGCGATTCGGCAATTTGCATGCTATCAGTTGATTCCTAACTTTCCTGCTTTCCTGATAGGAATCAAGTAAAATTAAATGTTTCTACGAATCTCTTCCGTTGATCTACATGTAATTTTAAGACCTCTTCGATGATGCTACTTTCCTGGTAGAGACTTTGATAGAAACTGACAAAATTAAACGAAAACATTTGTACTAATTCGTACTTTTGTACCAAGGTAGTAGGAGTCGAGGAAGGTTATGTCTATAACAGTAGTAGACCGAATTTGCTCGCCGAACTAAGATTCCAATCAGGGTAGCAGAATCCTGCGGGGTTCATTCGGTAACTATTTCCTACCGTAATTTATAAACCGAGTGACTAAATACCTCTCAGAGTTTCTATCAAGAAAACCATTCTAGTGGAGATTAATGAAGTTATTTCTATATAATTAATAATTCAGCAATAATAAATTTTAATAATAGAATTTTCTTATAATATTTTATTCAAGTCTTATGGCTTCTTATCTTGAATTACGGTACTACTGGATGGTAAGGTCAGATTTAAATCATTTATTAAAAAGAAGGATGCAGGATAAAGACATAAGAAGGTGAAAACACAAGTCATTGCACAAGAAAAAATAAGATTATTATCAGTTTATTTCACAGCTCTGTACACCTACAAGTTTTCTGGAAATCGTACCGGCACATGCAGCGCAGTGGTTAACACGCTCGCTTCATGTGATCTGGCAAGTGGAATTTCGGACCCAGTTCGAACCCTGCCGCCATCCATCTACACAGGGGTTTTACAGGTGGTTTTCCTATGTAGTCTAGGTCAATACTGGGATGGTTCCCACAGTAAAGGCTACGACCACTTCCTTCGCATTACCCAAGAAACCTTCATCTTATCATCCCATTAATCATCCATCCGATGCCAATAGATGTTCACCATCATTAGGCCTACTCTTTAATTAATATAACATTCTATTTCAACTTTTTATCCAATT
The DNA here is from genome assembly GCA_907164805.1 of Brachyptera putata. Taxonomy (NCBI): domain Eukaryota; kingdom Metazoa; phylum Arthropoda; class Insecta; order Plecoptera; family Taeniopterygidae; genus Brachyptera; species Brachyptera putata. Next base: position 16,019,665 of record OU015469.1, on the reverse strand, counting down.
ACATTGGTTTTTGGGCATGGAAAAGAATTTATTAAGGTGAATTTCTCAAAGCCAAAAGCATTTATAATATCTAATCTGTTTTAATGTCCTGTGTTATGTTTTGTCCTTAGCATGGCTCGTGTGTTGTTTTCAACATATTGTTGGTTTCATGATCATCATGATAATGAATTTTCACCAAACATGATCATTTCACATGATCAGCAATTGAATCATTACATCGTCTAGGCGCAAAATGACCTCGGTGTCGTCGCGCCTGTAAACCCAATATTCATTCATCATTCAGTATCGGCATAGAAAAAAATCTTACCGACCTATAACCTTTGACAAAAGCATTTAAATAATATCAAAAAAGTATCAAAAAAGTAGCATTTAACCCAATTTACTAGCATGGCAGGCTGGCGTCACACCGCTCCATTCACCTAGACCATTGAGTTTGTAGTTATAACTACAAACTCAATGCCTAGACACAACGATTACCTCGGGTTGTAAGCTATCCAAACAATCAATTATTATTAGTTATTATTATTATTATTAGCTTCTGCATTTTTTCAAATTGCAATTCATATTCTTCAATAGTGCTATGGTTATAATGAAAAAGCTATGAAACATTTTAAATTTGAATGTACTATATAGATATGTTATGTTTATAGTACTGCTCCATGTGCTCATTTTCTTCGTCATAAAAGTCTGGCAAAGTTGGTAACAATAGGCCTACGGTTGAATTTGTTGACAATGGACACGAGACGATGAAGCTATTTTCTGGAATTGTGTGTAGAATATTAACGTGATATAATGAGATACATTATATAAATGTGCGTATAAAATGCTGTCTATACATCCGGTGAGTGATTACTTTGTATTTACAGCGTCAGGTAAGACTGAAGCCTATTGCTAGGTCGAACATAACCAAGAATTGTACTCGAACTAGGCTTTTTAAAATCATGTAGGCCTAGGCCTAGATAGGCCTGAATTTTACTATAGGCCTACAAACTAATACAAAACACAGTATGGGTTAATTTGTCGATGTATAGGCCTATAGTATCTAACACTTCAATATTCGGTTTCAAACAATACCAAAATATCTATCTACCACCCACTTGTACTCAGTGACAGTTGTGTAGATACTCAGTGACAGTTGTGTAGATCAACGACAAGACTTCCCTCTGCTGTATACTAGGCCTATATCACGTGTGTTGTCTGACCAGTCAGGTGAGGGACAGTAATAAACTCAGTGGTAAGGCATTTAGGCCTACCACCTAGGACGGTGAGGGTAGACTTCGGTTTGAGCCCCGCCACCATCCATCTCTACAGAGTTTTTCGTTGTTTGCCTCTGTGGGCTAGACAAATGCTGGGATGGTTTCCAGTAGGCCTACTGTGTAGGCCATGAATGCTTCCATCCCACTGTCTTTCCCAGTACCGTATACCTAAGAAACCTTCATCCGACGCCAATAGATCTTAGTTATTGTTCCAAAGCATCGTTCAACCCAATATTAATGAATGAAAAAGTAAATGTGTAGGCGTAGTTGAATTTAGTTCACTTTATTACGATAATGATAGACATTCAAATGATGTGGAAAAGTTCAATAAAATTACATCAGAATTGTACAAGGTAGGCCTATATCAAATGCAACTAATTTAAAAAAAATAGTAGGCAGTTAGGCTACATAAGCAGTCAATATCGTCCCAAACTGATGACTTTTTGGCTGTGTGAAAGCTTGTTGATCCATTTTACAAAGTATCAATCTGAAGATTAGTGTAGGATTCATTTTAATAATAACGTTGGTGCCGTATCAACTTCAACAACTTTAATCTGAACATTAGCTAATCCAGGGTTGATTAAATCGACCCTCACTTTGATATGACTCGGAATCTCGGAATTTAAGAGATAAAATATTTAATTTCACCTCGAACTGTGTCCGAGTATGGTAGAGCTATATAGGATATTTTGTTGATTTGTGTAAAATACTTGTGATGTTTCACTTTCATTACCAGTACTGTGTATTCTTTGTTACAGCTGTTACGGCTCGTCAACATAGGACGATGCCAGTGCATGTATCAACTAGGCCTACCAGTTCCATTCAAGAAGGAAGACAAAGCAACTAAGACACCAGTACGATGTAGAGGTTGACGCAATGAGGACGTAACAAGAAGAGGGAAGGATGGAAAAAGATGAGTCGAACAAAGATAACTGCAAGAACGATGGCAGTACATGTATCAACTAGGAGCTTACCATTGAAGAAGGAAGAGAAGGCAACTAAGATGGCAGTACAATATAAAAGCACTCTGATAAAAGTTGACGCAGTGAGGACGTAGGAAGAAGAAAGAAGATGGAAGAAGATGATTGCAACAAGTAGAACTACAAGAACGGTGCCAGTAAGTAAAAAAAATCAGTTGTTATAGTTTTCGATGGTCACGTTGTGGTGATTGAAGAATTTGGAGATGAGAATCAACAATTGAGGATAAAGAATTTATTCTTCTAGTTGTGTTGACAAATTCTGTCAATCAAACGTCAATCAAAATTTTAGCCAAATCAGAAATCAGTATTTTTTAACTCTTTAATTTGAACTTCATTTTTTTAAATGTCCTTTCCTCGTTCTACAAAATTTTAGAAAAATAAAACAACATGATATTTTGCCTTCTCTACGTTTTTCAAATTTGATTTCTGACGTCAATTTTGGTTTTATAATTTCCCCAAAAAAATTCTGCTATAGTATTAATTCTTCCCGCTGAATATCTAAGCATAACTGGACAATTGTCGTTATTTACAGAGCCACTTCTGCAAATTGGCTGGAAATTGCAGTTATTTGGCAACTCAGACATTTTTTCTTGGAAACGGGTAGGGCGAGCGTAGCCAAATTTACTGATGATTTAGGGATCATGATTTTATAGGCCTACTCATTCATAATGAACTAACAATTATAAGCAATAAACAACTTTCCCAGCATTCAACTATGCTACAGAAGTAAAGATGGACAACGGGTATCGAACCTAGGCCCAATCTGCCCTCCTCTCAACTGAGCTTCAGCTATTTTACGACATTTCATCTGAATAATAATTTTGTGTGTTTCAATATATGTATTTTTTATTCCAGCTGTTACGGCTCGTCAACATTGCACGATGCCAGTCCACGTATCAACTAGCAGGACCGTTGAAGAAGGAAGAGAAGGCAACCAAGACTGCAGTGCGATGTTGAAATTGACGCGGTAAGAAGAGGGAAGAAGGGAACAAGATGAACGCAACAGAGAGAATGACAAGAACAATGCCAGTAAGTAGAAAACACATTATTTTTGGCAGTCTCGACACAGTTGTTGAATGCCAGAAAACTCTCACTTGAATTTCTCAGTTTGTTTGTTGAGTAGGCTAATGAAATGAGAATTCAAAGCAGGTCCAAGTTTCTTATTTGACTTTAATTTAGAGATTTTAGAATTTAGAGGGCCTAGGCCTATTTAGAATGTTAGAATCCTTGTAATTACTTAAAAATAACTTTGAAAATAAGAAAAATGGAATAATGTCAATGGAATTGAGTTTTTGAAATGCCCTTTCGTCTTCCTAGCAAATTTTAGACAAATCAAAATTCATGATTTTTGGCCTTTTTTCACGTTTTTCCAATTTGATTTCTGACGTCAATCTTGGTTTTAAAATTTCCAAAAAACTATTTTCTTCCTTAGAATTATTTCTTCTTGTTGAATATCTGAACTTAATTGGGCAATTGTCGTTATTTCAAAAGACGGTTCTGAAAGATGGCTGAAAATGTCCGTTTTTTGATAAACCAGCAACGTTTTTCTTGGCATCCCCAACGGAACTTTCTAATGATTTAAAGATCCCAGAGTTATGGTCATAAAAAAAATACTAGAACATCATAGAGGTCTCACCAGTTCATAGGAATTAATTGTGATTTTTTGGGGGGGTTTGAAATTTTTGGTTGAATTTCCCAGTTCTATTGTTATGTATGTGTAATGTGATCAATTTGGGACACAAATCTGGTCTTAGTTCCAAAATTGAGTTCAAATTGAAGATTTTAGAGCGAAAATCAACTTGGTATTATTTACCATGGTAGGGCCCATATACAATTTTAGAATCCTTGTAATCACTTGAAAAAAAAGGAAATTGGAAAAATTTCAATGGAATTGAGTTTTTGAAATGCCCTTCCGTCTTCCCACCAAATTTTAGACAAATAAAAAATTATGATTTTTGACCTTTTTCACTTTTTTCAAATTTGATTTCTGACGTCAATTTTGGTTTTAAAATTTCCAAAAAATTATTTTCTTCCTTAGAATCATTTCTTCTTGTTGAATATCTAAACTCAATTGGGAAATTGTTGTTATTTCAAAAGACCGTTCTGAAAGTTGGCTGAAAATGTCCGTTTTTTGATAAATCAGCAACGTTTTTCTTGGCATCCACTAGGGCAATCCTAACGGAACTTTCTAATGATTTGAAGATCCCAAAGTTATGGTCATAAAAAAATACTAGAACGTCATAGGTCTCACCAGTTCATGGGAATTAATTGCGAAAGGTCAAAAACGAGCTTACTTACCCCTGTGCTTTTTGGTGATTTTTTTTGGGGGGTTGAAATTTTTGGTTGAATTTCCCAGTTCTATTGTTATGTATGTGTAATGTGATCAATTTGGAACACAAATCTGGTCCCAGTTTCAAAATTGAATTTCATTTAAAGATTTTAGAGCGAAAATCAACTTGGTATTATTTACCATGGTAGGGCCCATGTACAATTTTAGAATCCTTGTAATTACTTTGAAAAGGAGAAAATTGAAAAAATGTCAATGGAATTGAGTTTTTGAAATGCCCTTCCGTCTTCCTACCAAATTTTAGACAAATAAAAAATTATGATTTTTGGCCTTTTTCACTTTTTTAAAATTTTATTTTTGACGTCAATTTTGGTTTTAAAATTTCCAAAAAGATATTTTCTTCTTTAGAATTGAATCTTCTTAATGAATATGTAAACATAACTCAACAATTGTCGTTATTCCAAAAGACCGTTCTGAAAGTTGCTTGAAAATGTCTGTTTTTTGATAAATCAGCGACGTTTTTCTTGGCATCCGCTAGGGCAATCCTAACGGAACTTTCTAATGATTTAAAGATCCCAAAGTTATGGTCATAAAAAAATACTAGAACGTCATAGGTCTCACCAGTTCATGGGAATTAATTGCGAAAGGTCAAAAACGAGCTTATTACCCCTGTGCTTTTTGGTGATTTTTTTTGGGGGGTTGAAATTTTTGGTTGAATTTCCCAGTTCTATTGTTATGTATGTGTAATGTGATCAATTTGGAACACAAATCTGGTCCCAGTTTCAAAATTGAATTTCATTTAAAGATTTTAGAGCGAAAATCAAGTTGGTATTATTTACCATGGTGGGGCCCATGTACAATTTTAGAATCCTTGTAATTACTTTGAAAAGAAGAAAATTGAAAAAATGTCAATGGAATTGAGTTTTTGAAATGCCCTTCCGTCTTCCTACCAAATTTTAGACAAATAAAAAATTATGATTTTTGGCCTTTTTCACTTTTTTAAAATTTTATTTTTGACGTCAATTTTGGTTTTAAAATTTCCAAAAAGATATTTTCTTCTTTAGAATTGAATCTTCTTAATGAATATGTGAACATAACTCAACAATTGTCGTTATTCCAAAAGACCGTTCTGAAAGTTGCTTGAAAATGTCTGTTTTTTGATAAATCAGCGACGTTTTTCTTGGCATCCGCTAGGGCAATCCTAACGGAACTTTCTAATGATTTAAAGATCCCAAAGTTATGGTCATAAAAAAATACTAGAACGTCATAGGTCTCACCAGTTCATGGGAATTAATTGCGAAAGGTCAAAAACGAGCTTACTTACCCCTGTGCTTTTTGGTGATTTTTTTTGGGGGGTTGAAATTTTTGGTTGAATTTCCCAGTTCTATTGTTATGTATGTGTAATGTGATCAATTTGGAACACAAATCTGGTCCCAGTTTCAAAATTGAATTTCATTTAAAGATTTTAGAGCGAAAATCAACTTGGTATTATTTACCATGGTAGGGCCCATGTACAATTTTAGAATCCTTGTAATTACTTTGAAAAGGAGAAAATTGAAAAAATGTCAATGGAATTGAGTTTTTGAAATGCCCTTCCGTCTTCCTACCAAATTTTAGACAAATAAAAAATTATGATTTTTGGCCTTTTTCACTTTTTTAAAATTTTATTTTTGACGTCAATTTTGGTTTTAAAATTTCCAAAAAGATATTTTCTTCTTTAGAATTGAATCTTCTTAATGAATATGTAAACATAACTCAACAATTGTCGTTATTCCAAAAGACCGTTCTGAAAGTTGCTTGAAAATGTCTGTTTTTTGATAAATCAGCGACGTTTTTCTTGGCATCCGCTAGGGCAATCCTAACGGAACTTTCTAATGATTTAAAGATCCCAAAGTTATGGTCATAAAAAAATACTAGAACGTCATAGGTCTCACCAGTTCATGGGAATTAATTGCGAAAGGTCAAAAACGAGCTTACTTACCCCTGTGCTTTTTGGTGATTTTTTTGGGGGGTTGAAATTTTTGGTTGAATTTCCCAGTTCTATTGTTATGTATGTGTAATGTGATCAATTTGGAACACAAATCTGGTCCCAGTTTCAAAATTGAATTTCATTTAAAGATTTTAGAGCGAAAATCAACTTGGTATTATTTACCATGGTAGGGCCCATGTACAATTTTAGAATCCTTGTAATTACTTTGAAAAGGAGAAAATTGAAAAAATGTCAATGGAATTGAGTTTTTGAAATGCCCTTCCGTCTTCCTACCAAATTTTAGACAAATAAAAAATTATGATTTTTGGCCTTTTTCACTTTTTAAAATTTTATTTTTGACGTCAATTTTGGTTTTAAAATTTCCAAAAAGATATTTTCTTCTTTAGAATTGAATCTTCCTAATGAATATGTAAACATAACTCAACAATTGTCGTTATTCCAAAAGACCGTTCTGAAAGTTGCTTGAAAATGTCTGTTTTTTGATAAATCAGCGACGTTTTTCTTGGCATCTGCTAGGGCAATCCTAACGGAACTTTCTAATGATTTAAAGATCCCAAAGTTATGGTCATAAAAAAATACTAGAACGTCATAGGTCTCACCAGTTCATGGGAATTAATTGCGAAAGGTCAAAAACGAGCTTACTTACCCCTGTGCTTTTTGGTGATTTTTTTTGGGGGGTTGAAATTTTTGGTTGAATTTCCCAGTTCTATTGTTATGTATGTGTAATGTGATCAATTTGGAACACAAATCTGGTCCCAGTTTCAAAATTGAATTTCATTTAAAGATTTTAGAGCGAAAATCAACTTGGTATTATTTACCATGGTAGGGCCCATGTACAATTTTAGAATCCTTGTAATTACTTTGAAAAGGAGAAAATTGAAAAAATGTCAATGGAATTGAGTTTTTGAAATGCCCTTCCGTCTTCCTACCAAATTTTAGACAAATAAAAAATTATGATTTTGGCCTTTTTCACTTTTTTAAAATTTTATTTTTGACGTCAATTTTGGTTTTAAAATTTCCAAAAAGATATTTTCTTCTTTAGAATTGAATCTTCTTAATGAATATGTAAACATAACTCAACAATTGTCGTTATTCCAAAAGACCGTTCTGAAAGTTGCTTGAAAATGTCTGTTTTTTGATAAATCAGCGACGTTTTTCTTGGCATCCGCTAGGGCAATCCTAACGGAACTTTCTAATGATTTAAAGATCCCAAAGTTATGGTCATAAAAAAATACTAGAACGTCATAGGTCTCACCAGTTCATGGGAATTAATTGCGAAAGGTCAAAAACGAGCTTATTACCCCTGTGCTTTTTGGTGATTTTTTTTGGGGGGTTGAAATTTTTGGTTGAATTTCCCAGTTCTATTGTTATGTATGTGTAATGTGATCAATTTGGAACACAAATCTGGTCCCAGTTTCAAAATTGAATTTCATTTAAAGATTTTAGAGCGAAAATCAAGTTGGTATTATTTACCATGGTGGGGCCCATGTACAATTTTAGAATCCTTGTAATTACTTTGAAAAGAAGAAAATTGAAAAAATGTCAATGGAATTGAGTTTTTGAAATGCCCTTCCGTCTTCCTACCAAATTTTAGACAAATAAAAAATTATGATTTTTGGCCTTTTTCACTTTTTTAAAATTTTATTTTTGACGTCAATTTTGGTTTTAAAATTTCCAAAAAGATATTTTCTTCTTTAGAATTGAATCTTCTTAATGAATATGTGAACATAACTCAACAATTGTCGTTATTCCAAAAGACCGTTCTGAAAGTTGCTTGAAAATGTCTGTTTTTTGATAAATCAGCGACGTTTTTCTTGGCATCCGCTAGGGCAATCCTAACGGAACTTTCTAATGATTTAAAGATCCCAAAGTTATGGTCATAAAAAAATACTAGAACGTCATAGGTCTCACCAGTTCATGGGAATTAATTGCGAAAGGTCAAAAACGAGCTTACTTACCCCTGTGCTTTTTGGTGATTTTTTTTGGGGGGTTGAAATTTTTGGTTGAATTTCCCAGTTCTATTGTTATGTATGTGTAATGTGATCAATTTGGAACACAAATCTGGTCCCAGTTTCAAAATTGAATTTCATTTAAAGATTTTAGAGCGAAAATCAACTTGGTATTATTTACCATGGTAGGGCCCATGTACAATTTTAGAATCCTTGTAATTACTTTGAAAAGGAGAAAATTGAAAAAATGTCAATGGAATTGAGTTTTTGAAATGCCCTTCCGTCTTCCTACCAAATTTTAGACAAATAAAAAATTATGATTTTTGGCCTTTTTCACTTTTTTAAAATTTTATTTTTGACGTCAATTTTGGTTTTAAAATTTCCAAAAAGATATTTTCTTCTTTAGAATTGAATCTTCTTAATGAATATGTAAACATAACTCAACAATTGTCGTTATTCCAAAGACCGTTCTGAAAGTTGCTTGAAAATGTCTGTTTTTTGATAAATCAGCGACGTTTTTCTTGGCATCCGCTAGGGCAATCCTAACGGAACTTTCTAATGATTTAAAGATCCCAAAGTTATGGTCATAAAAAATACTAGAACGTCATAGGTCTCACCAGTTCATGGGAATTAATTGCGAAAGGTCAAAAACGAGCTTATTACCCCTGTGCTTTTTGGTGATTTTTTTTGGGGGGTTGAAATTTTTGGTTGAATTTCCCAGTTCTATTGTTATGTATGTGTAATGTGATCAATTTGGAACACAAATCTGGTCCCAGTTTCAAAATTGAATTTCATTTAAAGATTTTAGAGCGAAAATCAACTTGGTATTATTTACCATGGTAGGGCCCATGTACAATTTTAGAATCCTTGTAATTACTTTGAAAAGGAGAAAATTGAAAAAATGTCAATGGAATTGAGTTTTTGAAATGCCCTTCCGTCTTCCTACCAAATTTTAGACAAATAAAAAATTATGATTTTTGGCCTTTTTCACTTTTTTAAAATTTTATTTTTGACGTCAATTTTGGTTTTAAAATTTCCAAAAAGATATTTTCTTCTTTAGAATTGAATCTTCCTAATGAATATGTAAACATAACTCAACAATTGTCGTTATTCCAAAAGACCGTTCTGAAAGTTGCTTGAAAATGTCTGTTTTTTGATAAATCAGCGACGTTTTTCTTGGCATCTGCTAGGGCAATCCTAACGGAACTTTCTAATGATTTAAAGATCCCAAAGTTATGGTCATAAAAAAATACTAGAACGTCATAGGTCTCACCAGTTCATGGGAATTAATTGCGAAAGGTCAAAAACGAGCTTACTTACCCCTGTGCTTTTTGGTGATTTTTTTTGGGGGGTTGAAATTTTTGGTTGAATTTCCCAGTTCTATTGTTATGTATGTGTAATGTGATCAATTTGGAACACAAATCTGGTCCCAGTTTCAAAATTGAATTTCATTTAAAGATTTTAGAGCGAAAATCAAGTTGGTATTATTTACCATGGTGGGGCCCATGTACAATTTTAGAATCCTTGTAATTACTTTGAAAAGAAGAAAATTGAAAAAATGTCAATGGAATTGAGTGTTTGAAATGCCCTTCCGTCTTCCTACCAAATTTTAGACAAATAAAAAATTATGATTTTTGGCCTTTTTCACTTTTTTAAAATTTTATTTTTGACGTCAATTTTGGTTTTAAAATTTCCAAAAAGATATTTTCTTCTTTAGATTTGAATCTTCTTAATGAATATGTAAACATAACTCAACAATTGTCGTTATTCCAAAAGACCGTTCTGAAAGTTGCTTGAAAATGTCTGTTTTTTGATAAATCAGCGACGTTTTTCTTGGCATCCGCTAGGGCAATCCTAACGGAACTTTCTAATGATTTAAAGATCCCAAAGTTATGGTCATAAAAAAATACTAGAACGTCATAGGTCTCACCAGTTCATGGGAATTAATTGCGAAAGGTCAAAAACGAGCTTACTTACTTACCCCTGTGCTTTTTGGTGATTTTTTTGGGGGGTTTGAAATTTGTGGTTGAATTTCCCAGTTCTATTGTTATGTATGTGTAATGTGATCAATTTGGAACACAAATCTAGCCTCCGTTTCAAAATTGAGTCTAATTTAAAGATTTTAGAGCAAAAAATAACTTGCAGAATTTTTTAATTTTTCAATTTTCAAAATTCGATTTGTCTCAAATTTGCTGTGAACATGGAGTAGCCCTTCGTAATGAATAATCGTTTGAAATTTTTGTAATCAATTGCATTTGAAGCAAGTTATTCACGTTTATTAAATCCTCCTTCCTGTTTGCAGGCTGCAGCTTACCTTGAAGACTCCCTCCTTGGATCATCGTGGCGACTACGAGGTAGCAGGTAATGCACCGTCATGTGCCTAATCTGACCCCCGTGCCGCCTGCACCCCCAGGTATGATTCAGCCTATTGTAAAATGATCCCCGAGCCGGGTAGGCTAGCCCAGAGTGGTTTGATCAGCACCCCGTTGGCTCTAAACCAAGCTGATTAAAGCTCCACGACAGGACTCATCTCCTCGAGCTCAAGCAATCGATGCCACACCCGAGCACGTGAATAAAAGGCTCACGGCGGTGAGGGGATTGATCTGGATCGCTTTGGGTGAGACGTGCTACTCTTGCGTGTGAGATAGACTCGCATGAGCCTGCCTTGCATTCAAAGGTACATTGTCATACATCCAATCACGATCTAAGATTAGCTGTAAGGGTGTGGTGGAGACCTTGGATTTGACCGTGCACGAGAGACTTGCGTAGCTTCCTCGGAAGCTACACGAGCCTCTCTGCATGGAAAACTTCAAGGTCGAGCCCCACACACTTACACAATCCCGCCACCGCCACCGCTGCAGGCGGCACGCGGTATACTAGGAGCCATGGGATAATCACACACGTTAGAACACATCATGTTATTGTAACAAATCATTAATTTATTGTTACATATTCTGTACAAGTTATATCAATAAATTATACAATCAGAAGATATTTGTTTGCACGTCATTATCAGTCTTGTCTCAAACCATTCACAATGCAGCAAGTCTTGTGATCAGCATTCAACCAATCAAAACACAGCATCTTGATCAGCTGCTCGTATACGCAGCAATCCACGCGGTGACCCTGACAGCAGGCTGACCTCAACAGCTGGTCCAACTGACTGACATCACGCCGCTACTTGCTGTGACGCGGTCGACTCAAGGCTCGGACAGCTGTGTTGTAATTGTTGTCATTCCTTCCAAAACCTGCAACAATAGGAAATAAATCTGTTAGTGACATACTAGACAATATAGCACTTGCATTCTCGTAGCGTCAGGCTCATTGGGGGGACTAGTGCAACAATGGCCTGCTCAATAATATCAGATTGAAACTATTCATGATCATAGCAACAATCACGGCTTCCTTGATGCACAAACAAATTAGTTAGACCTACACATTTCATTGTTGACTTTTGTTTCCCAGTGTACAAAAAGCCACCAATTAATGTGTGAACCAAGATTGTTGCTAAGATCTGCAACATGTTGCTTAACTTGAAAGATTTAAGGCCCATTCACAACATAAATTAGGAGTAAACTTAGCATTAGCAGGAATGTAATTATTCACAACAACAATTTAGCATCAAGAAACAGCCAATGAGAAGGCTTGTTTACATCAGCTGTCATCTTCCTTTGTGCAATTCTGTCTAGTTTTTAGGTTAGTGCACATGTAGTAGGCCCTAATATCATTTAAACTAGATTGTAATAACATGGTTTCAATTCAAATTCCCAATGCTGTGTCACAATCATGGTTGCATGCACATATTTGCTTCAAGACGACAGATTAAAAGGGGGCGTGTTCAAAAGACCCAAACCCTTCTACACACATTCTTAGAACTTGAGATGCACATATGATAATGCATCGGGCTAACATCACGGAGGGAATTCTGTCAGCTGATTTTTTTCAATAAACAAGTGCAGTGGTTATTGTAGGATCTATGAATAGTACAATTTGACAACTACCTGTCAATGCATCGCTGTTTGCTCAGTTCAGTTCTCAATTTATTCACAGTTTGTATAGGTATCTCATTTGCATATTGTGGTCAAGTTATTATTTTCAATGATACATTGAAAATTCAAAAGTTCAATACCAAGCATAAACGTGGATGCAATAGGGTGGTATAACTAGACATGTAGGAATTTAGCATTGATCGACTATAAAATCTAGATATTTCACAAAGGATATACATTTTCGGGTTTCTTTTACGTTGCATAGTATTTCAATTCAATCAACAAATTCTACTTCACTATTTTTCAGAGCAATTAGCTATTTCGTGAAAATGTGCACGATTTCAAAGATATTGAACCGTATTGTATGAAATTTTTCTTTGAAAAGTGTGTTGGATAATCAGAGGTTCCCTTTTGGGTTAGATAAACAGAGTGAAGAAATGAATTGCATTCAATATGAAACACTAACAATAAAATATTATGGCGTAAAAAAATTCACCAATTTACTGTAAATTGAGAAATACATTGATACGTTACAAGATTTCCGAGGTATTCGCATTAGTCTAGACTACCGAGGAAAACCACGAAAAATCCATAAAAAGATGATCAGTGAACCCACGCCAAAAGGTGAGTACAGTTTCTGTGACTTAGTTCACTGAGCTACAGAGGGCGGCTCATTTACAGCTTGGATTTATGCGAACTCTGGGTATGCACGTTACACATTAGAAGATATTGTACAGCACCACGAGTAATTGTACTTGGGAACGAGCAATATTCTTACCGAGGATCGACGCTGCTGAGAGCTGATTGCTAATTGACGTCAGCCAATCACAGGCAGGCACCACGTTCTTGGTAGAAGCTGTAACAGAAATAAAAAGTGTTGCAATAAGGGATCGTCACCCCAAACATATCTGGCATTATATGAACATCAGGACTGATTTCAATTTATATTGAGGACAACATTTTCTAAAGCATCATACCGGTACGCGTTGTTAACAATGTGTGACAATATTTCAGTGAATTCTTTGGGAGATTTCATTTTTCACATTTTCCACCCAACCCAATCTTACGAGGTTTGTATAAACTTTATGATGGTGTGTCTCAAAAATGATACAAACGATTTGACCCCAAAACTACCGTACTTACGACATTTTTGTTTCGTTTTGCTGATAACTTCTGTTGTTATATCTGCTTCCCAAAATTGCATAGCTTATAATTTCCATGCTCCACTTCAATCAGAATTGAATATCATTTGGCATTTAGCGACGTTTTTTTAAAAACTTGATTTTTCTTCAAGTATCCACGCACAGAAATATGATATTTCTATAACAAAATTGAATATGCAAAAATTGCCTGAACTTTTGTGATTAATAGGCCTAATGGTGTTTAGATGCTTGCAATTGGATTATTGGTGTGGAAGTTACAGCTGACTCGGTTAGAACAAGTACTAAATAAATTGAATAGATTTTATACTTCAAGTCGAGACCAACTACTAGGCCTAGCAGTTTAGCATATATAAATTTATAAGGCAGGTGTCCAAATCGGCTCCATTTATCTCCAAAACCGAAAAGCTTGATCAAGAAAAAAGATTTGTTCATATTTTCAACCTGATAATTACTATACATCAAGATATGGACAGTCTTTTAACCGTTTTAATCTTTGTCATAAAATAAATACTTAACAAACAAATTTATCAAGTTTTTCCACACTAACAAGAGTGGGATCTTGTGACCTCCAGAAAAATTGATGCCGAATTCCATTTCCAAGCACCAAGCGCTGAAAAAAAAAATGCTTTGCCAACAATATGCAAGAGGCAGAAAAACAATTCAAGTTCAATCAACTCTCAATAAAAAAAGAATCAACTATCAGCGCTTTGTCCAAAGTTGATCTCCATGTTCAAAGTAGCCCCACCTGACGGTATACAGTTCCAAGTTGGATAAGTTAGCAGTTCAAGAAGAAGTTTCAAGTTGCTTCAGTTTCCAAAGTGATGCTTTAGCTGACCGAGCAACGGAGGGAGGCCACCAGCATTAGCCTAGACCTCACAGGAAAATCACAAAAAATATTCAAATGGATAGAGGCTGGGATTGAACAAAGACCCAATCAACCCACAATGACCCACAACCCAGTGACATGAAGATAGCGCGTTACCACTGAACTACGATATTAAGAATAGATAATTATTTTCAAATCGATTCATTTGCTATCCTTGGTTTTTTACCTGGTAAATTATATGCTGTCAGTTTGTCGACACTAATGTCACATGTCGTGGAGTTGTCCCCATCAAGGTTGCAGTCCAATCGTAAACCTCGTCTAACTGTTGCCAACTCAGCTACGAGACAATTCCTGCTGTTGACAGAGAAATCGACCTGCATTATGTTACCGGTCGGTTTACATTTACAGTCTGCCTCATCCTACCCTAGACATTCAAAAAATACTAATACACAATGTGTGAAGTGCAACATCTAAATATACTGAGTTTAACGACACACTGTGGGTCTACAGATGACCAAGATCTATTGGCGTCGGTGAATGGTGACACAATTTTTTTTTTGTAATTTTACTGTGACACTGAGCATCGCCAATTGGTGTTTGATTTTCGATTTTTTGGTGTTTTCTGAAAGATCTTGTTTATATCACTCACTAAAAGTTGTGGGATGTTGAGAATTGTTGGTTTTTATAGTTTTCAAACTCACTTGGATCTGATGGTTTTAGCATGTTGTTTGATAGGGGTGGTGCTGGAGGGGGTGATTTTTGTTGGTTAGGTTAGGGGGTAGGTTGATGCCGTGGTTGGGGAGGGGGCGGGCTTCTGGAGGGTGTAATATGCCCGGTAGGTGAGTGGTGGAGGTTGGGAAAAAAAACACAAGCATGCATGGTCATTGTCTCTGTAATTTTACCTTTTTTTATAGTGGAAGGGGGTGGACTTTGATCTGTTGTTGAGGAACCATCCCAGTATCAACCTGAACAACAGTGGGAAACCAAGATGCACCTCTCTCAGGATGGACAACCATGACAGGAATTGAACCCCGGTCTCCTGAATGACAGCTCAGAATGCTAGCCACTAGTAGGCCTACCCCATCTCAACTGCAACTATTTGTTTTCTTACTCATTCATGTACTGATTGTCCTTATGTATCAGTTATCGGTTGTTACCAATCAACTAGGCCTATGTAGGCAGTAATTGACGGTAGAAACATAATTTTGTTCATAGGCCCTAGGTTTTTTCTCATCTAAGGCCTGATGATAGATATAACAAAACTAGTTTACAAACAATTGTAAAACTTGAGTAAATGTAAGTAATTCCAACTACAGTAGGCAGATAACCACTAGGATATGCTAGCTTTTGTCCTAGGCCTAGCACATGGTCAAGGCGCATAAATGAAGGAATTATTGTCATAAGAACTACATCATTCTGCTAAAGATCGACGCAATGTTTTATCAAAAGTACGATCGTCGGTATATCAACTATAGATATGAACAGTAATTGATAATTACCTTAAAACATCGTCTAGACGTCAGCATTTCAGTCGGCCATTTACAGAAAAGTGGGAGTAGAGAGTAGCTGGCAGCTCCATACCTAAATTTCAGGTAAAATTTAAATGAGGCCGTGATGAAGACGGTAGCGGCTAGGGTAGCGGTGATCCGCTATGCGGAGATAGAGCAGACCTTGGCGGTGATCTTCAAACCAAGATGCATTGAGGGTTGAGTTGGTTTGCTGGTCTTGCATACAGTACTTTATATCCTGTAGGATGGAACCCATACAAATTAATGATAAATTATTTGAATTTGGCGTAAAATTAAAAAAGTGAGCATTATTGCTAATTTACAAGGTTAAATAAATGAATAAAACATGACAAGAAATACACTTACAAATCAATAATTAATATCAACATCAATCAACAGTGACAAAATGAAATACATTACTAGAAATACAAAACTAGAAATATAATTAAATGAACAATATAATATGTCTTGATGATGTATGAACAGGGTTGAAGAAATGAAGTGCGTAATTGAAAAAAAATGAAGTACCAGTGTGAATTAATGGTCAAGTAGCTTGGTCCTAGTATTTGACCACCTCATAAGCCTTAGATATTGCTGCCTTTTCAATTTTTGTACATTTTCAACAAGAACAAACTTCTGGGTGATTCCATTTAAAAACAACCAAATATTAATACAATTTTCGGTCATGGTCTCCGATTTTGATGAAATTTGGCACATTTTCTGCCATGGTGCATCTGACAACACATATTTAATTTTAGAATTTTTCATCCCTTATGTTCCGAGATACGGGGTAGCAAAATTTGGGCTCCGTGCCCGGCGTTTCGTGTTACGCAGGGGTTGTACTCTAATAACTTCTGTCCTAATCAAGCTACAAAGCTGTAATAGGGCTTGTTTCGAAGGTATGACTGCCCTCTTTCTATCAAATACCATCAACACCCACTGTGAGTTCATAGTTTGGGAGTAGTACATTCCTACATCTTGATAAGGTCAAAGGTCAATATCAAAAATGCTCCATCTTGGATTTTGTTCAAACTTGGTATATGTACTCTCAACACATGTACAAATAAATGTGGAAACTTTTGTGGTGGTAGTTCCATAGGTTTCTGAGAAATTAAATAATTACCATACAGTATATTGAAATTTGCAGTAAATCAGGTACCTGTACCTCTGACAAATACATGTTACCGGTATATTATAATGCACTCAATATATAGTTATACTTGAAAATACATTCTTAACAATAGGTAGGCCGATATTTACACAAATGTTTTCCTGATATGTAAAATAATCATTTCAACAGTATCGTTCCTCAACTAGCAGTAGACCTGCTGGTGTATCAACATATTGAATATCATTCCACCATTGAAAAAAATTATGATAATAAAGTTAGCTTCATATTAAATATTTGAACATGAAGTCTCTGTGCATTACCATGCCTTCTTAACAGTTGAACACATTGAAAAGCTGCTGTGTAGCTAAAATAACGTGAAAGACGTCTGCTATGGGGAGAGCGAGTTCATCGTCTCATGGCGGATAGACGAATGATGGTGACGGACCATGTGAATGGAGAAATCTTACTCGAATTTCATTGGCATCCACCAATTTCTCCAACACATACCCTAACCACCGATGCCCTCTATAATGTATCGTAACATAGCCTTTTATGTCGTCGAAAGCGTTATCTTTGTTCGGAGGTTTTATTTCAACGTCTTCGAAGAACCCGGAGAATGAAAATTGCTCAACTCTGAGAGTATTAGTAGACGTTGCTACAAACGAGTGGTAATTTCGGGTGCCCACAATTGGTTGCTGAAGCTGAAATCGTTCATTCAGGCTGATTCTGTTTGCCTCAATTTCTTCAGATGGTATGAACTTGAAAGTGGTACTTTCCAAGTTTTCTCTTGCCCAGTTATAGAGGTCTTTTGGTGTCATAATTTGACTTTCATAAGGTTTATGAAGACTGGCCCTAGCTGCCAACCTT
The DNA here is from genome assembly GCA_907164805.1 of Brachyptera putata. Classification (NCBI taxonomy): domain Eukaryota; kingdom Metazoa; phylum Arthropoda; class Insecta; order Plecoptera; family Taeniopterygidae; genus Brachyptera; species Brachyptera putata. Next base: position 16,001,739 of record OU015469.1, on the reverse strand, counting down.
TCAACAGTACCACAAACTCCGTCACATGGTCCCTTGCCATGTGAAGGAGCGAAAAAGTGCCATTCAGCTGGTACATTAAAGTAATTTTTATGTTCACATAAATTTATGAAGTTTTTTTTTATTTTTAGAATGTGAAGCAGCTTCATCTGTTAATTCATGTCTGAACAAGAATGAAGATTCTTATCAAATTTATGAGTATGCAAGATACTAACAGACTGGAATATTGAGAATCAAATTCAACAATATGACTCTTTTAAAAACTTGATTATACATTATGCATTACAAGCACAAGATTTAATCTGAAAATTTCTATAGAATTTGTTGAACATTTGTAGAATAAGGCCATACACTTGATATTCTACAAAACTTCAAACAATTGACAAATAAATATATGTTTTTACATTGTAGTTTCAGTTATGAACTACAGGTTTTTACTGCAAATTTCAATATACTGTGTGGTAATTATTTAATTTCTCAGAAACCTATGGAACTACCACCACAAAAGTTTCCACATTTATTTGTACATGTGTTGAGAGTACATATACCAAGTTTGAACAAAATCCAAGATGGAGCATTTTTGATATTGACCTTTGACCTTATCAAGATGTAGGAATGTACTACTCCCAAACTATGAACTCACAGTGGGTGTTGATGGTATTTGATAGAAAGAGGGCAGTCATACCTTCGAAACAAGCCCTATTACAACTTTGTAGCTTGATTAGGACAGAAGTTATTACAGTACAACCCCTGCGTAACACGAAACGCCGGGCACGGAGCTCAGATTTTGCTACCCCGTATCTCGGGAGATAAGGGATGAACAATTGTAAAATTAAATATGTGTTGTCAGATGCACCATGGCAGAAAATGTGCCAAATTTCATCAAAATCGGAGACCATGACCGAAATTGTTTGGTTGATTTTAAATGGAATGACCCTTCTGTGTTCTCATAATTAAACCTAAATAATTGCTCACAATATACAGACACTGCTAAATTGTAAGGTGGTTACTAATTGCATCGTGGAGATTATGAAACAGAGAAATCACATTTTGTAAAATACAAGGCGACAATTGTGAACAATTTAGACACAACAAAGCTACGTTGCACAGTGGATCTATAAACACCCATTTTATCAACTTCCTGAAATACTACAAAATGACGTGTGTAGCGTCAATGAAACACTTGATTGTCGACACAAAAAACATTTAATGGTCCCGAGAACATTTCTCGGGATGCCGGAACAAGTACTTCTAAACAAAGACAATCCCGGGAAGACTAGCTGGGATGTCTGGTTACCCTAATCTTAGAGGAAGTACTGTCAGGGCGTATATATTACCATCATTATCACAAAATTATACATACCTGTGACTTGCCTTACGAGTATCCTTGTATAATCAAAGGTGTGACTTTGTATGAGCAAACACTGTAATATTATATAATTCCATGTTATTGCCTTGGAACGTAATTGAATAGCGCGCTGCCATTGTTTTAGTTCAACGGAAACACGATTGACCTAGCCAGATAATGAGCAAGTCGAGTGCCAATTGCCTGGAACCAGACGTCTCGCAGGATTGTTACTCACCTGCCTTTCTTTTCCATATAACGTAACAGTAGCTTGGCTAGTGTATGTGGGGAAAATAATTCTGATTGCCAAACAATAAAGTTGAATCAGAAACAAAATGCTCCAATGTATGCACTAACAAATTTTACGCAAAGTGAAGAGTTGCATAGTACAACTCATAGGCATATCGATTCTCTAACTCAAGGTCACTAGAAACACTCTGCTTCAGCCCAAACACATGCGCTCTTTCTCTCACTTTTGCGTGGCTGACAAAACAATCTGATGACCTACAATTCGATCCTTGTTTAAATATGTGAGGGTATGGGAAGCAAAGAGAGGATCATTAGTACATTCATCACATTTATTAAATAAAACACCGTCAATACATACAAGTAAACTTTATTTTCAACTAGCAAAAATATTATTTTAGCTAATCAACCCCACATTCAAATTTAATATATCCTTCGTCTATACAAGACCTAGAATTTCCCTTACTATTTACATTTCTCAGGTAGGTAAATGTAGATCTTTGGTTGAGTAGGCCTTGCCATACAAACTTACATAAGAATATGCCGTATGCGGGATTCGAACCCAAGCCATCGTTAAACCCAAAATGAAAATAAAAAATTGTACAACTTGGAATAGAACATGAAACAAAATGAAAACTGATTTTGATACTCGTTTGGTTACGGTACGTACGTGAATATTGAATTAACATTGTTCCTACGATTTTCCTCACTTGACAGACAGTTGAGCAAGACAAGCCAAGACAGTAGAATTTCTACTACTTTACAATCATGTTAACTCAAAATTCTATCCAAATCCAAGTTTTTGTAAAGCAAAGGAGACGAAAAAGGAGAGCAAAGGAAAGACTTCATTTTATTAAAACTAGCACCCACGGCTATAGGGGGCCAAGTTAAATACACTTCACATCCAGGCTAGGACATACAAACAAAGTGTATCATTTCCATTATTAATTTTCCTTCAATTCTGAAAACACAAGATGCTACTGCATTTATTAATCTAGTTCCATCAAAAGTTTGAATTAGTTCAAATTTCAACTATGTCTATTTCAAGTGAGAAGATGCAGGCATTTGGTACAAGTAAAAAACAGGAGACCAGGCAGGATAAGGGCAAAGTCTATCGAAGGAGACAGTACGAGAGGATATGAATGATGGAGAGATAGGCGTACACAGAAGATCAATTGTTCACAAAGAAAAGTACAAAAAGTATATTATCAATTAAAACAAAATTATTGACACGAATAATATCAACTATAGGCCTATTCTATGCCCTATGTGGCCAAGTTGGAGGATTTAAAAGCACATTTACGTTTACTTTGTTTATTAACCATTTGTGTAATGATATGGACACTAATCCATGTTACGCTGAGTATTTAGAACGTTAAATTTAATATACCAGTACATAACTATTTTACAATTAATTAGTACGTAACAATGAAGTGAAAAACTTATCTTCTCTTTTCTGAATAAATCAATTCAAATTGAACATTCTTATGCGCGTAAAATAAAGTTCGAAGTTCCAACTAAATGATGGCTTGAAAAGCTACACTACGCTACATATGAAGGAAATTACCAGTAATCTCCTCGACTCTAGTCATAGCCTACTTGAAGGTGGCATAACAGGTAACAATAATACAGGTTGACAAACCTTGACATGGTGATGGAAGTCACTGTGGGATGTTGACTATAACTTCGATTACAATACAAATATTAAATAAAAGATTACAAAGTTATAAAAATAAAAAATTATGACTTGATAAAAATATACTAGTATTTAAAGTAATTTTAGTTGTAGGCCCTACGTACGAAGAAATGTCAAGTTCACACACTTAAAAACAACGTAGGCCTGGGTTCAATCAAAATATGGCCCCTCTAGAACACAATACAGAATTATTCTCCGGTTGATTACAAAATAACAATAACTATAAGACATGAGTAAAAACACAACCTTAAAACATATCCGATCAAAAGTCAAATGATAGCAATTTGGTTTGCAGAAAAATGAATCCAACAAATACTATCGAAGTTTATAATTTACTGAAAACTCCGTCTATCTACCACTGCTGTGTGTGCTAGCGAGGAAACCAAAAAAACGAATGAATCTGGCGGTATGATCTGTAATTTACGTGGCAATTCAAATCCTACTAGAAGAAAACATATCTACCATTACCACTCCTTTTACAGTTCTGTACGCCTATGCCGCGATATTGAATTGTTCGTTTATAATTCTGGAGTTTCCATTATTATAAACTATAGCAATTTTATACAATGTTGCTACAGTACTTGCGAGGACTTGTAACAAAACTTGTGACTGCCTGACTGCTTTTTTGAAGAGGTCCTAGAATTTTGCCTCTACGAATGGGAACAATTATAAAAAAAAAAAAAAACATGGATTCATTTATACGAAAATCTGAAATGTATCAAATCAACACTTTTAAGGATGAGATAGTCGTATTACGGGACAGTAATAGGCCTACTAGAGTACATTTGAGTTGATTTGGGTTTTGGGTACTCGAGGTTTTCTAGAGAGTTTTGGAAGGTTGGTTCGTTATTTGGCAGGTTATTAAATTACCATATTTCTTATATATATATTACTATAACCAACAATACATTTTCTGTGTTTGTATTGTCGTGACGCCCACATTCGGTCCCTTGTGAGTATTAATATCGTACAATTTGTCCTCCATTTTTGTGTATTCAGTCACAGGTGGGTAGTAGGATCGTACTTCAACTGTAGACCAGGGTGTCGGGCTAGCGCTTCTGCCTTGGCTTTCACAGCCTCTTTCTGGACCGCATCCGCATGGACCGACTTCGTTGTGGAACGGAGCGCACACCTGAAATCATTTTTCATCAAGTTCAAGTCCTATTTCAAATAGTAGATTGAATATCACGTTTAATAAGAAGTAGAACACAAAAGATATAATCTACATATAAAATCTATAGGGCCTATATAGAATATACAGTTTCAAGTATGAACTACCTCCTATAACAGTGTACAGTGAAACCTCTATGCATCGTTCCTGGATCCATCAATTTCCTGCTTGTATCATGCTGCATTTTGTCCCATCCTACTACCATATGGACAGTGCTAAATTTTCCTGGATGGATCGTTTTCCTGCATGGATGGTTTTATTTTCGTGGTCCCTTGAAAAACGATGGAAAAAGGTTTTACTGTACAGTACAGTAGTAGATTAAATATCAGGTTTAATAAGAAGTGAAACACAGAAGATATATAGAATATAGTTCCAAGTACGAACTACAACAGTGTACATCAAATGATTTTATATACTTTCCATGAAACCATATGGCATGCCTTGTACATAATTATCTCGAATATTGATGTTTCAGATGACTGTTGCATAAGCATAGGTTATGCAAAAATGTAATTTGGAGTAGATTTTTGAACAAAGTTTCCACTACTATCTAGTACCATCACTACACTAGTCCCTATCACTACTCTACCCTATCACTACACTAGTACGTAGTAATATAATAGTAATATCTACTATCAACACTACAACTGCTAGGCACAAAGTTTTGGACGGTAAATAGGTTGGTGTCTACACTTGTAACTTTGGTACGATGGTAACTTGAACACCATAAGGGATCTCATTTCTTAACCTATCATTATAATTTTTACAATGTATTGAATGAGCTATATTATATCTAACTTTTTCTTCAGGATGGTGAGATCGCCCTTGTGGTGCCCCGTTCAAACGATCCTAGACTTCTATCCTTTGCCTTCATAGGAAAACAATAGCTTTGTGTCAAGTTTTCATTGTTGATCCCCAAAAAAATGAGAGACTAACAGAACAACGCAACCCTCAATACACATATACCGAGGGCCCCTATAGCCGGGTACTAACATTGTGCCATCAGCGCGAACAACTCCAAAGTGTGAGTAGTCTCTGACTGGTTGACGACAGAGGTAACACATGAACGCGCCGCACTTGCACGTCATCTTGTTGCAACCGGACGACTTGACGATCTTGGTCTTGCACTGCCAGCACTCTCTATGAACAAACAAACAAAGCACATTGGTCAGTTGGGTCAAGATCGATTTACAACAGTTGTAAGTTGTAACGAAAGAATGAAGGAATGTTTTTTTTACGGCGCGTCAACATGTAGGCTCTATGTCATTCTGTGCTGAAGTTGTAACGAGAGTGTTATTATGAGAATATAAATTTTTTCACAAAAATGCCAATTTTAGACCTATCCTCGAGTCAAACTCAGTCGAAAAATTTCACATTTTTTCTTGTTGGATCATTTATTCATTTCCTAGTTAAGGTATTTTTCGTGAGCCGAATCTTGAATGCTATAGGCAAAAAATGTTTTGTGCCAATAGGTATGCAGGTGCTTGGAGGCAAAATATTTTCTGCAAATGAACACCCCATTTTTTGTATATATAAAGAGTGAAACCTCTAGATGCGTCGTTCCTGGATCCATGGGTTTCCCACTTGTATCATTCATTTTTCTCACCCCATTCCCATATAACCAATGCTAAATTTTCCTGGATGGATCGTTTTCCTGCATGGATGTTTTTATTTTCCTGGTCCCTTTAAAAAGATGGACAGAAGTTTCACTGTATTTTAAATGTACACAAAATGAAAGTATAATTTTTTCAAATATTTAGAAATGAAGTCCTGATATGACTCTTGACGTGGGTTATCACATCCGGCAGTCTCGGTCAAGGCTTGTAGATTTTGAAAACACTTGTAGGTCCATGCCGGTGTGTCGCTATATAATAACTAATACCACTTCTTTGGACGCTGACATTACCTGGCAAGAGCGTTGGTCATGCGATCTTCAATTTCCTTCCTCATCGCCATTTGCTCGTCTTTCTCCACTTCGTCGCACCTCAGCGGCAGGTGGTCCAGTTGGTTGCACAGCCTACGCAGACAACAAGTTGGAGTTCAAACATCAGATTATATAGGTCTAACACAAAGACATAGTACCGTATTGTCCCGAATATAAGCTGACCCCAAACTTTTAGATCAACAATTGAAAAAAGGGTTTCTCTCCTTTTAAATCAGTTAGAATTTAGTCAAGTTCGTATTGCGCGCGTGAGGAAGCTATGCCAACTGCGTGTGAGAAACCGTTGAGAGGGGCCTCACGATCGTGTGTACTCGACTAGTGGCGATGACGCGCGATCGTCATATGGCCCGCCTACTCATCTAGGTCTGACAAGACAATGCAGCTAACAGCTCAACGTGCCTATGTTTATTACGACGCGTCAAATAAAAATGACGGAAATTAGGAAAATCATGCTTTTTCATGATGAAACGTTTATTAAATGTGTACTTAGTGTAATATTTTGAAGTTTCAAGTTGATGCCTTTGTTAAGAATGTGCATGTGTAATACAACCAATTATATTTTGTGAAAAACGTGTTTTTGACCGATTTTAGGCCGAGATCCGCATATAAGCCGAGGGTGACTTTACGACTCGCAATTTCGAAAAACCCTCGGCTTGTATTAGAGACAATACGGTAATATCTAGACCAGGCCAGGCTTTTCTTCGGGAAAATTTTACATACTCGTTTGTTAAATTCAACGTTTTTCCCAATATAAATTGACGATGACGATTATCGTTTACTTAACGACTCCGCCAACAGCTAGGTTATACGGGGGTAAGAATAAGCAGATGATTATGAAACTATGAAATAATGATGAGTGAAAGAACGTTTACAGAAACCCATGCCTTATGCGGGACTCGAACCCACGCCCAACGGCAACTTCAGTTTCTGAAGCGGCCATAGCTGACCGAGGGCGGTGTTTCGTCGTTTTTTAGGGCAGTTGGTTTTTAGTACAGTTGGTCCTTTTTTTAGGTCAGTTGGTTTTTAATACAGTTGATTTTTAGTACAGTCTCTCTTCTCAACATTAGCAGTCAGAAGTCACTCCCCCCTATGTTCCGTCTCACTCTGAAACTGTCCCGCCCTAGCTACGTACCTGCAGGTGACCTGCATGCAGTCCTCGTTGAGGCACGTAAACACCTTGTCGTCGGGCAACGGAATCGTGCTGAAGTGACAGAACTGGCATGTCTCAAGGTCGGGAATGTTGGCGGCTTTCACCTCTTCTAGCTGACGACGTTCCATCAACTTGTCGAACGCTCCGGGGTTCAACAGGGTCTAGCAAATGAGCAGACAAAAAACAATGTCAAGTACAGTGAAACCTCTATACATCGTTCCCGGATCCATCGGTTTCCTGCTTGTATCATTCACTTTTTCTTGACCCACTCCCATATAATCGATGTTAAATTTTCCTGGATGGATGGTTTTTCTGCACGGATGGTTTCACTTTCCTGGTCCCTTGAAAAACGATGGATAGAGGTTTCACTGTATAAGCTTATTTTAACAGTAGAATAATGTTAGTTTCATTTTTGGGTCACTATTCTAAGGGACATGAAACTATTTTTACACACAGTTTTCATTCTGTCTTGATCAAATACTGATGAGAAAATTATCAAATTAATAAATGATTTGATTTTACATTCATAAACTATAGTCATGTTTCATCAAGTATGCCTACTTCATGTATCACAGTATCCCCCATTCTCATTCAACTGGAATTTAATTACGATTCATTTATTTGTATTCAGCAATTCATTTATTTAGAATTTAGAATTGATATTCAAATGCTGGAAACCAATTTTTTTGATCACTTGTAATTAGGCCTAATACATATACGTACATTCAATCCTCGTTTTATTCAGAAACCCACACCTTGAATTGAATGATGGGGTTTAAAGGTATGTCGACAGCTAGGTCCACTAGATGCCCCAATTTAAATTGACGATGACGATTATCGTTTGCTTAACGACTCCATCAACAGCAAGGTTACGGGGGTTATGAAACTATGAAGTGATGATAAGTGAAAGAACGTTTACAGAAACCCATGCCTAATACGGGCAACCCTAGTCTGACCCTAAACCCTAGTCAAACCCTAGTCTGACTTGGCTCACGTTCCCAAACCAGAACCTTGGCTGATTGATCCAGATGGTGGCCATGTATTATATATGAAACATCATTGTTATTCCCAGACATATAAACTCATAATTAACAATTAGATGAAAAATAGTTTGTTACTTCAACTTGAGAACCTCATTGATATAATTCTCAGGGGACCAGCCTCAAAAAGTGTATTAATGTGACAAACGTATCAATGAAACTATTCAACATATGGGTGGGATAAAAAAATGAAACGTAGGCCTTTGAATGTAATGAATGTATAAACGAGAAACTTATAAATGAGGTTTTACTGTAGGCCTAGTAATATTTTATCTCAAACCTGTATTTTGGAGATATAAGTAAGCACAAGTGCAGGTATAAGGGTTCAAGTATTCAATATCTCACCTTCAAAGTTTGATAACTAATTTCTTTTCCGCAATCCAAGAGGCAGGGGAATTCTGTTTTTCCCCATCCGACTTGTACGTCGACCGACCTGAAATCACACATAACCATCAGACAAACATGGCCATATCTATTAAGCGGTTCCAGCAATGACAGATCAGGGTAGGTAGGGGAGACAAGGAGAGGTAGAGGGGGGCAAAGAGGGAGAGGGGGGCGAAAAGAGAGAGAGAGAGAGAGAGAGAGAGAGAGGGAGGGAGAGGGAGAGAGACCAAGATTCAAGAGATACCTACTAACGTTACGGCAATTACGCCAATTACTTATTATTTAATTAGCAATTAATAATGAACGACATAATCAGTATCTGAAGGTATGCATAAGAAATGTTTAGAACTAAAATTACCTACCTAAATAATGACACACTACCAACCTAGGAGGTACATATCTGCTAGGAGTGTACGCTATCACGCTGTTAATTTCCATAACTGTAGATTTGAAAATATTCATTTCATTTATATATCAAATTAGTTACCAATAAAATAAAGAACATTTACACCACTACAGAATTTTGATATAGAATACATGTACTAAATTTGGCGCACAATTAACCACGAGAACAATTCAGTTCATTTTGTTTGTCCGTTTGTTTTTGCACTCAATTCCAGTGGGCACATCCCTGTGCCTAGAACATGAACCCATGCTGAATCTGGTTTTAGCATGGTTCAATATATGTATTGTGTATACATGTAAATACTAATGGCTGGTTCAAAGATGGCGCTCTACGTTACGACTATTAGTGACTACTCACTTTTTCACACAGTCTTTGCAAAACAGATGTCCGTCCTCGCACGTTACCATGTCTGTCGCCAGGACTTGGTCGTCATAGCAACAGTTGCACGTGAGTAGCTCTTGATATTCGGTCGCCCTGGCTATTGCGTACATCTTCAACTCGAGCCGAGTGTGCCGGTACTCGAGTACACGTGCCTCATTCTCTATGAAAGCTATCTAAAATTTGAATTGAACCAATTTAACAAGTTTCCTTACTGATTTCAACAAGTGTGGTCATCAGAAATTCAAATTAGCATTGTATGCATTGTATTACATACTAGAAATTGGTAAAGGTTGGACCATGAAATAGCAACTGCTGTGATTTTAGCATTTCCAATTTGAATGATATTGTCTCCTATTGATGTTGTAGTAATATGTTGCACCATGTGTGCTACAAATATTATTATAATAAATGGAAGAGCAGAAATAATAGGAATTACGCAATCAATTGAGGTAAACTCGAATTTTGCCATTTTTGTATTCTTTACAAAAATAAGGATAATTAAACTGAATCGTCATTTTACTATAATCTTGAAGTGAATTGATGATACATCATCATAAAGCTCACAAAAGCTTCTAATGATCACTAAACATGCGTCATGTTGCATTACGTGTTAACGTGAACCTCTGGTTGTCCAGCTATTGAGCAAAATGAATAGTTAAAAGCTTTGTGTGTAGCTAAGTTTTCTACGTTTTACAAAGTATTACGCTAACTGTACTATCTAATATTTCACACTGGAAACAATTAATTATTACCAAAACTCTGAACCCATCGTCTGTTTTAGCTTACTCTAGTAATTGAATTTATTATCAAAATTACTCTAGAAATTCCCAAGCTGTATTATAAATAATAAAGAGCTCAGTTTGGATTTTTGTAGTTTTGTATACTCAATTCTTAGTCATTTTCAACAACCTTGACTGATTATGCTGATATTGGTATATGTACGTTTCTAACTCCACTATTTAGTCATTTTGGCTATTTACAAATTATTCATGACAAATTATCTATGAACTTGGAGTAAAATAGAACTACCAATACTTACCTCTTGAAGCAGTTCTTTTGATTCAATATCGTTGTAACATTCTTCAAACTCATTTCTATCACAAAAAACAATTTTAAACGGACCTTCAAAACAGTCGAGTGATTTACACGTTACGTAAAGGTTATTGTTATTTCTAGTGTATACATCAGCTATCGTCTTCACACAGATCCGAGGATAACGCGACACTAAAAATTTATTCTCGATTTTAACCGTGGCGCTACTTTTCACGTTCACTTTTTCCATGTAATATTTGACTGGATCAGCTATATCATCCAGGAAACGTTCGATATTGAAATCCTTCCTGTATTCCCGTTGTAGTTTCGCAGCGAGTCGTTTCTTTTTATAATTTTCGTAGGTAGGGTATTTGCCCGTTGCGAGTGCATTTTCGACAAATTTCACCATCTTCCCCTCATCATGCCCGATGTCTTCAAAAATTTCCCGCAAGAAATCGGGATCTGCTTTCGGCAGAATACTAAGCAAAGTTTGATACGCGTCTATATTTTCGATGTCATCATGGGACAAATTCAATTCGACATTTTCAATGGTTTGAGAATAATCAATAAGTTTGTTCACAAGGTGTTCAACTGGCTCATCAGGATTGTGCTCGTTCCATAACGCTTCTATATTACCAACATCAATGTCAGGAAACATTTCTGTTAGGCACTTAATATGCTCGTTTTGGTCATCCACTTCCCGAGCAGCAGCCACTTGGTCAAGGTCATTGTTAGGGTCACAGATTTCTTCTACGTTGGCAGGAGTGGATTCACCATCACCATTAGGACCTTCAAGTGTAAGCGGCATTTCACCATTGATGAAAGAAGTCACCAAGGTATGGCGACAGACATCAGGATCAAACTGTTGGCAATGTTTCTCAATATCGACAACTTTCATTTCAGGGAAAATTTCTGTTAACAACGAAACATTTTCGTTTTTAACCAACGTTTCTTCATGAGCAGTTTCACCGCCCGATTCAAGCACATTCACGTCTTGGCTGGCGTTAACTTCTGGTAACTGAATTTGCGATTCCATGAGCAAATTCACCAAAGTATCCAGGCGGGCATTAGGATCACATTCTCGACACACTTTCTCAATCACCGTGGTATCCATGTTTGGAAAAATTTCTGTTAAATATTTATAATATCGGTTTTGTGATTTAGGCAACGTTTCATCATCGGTAGGAAATGTTGCCTGTATGTCAAGGCCAGGTTGAAGACAATTGACCTGCTCTTCGGTTTGATATTGATTTAAGTTTGGAACAATCGGCAGGTTCACATCATATTCTTCTTTCACGATAAGCTGACCCCTATCATCTAGAAGGGAATCCACAATAGTGTCCAAAGACGTATTGGGACCAAACTTTTGGCAATGATTCTCAATTATATTTATATCTACTTCCGGATACATTGCTGCAATATCCTGAATTCTTCTCTGATTGATTAATGTTGGCAGACGGTATTCCTGTTTGACTGGCGTAGAACTCATTATCGGCTGATCACAAACTGATTTAGGCGTACTTACATGATCATTAACTGGCTTCTTCTGCATGCTTACATTCTGATTATAAACTGGCACACGTTTATTCATATTCTGATCATAAATGATCAAGCAATCTGATGTGTCATCTCGATATACATTGCTGGCAGCATTTGCCTCATGGCCAGAAACATTTTTGTACACATTTCCAAGTTTAATGTTCATTTCGGAGGAATTATTAAAATCATTACAATTTGAAAAGTAGAGGGTTTTTTCCTGCGCTTCAATTTGTAAGTCTCCTTGAGAACCATTGTTATTTCCGTCTATTTCTGTGGATTTCTTGCAGTTTTGGGTTCCTTCACTTGAGCTACAAGGCAGCGACCTGTCAGGGGTATTACCAGTCTGCAATGAACTTAGACGAGCAGTACAAGGTGAAGGTGACCGTTGAGAGGATCTCTCCTTTGATGCCACGAAGGAATCAAAAACGACGCTGAATTCAACATTGGCATTGAACCCTTCACAATGTATTTTGATTTCGCTTGTGCCAACGTTTGGAAACATGTCCTTCATGTAACGGGAACGTTGATCGTTGCCATCAGGTGCAACGGTTTGCTCTGATGTCAATGTTATCAAACATTTTGCACGTTTGTTTACCGATTGACCAAGCTCGTTACCAAGTGACGTACTGTCAGAGAGGTTACTATCGGTTTTGGCAGGGTAGCTATGCTTGTTGAGACTGTGAGCAATTGGTTCTTCTACTATGTGATCTGCAAAATAATAACGTATGAGGAATGCGACACTTTTTAGCAATTCAATTCAATACTGTATTATAACATGTTGAGATCAAATTTTAAATTGTAATTTATGGTAGAGGCAGAAATAAAAATTTGATTTGGGTGTCTGGCAAGTCCACTGGGAAGTCATTCATACTTGGAACGTAGCTCTTCAAACGTAAGTTTAGCTACGTTTGAAGAGTACTTCCTCTGAAAAGACGTGCATTCTAGCGGCAGATTGGAGTTTTATAGAAATTACTGTCGATAACACACTGAATTCAGTGTGTTATCGACAGTAATTTCTATAAAAACTCCAATCTGTCGCTAGAATGTACATCTTTTCAGCGGAAGTAGAATCACAGAAAGGGTAGTTGAGAACAGGTTATATTTTTATATTCTAAATAAATGGTGTGTAGATAAGAAAATTGTTATGTGTTGGAACAAACCTGAAACCTACAGGCTTGTTCAACTATAAGATCCTCTGCTTATCACAATACCGGTCAAGTTTAACGTTAACAACTGAGTTCTTACCAACTGGTTTCCCATAGAAGTCTTCCGATTTCATTAGGCTCGTTGAAGGAATGAACGATATGTGTGCACGGTTCTGGAGAAAGAACGCTTCAGCTTCCATTTGGTTGAAGTAGACACCTATTTTAACTGGATTATCCTAAAAAGAAATTATCCACTTTTGATGTATAACTTAATTATAAGTCCAAGCCTTCTAGATCATTGGAACCAGCTGATAAAGTAGACATTAATTACGCATGAATTTGAAAATCTTGAAGTATATCCATCATTTATTCAGGTGAGGCAAAAAAGTAATAAATGATTCTACATTGAGGAAATTTCAGTCAAACCTTATTGAACACGTATATTCTTAAATAGAAATTGCATCGAAAACAGTGCTAGGCCTATATTTTTCTCACCGAAGCCACTCAATGCCGAAGATACAGCACTTGAAAGAGATATTACGGTAAGTTGCTACTTTGACTTCATTTTGATGGTTGATCAACCATTTTTTCTCTTAAAATGAGCGTAATTAAAAAAATAAAAATGAGTGTACCGTACCTACATTTATATAAATACCAATTCCATTAATAATATCCTCATCTACCATGAAACCATTTTTAATTGAATGTTAATAGGCCTACTTTCATTAGGTCTGTATTTTAATTGTTATTTTTAAATAATCAAAATGCACAAAATTTGAAGTTGCATTCTGAATGATAGGGACATAACCAAAATTTGAATTGAAATTTCAAATAAATACCTCAAAATTTAGCTCAGTTAGCCCATCCACTCGTTTCATATCACCGAGCATATCAAAACGAATAGATTGACAAAGACTCAGTTTTTTTCACTACTATGAAGTTATTATTACGCTTATTTCAAGTAATATATGACTAACAACCGTTGCCAAAGGCATGGGCGTCGGCAGGAAGAATCCCAATGAGAGTGGGGGAGAGGGCTCCCCAAGGGGATTTTTTGAAATTCCATCGTTCCCCAAGTGAGAGGTTTTGTGACTATTTAATTAGCTTTGGATTTTTATAGAGAAAGAAGAGAGATAATGTTAAATTGGTTGAATTCTATGCAAGTAGTTGATCCTATTCATCTTTTTGAATATTTCATCATACATTTGGTCTGTATGATACCCAATATCAAAATTTCCAGGAAATAAGAATAGCCCAATAAATCATACTCGTCAGTCGGCGAAGGCGAAGGCATATCCTTGCCTACCCACCCCAATCACATCAGACTCATGACCACCCGCGTGACAAAACATAGTAAAATATGTCGGTACTTACAAAGTTTCGAAAAATATCATTGTTTAAAAAAACAATTTCAATTTTTCAAATAAATTTCCAAGTGCACCCTATTGACCCCCGCTGCCGGCGCTCATGGCCATAGGAATATAGCTAACTGCAGAACGAATAAGCCTACAAACTGCAATTAGTTAATATCAGTTCCAGAACAATGTTGTCTACAGGTCTCTTTCCGCCTGTTTTCTTGTTGCTTCTTTAAAAGTTTAGACACTACAATGGTAAGACAGGCATACGTGCAAATAGGCCCAATTGATCATGGATTGACAAGTTTCTAATTCAAAAATATATAGGCCTAGTAAAGGAGTAGTGTAGGAGTTCATGGTCCGATACATGGAACTCAATCCCGGTAGCAGTATTCATTTTCATACTTGCAAGAAACCATGATAACCTCGAACGACCATGGGGCCTGGTCTCCTGGTTACCAGATCTTGAAACACTGAACTGAATGACACAAACTAAATACCAAGTTAGAACTATGAAGATAGTTGATAATGTGACTAACAAACTCGACACCAAGCAAAGGCTTTTCATCAATACAATTGTGACAAGTGCCGATCTTGCGCACTGTTCCTTGTTCTGGTCCCGTCTCATCGTTGATCCACACCACTCGATCGCCCACTTGAATATGATCTTTGTTCTTTGGCTCCAACTCTACACATATACATCGACATAAATACAAACGCAAACTAGAAAACAACATCAAAATCTTACAAAATCAATGGCCTAGTAATGGCCTAGTCCTAGGCCTACATGAAGAAGTAGGCCTTGCTTAAATTAAAGGCATCGAGTTTGCCTAGGCCATAGCACTACAAATTAAATTAAATGGCCATTAGTTTTCACTAATTTCAATTTCCGCAGTTTACCACTAGGCTATCTTTGAGTACCATCATTTAGTTTATAGGGTAGGCCTATAACAGTTATCAGTCAACAGTTACCTATCCTAGCCTGAATTAAAATATGAATGCAATGCAACAAGTTTACCTTTTTCTTTGTCCATTCTTCCAACAAGGAAAGGGGAACTTTGGAAAGACTAGGCAAGCCTCTTCTTAGCTATGCTCAAGTATACTCGATGGTCCATGGACCTAGGCCATTGAGTTTGTAGTTATATGCCTAGGCCTACCAGCTGCAGCATAGGCCTTTTCCCATGTGACAAAACAGAAGAAATATAAAACCTGTTATGCACTGCTATGCTGCTGAGGTTATGACCACAGTAGGCCTAGATGCCAATGATGGGTAGGCCTACCGTAGAGGTTAAACGTCAGAGCAAAAATATACAAATCCTTGGCCACTGACGTCTCTTTCGCTTTTCTACCTATCCTTGACAACAGTCTGTCGATTGGGAATTACGCTTTGAAATTCTGTAAATGGTTCTAGAGTTGGACCACAACACGGCGTGGACCATAACAATAACACCCCACAACACGGCCTCACGGGACTCACCGTGACGGTGAGTCACGTGTGGAACTTGCTAGTGCTAGTTGCCTTCAAAGTTCAAGGTTAGACAGGCCTGCCCCAGCCGAACAATCATATTCAACTTGTCACTGGATACAATATTTACTTTTAAAACAAACCGATTAAACCAAAATTTAGCCCAGCTTCAACTTGTAATTATTGTTAAGTGAAGGAGTTGATTTTGGATGTCTTTCCAGTTTTAGTCATATTTTGCCTTAGACACTTTAAACACGTGAATCTTTTTTTTCAAGACGTCTAAAGCGAAACTCCCAATTGTCAATGTTAAAGCATAAGCACACAGTGTATTTGTATTTGTATTTGTATTTTATTATCGTCCCTTGGACCAGTACATAGTACAGAGTATGGGTATCGTCAAGTAGAGTATAAAAAGTAAAACTAAAGTTAGAAAATAATACTTAAGGTATTAGTAACAATAAATATAGTTAATGATTAAATACAATAAGATGAGCAGAAGTATGAGGAATATTTACAAAAAGAAAAACATGAAAATGTTGAAAGAGTGAAAGAGATGGCCAATAGAGTGGTTAAAAAATTAACTATACCATTTTCACTTTCCGATAGATTATTTTACTAAACAATTTATTTCTAATAATTATAGTAGTTAATAATGAAGTAAGCAGGTCAATGACAAATAATTTATTATTTAAGTTACATTTATGCTACGGTATATTTATATTACTATATTATTATACAACATTTTTTATGGAAATGTTTAAACATACAGTTGATGATTTCAGCCCTGCCTTCATCACTGTTTTTCATCGGCTATGTCTCCTGTCATTGAAAGTTGCACACTTCAATCAAGCTCTGCGTCTAGCCATTGTTTCACCCGTTCCTCCTCTTTCTCCTCTTGCTTCTGTTTCTCCTCTTTTGCCTCTTGCTCCTCTTTCTGCTTTTGCTGCTCTTGATGCAGCTCGTGCATATCATGCATCTCGTTTTCCATCGCCAAATTTAGTAATATTTCGTCTATAGCAAATTCCAATAGTTCTTCATCCATGTCATGGTCAAACAATCCTGCTCCGTCTACTACAAACTTAATATTAAAGTTATTCTCGTGAATTGTATTACGAATCTCTTCAACTTGTTTCGCTGTTTCATCCGTCATATGACCAGAAAAAACATCTATACTTTTCAAACAAGGGAACTTGCCATAAAGACTTGTGACATCTCTGGGTGTTAACTTTACATTATTGCAGTTAATTTGTAAAGTTTCAAGTTCTGTCATCGGATTCTCGAGGGTAACCAACGCACCGCCTGTGTTTGTCCAATCCGTTGTTTCGCTATCATTTAAGGAGATATCTTTTATTTTCAAAGCATTCTTTAAACACAAAGAGACAATACCGTCGTTGTAATCTAATCCGTCATAAAACTGGAGAGACTGAAGGTTTTGAAAAAGTTTTAAATCAGGATTGATGACTGTTTCCCTGTCCGCTACTTCGTGTCTGTATGCGTAGTTTTTGTGCACACATATATGCAGACAAGTGAGATTTGGACAGAACATGCCAAGTTTTATTATGCCCAGTTTACCAGCTCCTTTTTCGAAGGCATAACCGTGGAGCTTTAATGATGTGATTGGTTTGCCCTTGTTTTTTAATATGGTATTAATTACATTTTGGAATGAAAATTTCGACAATTCCAAATAGGTTAGTCGGATAGAGCTCTTTGACAATGCAATTAGAGTTTGTTTCTGATAGTACGGACATTCAGAATTCACCAGAATCAGACTTTGTAGTTGCGGACAGTGGGTCGTGAATGCTTGAACATGCGTTAGTTTTACATTACGCTCGAGAGCGTGAGTCAGTGAGAGTGGAGTATCAGAGTCTTCCATGTCACTCGACAGAATTACTCCTAAATGCTCATGGTTAATACATGTGAGTTTAGGAATACACTTTATTAATCTTCTTAAATCTGAGACTGCAAATTTCTTAAATTTTTCCCACACGTCAACAATGATGCGAATCTCTGAACAGTTGCGAAGGTGCATCAAATTTTTGCTATTCCGATTAGACCGAATAAATGTACGTGAATCGAACAATAATTTTTGTAACTTTTTACAACCAATTCCAATGACTTTGAATAATTCGTCTGCATTTCTTATGAAACTAATGTCAAGTTCTAACACATTTGTCATCAATTGGAATTTATTCGTGAAGAATACTTTAGGGTAGTTAATGTACCCTGATTGACCTAATTCTGCCGCACAAACAAAAGCACAAAATGCAGCCCTATCTTCATATCTGGGTTGAACGTGACCCTGATAAAATGACTTGGTTCCCGAGTGAAGAAATATGCCGTTTGAAATCCTCGTGTCCATCAACGTGTGTGGCAACGTAGCAGATAGCGGTCCGGTGAATCCGATACAGAAGTTGTCCATGAAGTGTCCGATGTTGTTGATCAAGTGCGCTTGCACCGAGTCGACTTGCTCGCGACAGGTCTTATTGTCGTATGAGCCGAACTTCTTCTCGATTTTTAAACATGTATTCAGCAGTAATAATCCAATGTGCTTTTCTGTTATTGCACGTAATGACAATGGTTGTTTGTGAAGAGGCATGATGTGCGTTTTTCTTGTAAAGTGTATGATGAATATTTGAGGAAAAAATGAATATTCAATTCATAGATAATATACCGGTACATGAATTTGTAATAAATTTAATAATGAGTGTGAATTTGAAGTTTTTTCAACGAGTTGGTATGTTGAAACACAACGTATTGAGAACACAGAAAAGTTTTCCCTGTTTCTACGTTACTGATATTACATTATCAAGTATTATTTGTTCATTCATAAGAATAAAAGGATCATTTTGTCTGATTAATAATCAAACAACAATGGACACACAATAAGGCAAACATGAAAACAATATATTTAGTTGATGGCTTGATGGCTTATCAACCGAGTGATGTATTGTTTGATTGGAATGAGATGCTAGTATAAATAATTCGTTTGGTTAAAGTAGGCCTAAATACTTTTTTAGGAAATGAAGCGTGCATGTTTCATACCTTGGTAATTGTTTATGAAACATATTCATCCATGCATGTAAAACTTTATAGTGTTTTCCTTGTTTATGAAATATACACTTATAGAAACCATGATCTAATCCATTCATATAATTATTTAGAGATTATTATAAAATCTAGTAACCAAGCTAGCTCACCAGCAGCTTACCTTGAAATAACACAATTGAAATCCACTTGTAGAATCTGCCTTTCGAAGAATTCTATGAGCAGATGTTAACTGTCTGCTATACTGACTCACTGTGACCAAGATCGGTGGTATTACATTCTGAGTAGTACGTAAAAAGTTGGTTCGCTCATCGAAAGAGTTGAAGGGCAAAATACCCCGAAATATAACTTGCATTATCTCCCATTTTATTTGTTCTGACAGTGTGGACATTTCAAACGATAAAGTAAACATATTAATGTTGTAAGCGCTAATATATTGTGAGTAAATAACTACCTCATGCATAATAATACACATCATTCGTACGAAATAGCATTAGTAGCGTTGGGCTTTCAAATGCGAGTACGAAGATGTCACTCTACATTGAAAATCACCGATAGATGGCTCATTCTTTTTTACAGGTCAATTTATATAATCATAAATAATTACCTCATAAGAATGTAAGGTAAGAAGATTCCAACAGTAAAATTTACATCTTTTTGATAATTGGAAAAACCAGCAGCTCACCTTAATTTTATTTATAATTATTTTTTAATTTTCAAAATCGAATTTTGATGGAAAAACATTGTTCCAGAGTTGGGTTTGAGGATGGAAGATAGAATGGTTTGGGTGGGGCACCTCAAGGCTATCTTAACATCCCTATGGGAATACAATTATTTATTTTTCTATAAATTAATTTTTATTCATAGTAAATCATTTACCCTAACACATAATACATTTTGAATACCGTAATACTGTCCGGGATGGTAAACAATGCAAACTTTTTCAGTGGGGATAAAAAAATCTATCATCTCCTGTGATCTTGATATTATCCATTGATATTATATTATAATCTTATAGATATTATAATATTGTTAGACTACTTGGCTAGTAGCCTACTTATAACCAGAAGAGTTGAATAAATAGAATTCAATATGTATACCTTCTATTTATTCATCAATTTGCCCTCTACAGAATACATTGTCTGAACATCAGTTGCAGTTATAGCAATAGAAACCAGCTCACAGTCTGACTTAGTAGCACACTAGGCAGACTATTTTTACCTATTTGAACCACTAATAATTTAAAATTGACTTGTTAAATCAATTAAGAAACATTCAATGTAAAGAACAGTTGAAATACGTGTTGACACATCTCATATAGAAATACAACATTTAATATCATAATTAATTACCTCAGATATTCAAAATAATCTTGTTTTGTTGTCAGTTGCTTCGTGAAAGAATATTTCATCCTCAGGTAATATCGAACTTTACAATAAACCAATTCACAAGACATTATTAGTATTGAAATTATAATTCCAGCAACCCAAACAAGAAAAGCACCTTGCAAATGCGTCAAAGATAACGATATCGGACCTTTCGAAGCTGCATTCGGCACAACTCGTTGTTTGTACTTCATTTTCGACAGTTTATCCACTTCCGGTTTCCACTTCAACATCAATCCAGCTTCGTGAGTACGAACGATTATCTGATCGAAACGTTGCAAAAGAATATTCCCCTTTGTCATCAACATTCCGGCGTAATAAGACATCGTATCGACAGGAAAAGGTTTAATCGTTGGATTACTTTGACTGTCTACGTATAAAGCAGGTGTTAAGAAGTTAACATATGCTTTATCACTGAGAAGAGCAAGATCACCTGAATCGGATGCTTCATCCAAACATTTTATATTATCAAAACACATGTTCATTGTTGCCCTCATCTTCTTCCCTGTTTTGTCTTCCATGTCGTCGTAGTATTTGCTATACCCATACGAATACGTGAGATTCATTCCTGACTCTAATAACGCGTATTCTGTTGTAATTTGTTTTTCGAAACCAGGCTCCGTCAAGAAGCTAATCAGAGCCGATTGATACGCGGTATTGACTTGGAGGCAGTAAAATACCCAGTTCATGAAGAAAATACGCAGGAAAAACGTGCGTGGTTGCCGAGCAACGGATAAGCCAAGGAGTACGGATAAGGAATTCGTGATGCATGCTGCAATGATTGTGTACGATGTCGCTTCGTTTTGTTCTTCCCGATGAACGTTACCCATCATCCAGAATAATAAAGATGTTAAAACGAACGTAAGGATCAGCAGCATCCAGAACGATGATGTAAAACTCTTGGAAAGGCTTTTCCATCTTGGTATAAGTTTCGCGCTAGGTGCAAACCAGACGACAGCATTACTGGTGTAGGAATGTGTATTGTCGAAAAATCGAAAATGATCTGGGGTTTTAATGATTGAGGCAATAAATACGTCTGCTGTATTGTTTATCAGCTCACCAACTGATCCTATCCATGTGCCATTTGGGAGTAGTTCTCCCCATCTGTTGGGTGACGGTGGACGGTAAACTATTTTAAAATTGCATGCTTTGGCTATGGTGTTCATCATCCGAATTTCAATACCGTCGTATTGAGGTGGAGAATTCTTGTAATTCGTTGAGTTCGAAATATCAACAATGAACGGTGGCCAATCAAAGGTGCTTACAATGACAGGACAACCGTGAAGGTTGTAAGGTATCTTCCTGGGAAAAAGATTTACATTATTTTGGAAACTTCCTTTACCATTGACTAACCAACTATCAAGCACGACTATTTCTTGTAAGTGGGTTCCACAAGCATTTTGATCACGGTAAGGAAACCAAGTATACGCTCCAATTGAAACATCAGTGAACTTATCTTTCGTTACCATGAGCACTAAAACATCTATCACTTTTGCTACCAAGAGGTCAGTCATGACAGCTTGGCCTATTCGTTGAATATTCTCCCGTGCCATTGATACGGAGATGACCACTAGAAAAAGGGCGCGAGAGTTCCATGTGTAATGGAGACTCAAGTCAAGCATCCGTTGCTTCAGTTGCAGTGGTTCGTATGTTTCTAAAGTAATCACGTAGCTCTGAGCTATTGCGTCGACTTCTCGGCTTAGATTCATAGACGGCAGGATGAGGATGGGCCAGTTCGAAAGAGAATGGAGTTGTTTTAATAGTTTTACAGTGATGTTGGCAGTAGTATCAATCACGACGAGTTGCTGTTGTCGGAAGTAACGTTCGGCTATGGTTGATACACATCGTACTAGATGGTGTTCGGTGGTACTCGGAGTGTCAGGATTGAAGCGAGCTGATGTGCCCGAAATTGTTAGGAAAATTATAATTCCTTTCAGCATTCTGTTAATCTCTTTCACTTCCTGTTTGAAAATGATTGATAATGAATTATTTTGTACATTTTATAAATCAATTCAATTTCTTTTATGGTGGCGCTCAACGAACGACTCGACCCACAATAGGGTTATAATGGGGGTAAGAATGAGCTGGTGATAATGAAACAATGAAGTGACGATCGGTGAAAGGACTTTCGCAAAAACTCATGCCTACAGCAGTACTCGAACCTGCATCCATCTGGATTCAGTTTATAAAACAGTACATCAACTGATTACTGTATGAACCAAATAGCACTTTTCAGAAATGTTAGCTATAAGTTACATTTGGCTCGATCCTTATTTGTAAGAAGAAAAATAAATTTGTAATGAAAATAGATTTAACATATCAATAATATTATTATGTGAATTGGATTTATTAGAATTAGTTGATTTTTTTTAGAAATGATTAGAATATGTATCAAATTTGAGTAATTTGATATATTTAGGAATTGCTTTCACCTATCCAATCATATATACTACATATAATATGTCAAGGATTTTGTGACTCCGATCCTAGATAACACTTTTTTTTAAAGTAAGTATTTTAATTTCAAAATATTTCATATAATATTACAATTTATATGAATGTTTTATAAAAAGTTTCACTCTATAAGGTGTGCATAAGATTTAGAATATTAATATTCAGCATTACCTTTTAAATAGTCAAGTAAGAATGCAGTTTGTGTCAATCCATTTGCACCTGTAAGGCAAGTCAATTGCTAGGTTTACCGGTCGTTCTTATAATAAAGTATACTAATTAGTATGTTATATAGAATATCATAAAGTATAGTATAACGTTAAATAAGTATCAAGTTATATAAAGTAGTATTTTATATGTTATATGTATCCAGACGTGACTTGATCTTTTGTAAAAGATCAATGGTCAAAATGAATAAATTATTATTATTATCATTTTTATTAAAACAGTCACATTTTTTAGTGGTTCAGATTTCAAGAAATTGTTGCAATGAGTTTATTTCATACTAACGGCTTTCTTTTACACCAGCGTTTCAATACACTACAAACACTGATGGACATTGTTTCAAGTCTGCCCTTGTTAGTGCATGTCTTTCATAGAAGCACTTTAGATCTCAGATAAGGAACTAGTTCACCAAAATTTCCAATTATTGTTACTTTAAGGGCTTTATATTTAGAGAGACATTTTTTTTCCACAATACGTCCAGGCAGATGATTACAATCATATGTAATGATGCAGTATGACATTTTATAATAATGATATATATATATATTTTTCAACATATTTTTGCACTAGATGTGATAATATAATACTCCACTTCTAACATTAAAAAAAAAAGTAATGATATCATTAATAAATAATAATGAATAATAATAATAAAGATATTATTATTTTGATATTCTAATAATATATTAATTACTAATTAGTAAAAATCACTTCCCAGTGCAAGGAAAAATTATAAATGGTTTTATTATAGCTTTATAATAATATCATAGTAGAAATCATATAAATAATACAATTTATGACAGGTTTATGGTATGGAGAGACTCAATCACCATCTTATGTCCACTATTTGATTAATTACATTCTTTCCAGATTCAAGTAGTAGTGGGAGGCAATGTAAATTAAATTTGTTTATACTCTAATTTGTTGTTTTTGAAAGATTTGGAATTGTTGTGAAATTGTATTTAATGAATCCAATGATTATATTGAGAGTTTATATTGTATAAGTTATAAATGTTGAATAACAAAATAATGATTTTTTAATTTTTATTCACTTGATTTATATATAATTTTCGACTTACTTCCACTGTTACTATGGGCCTATTTGCAGTCTGGCATTACTCTAAAGTATTCTCACCACATTGTCATTGGTATGAAGAGTAAACTAGAAGTAAAAGTAAGTAGGTATGGGCATTGAGTTTGGATACTACAAACTCAGTAGTATTGGGTTGTTAAATCTATGAATAGTTGATCAATAATGTACAGTTTATTTATACATTTATTATCACTAAAGACATTTCAGACTGTATCAATCATAATGTTGACAAACATCAAAACAACTTACCTTTTGTTGGCTAGTTGATAGAAGACAATCAATGTCCAATAAAGCAGAAAACTTCACTTCTTTGACAAATTGATGGAACAATTCTTCATAGAGAAATATAAGGGCAATTTTCTGAATCATATTTCTTGATCGTTCATAAATGACTGATGGTTATAATGTACGTAGGCTCTAAGTGTACTTACGTACTAATATACAAAATCCATCAAATAAATTGATATAAAAAATCCTTCGAGCAAAGATAAAAAATCCAACCTCAAAATTCATCATATTATTAAATTGGTTTGTGAGTAGACCCTACCTACTGGAATTGTTTTAAAATTGAATTGAAATTATCCACAATGGCTACAGATTTCAAATACATTTAATATTAGTTATGCACATTATTCACAATAACAATAATAATGTTTCATTTTCAACAATAAATAGCACATCCAACATCCAACTTGCATATTATATAATTGTTGCCCACAATAATATAATGATTTTCACATAGATTCACAAAATACACTTATTTACATTTCAATACAATTAGTAATAGTTACCATAGATTATTGATTAATCAATACTGGGGAAAAAGATGAACATTTTTAAATAGAAAAGATAGTTCTGCTATATATGGGATACTGAATAACTTACAAATCCATTTCTTTCATAGATTTTCTATATACATTTATTACAAACATCGATGACCTAAGAATGCGCTACGAAATTCCTTGTTAATACTTATTACCTATACACATATTTCAAGAGAACGCGGGAAGTGAGTATCTTTTTCAGCTACCGGTTGTTTTTATCAATGAAATAAGGACTTACGACACATTGTTCTGTCACGTTGCTTGTGTTTTGAACTTCGAATTTATAATAAAACACTAAGATATGTTGTTTGATGATTTTAACTAATCTTTGGAGTGGTTAGTTCGCCATTATGGTGTCCCATCCAAACGATTCTACCTTTCATCCATACCCTCAATTGGGGATTAACGATTTTTAATGTTTAATGTTGTTTCAAGTTTTAATGTTGATAAAAAAAATTAAAATAATAAAACATTCAGGACGAGAAAAGCTTCACCCAAACTTATCATCAACAATTTGGCAATATCACTGAAACATAGTTTAGAAAATGTAGTTTTATGCAACCTATATTGTGTGATAAAAGCAAGATTTGTCCTGGTAACCTTCAGATCCAAAAGCGAGCGTGCTACCTAGCTCTTATGATGATTGCGTGCTTGTGGCTATATATGAACGTGGTATAGCGCTTCGGTAGCAGTGCTACCATTGGCTGAGTGAAAACGGCCGGTAGCTAACGAAATACCCGCACACCCGAAATCATAGCATTTATCAACAATAAAAATGTCAAAAAGATACCAAATGACAGTTTAAAAAACTGTTGAAATATACTAATCTAATCATATCATGTGTTTTGATAATTGATTTGATTAATTATTGGCAATTCTTGAAGGCATTCTATAGAAATGCTTGCAACTAACTGATTATAGACATTCAACAATAAAATTATTTTGAACACTTATTTTTAATTACATTTAACTGAATTGGTGAATATAGAGATATGGCTGTATTCTCTGTATTTGCCAATATAATAATTACAAAGTATGAAGTTTTCTTATTTTTTGCTATTCTCAACTTCAGATTGGAAGCTTTCACTTTTTATTCAATAGTGCTAGGCTAAATTAATATTTTTTTCATTTACCGGTACTAAATATGAGTGTATATAATATAGAACTGTACTATAAAGTGACGATAAATAAAAAACTATTTTTATCTTAAAAAAAGAATACCTTTATGATTATATTAATCAAAATTATATATTTATAAGTACTCTAGTAATTTACGGATATATAATAATCGTAGCTTAAATGAGTTAGTTAGTTAATGACTTAATGACAAATGATTTTCTTGGAAACTGAAGATGAAATTATACTTGGAGGTGATGGTAAATTTAAAATTTATACAGATATAAAAATATAAAGAACTTAGATTTGGTAGGATCCAACTTTGAGTGGCCTGTTCTTGATTTGGTGTTGAAACTTGGCTCAATTAATTGGTTATATCGAGATTTCGATAAAAAAAGGAAAATTTAGTAGAAGCATTCATAAAAGTCTTTTTAGATTATATTCAGCAAGTTTTACATATGGACCCAATCGGACGTGGGAAACGTCCGGTTATAGATTCATCACTTGCATTTATTATTACACTATTACGCTTTTGTTTTGAGTAAAATGTGAACTAGATTCAGGGTTCACGATAATACCATTCGGTGAACGTAACCGTAATAGAACAGAATTCTTCATTTTGTAAACGTTGAAATCTCTATTTTAACAACTGGATTAGCACTGCATTGAACTGGCCAGCCAGTATCGTAAACTCAGAGGCTGTATATAATTGTGATCTATCTACCCATCGACTTGACCTTGCTGAAACCGGGTGTGACGTAATTTAATTATAATACATGTCACATTAATGCTGTTTTGATTACTTTCAAGAAAGCTAAAAGTTTTGTAACATAGTTGGAGATGTAGGAATTTAGCATTGTTGAAATAGACTATCAAATCCAAATATTTTAGAAAGATATATATTTTTGGTATTCTTTGTCTTTCATGGTGTTTCGATTCATTTAACATCATAGTCTATTTCACTTTTTTAACTATAAATATATTTTTCAGAGTATTTACTATTTATCTATACTGTATTTAGTTATTTAGTGGAAATTTGCATGGTAGTGACTATTGAGCTGGATTGGATCAAATATTATTTTTGAAAAGTGTGTTCAAATATAAAATCAACTGGAGGAACCAAATGTCAAGTTGAAAAGAATCGTTACCTCTTTCCTTGATAACCTATCAAAAATAAGTGGTATTCGGACAACTATGCTCGGACTGAAAAGTCCGAAAGAATATGTAATTTTCGTTGAGAATCCCGTAGTTGTTGATCTCGAGTTTGCAAGTTCTGTTTTTAGTAGTTTGCTACGAATGCTATTTTTCACATAAACATAGGCTACCAAAACTAAAATTGATGCTATATTCCTACAACTCTGATTGTTAGTACAGCAAATTTGAAACATGCTTTTAAACTAAGTTTCTAAATCACGTATCTATTATTCTATGAACGTTACATGAGACATAATGATCACATCGAAGAATAATTATTTTCATAACACATTACAATACTATACTTAATATTTGAAACATTTAAAGCAACAAACGTTATAACACTTAAATACAAATAGTTTCTCTAACCTGAGAAAATGTTTAATTACAACAGTGAAACGCGCGTTTAATACGCATAATAAATAAGCGTATTATAATATTATATAATTATGTATGTTTCAATTCTTATTTTGTTTTTGTATAAGTTGATAGTTTGTTTAAAAACATCAAGCTGCCAGCAGCACGATTGAGGTCAACTGTACGAAGAAATTATATTTTCCTTTTATTTTTATCAGCTACTCAAACTATAATTGATTCATCTAATAATTCACACAATTACTTAAGTAAATGTTTCTTCATCTACTGAAGGGAACAATCAGTTTTGGATTATTATTTCTATTATTTTATACAATTTCAAATAAAAGAGCTATCCTCCATTATTATGGCCATAATTTCCATAGTTAGATCTATTGTTACACTATATATTTCCATCAAGTGTGATCTGACGTTCATTGTTTAGGCAACGTTAACTCACCTAGTCCTAGATTGTAATGCCTAGTTCTGTACTTAGCATTGTTTTATGACAAATTTCAACATTTCTTATTAATTTCAAATTGTTTTTTTTTAAACTCCGTACGACAACTTTCAACATAAACTGTTTTTTTTACACTCTGTACCTGTCTCAACTATTTCATAAATTAGGTACTAAAAGCATCACTCTTTTAACTGTATAGATGACAAAATTTAGATTCATTATATGAAAGGTAATAATATGATGGGGAGGTCACCCTTGTCGTACCCTATCCGAACAAACTTATCTGGTTGTTCTTAACCTAATCGGGGACTTACCGAGGGGGGATGACTGACTGGAGGAGTTTGGGGAACCGGGGAACATTCGTGTCAAGTTTTACAAGTTGATGAAATAAAACATGAGAAATCGATTCCAGGCCTACAGAAGCAATCTTTTTGTAGAGGTACAATCGAAATTTTCCAAACATCACCGTGGGTTATGTTGCGTTTCAATTTACGCAATCATCTATTTATCTTTAGTTATCCTGCTATTATAATATTTTGTTCTCAAAATAAATCAATTAAATACTGTATATATGTGCAACATTACCTCACTATCAGCCCACCATATAGAACCTAACATCCATTCATCAATTCAGTCAGTCACGCAAATGCATTTTGAAGTTTCTGGTGTATACTTACTCGGCATGAATAAACGCTGTATCGAAAAGCGTGGTAATATAATATACACATCTACTACTCTTGTACTCTTGTGTTCAAGAGTTGTATATGACATCTTTGGATTTTAATTATTTTTATCGATTTGCTCGAGAATAACCCACCCTTTGACACTGATAGCCCCCGCCTTGGTCTTGGCTGGAAAGCCCTGCCTGGCAGAAAGCACAAGCTCCCCTCCCCTCCCCCCCTGATTAGCTAGAACTAAATGTTCAAGCAATTAACAAAATAAATGAAAAATACAGTATCAAATTTTTTTGCTAACAGGAAATTTGGTTAATATAACTGACATTGATGGAAGGCTCACAAACCACTGTTTCATCGATTCTGACTACGAGCGTTTGAGACGAACTCAATCGGTTGCGCAGTCAATCAAGTGCCGAGTTTAGTAGATACGTATTACATTAAAATTCTGTTACGGCACACAGCAAGCTTTTTCCTTCAGTAACTAAATGAAATGAATATCAAATGAATATTTTTAAAACCACGGGCGTGATAGTTCACGACACAAAAGCTTACACGCTAGCTGCGATCTTGCGAGGACTTTTTCTAAAAATCACAATGAATTATGCTTTACTAAGTATAAACCACTGCAATACTTTACTAAGCATAACCACTTCAACGCTTTCTTATATCTGGCATTTTAAAATGCTCCAGTCCTCTACCCCTATTGAATACCTGAACAGCAGGTAGTAATACCAGGAAGCTGTGGATGGAGAGGCGTACTCTAAATATAAGTCCAGTGTTTCCGTTGGAATCTTGTTATGACTCCGGTTTCCCGTATAGCAGCGTGTTCCTCGATCGGACTGATGTTAATACCGATTCGCTAGGATAAACAACATGAGACGAAGTAGGATTAGTGTATATAAAAAAAATGTATACTGGTTTAACTACTCACTGCACTGATGACTATGATAATTATTTATAATCTTCATAAGTCCTGCCATTCAATTGATATTAATGTTTTAGTTGGCAAGAAATTGTTACAAAATTTTACGGGATTTTATATAAATCCGTAGCAATAGAACGGCAAGACTTATGACATTTCTAATTAACTGACGGCCTGCCGAATAATATCAACATTAACTATGGCAAGTTTCAAGTGTTCAAAATTATTGCTATGGAATTTCATCATGCCACAAGCTATCCCAATAAATTTACTGGTACACGGAAAAAACGTGACAAAATATTTTGCTTTTATTTATTTTTCAGTTCAATACTGAAAAAAATACTGAAAAATACTGAAAATACTGAAAAAAAAAAAAAAGTTCAATATCATTTACTTTTATGATGCTGCATTTGTTAATTCATAATACGGTGATTTGTCAAAAGTAGTTTTTCTCATTTTTCGCACCGTGAAACAGCTTTAATTAAATTCGAGAGTTGCTATGACTCACCTCTCTCAATGTGCCCGGTGTTTTGATGATCTGTATGATCGCGACGAGGGGTATCATGAGGATAGAGGACAGTGCTAGACTCCAGCCTACCCACTCGGCCCAGTTGGGGTAGTGGTAGTCGTTGTACTGGAGGGGTTGGTGGTAAAACAATCCAAACATTACCACTCCCTGGAACAACAGACAGAAGGTAATTATATATATTTTCAAATTTACACTTGCAATAGCATAATAGTATGATAGCAAGACTTTGACTAATTAGCTAACAGCCAGTTTTACCAATCTTACAGCCAGTTGTACCATGTGATGATTAGTGAATTAAGCAAAAATTAGCAAATTAACTTGTTATTACCCTTGGATACATATGCTATTTTTGTACCTTATAAGTAATGATTAACCAATTAATATTCAATCATCAGTTTGGTACAATCTGCTCTCAGTCAAGTACTAATCCGCTAACTATTAGTCAAGGGTCGAAAATAACATATGTACCAAGGGTGATAACAAGTTGACCCATTGCTTAATTCACTAACTATCAACTCGTAAAACTGGGATTGAGCCAGATGAATATGGACAGTATAAAAAATAAAAATATGAAATGAAAAGATGAAGTGTATACGAACATAAGCGATGCTCATTTCATATACGGTCAATGAAGTTGTTTATTTGTTTGAGTTTCCACCTGGTCAAACGGAGCTGGATCAGCATACTGCCTGTCATCATACTGTAAAATCTATTCTGAGTACACTGATGCTATGGTGTTGAGCCCGATTGTGTTTATGGCAAATTTGAACGACAACTTACGATAATAAAGGTCGGACTTATGAATTTCCAGCATATTCTCCAATACAATCCAGGTGTTCTTCCGAGCATTTTCTTCACGTCTTGAGAAAATTGGTCCAAACCTGAAGAAAGCAAACATGTTTTCAATATTTCAATCGTGATCCAATTCAACATTTATATTTTTTTGTGTATATTTTTAATCATTATTCAAAGCTCAACTTGAACAAATTCACTGTTCAACCTTTTAATATAATTGTGAACTGCAAATTACACTTTTCTATAACCATCAATCAAATAAATAAAGCAATATTTTGATAGTAGTTTCTCAAAATAATAATAATCATAATGAAGTTGTCTGTATTTTTGGGTGACAGCAATGTCAACGATTAAAGATGAATGGGTATGGAATGAAGATTTCCTAGGGACTGCTCTACCATAAACCTTGAAAAGTAAAACAATTTTACCAAAAGTAAGCAATTACAAAGAAGCACAAACCAATATGGTAGGCAGCCGTAATGTAACTACAGGATTTATGCAATAAAGGCTACGAATAAAATTGTGAATAATAATGAAAAATATAAATCATACCGTAAAACCACGAGACCGCGATAGCCTCGAACAGGGCTGAGCAGAGTAGGGAGATGCCAGCCGAGTAAGTGTCGAACAAATGGAACATGTAAATGCCTCCCTAAGACAAAAAATTGAATTAGAAGTACCGTACATATACATATATATTTAATAACATCGAAACTTGATACAAAATCGTTGTTCCCCGATTAAGGCTATGGATGAAAGATCAGATCGTTTGAACGGGAATATTTCAAACCAATTAGAGTTCTTTAAAACACATACCATGATCATGAATAATTTTATTTTCAATGGTGCTTAACAATCCAATCCAACAGCTAGTTAAATGGGTAATGAACAATTGATTATAAAAAAAATGTAAGTATTAATTATGTTTCAAATAAATAATAAATGCCTTTGACAGAGTGGAACATAAAAAATAATAATTAAATGGAATGTTTGATATTTTTTGTTTCAAAATGGAAAATACAATATCCGCTGGAATGAGCAGTAGTTGGTTGGTATGAGAATCTCCCGACACTTACCGGTGTAACGTTGACTAGTGCTATAGTGAAGGAGACGCTTGCAGCGACGAGCGTGAAAATCTCTCGCGAATATTTACGTCCTTTGAAGAACGTATGAAACTCATCCATGAGTCCAGTTATGACGCATTCTAATCCTCCCATCTGTGAATATATGATACGGTAAATGCACAATCCAAACTATGATAGGGTCAACACAAAGTTGACAGTGGTAACTTGCTTGCTTCATATGACCGGAAGGCGGGGGTCCCGATTCGATTCCCGCCACCGACAGTCTTTACAGAGGTTTATTGTGGTTTCCGTCAACAGCCTAGCTACTCTTGAAATACCATCAGGTAAGCTCAATACATTTTGGTAGCATAGCTAGGCATATAGCTGTCTAAATTATTTTTTCATTTTTACGTAATTGTTCGGACGCATATTGTAATTTGTGAATATTTATCTAACTACACATTTGTTGTTATTTTGTCAATTAAATCTCCGATAAGTCAAATAATCATATAACAATCAACTATTTTTAGTTGTCAAATATTTGCTTATAGATCGAACGATAATTCTAAAATATTCGATTAATCAATGTCACATTTTCACATGGAACGGTAATCGTAGGTACTTTAAATTGTTACTTTATTTTAAAATGTATTTATTTTTATTTTTTTGAATTTCTTAAATGAAAATAAAATTCACTTGTAGATACACATTTGAATTTATTGATGTAGTACTCACAGCACTGTCTAGTCCCAGCATGATCAGCATGAAGAAGAATAACATCGACCAGAAGTGAGATCCGGGCAGCGTGGCCACAGCTTCTGGATACACTTGGAATACCAGTCCAGGACCTACACAACATTACAGGACAAACACTATGGTCACTATGGTCCTTATGGTCTCCTAATAGTCTTTTCAGAGTATTTATAGCGTACTACATCATGGTGACGGTTCACGCAGAACCATCGCTAACCATTTTTACTTTACATCCAATGATAGGGTTCTGTCAAGCACGATAGTTAATAATAATTTTCATAATTTTACTATAAATATTCAACGTTTTGGCCTCCATATAGAGACTTTTTCAATAGTGTCCAGTTCGGAAGAGAGACTATCTCTGAGGAAAGAAAACGACTGCATTCTTGTAAAAGGTTTCAATATTGATGCTGAAAAATGCAGAGGGTTTATTTATCTCACACGACGTGACAAACTCATTCAATTACAAATGTTTCATTGAACAGTTGTACATTTTCATTATTGATAAGCGTTATGAAATAATATAATTGTCTGGTGGGTTTAATTAGTCTATAAACTAACTAATCATTAATTCTTCAAACTATTCTTCCAGCGAGAATAGTTACAATATTTCAGTTTAATTTTTTTTTATAAATGCATTTGATCTTTTTTGTATGAGTATTGAATAAATAGATTTCCTTATTCCATGGTATGAGTCAGGAGCTTGATGTAAAATTTTAAATTTGAATAATGTGAAATTTAGTTGGTGAAATACAGTCATATGAAATGTTGCATTTATGTTGCTTTGTCATCTGGTGAGGGAATACGCATTTGTATTTACGCATATAATATTATTATGCGTATTGATTTTTGTTCATCCTTGAGACAATGTATAACAATCACAAATATCTGTCGTGTTATTGGCGTGGGATTATTTTTATTTGGATCTGGTACGTGAATGAAGTCCATACCGTACTCTCTCTTCTTTGTTTGGCAAGAACTACCTGAACGGCTCTGATGAAACTCACCTTCAGTGGCAACAGCGCTGATAGGTATGCCTTGTTTGTGCGACATGAAACCAAGGTATGTGAAGATGACGAAACCGGAGAAGAAACTTGTGAAGCAGTTGACAGCAGTTGTGATTAAACAATCCCTGTAGAAAGTAAAAGAATACAACTATTTTATTAAATTATCATGGGTACAAATAATTACATGATGCAGATTTTGTAAGGTCGCCTTTGTGGTGCCCTGTCGTAACGATTCTACCCTGTCGTTCTTATTACCGCTCTTACAGGGGAACAATGACTTAAAAGTTGTACATGCTATACAAAATTACAGTTCTTAATTGTTACGGTTATACTTATTCACTTGAAGTGATGGCACATATTATTTGAAAGAGAATAGAGATTAATATTAATAATAATCTCTTTATTGTCCTTTGTATGATCATAGTATGATATAAGACATACTTAAGACAGATATATTGACAACTTAGTTCACAATGTGTATCAACCAATCACAATTTGTGTTACTCTACTTTCTCAGTTTGCTAAAAAGTTGCTTCAAGGTAAATGATATTAGTAATTAGTTATTTGCAGCAAAGAATATGAAGGTTATTTGCAGGAAGCCTGTACATATAGTTTGAATAAATTATTAACCATTCTGTGTGAGCTTGATTTGGCTTGTTACTTGGCAGATTTACCAATTTAGATTCTCCTAGTAATTTCCAAGGCAGCCGCTGTTATTCGGACCATCGGCCCATTCCTATGTCACCCACATGCGGACGTTGCTGTTGTTGTTGTTGTTGTTGTTCTTGCACGCAGCCTAAACTAAGCTAAATCAACCCAATATAACGACCTTGATCAGCCTAACCTAGCCCAAAGTGACATATACTGATTAACTACCAAACAAACATCCTAAACTAATTCAATATAAACAATAACCAATTTAAAACCTACTTTCGGTCCGCCGAATAGTCACTTCAAATTTCCAATATGATTTGATATCCACTCACCATAGATTTTCGATCTATTCATATGCCCCGACTAATCACGTGACCCACGTGACTGTAATCCTACGTTCTTATTATTGGTTCTGACATATATTCCCTTACATCACTCGATTTGAGTTTTTTTCGAACCTGTTGCTCGACATAAGTGTGAAATCAGCACAGAATGTAGTGAATTAGAATAGATTATCGTAACTGATATTCGGGTAAATGTGTTTGAAGAATAACCCGGTATTTAGTAGCCGGGACAAATTGATGATTCATGTGTAAATCTAACAATCTGTGATAATAACTTACAGTCACAACCCACTCTTGGATGTTGCGTTTGCCGGTTGTAGAAATCAAAATCGTCTGCCTGTAAGTTTTACATCTTCTCTCATGCTGCTGGTTATGCCTATTTCATGTATATCTTTTTGTCGTTCTAGCTACTAGCGCATAGATGTTGAAAACATGCATGATATATTTACCATCCTAGGACTGGAAGTGCTAAATCAAACTTGGCCCTAGAAATAGGCTGTACGTCAAGGTATCAGATTCAGCCTAGGCCTACACTACACTAGAATACTAGAATGTCCAGAGAATTTCAGATCGAAACTCCCAATCGTCAATGTTAAAGTATAGGCACAGCAATGGAAGTGCCGGTAATCGTTAGGATTCCTTATTCCAATTCTCTTGTGTCGACCTAGCTTAGTGAATACAGAACTCTTCATTTTATAGTTAGCCTTAGATGCTAGGAAAGATTGGGTAGCCAAGGTCTATAGGTTGAATTTATGTGTTGTTGTTGTGTAGTAGGCCTACTGTGACTTGATAATGCAAGAGAGTAGTAAGAACTTCTTTCGAAGTGACATAATTTTAATTTTTTCAATTCTCTAGACTGTCTAATGATATTTATGTTGGATACATTAAAATATACTTTGCGATGATTCTTTCAAATTATGGGGTAGAGAAGAGATTCTAAAAATTGTAATTATAAGTAGACAGCTTAATTCTATGTAAAATTATTAGGCCTATAGTTTTGATCAGCGAATTTTATTTAAATATTTTAATCGACATTCTTGGTTTAACTTAAAATGTGGTCATTGGGGACTTGAGTTAAGGGGGTTGGAGTTTGGTCTAGACCAAAAATTTGTTCTCGAGTTGGTGTTTGATTAGAGTAAATTGAAACAATAGTCGATTAATAATATCCACCAAAAATAATCTATCGTTTTAATTTTAGTGAAATACATTTTTCTATTCTTTGTTCTACAGGTGGTCTCTGGAAGGTTCGTAGTAACACGTGTGTAAGCCTCACTTATCGTTGTATCGAGCTTCACTCGGAGGGTAGCTCGTGAATAACTTCTCGTATCGAGTCGCGTTTGCCTCCGAAGGCTCGTTTAGCTCGACTATTGTTATCGCTGGGACTTCCTCGCGGGATTAAAGACAGAGAACAATCTCCAATAAATTGTCTGAGCAATTCCCCCCAGTCAGCTGTTCATGTGACGTCAGTTAAACTCCCGATCGTCTCACGGGCCGAGACCCGCGACTAGACCCTACGGTCCAGAACTTTTTAAACTCACTTTTACGGTATTAGTTTTAGTCAGAAAATAAATTAGATTCAGTGTAAGTTTTATTTGGCTTGAATGTGTTATGTTCAGTCACCTAAAGATAGATTCACGGGTCGTGAGTTCTAGTTCTTTTGCCGAAAAGGACTCGAGTGATTTGTGATTGCCTGGTTTACTTGCACAAGGTGTATAGACAATAACGTCGAGTTCTACCATCAGTCAACGATAGATATGGAAGTGCTTACGTTCTATCTACATCAGACTTCTCAAGGTAAGACATTATTTTTTTGTTGCCATTTGATGTCAGAAAGTGACATCGATTAATCGAATTTTTCATGATAATCGTTCGATAGTCGATTACTATACGACTGAAAAATAATACATCGATAACAGTCTATCTGTACACTGTAATCGAAGAAATGATTGGCAAAAATAACAACAAAAATATTCTCAAATATTCTCCATATAATATGTCCAGTTATAGTGAAGTCAAAATGAAAATATATTGGGCGTCTTCACCCATAGTTGTGCTTCATTGATTCCACCCCTCATATAATTGTCTTGGAAGTTCACAGTGAACTTTTGAACAATTTCAAAACATTGATAAATAATCGAATGAGTTATAATCGTTAATCGATCGATATTCTATTGTTACATCTGATGAAGTTCGATTAGCAATCGAATGTCTCATAATCGATAGCCGGTGACGTCCCTATACTAACTGTAAAATGAACTCGACTTATCCATGTGTTTGTGCACTTTTTTGGATAAGTCGAGAGAGGAAAATATTTCAGTTGAATTTTCAGCTATAATTGTGTAATATAGGCCTACATATAGTGGCATACACACAATGGGATGTACAGATGTACAGTAAGATTAACTTAGCATGAGTTATGGTAACTACCGGTATAAGGAATTATTTGAGATGGCAAACTAAAATGTATATGCCGTAAGCTGAATGAAACAATTCGTCCAAATAATTTACGTAAAATATGTAAAATGAATAGGCCTACCTGAAAAATGTTGGAGTGAAATGAACGAAACATTAAAAAATGTGGAAATAAGAGAGAACATTACAAATTATAATAAAATTAATTTACGAGAACGGCTTCTTTTCAGACAAAGTAATAATAGGCCTATAATTAAAACATACAAAGATTACAAATCATAAAGTAATCAAATACATAATTGAAACTTCTAGACAATTAAAATATTCATAATTATGTTTTTATAATCTTAACATAGCAACGGTCCTGACCACCAAGGAAATGCAACCAATGATATAACTGAGATAAAATAAAAGAATTCGCCCCCGGGTGGACTCGAACCACCAGCCTTTCGGTTAACAGCCGAACGCGCTAACCATTGCGCCACGGAGGCTTGTGATAAAAGTTGTATACTTGATATTGAAAATAATTAAAAAAAAGAAATTGAATTTCGTAAAACTGGCCCTCAGATTTGGGGGGGAAGAAGTTATTCTTCAGAGACTAAAGGCAACCATTATTATGGTCTTATAGGCCTAATCTTAAAGGACATAACAACCCTGAAACTAGATTCTAATGTATAATGACGATATTCACTTCTCTGATTGCAGAGAAAACTAGAAATCATAATGATGATTTTAATTTTTTTTAAAATGAAGAACTTGTTCATTCGTCCTTTAGGACCCGGCACTTTTTCCGAGTCGTGACGTAGACATTACTCGATTCTGTTTATGTTTCTATGCAGAATCGGTGATGTCCATACGTCAAGACTCATGGTCTCTGAAGGATTAGGAAAATTCATTAATTTCTATAATTAAGAGGATATTTTCTAGTTATATCTAAAATTGGGTAAATAATATTGTCATTAGGCCTATTCGTTATAATCAAGTTTCAGCATTGTGATATCCTTTAACACGGCAGCATTCAAACGGTCCTGATTTAGGGACACACAACCAACGATACAACTGACACAATACCTACTTCTTTATAAAACAAAGAATAAAAGAATTCGCCCCCGGGTGGACTCGAACCACCAGCCTTTCGGTTAACAGCCGAACGCGCTAACCATTGCGCCACGGAGGCTTGTGATTAGTGATGCATACTTGATATTCTGTACTTTATTATCATAATGTTGTGACGTATAATGTGGGCGGTATTAGGATGCTCCTAGATCACTTAGGTAAAGTCACGATTAACAATTATAACATGATTATTTCCAAGTCGAATACAGCACGACTCAGCATGGAAGTCGTGATGTGCCTCATCACACAATATCATCAATAAAATTGTAAAAGCTTATCTTTGCTACTCATGCAATTTTCGATTTGATCTCAATTATTTGCGGTATCAATTATCACTTGTATGGGAGATACATCCTAGATTATTGTTGGATTTAGTTTATACTAGCTCTGTTTCAATCTATACGGGATTCAAGAGATACAAATATAATAATTTCATCAACAATGCTATGAAATGATGAACATTAATATTTTTGTATTCATATTGGGTTTAACGACGCACTGTTATGATAAATGATATGGTGATAAGATGAAGGTTTCTCAGGTAATGGGAAGGGTATAGTGTGAAGAAGGCGGTCGTGGCCTATTCTGGAGGAACCATCCCGGTATTAGCCTAGAATACAGAGGAAACCACGAAATACACTTTTGGATAGAATTCGGAGTGATAACATCAGAACAATCTGACTGTTTGGAAGAAAGACCTGCTATGTGGGATAGTTACATTGATCGCATGCAAGAATATCGTAAAAATCGATAGCGACATCATTTCCAAGAGTTCAGCGATTTGTAGGAAGACCAAAAAAAAGATGGCGAGACAAGTTAAATTATTTCAGGCTTTCAGCTAATTGAACAAGCCGATGGCTCATGAATGAAGAAGAGGAAGAAGAAGAAGAAGAAGAAGAAGAAGAAAAAGAAGAAAAAATAAACACATAAATTAAGTAAGCGTACTTCTAAGAAAGAAGTTTTAAGAAGAAGAAGAAATAAGTCAATAAATTAGTATGCGTTATCCTGAAAAAGAAGTTGTTTTCAGAAGTTGTTTGCAGACACAAGTTTTCATAAGAAGAAGAAGAAGAAGAAGAAGAAGAAGAAGGAGAAGGAGAAGAAAAAGAAGAAGAAATAAGTAAATAAATGAATGTAGTGTTGTTCTAAGAGAGAAGTTTCAAGAAGAAGAAATAAGTGAATAAATGAATAAGCATTCTTTCAAGACAGAAGTATTAAGAAGAAAAAGAAGAAGAAGAAGAAGAAGAAGATGAAGAAATAAGTAATTACATGGCATAAGCTCTACGACATAAGTAAGTTTAGCTCACCTGTAGCAGTTGTTGTGGAAGGTGTTGTAGCTGGCGTACGAGAGATGAACACCGAACCCGGCGCCAACCGAGTAGAATATCTGCACCGCCGCGTCCACCCACACCTGTCACACATACACCCCCCGGTTCACATTTTAGTCCACTTGATTTCATACTCGTTTATATGAATCTTTATCTAAACAAAGATTGCATGATGCCATAATGCATATGTCTGCGGAGAACACGTAATAAAAATCAAACAATTGTTATGAAAATAATTGAAATACACAAAAACAATATCTAACAGAAAATTGATAGAAATATTATTAAATGAGTGGGAAACGAATGCTAGTGAATAATGAGACAGTATTAGCAGAGCCCGAAGCCCGATCTACACTCATCTCTCGGTCACACGCTAATAGATTTCGGTTTGGTTGATCAAATACTCATATATCCACAAAAGAAGAAGGTCGTCTACCAACTAAATAATTGTGTATAAATACGCATGTAATTACCTAATATCACTCTAACTCTATAGGTTTTTAACGCTTTTGAAAGATGTAGTTTCGTCTTATAGTAAACCTCGTCCTGAAAAAATCATCCCTCAACATATAGTACTCGTATCCATAAAATAAACTACTGAAATTGATGTATATCTGAAGAACATCCTTTCTATAGAGGATATCCATTATATTATGCCTTTTGGCATCCCTATAGCTCTTTCGAAAAGTTTTATCCCGGATCTA
This sequence comes from Brachyptera putata, assembly GCA_907164805.1. NCBI lineage: Eukaryota > Metazoa > Arthropoda > Insecta > Plecoptera > Taeniopterygidae > Brachyptera > Brachyptera putata. The sequence goes on along the minus strand of OU015469.1, from coordinate 15,960,996 downwards.
CTATCTAAACAACAACAACATCAACACCAATAACAAGAACGTGGCTTACAGGGGATCTGCCCTCAGAGTAATATTCTCAGCGTCAATATAATATATAAACTATCGTACTGACTTTCCGTCTGTACACATATGTACTTTGGAGTGAAATTGCTTCACACCATTCAGAGAAGTAGGCCTATATCCGAAAATACTGTCGATCCATAATACATATATTTGCATTTATGTATATTCCGTTCATTTGTGAGGAAAATAGTTGTCAAAAATATCTAGTTTCACTATAATATATATTTGACCTTTCCACATGTGTTATTTAATATACTCGAATTTTTGAGTTCAAGTTTCGAGTTCGAGTTTGCGTTAGAGTTCAAATTTAGCTGAATTGGAAAATTTCATTTTTTTTCTCTCTAGGCCTACCTGTATTGTTCTCGAATTTTTATCGAATTTTAGGATCCAGAAGTGATATGCGAATCTAGGGCAAATATCAGTCATAAACACGTTTTTATTTTTGTAATTGGGCAGTGTATATACGTAGGCCTAGGGCTTGTTGAAAATGGTCGCTCTTAGTAATTTCTACTCCACTCAAAATCAATTAAAACTCAATATTTCATGAGGCTACTAATTGTTGTTATTTTTTGTCGTTTTTTTTTTTTTAACTCGAACTCGAATTCGAAACTCGCGATTTTCTCTATCTCTAATGCGACTCGACTCAAACTTGAATTCTCAAACTCGAATGGCCCTAAAAATTTGATTCATCATTAGCATTTTCAATAGTGGGTAACATTTATTCATTCTAAATTTAGTTTTAATCTCCGTGAAAAGAATTAGGCCTATATTTTCAATAGATTCAATATAACATAGCAGCGAGAAACTTTGAAAAATTTACATTGGGCTTAAAGCGGCATTACAATTTAGTGAATAATTTGAAACCTGTTGATTCGATCAAAACAAGTGAGAGTTTCAGTGAACTTTTGATAACTACTATCACGGCCCATATGATTGAGCAGGGAGACGCTCCTGTCTTATGACGTATCATGACTTGCTGTGCGATTTTATGCAAAACCGAGCCACGTCCATGATGAAATAGGGCATTTCTTTATTAGTGAGAAATTATAGTTTTTATTTGAAATTGAAAAAAGAAACGGATCCATTGATTTTAGTTGCTTATTAGTATCATAAAATAATTGAAATATTTCATGCACGTTGCCTATCTTCGTCTTACATTCGTCGTACATTCGTCTCACGCTTTATTCATTAATTTAGTATCTTGCACTGGTAAAGGACATCATAACACTAAAACTAGATTTTAAAGAATGATGATGATATGTATTACCCTAATTTGAGAGAAAACTTGAAATCATCTCAATTTCAGGCATTTTAATTTATTTATTTGTCTTCCAGGACTCCAGTACACTTTTTTCTGAGTCGTGACGTGGACATTCCTTGATTCTTTCTATATTTTTACGACTCGTAGTCTCTGGAGGACATTTTCAAGAAATGTATGAAATGAGATGATGACTTCATAGTTTTCTCTATAATTAGGGAAATAAATATCGTCATCATTATTCATTAAAATTTAGTCCCAGGGTTGTGATGTCCTTTAATTTCTTATCCTTCACTCTTAACGTTTAAAATAATTTATACGTGTAAAATTTCCCTTGGCGGGAATTTTTTCCACTCTGTGAGATAGGATCGTTCTAAGGCTTCATTCTTCACCCTCTCTTTGATTCTGTGCGGGGTTGGGAGGGGGGGGGGGAGGGCAGCAGAGGAGAGGCGGGAGATTGAAACCTGTACACTGCTAAGCCTACTATAATCGCTCTAGCAGATAAAAGTTGTTGATGCGTAAAGACAACGGCCGCTAGTCGATTGGCGGCGGGTAGGAATTCTACTACACTTGTGTACACGAAAGAAGGACCGAGACGTGTGGTCGAGTGTCTAGCACACTGAGCTGTCATTCACGAGATCGGGGTTTGATTCCCGCTATGGTCGACCATCCTGACAGGTTTTTAGTGGTTTCCCACTATCAATCAGATCGATACTATAGGATGGCTCCTCAACAACACGATCAACTCCTTCCCAGCATCCGAAAACAAATAATAAAATATCCCTAGCCTCATCATCCCATCATCTCATATATCATTCACCGACGCCAATAGCTCTTGGTCATCAGTACAGTGTATAAAATAAAAACAAGACGGAGTTCGCGTACCAACTGAATGGCTGTAAAAACTTCGCTTAATATGACTGCATCCCTGCATATTATCTCACTGTAATTTTGAATGACATCACGACCCCCAAACTAGATTTTAACGAATAATGACAATGTTTCATTTCCCTAATTACAGAGGAAACTAGAAATCCTCGTCTCAATTTCAGAAATAAATTATTTTTACGACCTCTATTTAGCAATAGCTGACGACATGTCTAGTCCCGCATAATGCATATAGGTTTTTGTAAATATCATTACTCTCCCACTCGCTCATTCGTAGGCCTACCCCCAAATATCCTACCTGTTGGTGGGATCGTCAAGCAACAATTACAAACGATCCTATACTACGCCACTGTTGCCCGCAGCTCGTCTCACGATATTTTCACTCACAATAAACGATAAAACTGTTGATCGAAATCCTTTGATCATCTCAAGTCTCGGCAATCACACTTTGGTACATTCTTACAGCATCTCTTCAAGCCTATACATGCCTGGTAGTCATCGTTAAGCTATCTACTGTGTGGTTGACAGGAGCTAGCCGCAAGTCATTTGACCAAATCTCGACCAGTAGATATATACTTTTACCCACGGAAGATGAAAGAAGGGAGCCGCCCCCGTGGCTCAGTCAACTATTGCACTGTGTTAGAAACTGAAGTGGGCCGGGCCTGGGTTCGAGTCCCATATAACGTATGGGTTTTTGTAAACGTCATTTCATCTATCATCACTCCATTTTCATTATTACCCGCTCATTCGTACCCTCGTATAACCTAGCTGTTGGTGGGGTTCTTAAGCACCATTAAAATAAATAGATAAATAAGAAAGATGAGGCTGACCACCCGTACGGCAGTGATGTGGGAGAGGGGAGACGTTCGATCGAAATCTTCTTTCGTGGAAACAAGTTTAGCAAGGACTATTTGTGGCTATAGACCTGATGATAGGTATAACCCTCGCGAGCGTCGTTGTTGTTGTTGTTGTTGTTATTGTTGTTGTGATTGTGCGCAACCTAATCAACCTAAATCGACCTTATCTGAGTTGCATATTGAATTTAACTAATATACTCCTATAATCCTATATAAAACCAACAAAAAAGCAATACACGTACGTACACTTATTTTCACCGAAGAAGGTCGTCTTTCAGCTAAATGATGTAAAAATTTCAGTTATCCCACATCGCAACGAATTCGATATTTTTAAGGCTTTTAAACGATGTAGTTTTGTTTCTTATCGTAAACCTCGTTTTGAAAATTCATAACACAACACCTGCAAATATCACGCTGATAGTTTTGTTTGTTATGTTGGTAGACAACATTCTACTTTCGTGGATACAAGTATAGAAACATTTTTCCCAAAATTTTAATTTCGTACGTCAAATATTATACAATTTATGCAGCGTGAGTAATTGGTGTAGATAGATTGCAGTAATGTCGGTCAAGTAGTAATCTACTTCGAGTCGGGCTTTATTTTTAGTGTACAGCGGGATGCATACACCGTGTAGTACAGGGGTGCCGAGCTAGTGCTGCACTCTATGGTTGATTTAAAGATGAGTTTGAGAAGAATCAAAGTGGCTAACGATGCATTTTAGGATGAATTAAAATGTGGTAATTAAGCTAATTAATAATTAAGGAACAAGAAATCATTGATTACCAATAACATGTTTCAATCTCTTTGATGGTAATCAAAGGTCATACAAATTTATTCCGCGAATTATTGTTACTAAACAAATGTATTTTTCGCGAAACCGAATCTTGACGTAATTTGATATATTTATTTTCAATTTGAGATTATTGCATATTTGTCAAATAAATATCTATAGTAGAACCAACTTTTTTTTTTAAAAAATGAAGAGTTTCGTTTTCATTTAAAAAACTTTCAACAATTTAAACGCTATAATTGTACGGATTTAAATATCAAAAAATTAAATATATAAATTTATATTTGGCTCAATCTTATTTTAAAAAAGTTCCACAATTTCAAAAAATAAAAAATGTACATATTTTCATTTTTTTACGAAATGTTGGCAGATGTTATGCAGGCACCAAGTTAGAAGTGTTGTCGGTCGGAACCTAGGGTCGGAACCCCTGCCCCAATAAATAAAGTGGTTGCCTTGTGTACGGAAAATAGAGAAACGTTCAAACGTTACCAATACTATTTCATAATTTTGGAATTATAAAGCATTCAAATGTGATTTTGTTTAGTAATTTGATTGTGTTATTTTCAATCTAATCCTTCGACTTTCAAAGCTAATGATAAGTTTAATGGAATAACCTCAAGTCTTGACTCGTTCTCAAGGTTTTCGTATTCACAAAACAAGAATTTTCACAGTGGGGAAATGTAAAAAAACTTGACATAACAATCATTGTTGACAGTTTGTTATAATCAAATCCTCAACTCCGGTCCAGGGTGCTTAAACAACTTCCCCAATCTTCAATCTTCTAACAGATTCGTTTTCCATGTTTGATGTTTTGGGGTTCACAATTCAAGAATTCGTAGATTGGGAAAAATCTTAAAAAAACTGAACTATCAATTGTTGATATTTTGTGAATCAACTTCATTCCAGGGTGCTTATAGGCCTACAACTAATATTCTCTAATAAGTTATAATATTCTCTAATCTTTAATCTTCTATTGATCACGTTTTCGAAGTTTTGGTGTTCACAAATGAAGGAATCACAGATTAAGGGGAATCTTAAAAAACTTGAATAACAATTAACATTTTGCTAATCAAACCCTCAACTTCGTTCCAGGGTGCTTATATACAACTAATCCAGACTTAACATCTTCAATTCCACCAAAAAAAAAACACGGTCTAGCATTCCACGATTCGAGTATACATTCCACCTTATTGTTTATCCCTCAGCTTTTGTTCTATGTCTTTATTGGTTCGCACGTAAGTTTCATGTTTCTCCAGTAGAGCGCAATACATCCGTTATCTAGGACGTCGGCACCGGTTGAGACGCCGACGCGCGTGATTGGAATTCTCTGAGCGACGCGCTTTGCTCGTTGATAATGGAAAACTTCGAGTCTGATTTCACCGAGAGTGTGGAGGGGGGGGGGGGGGGGGGGGGGGGGGGGGGGGGAGGGAGAGAGAGAGGGGGAGGGATGAGATATGGGATAAGCGTTACTTTCTGAAGTTTAATTGCATTTTGAATGCATTTTCTTAGACAGTTTCATTTTCTGAAGATTTTTTTAAAGACAATTAAGATTGGAAAATTTAAGAAAATTCGTGACAATTGTATTTTCTTTAACTTTTGAAAAATCTCTTTATTAGAATGCATTCAAAATGCGGATAGAGAGAGAGGGGGATGATGCGGGGAAAGAATTGATACTGTCTGAACTTTAATTGCCTTCTGAATGCATTTTCTCAGTAGGTTTCATTTTCTATTTTTTTTTTTTACGAAAATTAAGATTGGAAAATTTAAGAAATTCGTGACAATTCTATTTTCTCTTCGACTTTTGAAAATTCTCTCTGACAAAATGGATTCAAAGTGCGGAAAGAGAAAGAGGGGGAGAGGGTAATGAAGAGGTACTTTCTGAACTTTAATTGCATATTGAATGCATTTTCTTAGTCAGTTTCAATTTCCGACGATTTTTTGACGAAAATTAAAGTTATAGAAAATCAAGAAATTCGTAACAATTCTATTTACTTCTTCGACTCTTTCGAATTCTCTAAAACCAATTGCATTTAAAATGCAATAAAAGTTTTGAATATACCTGCTTCATTTCCCGCCTCTTTCCGCGAAGAAAAATCATCTCAATATCTCGATAATTTCATTTATAAATAACCATTCTGCCCGGATTTTCAATAAAATCCGACCGACCATTATCGCCTTCAGAGAATTATTGGTGATTCATAATTCTGTCAGGTACAAATAGCTTGCTTGCGTGTACAAAAGCGATCTCAGATTCCGTTCATTCCTCAGCACACCGTAGTTTATGATACGTGATGTTTAGGTATTTAAACATATCAATCTTGTCAAGTAATGGTGGAAATAAAATAGGATAATTTTAGAGTTGGAAATCTATCGTACACCCAAATAAACAATGCTCAAAGTAAGGAAGGTTAGTGATGAATTTATCGGTCTGCCTTACAATACCGTTACAATAACTTCAATATAGACCTTTCAATATAGACCTAAGCCTATATGAAAAAATATATAAATGAGAATATATATATACACATATTGGAGAGTTTTTTTACAAGAAAGAGATTTTAAATATATTTATATTGAAGCATTAGGGAAAAGTCCAATCTATACGATGTTGAAGATTGATAAATCGAACCTTAGAAAACCGAGCCCATACTCAACCAACCAACCTAACCCACTATATTTTTCCCACAGTAATTTTATAAATCCACATGGTGCACCATTTGAATTTTTAGAATTAATATTTGCTTTGCTTGTCGAAAAAGTTGAAGTAAAACATTTTGCTTGAGTTATTATAAAGTTTTTGATTGAAAAGTTTGCTCAAGTTTGCCTATACGGACTATACCTAAGGTAGTGCTATGTCCAAGATAGTAGGTCTACATATTGTAAATAAGTCCAATAAATATAATACAAATTATGAGAATTGATAAGAACAATTTTTCCCTGATTTGTCCACAAGAAAGCACAAATACGCGGCCATGTTATTAGTATGGTAGTTGGTACTCCTTCTTTATATAATGATAGAGTCTGTTGGTATCACTACATCGTGCGAGAAAATACTAAACATGTTTTCTCTCTCTTACCTGAGTATCTTTAAGCCTGGACAGCTCAGGATTGAGATAGTAAGAGATGCCCTTCAGTGCTCCAGGCAGCATCAGACCGCGCACCAACAGAATACTGAGAACCACGTAGGGCATTGTCGCCGTCAGCCAGACCACTTTGCCTGAAAAAAATACGAAACATTTATTTTATATTCTTTTCAATTTTTCATCGAAAAACCACTGTGGATTGTAAATGATTAGAAAAGTTATGTAGAACATATTCGAACAATTATTCAGGCAGGTCAATATTCGCAGGTTACACCGAATGAATTGATTTCCATGTAACTTCAAAATACAGTTTACAGTTTTAGTACAACTGTGGTGTGACATTCTGTGTGCCGTGAACGTCTAAAAACAGAATCGACCACTTTGCCGGAAAACAGGAGGAAATATTCCGAATTTTTGTAGGACATAACCACCCATAGCTGGATTTTATAATGATATTTATATCCCTAATTTTTGAGAAAACTAGAATTCACCATCTCAATTTCAGTAGTTAAAATGTATTTAGGCCTATGTCCTCTAGGTCTCGGCTTTTTTTCTGAGTCGTGACGTAGACATTACTCGATCTACGTCATGACTAATGGTCTCTGGAGAATAACAAAAAAAATTATATAATTTCTGAAATTGAGATAATGATTTATTTTCTATAGTTTTCTCTAAACTTGGGGTATAAATATCGTGATTATTCATTAAAATTAGTTTCAGGGTTGTGATGTCAACTAATGACGTCACCAACAGCTAGGTTATATGGGGGCATGAATGAGCGGTTGTTAATGAAACAATGAAAGTGATAATGGTGTGAATTGATCAATCACTATCGTCATACGTATTTTCAATACGTTTTTTAAAATTCTATAATTGGGTCTAATGACGCACTGTAATGATAACTAAGATCTATTTGTGCCGATTAATCATGAACCATTAATAAGATGATGGGATGATAAGATGAAGGTTTCTTAGGTAATGGGAAGAAAGCGGTCCCATCCCGGCATTATCCTAGACTTACAGAGGGAAACTATACGAGAAACCCATGGATAGGTGGACGACGATATGCCTCTTACCTCCCGGATCACATGAAGCGCAATTTAGCTGCATGTGTTGATTTCAATATACGTATTCCTAATCTCTATTTGTAACCGCGAAAGAAGGCGCGAACCACAGGCGCGTTAGTGGTGTGGAAAGAGGGGACGGTCGCTTGATACCTTTTTCTATCGTGGATGACAGATAGTATATATTTAAATCGTTCGATAAAAGTAGCTGGATTGAAATGTGTACATACAAGAAAAGTAAAAGTTGAAAACTTTATAAAAACATTTACTTTTATACTTCTGATTACTATCAAAAGATTGACCCACCATTCAGTCAAGATATAAACTTTCTCATTATTGCATTTTGCTAGTTGCAGCTCGAAACCGAAACGTATCAGAATCTTTAGTGATTCAAAATAATCAATCGCTTTTTTCGAATAAGTTTTTTCCATTTAGTTCGATCTCATTTATGAGATTAGACCGAGTCAAATTGAATATAGAAATCAATGCAAATCAATTGAATTGAATCAATTGAAAAGAATAATAGAAGAAACGACAACATTAGGTTTATATAAACGTTGTAGACGGATGTGGTTTTTATGGATGTCACAATAATTGACAGGAATTCTATAGCTGACAAGTACACTCCAATAATGCAATGGATTTTTGGTAGTTATATTTATTCGGGAACATAGACTACTAATATATTATTACGATTCCTATCTGAAATTCCCAATATCTCAAAAAAAATTACCAAACATAAATATGATGCCAAAAATCGAACTATGCTAATAAATTTGAATTTATATTAGTTAAAGATGTACTTTCATTATGTAAAGATGAGAGACTGTCGCTTTTTCCAGCTCAATAGTTGTACTGAAATTTTGTGGGTCAACTTTTGGCTGAGTTAACTTTTAATTTGCATCAAAAGTATTAGTTAAGGTTGTCATAGTGCCCACTTTTAGTGTCAAGTATCATCCCTTGTCGAAGAAAAATCGTATTGTGGAGAAACTAAATCATCGAAATTCGATAAATCGATCTTTCGACAAAACGATCTTTCGATATAACGATTTTTTGAAATAAAACGAGTTTCAGACAATTCGGCATGTCGATAAAACGTTTTTTTTCGATACATCGTCGACCAAGCAATCTTTCGACAAAACGATCTTTCGATTAAACGATCCTTCAACAAAACAATCTCCGATCGGTATTCATACAATTTATATTATATTAATACATTTTACTATAATCTCAACCAGTAATATTCAGTTTATAATTCGTATTCGAAATATATAACTCTGAAACAATCCAGATATAACTCAATTAACCAAAGTAATCTCGGACCTAAGTGAAATATTAGATTTCATTCGACTCTAATTGCATCTTGACAACAATTGAGATTGACAGATTACTGACCTAATTGGCAGTAATCTGACACTTGCGTCTAATTGATCATATTGTTTATTTCTCAAGTGTCTTGTCAATCATTCATTCACAAGCGTCTTAAACATCACTCACACCAAACAGCTGACAAGCTGTCAGGGTTATTAATATATACAGTGAGTAAATTGGTGGATCGACACTACTGCTCGGTAGTGGTAAAGTGTAGGGGAGACGGTCGATCAACTCTATCAACCGTTGTATGTGCATTACTTTAGGCTATGGAGGCGTCTTCGATTTTTCCTAAATTTCCTCCAAGTATCCGTATAAAGCCCCACAAAGCGAAATCAATCGTTCACATACCAATACGCGTGTAGCCATAACGTTCACAAAATGTTGTATTTAATAATTACGTAATTTTCTATTTTGTGAATATAATGTAAATTTCGTAAATAAACCCAGCTGATTTCTTCAGTAACAAAGATGAAAAAAGAGGAAATTAATCATTTAAAAACTACGCTCGTAAAATTTCAAAAATGACGTCAATTCACTGCGTGAATGCTTACACGCATTCCCATTTTACCCAACTCTCGAAAACATTTTATTTCGTCGTAAATATCAAACTAAAATATCAACGTTTTCCGTTGATTGGGGGAAAACTCGTTTTTGAGCGACTGTGTGTTTGTGATGCCAACAATCAACCAATCAGAAAGTCCGATACAAACCAATTTATCCAGAAAGCTAGGAATATAATCCTTATAATCGGTCTCAATTATATCATGTTTAACTCGATATAAGACCTCGCCGTTTCTATTCACAGAATACATGATCGATTTCACCAGTGGCGTGCAGACAACTAACTGATCCCATGGATCACCCATAGGCCTACACTAATATGGTGCTTGCTCGATGTCAAATAATATTATAATATGAGCTGTGGATATTAACTGAATTATTATTTATTTTTAATGTTGAATAAAATATTATTATTTGATAATTAATATATTGAATCGAAATATCTATCACATTTTGAAATTATCATTATTGTATATTATTATTTAAAATAATATCATTTATATTATTATTATCATTTTTAAATCATCCTTATTAATACTATTATTACATTATCATATGTTTTCATTGTTGCGTAGCTTATTAGTTGGCCGCCCTCGTTAGCACAGTCAGCTGAGGCACGCTTCGTCCTTTCACTTATCATCACTTCATAGTTTCATAATCACCTGCTCATTCGTACCTCCATATAACCTAGCTGTTAGTGGGGTCGTAAAGCAAACAATAATCATTATCATAATCTTATTAGTTGAATTGTTCTTCATCCCGATTAGTTACACTGATTTTTGTTTTGCGGTTTTAAGATCCCCGCCTGAACGATCCTAACATACATTCTCATATGGTATTGAGGAACAATGTCTTTATGAGAAGTTTTCAATGGTTATGCTATTCAAATCATATGTCATATTAATTTCATATTGTAAATATACTTTTGGAATAATCTTCATCACTTTACTTATCACTGTAATTTTTACAATGTATTGAATGAGCTATATTGTATCTCACTATTTCTTTGGGATGGTAAGATCGCCCTTGTGGTGCCCTGTCCAAACGATCGTGTCTTTCATCCATAGCCTCAATTGGGAAACAATGATTTTTTATCAAGTTTCTATGTTATTAAAAAAAAATCGTTGATTAACTCGTGCAATAAATGAATCCAACTTAAACTTGACGCCACTGTTGTTCTTTAATCAAAGTTCGATTCGACGTGACTTTTTGAGGCTCGAATCTCTCAAATACAACGAATAATCGATCTAGATGGTTTCATTAAATCCACGTGAAGATTGCCAATAAACCAATTTGTTGTCGCAACTAATTGCTCAAGTGCAATTGAGAAGACGAGAAGCAATTACGAGTTGGATCAGAAATCGAAATGAACGGTCGAAACGACTATTCGAGTACAATTACAATATATATATATATATATATATATATATATATATATATATATATATATATATATATATATATATATATATATATTCTTAAATTGATTTATCGGAATACGCGAAGCTCAAATACCCAGTTTAGTTGATAATGAAACATGACTAAATTGGTTGGTTCTTGATGGTCACCATGGTCACCGAGCTTATAATCATCACCCAAACTTTACGACTGACTGCCATTCAGATATTTATGGCACTTCACAATACAAATTCTCTGTCAATCAAACTATAAATAAATCCAAATTCAAATATTGAATACATGATTTTATCGAGCTGTAGAACAATCTCTAGTAAGTTAAGTATATGTAAAATATATCATGTCTTCTTTTCTATCATTCATAGATTCAGGATTAAGCTTTAAAGAAGACAACATCTGTGGTTCTCGACATATAGGAAAGTTCTTGCGATTGTTCGCGGTCCCGATTCAACGTCCCGCCTATCCATTAGCCATAACGGTCGCGTGTTTCGATCCGTCAATACTCGTGGGATGAAGTATATAAATAAATATACTGGTGGGGCGAAGCAAAGACTTTTGTTCTGGAAACATCTATATAGCTTTGTTTTATTTGTTTTATTTTTGTTTTTATTTAGTTTTTTCAACTTGGCTTGCACCTTCAAATACATTCACACTCGATCGATATTATTATGCCTAGTAGGCCTATACATAACCACAAGAGCTTTAAAATAGGATATTTGAAAAATCTTATAACATACGTTCGATGAAATGTAATGAAAAATGAAATCTTAGTCATCATAAAAGTACGTCATTAAATCCAATAAATACAAATAAATAGTTAATGAACAACCATCTTTATAGTGATTTTCTCTCAACACAGCAAAAAACAAAGCGTTTAAATGATATCGTTTTTCTAATACAGTTTCAACTCTATTATTAAAGTTAATCGACACCCATGTTGGGCAGGGTTCGCGATGATTCGTTCAAGACTGCTCCTCAAGATTAGCAATAAACGCACTAATTGCTAGCGCTAATTGCTACAACTAATTGCTTGAGTGGTATTAATAGCAACTAGCAACGACTCTCTTGCTGTGCAGTTAGCTACTTGTGGAACGTTCAGTGGTGTCAACCATACAGACAAAAATACTTATTCTTCTTGAAATATTGTTAATCGATTTTATTAGTCTATGTTTTTAGAGTTTTTTATTTTTAAGACAGAATAGAAAGGATACACGGAAAAACATGTGAAAAGATGAAATAAATGTCTTAATTGATATCTCAAACTCGTGTACAAAGATTTTATTCGTCGTGTTAATATGTAATAGAAGATTAAATTAGTTGACAGAATAAGTTGAGCAGATTCAATAGAATAAAAGTGATTTAATTATATTGCCTAATAATATGTTTATGGTATAAAATCTCTATATAGGGGGTATTATTTATTCATGCATAAATTATAATGTTCGTGAAATTTAATTCTGTGCATTTGTTTTTGAATCAAATTTGTTGTAAGTATAAGTATATTTTTTATTCATACATAATTGAATATAATTCGAACATTTGATCGAATTACATAATTACATACATCGTAAAGCAATAATACTAAGAATCAATAAAAAAAGAACAATACTATGAAAAATAAGTGTAATGACAAAAGACTAAAAAAGTTCTAGTTTCAAGTAGATCAAAAATATTTATGTATTTTTTTTTTGAATGAACCTAAACTTTCTTCCGAGATAGTATTTGAAAAGAACCAGAAATAACAAACCAAATGAAAAAAATGAATACAGGAGAGCAAATACTACCAAAAATTAATATAATAACAAGAATTCAAGAGCATCTACTTTCAAATAGCTTTTACACATTTCCATGAAAATTATTTTCGAATAAATTTCATTTTTTTTCGAGAAAGTATATTTAAAAAGAAGTAGAAATATACCGCCAGTACGCCACTGGTCGTGCCAGTCGGTAATTAAAAGACTAGTTATTGGGGCTGAGATTGAGCTTGGAAAACATCTCGGTTACAAAAACGATGCGTAATTGAAATGACTCGTGATTCCCACAACGAGAATGCGAGGAGGAACAATTATTAACTATCTCTCGACTTAACGACGTTATAGGGGGTAATTTCTTGTCCAACGCTAGGCCTACTCTATTGGAGTCAATATGGATTAGTTACAGTAATGAATTGTCATTGGGAAATCTTTCCGGGGGCTCTATGAGTGTATTGAAGATTCCATATCATATAGGGGTGAAAATACATGTAATATGGGATGAATGAGTGGATGGTATAGCTGAGTGAAATTTACAAGACTCGAACCCACGCCCGACTTGACTTGAAGCTGTGGACTTGGCTACTTAGCTAACTTAGCTGACTCAGCTAGACGGGCGACTTATTCAGACTCCAAATATGTTATATAACTACGTAACTATAACTATAAAAACCATAACTCTAAATATATAACTATAACTCAAACATTTTAATTTTTGAAATTATTCAATTGGCCTTTATTTGAGTAATTCTTTATAATCTTATTATAACGTCAAAACTCCGATCTGCATGAACAGTTGATTAGTTGTTGGAATTTTGTTTTCAAATTTAAAAATATGTTCATCAAATCGCATAAAATACAGAGAGTGAATTATTTAGAATAGTTTCATTGAATTGTATACTTATATTTATAAAGTGATAATTTAGTGTAGATTTAGTTTTTCCAAAAAGAATTATTTCTGGTCATAAAGTACCTAATTAATATATTTACGGAGACTGCTAACTTTGTGCCCGTAAAACGATATATTTCATAATCTCAAAGTCCTTTTTTTATTGGTCAACTGTTATGAAGACATACGTTGATAATATATAAAAAAAACTTTTTTCTCAAAGATTTTTTATGTATGTATTCAATATCGTATATACCTATATTACAATATCATGATTCTTTAAAAATGAGTTATTCATAAATTTAGGGATGGTTTCTAATTAACTTATTCAAGTACAGTGATTACGTGATCAACTTACCTGATGATTTCACTCCTTTGAATAGAGAGAGATAGAGCATACTGTAGACGAGCAGCAGACAAAGAACGAGCTGCCATTTTGGATAACCCATCTCATGCAAGCCTTTCGACCATTGCATTTCCAACACCGCGCGGCTAGAAACAACAAGTACATATTCTTGTATTCACGAGAATATTAGGACGTCTAACAATATAATAAACATAAATATCATCCCCATATAACGTAGCTGTTGGTGGGGTCGTTAAGCAGCAATAAAAAATGTACATCACCGTTAAATATAAGCTTTTATTAAAATACTGCTAACAATACGGTTGCCATTTGGATATATAGATTCTAACTAGATATATAGATATTTGATTCAACTGGCTGCCTTTCAGTTTGCGTATATCTATAAACACTACCATCACTGATGGCCTAGTCCACACACACAACATCAGTAACTAGGTCATGATTTAGTGCAATCAAGTATTCGGTCAAAACGTTTTGGTCAGAAACCAATTTCTCTCGCATTTCCTCTCACCTGATTGACCATTCATACTTCTCACATGCAACGATGACGTCATCAGCATCAGCATCATCATTTCACATCATTCACAACACATCGTCAGTGTATATTCCGGACAGATATATATATATATATATATATATATATATATATATATATATATATATATATATATATATATGTGTGTTTATATGATCATTAAACTTCTTGGATACGATCCAATATCGAGATATTTGGGATGTTATAGCCATGTCATAAAAGATACTCCTCGACCGGGACTCGAACCCGGGACCTTCTGATTGCCGGTCAGCTTCTCTCCCACTGACCCACCGAGGTATTTTTCTTATGTCATGGGCTCATGGCTATACTTAAAGGGACGACACTTCCTGGGGCTAGCCCTATGGAGGGCTAAGATTCACCCAAGGTGTAACGATTACTGTCGAGGCGTATCTCTTATGACATGGCTATAACATCCAACACACACACATATATATATATATATATATATATATATATATATATATATATATATATATATATATATATATATAAAAAGATATATGTGTATATGTCCTCGTAATGGAGTAGGCATTACCATGGAATTTAATCTCCAGGGATACAAAATAAGATTAATTTTATTTGCGATGCGTTTTTAATTCAATTATGAAAATAAATTTGTTGAATAATCTGCACTCACTGAAAGTACTCGGACGCCGGCGAGTGCGGCGAGTTCGGCACCCTCGTATTCCCCGCCGTCGTTGTCATCAGCGACAGATTGGTGATCTGCGTGCTCTGATTGGCGGAGCTGATGTTGACCCACGGCCCCGGTGATTCCCAGCAGAACTCCGAGTTCCACGTGTTGTTGCAATGGCGCCACGGTAGCTCGGGGCTCGCCGACGCGACCAGGAAGTACAATGCCCAGCCGATGATCACGTTGTAGTAGAACGAGACGTAGAAAGCGACTAAGACGGCGCAGAAACCGACGCCTATGGATGAGATGATATAAATGTGGTATAATCATTGTTGAGTTTTTTTAATAACATCGAAACTTGATACAAAATCATTGTTCCCCAATTGAAGCTAGGGATGAAAAGTAGGGTCGTTTGGACGGGGCACCACGAGGCCGATCTTACCATCCTATTTTAATTATTAGAAACCAATTAACTTCAACACCAGGACTGCGCTGTCTGTGACTATAGTTTTTCACGCTCGCAACGTCCGGAACACATCATAGGTGGAAACCGTTTTTGTGATGTATTCTTTCATACGCCTTATACGGTGGCTTTAAAACATTTTATTTTTGAATGAGTGTGTTTATTTACAAAACTCAATTTAAATTAGGCAATACATAAATATAGAATAATAGATTCAAGTCGTATTGTCTTAGCATTTGACAACCTCACATGATTAGTTTTAAATGAAGAGTATTCAAAGAGAAATTTTGAAGTATATAAGTCACCAAGTTGAAGTATAAGTGTTCGACTTACCCTTAAATAATGGACATATCCTCCAAACGCTGATAGGACCTTGCCGATTAAATTGACCTAAAATAAGTTCCATATAAAATAACGGAACGGCTCCAAACACTAACATCAGTGTGTAAGGTATCAGAAATGCACCTGCAAGCAGACAAACAGAGTAATCGTGTTACAAATAAGTATTTATTAACAACGAAATATTGATATACAATCATTGTTTCCCAATTCAGGCTGAGGATAAATCAGTAAACCGTTTTGAAAAGGAACCTCTTGGTTGTTTTAAGATTTCAATGCGATATTGCCGTCCCAAACCTAAACATACGCGGGCATGTAGAAACGAAATGACTTGCTTCTAATTCATTATTTTCATCTACATAGTTTTTAATCAGTTTTTGCAAACATCAGCTGATAAAGTCAATAAACTATAAATAAGAGGTATATAAAAGGTCTTGGTATAAACTGTATCTGAATACATTTTCATTTTTCAAATGATGTATATCAATTGAGTGAAAAAAGTAGAATTTGAGACAGAAGTAATACCATAGCTATTTTTGTCTGTGGTAATACGAAGAACGAAGAGAATGACGGCAAACAGGCAATACAGCAAGATGAAAAAGGAGAAGATAAATGGCAAGAATTATGAAAACGGATGTTGGTGGAGACGAATGCAGTAGTTATAGTGAAAGTAATTCTGAAAGATGGCGGAGATGAAAAATCAGGAAGGGGAAAGACTCGGAAGTGTCAAACACCGAGTTCAAAGAGGAGTACTCCAGATTTGGTGGAAAGCACCCTCCGGCCAATCGTAATAGCTAATCTGGGCACTGATAACAAATAATCCTACTTTTACAACACATTACATATTAAAAACAATAGAATATATTTGAATGAGTTGTTATATCTACCTCCTCCATTTCTGTAGCAGAGATACGGAAATCTCCAAACATTAGCTAAATCTACAGCGAATCCGATAATCGAGAGCAGAAAGTCAGCGCCTTGACTCCACGTCTCGCGGCCATCTTGTGGATTCTTCCCATGACCTTGAAGTGAAAGGTCACTATCGGGCATGACGACTACCGCCTCGTACCCCTTCTCGTCTTCTTCTAGTTGGACTTGGAGGTCTTCTGGAAAAAGAACGCTTTTAGTTTATCTCCTCTTTGCACATTGTGGGTGTCAGACATGGCTACTTGCAAAGTATATCCTCCTCATTACGTCATAGAACACGTGACAGTCCAATATGGCGGATAACCGTAAGAGTGACGTGAAAACCTTCAATATCAAAAATATTGAAATTTCTTATTTAAGCGTTCCGTTGTATATATATCTGTCAGTATATAGGCTATTAATATATATATATATATATATATATAACTGTCAATATTTTTCCTTGGACTAGGCGTAAAACCTTACCTGATTTTACAACCGTCCATTCATGATTAGGCCTACCTCCGAACCCATGTCTCACAGCAGAGTATATTTTATTCCGTTATATGCTCTACAGTGTCCCCCATTTATATGAATCTGCCTTATTTATGACTACATGATTCAGGTTCAAGTTTATTCAGCCAATCGGAATGACACTAACCCTCTCGTTGTCCGCGAGACAATCTCTGTATAAGTTAATTGGTGTAACCATTTGTAACATTCCTATTTCTTTGCCTTCATCGTTTTCATGTATTTACTTCGATACGTAAGTTTTATATTTATAAGTTACTTGGTTACCGTTTCCTAAGTAGATAGAAATACGCACACAAAATAATGCCATCGAAGCACTTTTTTTCCAGTATGCGAAATAGTATATTCGTTGTTTTTAAATGACTAATTTTTCTCATTATATGCATGTTATACTATGTTTTTCATATTTAATTGAAATTCTATACGTATTTCGTGTTATTGAAATTCTATGTACAGGCCTATTCCATGTTATTGAAATTATCATTATTTTCAACTTCAAATTACACTTGAGTTGAATGAATTATATTTGGGTATAAAACTCTCGATCCATTTCTGCTATAATTATTTTATATTTTAAGCGTAGCTGTAATTCTTCAAGTGTATGTTTCATTACATATATTCTTTATTAAATCTAGTAATAAATTATTTTTGTATAAACTATAATGTCATCTAATGCAATCCACCCCATGTGTAGTGATATTCAATTAAGGATTTATAACTTACATAATTTATTATCCACAAACTCTTTCAACTCAAATCAAACAATTGAAAGATCTTTCGGTAAATTACTGTTGAAAATATTTCTAATGACTCCTTCACGTTAATTTTTAATCTAACTTTCAACCAAAAACAAATCTCAAGTTATAAACGATCAATGTTTTTTGCCACTTAAGTGTCTTTATAATTTGTAATTAAAACAACTTTCTGAATAACTAAAATTAACGCTTCTTCGATTATAAAGATTAATGTCTTCCGATCCTTCTATCCCCTTCTTTTACGCCCCTCCTTTCTTCTACCCCACACCCCCACCCCCTCTTTGCCCCACTTATGTTGAAATTTACAGCAATTAATCAAAACGGATCCGTAATTTTTAATGATAGTTAATTAGTTAATTCTAGTGTGTGCCTTCCTCGTGCTCAATTAGTTTATTCTTCGGGTATTCTCGGTAACGTTCGGCTGTTCTCGGATTAGTTGATTAGCTGTGGGTAGTCACGTGATCGTGTCATGCAAGGTGGTTGGACAATTAGTCCTGATTGGAGAAGCCAAAAGGTTTGCTCATTTATCTATAGTATAGCTATTATGTGGGTTATAATTAAATTGGTGAATGAAAGCATCAAGTGATGAATTGTGTACGAAAAAATAGAAGGGTGTACAAAGAAAAATTCAAAAGTGAAGCTAACAAACATGAGATTTTTTAAAGAATATTTTGGTTTTGATTTTAAACTTCTTCATTTTCATGGTTTTACACATTATACTACAACAAACATATAGGCATACAGAGACATAAATACAGTCGCGATTGAAAAATAAATGTGCTTTGGGGAAATTGTATAGCAAAATAGCGAAATTTGGAATGAATTAAAGGTAATTCTAATAATGGAGAGTCTTTCCCTGATTGAATTATTTATTAGGGCCTACTATGAGTTTTTGAATATTTGTATAAAATTTTTATTGGCTACAACTTTTTTTTGAAAATTCAAAGTATACATTCTTATTGCAATTTTTGAGTATTCAATATACAATTCATTTTAGTTATAGTGTATCACACAAACAAGCCAAACAAACAAACAAACAAACAAACACTCTGATCTATCTACTGAAACGGTCTACTGTCTACTGACTCGGTGTATTGTCTACTGACACGGCAGCTAGAGGTTGTGTTGAGATGCAGGAGTGAAGGGTGGCCAATCTAACAACCATGCATGTCTTACTTTTGTTAGGCCACGTGAAAGAAGGATTGTTGATTATTTTGTTGGTAGCACTGCGATTAGTTTTCAACCGGCAGGCAGCTGGACCTAGTAGGATTAGAAACAAACACACTTTGGTCATCAACTTTATAGAGAATCTAAAAATAAGATGGTTATGATGTCCTTTAACATAACTAGGAAAACGCCATATATGCGTTGTAAGACGAGCGGATAGTAATAGTATTGGTTCAAATGGGTAAAAACTGCTTCGAGTGGTACCAATTTAGTACATTTTATGTTTTTTCTTCAAAATGGCTGACCCGAACAAGCTGAAAATTTTTAGAAATGTGTACCAAAATGTAATTCAACTTCACGCGAAATTTCATTTTTTTGGAAAATAATTTTTTTTTTTTTTTTTTCGCCATGTTATTCTAATGGGAATTTTTAAAATTTCTTAAATTCATAAAAAAAAAGTTAAACCCCGATAATGCCACAAAACTATACAGATCTAAGTTAGATGAGGAACCATACTGAAAAAAGTTTGAGGTTGATAGATGTAGCCGTTTGACCTGTGGAGAACCGACACAAAAACATGGAAAAAAAAAAAAAACATAAAAACGAACACCATTTTTTTTCAGTATGTCAAATTGAATCCTCGCTAAAGCTCGTCTAATAATTCTACTGTTTTCTCAAAAATTGGTTCAAAAAGTTTCAGATATACGAAAGTTATTTTTCCTGTTGATTACTGTAGCTAAACTTGCTTGTATTTCAAATTCAATTTCAAATAACTTTCAATTATATCCTAAACTAAAATAGTTTTATTCTTTTCAACTCTCTAGATAAACATTTTTTTCCAACTAGAAAGTCTCTCCATTCACAAACTTAATTTTGATTGCGATGCAGAATTTTCCTTTTCCAATCTCCCAATACCTCAATTGAATTGAATTCAATTATTATATATCGACCGAAGGCATATTAATAATTAATCGAGGCAAAAGTAATTATTACATCTAGCATGTCGTTAAAGCCGGTGCTCACTAATCTGAGATCTTAATCGTCTTGCGTGTAATCCCAATGTTGTTCGGAAAGAGGATCAGCTTCCTTGAAACGAATTACAGAATATCGTATTGCTCGAGCAGTGAAGACGGATAGATTATGATTATTCTCGGATGTTTGGAGAAGTATATAGTGACGCATTTGCAATTCTGATAGTAGAATTAATTGAGCTTTAAAGGACATCATAACCCTGAAACTAGATTTTAATGAATAATTACGATATTTACTTTCGTAACTTTAGAGAAAACTAGAAATCATCATCACAATTACAGTGCGTCGTTAAACCCTATAGGCATATATATATATATAATCACAATTTAAGAAAATGAAATTCATTTTTTTGTCCTCCAGAGATTATGAGTCATGACGTAGATATTACCGGTTCTGTATAGAAAATTAGAAACATGAATAGAATAGAGTTATGTCCATACGTTCCGTTTTACAAAAATGAAATGCAAGCAATTCATTCAATTTGGATGCTAACATTTGTACATATTTGAGAACCGCAGCGCTCAAATGGGTATATGCTGGTAGCTATTTAAAATCTCGTGGGTGTTTTCTGATGGTCAACATAGTCACCGAGCTTAGGATCACCCAAACATATGATACACTGCCATCTATACATCAATTCCAAATACAACTAACATTTATGATATTAGATGTTCTGTGAAAATGCAATAGACCTACGCTGTAAATTAAACAGTCCTTTCGTAGGCCTATATACCATTTCGAAGAGGTCTGTGTTTCTTTACTAATTTTATTCCGATTCAAAGGTATCACCAGAAAACTATTATTCGCTGAATCCTATGCGCACGTAATAAAAATAATAAGATGCACATATTTCCTCTCTACAAAATAATAATTTCTTTTGGAGTGGTAAGATCGCCCTTGTGGTGCCCCTGTCCGAACGATCCTATTTTGTCATCCTCGGTCTTAAAAGGGTATTAATGATTATGGGTCAAGTTTCCGATGGTAATAAGAAAAAGTGAACTGAGACGAGTTGTCGAGTGGTTTTCTCACAGAAGCGACATTCAAGAAACCGGGGTTCGATTCTAGGCATGGTCGACCATCCTGAGATGGGTTTTTCGTGGTTTCCCTCTGCCGTTCAGGTCAGTACTGGGATGGTTACTTTAATACCAGGCCACAACCGACTCCTTCCCAGTATCCCAAAAACACATAATGAAATAACTTTTCATGTTATCATCCCATCATCTCATATATGTCATGCATTCAACAACTCCGATCGAGATTAGTCATCAGTACAGTGCGTCGTTAAACCCAATATAGATAAATCAATAGAAAAAGTGATGGATAATAATACTGTTATCAGGGTTTGAGCACTGCCCCCTATGTTTGTTTGTTTTTTTGTAGTGGAAAATGAAGGCGGTGGTGTTGAAGAAAGGAGGGGTTGTAGGGGTAGTGACTTTCTCAGATTGATGTATGTAACTTTACTATAGAAAACGACTCGACAGAACTTTTCTTGTACGAAGACTATCCTCAAGAACTTTCTTCAAAATACTTTTTATATCGCATATCGTTTATCGTTATATACGAGGAGAGATATAAAGTGGAAATTTGTTAGATATTTGACTTGTATATTTCCCTTTTTTTTCTATAGAAGAGACTTTGAGCTGGCTTTCAGAAAAAAAAGCGTGAAAATCCATTAAAACCAATAAAAAAAAGCTTTCTTACATTCCGTTTCTGTATAATATTAAAAAACGATGAAACTACCTTTCAAAATAAGAATACATAAGACTCTGAGAGTTACGATTCGACCAGCAATGCAAGTTTTTTTCTAGTTAAAAAGGATTATTTATGGAGATATACTTGCATTCACTAAAGGAGAAGATCGTCTACTAACCAAATGATTGTTAAAAAAATTATTTAACGTGAAGGATTTAACGGTTTTGAATAACGCAGTATCGTTTGTTATCGTACAGCTCGGCACGAAAAATTATAATATCCTAAAATATTTTTCGTTTGTTCAAATACGGTATGAAGTTGAGTCAAAAACTTGAAAAGATTTTCGTTTTTTAAAATACGATACAAAGTCGAGTCTTATGGAATTTAAAATAAAAATGAGAACGTTCTAGTTTTTCTTCAAGTATGGTTTCAAGTTAGGTCAAAAGATTGAAAAAGAAGATCGAAAAAATTGAAAACATTCTCTATGTTCCAAGTACGGTGTAAAAGTTGAGTCCTCGCCAATCCAATGACCACGGTTGTCGGTAGGACCAGAGTCTCTTACATCCACTACAATTGCCGCGCTGCCCTCGGTAGCTCAGTCAGCTAAGGCACCGAATCAGAAACTGAAGTCGCGGTGGGCGTGAGTTCGAGTCCCGCATACGGTATGGCATTTTGTGAACGTCCTTTCACTTATCATCACTCCATAGTTTCATATTCACCTGCTCATTCGTACCCTCTGTATAACCCAGCTGTTGGTGGGGTCGTTAAGCAAACTATAATCAATCAACTGGAGATTTTCGCTCTCTGCCACTGAACATGAATACAAGTGTTCAAACAGGCAACTAGAAAACTAATCCTCTAACAAATCTTTGCTCTTCTGCAGAGTGTTTAGAGAAGAGTTAACAGGTGTGCATAGTCTCAAAGGATCAATTTAACAATTTAGCAGAAAGGGAAAAGTTGTGTGGCCTTAAAAATGTGAAATACTACTAAAAGCATCGGAGCTGTACTATCCTTAGCTCCCCCCCTCTCTCTCTCTCTCTTTCTATTTCCTCTTCCCTCTCTCTTCTCTGTCTGTCTGTCTCTCGATCTGTACCTACCACTCTCGATCTGTATCTACTTCTCTCTCTCTCTCTCTCTCTCTCTCTCTCTCTCTCTCTCTTAATTCTCTCTTCTCCCCCCCCCCCCTCTCTCTCTCTCCCCCTCTCTCTCTCTCTCTCTCTCTCTCTCTCTCTCTCTCTATCAGTATCTCTCCCTCTTTCTACTCCCTTCCCTCTTTCTACCTCTCGCTCGACTTTCCATTGTATTATCTAAACGATTTTGTAAAAAGTTTGTAGCTTTCTATAGTAAACTTGGATTTGAATGTGAAGCACTTTTCATTAGGCAGTAGTCAAACAATTCACTTCTGGTATTATAACCTAAAGTTTCTGTATAGCGTTTGTCTCCTGGAAATACAAAAAAAAAATGTTAATGAAACTTCAGCATTCACTGTCTTGTCATCAACTAAATTCCATTCTTATCGATGTAGTTTTCTATAATTTTCCACAATTTTCATTTTAAAACATTATGATTCCTTCATAGTTTTTATAATTGTTCAAATTTTCATTTTAAAACATCATGATTTCGTGGGAACCTTTCACCAAGGTATAATCGTTTTTATAAGTATTATAATCATGTATAAAAAAAATGCTATATTATGTTTGTGAAAATATTAGTATTGGGGTATATAGAAATAATCATAGCGGTACATTATACTAAAAATACTTTTATATGTGTATATATCTCTACCACTAAATGAGGTTGTGTATGCTATTATCTACGGATTATAAAACTGATCAACCCCTACGCACTCCTCCCATCCCCCACACAACTTTCTCCCACTCCCTTCTCCCACTCCACTTTCTCCCTCACCCTTCTCCCTCACCCACTAAAACAAGATACAAACACACACCGATAATATGGCTGTATGGTAAGTTATATAATATTGCAATTGCAAAAAAAAACATTCGATATGGCTTTTATTTATACATGGTATCTATTATACATTACAATATATATATATATATATATATATATATATATATATATATATATATATATATATATATATATATTTATACACACATATACGTGTATCAGAAGCATTTAATAACTTATACAATGTGGCAATTTCTAATCGGCCTACCGCTTTACGCTGCTACAAAAAAAATAAAAAATGTTCCACACTTAAAATGAGTCTATAGGCTAGTTTTAAAAAACATAAAAAATTATTAATAGCGGACACAATTTATTCATTATATATTATATATTTATTATTATACTGCACTAAATATTATTTTTTCTGTACTTTTTAGTACTTCACTAGAGTTATGACCTATCGAAGCCAGCGAGTGAACCACTAATGGCTTATTCGAAATATTAATATGTTTACATAAAATATTTAGTGTTCTCCGTTGTAGTCTATAGAGTGTCTAAAAGGTTTATATAGAAAGAAGTAACAACGACCAAAATAGAAATGTAATATACGGTATAGTCCGATTTCGATTAAATAGGTGGGTTTGTTGTACGAACCTATATTTGGTTAATTGACTAATTAGATAAGTTAGTATTATCACCCTTGGTTGTGTATGTTAATTTTAGTATAGGTCTACCGTAACTAATAATCAGCTTATTAATACTTAATTATGAGATCCCACAACCAACCCTCAGTATTACGTCTTGAACGTTTTAAACAAAATTAGAACACATTTAGTTTATTCAGCCTAAGATTATTTTTGAATTTCCAGTCCCATTCATATCATTCTAATCAAAACAAGTGTATATACTCGAAAATGCATCATCTAATGAAAAACCTATTGATATTAGTTGATTAAAGCATTGTCTCGGAAATCGAAGTCATGTTAGGCGCGGGTTCGTAATCATCATTCATCACCCGCTAATTTGGGTTATCAAATAACCTAGTCGTTAAGAAATTAACCGTAGTCATCACTAAAACCTATGATTTTAAAAAAAATTCATCTAATTATATTAAGGGATCACTTTAATGGAAATTATTTATTATGTGTGATTTAATACAACAAATGAAAAGCGAATAATATCGTTGTAACACTTTTATTCTATTCATTTCAGTTTTGTTTTATTTTTATTTTTCCCTTCAGATTTTTTTTTCAGATGAATAGAGTAATGTGTCGAATTACCGTATCAGATTTTCGGTTAAGGCGTATCCATAACGCTGATGGAAACCGTTTCCGCCAGGGGATTCAACGCAAATAAATGATCGTAAAACGTCAACAGTGCGAGATGAAATTAATAATTACGTCATTCATACAGTCCATACAATAATTGTACAGAATACTAATCGGTCACATATAGTATTCATATTTGTAACATATTCATATTTTATTTATTCATTACAGATTGTTCATAAAACAGGTGGTAATGATTACTATCATGAAATTACCATCAAACATACTCGATAAAATTATACTTTGTTATTAAAATGTAAGTGGAAAGAATTGAGTGTATTTAGTTAAACAAAATATTCTTATGAAATCGTTTTGTTCAGCTCACCACCAATCGTGATACATGCAACTTGAATGAGAATATTTATTATGAATCAACAATATTTTAGAAGATTAATCCACAAATGAAATGAAGCAATTTTTTTATAATAGGTAACATGGTTGGATTGGAATATTTGTATCATTTTATATTATTCATTTCGTATTAATATCGTTCCATATCATTCTACTCTATCATTTAATATATTTTGTTCATAAATTTTATTTTACAGCAATTAAAACCAATTAATTCGTCCCATTTTAAATTTTCAAAGAATACCAATCGTTCAAGAAAATATGCTTCATTTTAAAATAGACATGGAGAGTCATGGGCCGTGATTGAAGTTATTGATAACGATAAAGCCTCTCAAATGCACGTATTTTAATCGAACCAAAAGGCTTCGAATGATTATAACGCACTTTCAAAGTCATCGAAGCCCACTGTTAATTTTTAAAACGTTTTTAATCTGCCAAATTATCAAATTTGTTGAAAATATAATTCGTTTCATATAGATTAAAACCAAACTAAAATGGATACACATTGCCTTTTCATTCAAACGGAAAGGCATTACTATAGGTTATAATTATGTTATGCTGACTATGAAAATGTTATTCACTATGGGTAGAATCACCTTAATTTATCTATAGTTTGCTGTTGGTTGTTTCGAATATGAAAGTAAAGCAAGCGCGTATAATTCTTTTCACACCTCGTTAGGCCCATTCAGTTCTAGAAATTTCGAAACAAAACTGTTTAGAGATTTATCTGATGATAAAACATTGTTTATTTTTTGATAAAATCACCATACATGCTTTATGTTTGTTAATGTGTACTAAAATGTATGTATTCAAAGAATAATGCATTGACGAGGCAAATATATTTGTTCATTTACAATACCAATAACACAGACAAAAATACGAGGAGAAAAATCGAAATCAAATGTTAAGTTTTATAATAAATACAAGAACAGTGAAAAAGAGAGAAGAGAGAAGATTTCCCACCCAACCCATAATTAATACGGGATAAGAACCCACGCTCAACTTGACTTTGGTTTCCAAAGCAAACCGTCTTGGAACCACGGGGGCGGCTAATCCAGTTTCATCTTGAATGGAAAACAAGGACGTATTTTCCAAGTATTTCAATTTATTTCTTCCCACATAATTTTCTTCATTGATGTATTCGGTAATGTAAAATTTCACGTCTATTTTGTATAGCAACGACATTTTTGTTGAAAAGCAATAACAAACTTATTTCTGGATATCGACCTTTGAGCTGATATTTTTTACCAAGAGGCAATGAAATCAGTTTATGTCACATAAAATTGATCAATTTCCTGCTTCAACAACGTTTAAGTCGATCAATATTCAATTTAATATATTTCTTCGCTTTTCCTTAACGTCCCCGTATGCTTTCTATATATAAATAAGTATGAAGGTACCGGAGATTAAGAACTAGGAGAACGCGCTACTTGAGTTGAATAGTCGTATGCCTTGGTTGATAAAACTGACAGTGTCAAATAAGTCGACAGAAAAAAATGTCAGAAGTGGTTTAATATCTAAAATTTAAAACTTTTTTTTGAATGTGAGATATACTCTCATTATATTAAACTATATAAGCAGCACTTCCAACTGACATCCTGTTATAAAATTGTAATATAATTTTTGAGTTATACTGATGGCCACTTTTTCCCTACCGCACATGGAATAGCCGGGATTAAGGAGAAGAGATTTATGTCGGTAGATTTATTAGCAATACACAACTCTTTACGTTATTCCTTGACTTATCATTGTAATATTTACACTTTGTTGAATGAGTTCCATTATTGTTATTAATTATTTTCTTTATGTGGTAAGATCGCACATCCGAACGATCCTAATTTTTCTTCCTCAACCTATCGGGGAACAATGATTTTATATCCTGTTTATGTCTTAAAAAAATACTCAGTACTCATTTATTTATTATGTGATTTTACTTCAATGAGATGCAAAATGAATTTACACCTGCTTAACATTTTAGTGATATTAATTTCTTGAGAGTATATTGTATAAATATATTGCCAATAACTTTATGCGAGTCTAACTAAATTGCTTTTTTAGTATAAAATTTGCCTATAAACATCACCCTTCAAGAACATTTTTACGGCCTTTTTTAAACTCTACGTAAACCACTATCAAGTGCATAGTTAAGTGATTTTTATCGATTTATCGATAATCTATCGAATAACATAAAAAAGTCGTAAAAGTATGAAGCATTATGCGTACAACTTTATACGTATTCTGAGGAAAGGTGTTTTAAAACATGATTGGATGATGATAGCTAAGATCTCCATTCAGTCAAAATCTGGTCATTATCTGTTTTTATCTGTTTTTATTTTTATTTTTTGTATGCGCTTCACAGGTCGTACGTTTGAGTTATCTATTAACTTGGAAATGAATAGTTTTGCGTGAAAATCGGTCTGGTAGATTTTGAGAAATTGATAGAAATTTTGAAAATATCCATAAGAATAACATGTCGAAAAAAAGTGAAAAACATTTTCATCCCGCAATATTTAAGGTTTCAGATTATTATTATTATAATTAAGGATTCAAATTGGCAAGATTTAGCCTGGTGGCCATTCTTACATCTAGCCGTGAGTCCGATTTCTAAGCTTATTCTAAGCTAAGGTTTTGTAGATTCTTTTTGAATTTCTTATAAGTATCTCATTCATCTTATACAACACTTATACGCTGCGTTGCCTTAGTTTTAACTCGAGTTTTGGGTGGAGTTGGGATGTTGGGTTAGGTAACCGTAACTTTGAGTTGGGTTATTGTATTAAATGAACAAAAGTAATGTTTGTTCACGGTAATAGAACGAGAATTAATGTTTTGTAATTCGAAGTGAATAATTACTTAAATACGATGATAATTTCCCTGATGTTTTTTCCTTCTCATTCCTTTGTATATAAATCAATACAAAAACCCACCTATACTAACATAACTTCATTTATATAAGCTAGGAAAAGTAAAAAAAGATGTAAAAATAATCTGCGAGTGATTGTGAATGAAGCTAGAATGGTAATAAACTAATAATCCCCCCGATGCCTCGTCAACCTAATGTCCGATTTAATTTTAATTTTCGATTGGTGATTAATTGATCTATTTAATACAAACTATTTTCAAACTATTTTATAAAAAAATCTGTATATCCATGTATGAAGGATCGATGTTAAAAAGAGTAGTACAACACTTTTCTATGGTTGTTTCATGCACAGCATTGACATACAGTTTCCGGTCTTTCAATTTCCTGTTTCTATGATACGTGGCGCTGGTAACTTTCATTTCAATATGCATGGTGTATTTATATATGAGTTTTATTGTTTTATTCGTGACATTAAAACTATTATTATCACTGTGAATTGGAAGGCGTCACATCACGAACGTTTCTATAGGTGACAAAGCGAGTGTTAAAAACACTTTATTGTTTCATATTTATACATAGTGACAGAATCTTCTTGAATTGTAGTTTCTAATTGTAGAATTGTAATTAGTTGTTGGGGTGGTAAGATCGCCCTCGTGGTGCCCCGTTCAAACGATCTAATCTTTCATCCATAGCCTTAATTGGGGAACAATGATTTTGTATCAAGTTTCGATGTTATTAAAATAAAAAAAAAGGATTGTAGTTGTGTCCACAAAAGAAGAAGATTTCTACCAACATAACAAACACAAATATACCATTGTTATAATACTGTTATAAACCACAAACTTATTTTTAGACACATTTCGAACAAGAAATGTTTGAAGACATAATTCTCGATAATAATGTGTCATAAAAATGTACAATATAAATTTGAAAAATCAATGTGGCTTTCAGGCTTTGGTTTATGAAGTCATTGTCACTAATCGTGTCAGTAATATCACTAATATTGCCACTAATATTCTAGAGTTGTGGTATTTTTAGGACATAATTTAGGCCTATCACTCATTTTCCTCTATTGTATAATGATACAATTTATATCTGCTGTTATTGGGAGAAGTGAACATTGCCCCAGAAAATTGTATAGTTCAAAGTGGAAGATATATCAATTAACATTCGTGTGTTTGGTTTAATTTTAATACCAATGCTGATAATGTTCGGCTATTATCACAAAAACGGTTTATGAAACGGGC
Source organism: Brachyptera putata (assembly GCA_907164805.1). Taxonomy (NCBI): domain Eukaryota; kingdom Metazoa; phylum Arthropoda; class Insecta; order Plecoptera; family Taeniopterygidae; genus Brachyptera; species Brachyptera putata. The sequence continues at coordinate 15,930,862 of OU015469.1, read as the reverse complement.
TATGAATGGGTAATGTTCTGGAGTTTTATATATGTGGCGAAAAAGTATGGTCATAGACATGTTGTGTGCGTCTAATCCTTTCTTTTATTTTGCATTTAAAATTATTCCGTTGAATGTTCCTGAATAATATCATACTCTTCTCTAGTTCTATTCACAAAACACAATCGTAAAAATTACTTTTTCCATTGTGATAAATAAATAAATACATACATATAATTCTATCAAGTTTAAATATATTATATGATATTGAATGCGTTAAAAAAACGTTTCGGTTGTCTTATTCTAATGTTTTATATAATAATATTTTTTATATAGGGCCTATAACTAATGGGTATTAAAATGGGTTGCTTTTATTGAATAATATAATCATGTTTCATAGAAATGATGAGTGCCACTTTTATCTGAGTCCTAGCATAATAGGTCATGTGATTACAGATGTGTATAGCCAACCAATAGAACCAATCGATGAAATTGTATGAAAAGTCTACAGGAAAAGCTGGGTATTATCAAGCAATACAAATGGTGAAGCAAATCCATTAAATAATCATTCCATTTATACAAAGTTATATTTTAAATGTATTATTATTCGATTATCAATTCAATATTTTCTCTTTTTTACATGAATAACATTATATGTAATTATTTCCGTTGGGGTGGTAAGATCGTTCTCATGGTGTTCCGAACGATCCTATCTCGTCATCCTTAATCTTCACTGGGATGAATTATTGTCAAGTTAGTGCTGTAAGAGCCGGTTACCAAATGGTAATTAGTGAATTAGTGAAGTGAAATTTATCCGAAAATTCGAAATCCCGGCTTTGGCATCGAAAACAGAGAATCGCGTTTCGCCAATAAAATCCGACGATATCACATCATCTTCCCTGTATCCCAATATTCCTGCCATACACCCTTCCCACGCTTCCCTCACAGCCGTAACCAAGGGTGATAACAAGTTAATTCGCTAATTAATTTCTCAAGGGGAACCCACCCATAGGAATGTATCAAATATTCCTATATTCAAAAATTAAGAAGAAAAATTAGGAAATTCCGAGAAATTTTGGAAAAACTAGTTGAAAAATACGTTAAACCGTTAATTACAACAAAACCAGTAGATAGTTAGAATGAAAATGAAAATTTCCACATTGGTTGAGTAAATTTTTCATTGTTAGTAAAACTATCTAACTAAAACTAACTAGCATATCTATAACCGTTTTGAAACAAATAAATAGTTTCTGCTACCTTGATTTGCTACGAACATGGAGTGACTTTCCCTGGTCTTGTATGCCAAGCATATAGGGTTGAACTGTTTACTTTTAGTTTATTAAAGTCGGTTGTTTTACGAACACATCGATACCATAGGCCATACAAAAGCTCAGAGAGTACGTATGTAACGCGATATACATGTTTTGTGACCCACTGCGTAACATTTTCAGTGCCAACATGAAGCATACTACGGTCGTATATAGTGGCTTCCGGATGAACGTATTGTTGTGAAAATGCATCACATCGTGCAGAGAAATACCTCCAAAATATTGTCGATCCATAATGAACATTCACAATATATTACGTGTTCTTGGTATGCAATTCACCCTGGTGGGATCTTTTCGCACTATGGAGACTGGGGACACATTAAGTAACTATTATTATCACAACCTGATCTAAGGGGGATTTTTAAAAATAATATATCCATAATTGATACAAAATAATTGTTTTCGAATTAAGGCTATGAATGAAAGATGAGATCGTTTGAACGGAGCTCCACAAGGGCAATCTTACCACATATCTTACAAAAGTAATCTAAAATCCATCAATTTCATCTGTTTGATCTTATAAATTCTTAAAACAGGTGGTAATGATTAGTATCATGAAATTAAAGGAAAACAATTAAAGACACTTAATAAATAAAACATTTTTATGTTTTCGTAGCTCTCTTCTTAAATTACTGATCTTCGTTATATTCTTTACATCTTCTTCCATTCCCGCGTCGTTCTTTGAATGAATTCATATTTCCCTACTTCTCTATGCACTTTTTCCACTTCCATTCTTACCCCTACCCTTGTACTTCTTTGTAATCGCTTTCCAATTCTATTGCTTAATTCCACCCATCCTGTATATTTATTCTTGACTCTAACAAAATTGCACATTCTTTCTATTCGTCTTCGTTTTGGCAGATTTTCCCATCCCATTTCCTCAATCATTTTACTAGGTCTTTCTACAACTTTTTCAGCCACATCCTTATCGTCCCGCAACCTCTAACATAAATTGTTATGTTTTCTCCTTGCGTACATACATGGCATATAGACATAGTTAGTATTAAGTCAATACACATAAATAGACAATTAACGAAATCCCAGCACTCTCTCATAGATAATAAACATGATCTTATTTAAAATAACAAAGATCAGTGATATTTATTTTCTTTCGGGACGTTTATCTATGCTCTCGTCTCTTCTAGACATAATTTACATGTTCCAACCTCAGCGTGAGCTTGGTTTGTGACGGATTGATCAAACAAACATGCAGTAATGTATGTGTTATGAAACGTACAGACAAGATTTCTTGTTTAGTGGAATCCGGATTCCCGTATAACCTACATGTTTATGGGGTCGTGAAGCAGCATTGGAATCTGGAGTCGAATGGATGATGAGAATTTTTTTCCAAGTCGGTTTTTAAATGGGACTAAGGCCCAATCGCAGTCCAGCAGACCAGACCGACTCCTGAAGATGGAAGTACAATTACTTCCGAAACGTTGAGACCACAGATTCTTTTTAGGGCCACCACATCTCATTCCAAGAGGGCAAATTACCGCAAATACATCTTTATTCTTTACCATTTTATATATATATATATATATATATATATATATATATATATATATATATATATATATATATATATATATATCGAGCAGAAGTGAAAATTTGTTAAAACATGTAACTTATCAAAGACGCCGTACAAATTATTCCGTTTTTAAAAAATCATTTTCCAAAGGCTTTATACCGAGCTCCTAACGTTTCAAAATGCAAATAGTTTCTACGTGTACATTTTAATATAAAGTCTCTACAAAATCATTATTTCTATCAATTTAAATATTTCTTCATGGTAAGAATTAATTCGAATAAGTTTTCATATAAAAAATACTTTCTTCGATCATACGTATGTGGTATCTTATAAAACGATTCTACTTCACCCTTCCAATCCATGTCAAGCTTATTCGCACCCCCAAGCCACTCCACCCCTTATCCCCTGCTCTAACTCACCCCTCCCACCCACACTCTCACACCCCCTTGATGATGATGGCGTTTTTTAAAACATCATATTCCTGGTTGTACTCATGGATAGATATTCGGGAAGATATCTTCGGAATGCAGTGGCGTAGCTGCGAAGTGGCTATTCAACGGACCGGTGAGCGAGAATTTTTCTGCTTTTTAAACGGGACTAAAAGTGACCAATGGGAACGCTACGATTTGTGACGCCATGACTCATTTGCTATGATATGGTGGCTATGCTATTTAATGTTTTGAGGGCCATGGTTCGACTTCAGACACTGTTACTTTTTTTTTAAATGAAAAAACCATCAAATGTGAACTCGAGCGCAGGATTATGGTTTAGTTCTCAATTCTCAATTTGACTACAGAAACAAAAACATCTGAACCAATGATGTGATTTTTAACTTTTGTTTCTAGTCACATTTAAAAACCGACTTACAGAAGAATTCTCGTGACCGGTGAATTGTAGACTTTAGATTGGTTTTAATTTAGATTAAATTAGTTAAGTTGGTTTGTTCTGTTGGGTTAGTTGTTTAGATTAGGTTAGTTTGGATAGGTTCGGTTGATAAAGTTGGTTAGATTGGGTTGATTTATACAGTTAATTCAGGCTGCGCGCAACAACAACAACAACAACAACAACAACAACGACGTCCGCATGTTGTGACATACACCGATGAACCGGTGAATAGAGGCTGCCGCAGTAGCAGTCTCGTGATAGTGATGGGCAAGTAGAGATGAAATGGGAAAGGGTACGTCATTTTGTCGTTTACATGAATGGAAGATGACATAAAACTAAAAGATCATTTTGTTTTATTTTTGGTACAGTGAGATGGAAGCGCGGTTGTGGCGTGCTCTTAAACCATTCCAGTATTCACTTTACTGACATATAGGTAAACCACGAAAAACCTCTGTCAGGATGGTCGACCACGTCGGGAATCGATCTCCGGTCTTCTGAATGTCGGTTCAGAAAGCTAGCGACTGTATTATCCAAAACTTGACGTTGCATAAAATGAAATACGCGGTGAAGTTGAAAGAAAAAATAATTATATTTTTATTTTCACTATATATAGATGAAGAGATACATTTTCATCTACACACACCACTGCATTGGCTGTGGGGGAAACTAACTGCGAAGAGGGGGTCGGCAGGTGGGTGGGGGGTAGGGAAGGGGGGTTGACAACATTTTAAGAAGCTTGTCTCTTGTCATAATATTTCGGGTGACGGGTGTTGGCACATTTCTGTGTGACATAAGTTTGAGATTAAAGGATAAAACAACGAGAGGATAGAAATAATAAATGTAGGAAAAATGAAAACTTTGAAACGGTGAAAGTATTTATAATTGAATTCTGTTTTACTTCAAGCTGCCAATAAAAGTGTGAAGACATAAAAGTGTAGGAAATGTAATATAATTTTCTTCTTTTCATGATGATTTCGATTTATTAATAGGAACTAGAATAAATACAGTTATCAAACCATTTCCGAAAGAGGATATTTCTAAAGGTTGTATAGAGTAATCATGAAACGGAAATTTGTATTTTTAGATGTGACATTTTTATAATATTTTTTGATGTTGGCTTGCGAGAAAAATCGTTCAAATATTAAATAGGAAACGACTCAAGTATCATTATAAGATGAGCGTGGGTGTATAGGAAACTGTCAAAAATGTTCCGATTAAATATTTAAATATCCTATAACTAAAACTTGAAACTTGAACTATACTTCAGTAGATACGCTGTAAGATGATCTTGGGTGTATCCTATATGCAACTGTTAAAAATATTGTCAAAATCATCCCGATCAAATATTTGAAATAAAATTAAAATACTTTTGAAAACTGAGACTTTTGAAAGATGTTGACTTTTAACTGCGGCGAAAACGTATGGTCATAGAAAGCACAGTCCTGGTGTCAAAGTACATTGTTTTGTTTTTTAAATAAATAAAATGGGGTAGTAAGATCATCCTTGTGGTGTCCCGTCTTAGCGATCCTACTTCCATTCATAGCCTTTATTGGGGAACAGTGATTTTGTTTCAAGTTTCGATATTACAAAAAAATCATCAACCATAAATAAAACAAGTGGTAATAGTGTACTTCAGTAGAACTACTACATCTAATGTTATATTTATATTTATCATTACTATTTAATACGTAAGACGAGCAAGGTATTTGTATGTAATTTATCAGAAATACGTATTTTCTTTAAAACTTTTATCCCGATTCTCATACACTTTTTACATCTCAATTTTTTCGTTTGAGGGTATTTTCACATTTTACGTCTATTATTTGTATTTTCAAAATTTCAATAGTTAATTTCGCAAAATCTACCGTACCAATTGTTTCCCAAATCAATATAGTACCAAGTCAGAAATTATGAAAATATTTTATGTGGATCGATTTTGCATTACGGCGTAAGGAGCTCGAATGTTTATACATAAACATATAAATGAACTGAGAACGACTTTATCTGAACTGAATGATAGTCTCCAATAAGGGTTTAAATTTTTCAAACTGAATTTTACCAAAAATTGTTTCTATTATGTTTCTATTAACAATTGAAAAAAAAACAATCCAACGAACCGTTTCATTCCAGTATCATTTTCAAAATATTCCCAATTGTTATGTAAAAATGTGTTTATTAAAAACCTTTTGAAAATTTGTCAAAACGTTCATCCTTACCTTCAGTTTTCAAAATGGCACTCTACAAAAATAAATCTTCAGAATCTTTTCTCTTTATACATTAATGGATCTATGAAATGGCATTAAATAAATTACAGCAGTTTAAAATTTAAAGCCGATCACCAAATTGAATCATGTATACAATTCTTTTCCCTGCATCCATCTAACTTTAACGCCACATTTTGTATTCTCTGGTTTTTATAATTATGGACTATATATATTGTCTGTGTTGTTCCTCTTATTTATAACCATAGACATCCCAAAATAAAGTCACATGACTATAATATGTCACGAACCTCGTCCTCCCACCTCCCCCCTCATCCTTCGTGACACGACAGTGGCAACGTTCTGGGGGAGGGGGGGGGGGATGCCTAATCATTGAGCACTTGTTAGATTTGTAGGGTGATTCAAGTGCGGGGTGAACGGGAGGGGAAGGTTTAGACAAGGGGGAGGAGGGGTGGGGGAGACAATTGACCCCATTACCTTCATTAATTAAGCGACATTGATGCTGTAAACCTAGTCGCGACAACCGCCAATTTAGTAGGCTAGTAAACGAGTGTTGGCGGTTACGAACGGTTGTCTTCGCTATGTTGTAGTGTTAACGGTTGGTAGTGTTGATCTGTATGAAGACGAGTAGGATATTTGTCGATTTAACTCTGTAGATACAACGGACTGTGAGAGGACCGTCAATAAGCATTGCATTTATACCATACTGTAGAGTATAGACAAATAGATGTTGGTAATGATTATTGCTCTTTTGAATATATTTTTTTTATATATAAATTTCGAATGGCATACGTATGTGAAGCTAACAAACATTCATGTAATGGAACCCTCTAGAAATACGGAATGACCCTAGGCGTCTAAGAAACAAGTTCGCTCATTTTTCTGGTTTTCTCATTGATAAAATAACGATTTCCAGAAGTATTTAATTCTTAAATAAATTTTTACTCTTCGGTATTTTTGAAGGTTTGCATTTTCTGACGTAAAATTTGTTGATTTAATTTCGTATCCCTAAAGGACATCACATCCTGAAACTAGATTTGAACAAATTATTACGATATTCATAACCCTAATTTTAGAGAAAACTAGAAACCATCATCATTTCTGATTCGTAACGTTGACATTTCTCGATGCTGTTTTTAGAGTACTTTTTGGATTGTGTTCTATATATTTTTTATATTGGGTTTTAACGACGCGTTGTAATGATAGCGATAGATCTATTAGCGTCGGATGGATGATTAATGAGATGATGGGATGATGATATGAGGGTTTCTTGGGTAATAAGAAGTATAGTGGGAAGGAAGCGTAGGAACCATCCCGACATTAGCTTGACTACAGAGGGAAACCACGAAAAAAACCTGTAAAGATGGTGGTCGGACCACATGAAGCGAGCGCGTCAACCACTGCGCTACATGTGCCGGTTTGTGTACTCCAACTTTCCCCTGAAGATTGACTTTCATCCTGACTAATTATAAATTTTCCTTATTGTATAAACTTTAAGTCACTTTGAAGTCACTACAAATCCTTTACTTGATTTGAAAAATATTGAAATATTTTTCAATAACAGACAACTGCATATCCTATTCATACCATCCTCTTATAACAATGAATGATGATTATTGTTTGCTTAACGACCCCACCAACATCTAGGTTATACGGGGGTACGAATGAGCACGTGATAATGAAATTATTAAGTAATCAGTGAAAGGACGTTTACAAAAACCCATGCCTTATGCGGGACTCGAACCCACACCCAACGGTGACTTCAGTTTCTGAAGCGGTGCCTCTACTGACTGAGCTACCGAGGGCGGCTATAACAATGAAACACGTATAGGAAAATGTAAATTACGCTTGGTTTTACTTTCGCACGCAACACATATTTTATAGGTATAGGTAAAATTTATTCCATTCAAAATCGTGATTGTTGTATTTTAGAAGAAATTTAGTTTCATCACCGTCTCATAAATCGTTGCAAAATGCCATTTCCGGATACATTTATGGTGCACTTGTATCCGCGAACGAAGAATTGGCACGAACCATCCGTGCGCTAGTCGTGTGGGATAGAGGAGACGGTCGATCGGAACCTTCATCTCTCTTGGACACAAGTATACATAAATACGCTCGAGTACAGATGTTGACGTAGTTAATCTCACTTGATTAGAACATGATTCTTGACTTAAATATAGTCGGGGGAGTTTTAATGGTTATTCAATGAGGAAAGTATTAAAAAAATAAAAAAAATAGATTTTGTAGAGTAAAATTAGCTAGAAGATAGACTAAACTGAATGTTCATCACTACGATTATTATTGGATTGACGACCTCAGCTACCGCTAGGCTATTTGGGGTTGAATGAAGAAATCATGCATTCACCTTCAAAGATTATGAATATTTATACATTCATATATATAAAAATATATAATATATAAATATGAAAAAAATATATATATGTATATATTCATTATATAAATATATATATATATATATATATATATATATATATATGAATTATTTTACTACAAAAAGATCAGTAAATATTCATTTGACTGTGTCGATGGAATCACACGAATTCTCTGAAAAGCACCATTAAGTCTGCAACATAACAATGTCTACATTCCTCCAGTCTCTGTCTTGTCTAGCCTTTGGTAACATAGTTTCAAACAAGTACATATCAAATGGATCGTCTCGTTACAATAAGAAGTCTATCTGACTGGCAATATGTATACATAGTAATTAATTTCCGTCAAAATAGAATTTCATCTCAAAATGCCACTAATTACTGCTAGAGGATTTGTTTCAATTAAAATGAAATGTTCAATTTTGAAACGTCATGTCTCTTTCCTCTCTCTCTCTCTCTCTCTCTCTCTCTCTCTCTCTCTCTCTCTCTCTCTCTCTCTCTCTCTCTCTCTCTCTCTCTCTATCTCTTTGTATTTCTTCAGGCATTTTAAAAGGGTTCTATTATTTGTGAGTTTATATAGAGATTAAGAAATCAATATATATACAAAGTTTCAAGCATTAAATTAAGCCACTCTGTAATTAGAATTTAATTGTTTTGTTATTGGTAACATTGGAAGTATATATTGTGTGTAACAACTCAAGTTTAGAGTTTATTTGTTTCGATTGTATTGGAATTTGTAACAAATGAATAACGGAAGAAGAATTAAGTCCTTTCCGAGACCATTCTCGTTTTCTTTTTTTGTGTAATGATTTAATTTGAATCGAGTTAGCAAACGCTGTGGACCTAAAGTGGCCCCATTGTCTATCTGATCAAGCTAATTACTTATACGACAGAGGAGCATTTTACATATTGGTTCTTACGCGCTGATTTAATTTCATGAAAATGTAGTCATTTTCGCAAATAAAATCAATTGTGTCATTTACAGAAAAGAAATTCAGACTTAAAGTAGGAGGAAACGAATGAAAAAAAAATTATTATAACATATAAATTTATTTATTATGTATTTATAATATGTGCATCCTTTTAAATAAACAATATTTATGATGTAATATAGTTTCAGGATTTTTGCTACCAATGTATGTAATAACTTCAAAGGGATTGAAAATGAATAAATAAATGAAATGAACAAAATACTGAGACGGAAAGCCTGATATTTTCAAAAATAAACTAACTGTGTGAAGTGATGAACAGTTACGAAATTCGAGATATTTTTAAAATCTGTGATTTTCCAAGTGAGAATGTGTATCTACAGAACGTGGAAATAATACGATCTAGAATGACTCAACTATAGAAGGGTGAACAGGACCCCTATTCCTGAGATAAATGAGATCTGAGAAAATGAAAATGAGTGAGAAAACGAGTATCTCACATAAAATATGAGATGAAATATGTCATTGTTATATGTGATAGTTTTCTCACTGATTTTTCTCACATCTCATTTATCTCAGGAATAGGGGTCCTGGACTTGGCCTTATGGGTTCAAATCATTTTACAGTAAGTTCTCAATGAACAATATTTTGGTACTAGGGACTAGCTATTTATAAAATGAGAATATAAATCCAATTTTCAAAAATAGCTTGATTTATATTTATAAGAATTCTTAATCTTCGACATGTACTTACGTACCTCGGTGACGAAATGAATACTTTCGTAGATTTTCTGTATTACATTTTCAAATGAAAACAAGAGTAAACATATATTTGCCTTTCCAGTCCTTGTATGCTGCACGTTACCATGCATAAAAATTCAAGATTTCAGAGTTATCATTCTATATAACCAGAAAGTACAGTGAGAGTTTCTCAGTTCTTCATGCATTGAGAGTTTTAAGGTATCTTTTGTTATTGCCCGCGAATAAACCCAATTTTACTAACAGTGATACCTCAAAAAACAAACTGCAAGAACCAATTCAATCAAATTTGAAACTAATTGAAATAAACCCCAAAACACAGCATTCTGAACAAATGTAGGGCCTACTCTTGCGATCCATCGCGCCAAATTAAAATGCATCCTGGAAAATCACACAAACTAGCAGATAGCGTATAATATAATTATACATATACACAATTAACGCTCTGTGTCTATGCAAACTTACCAGTTATTCCATATATATATTATATATATTTTGTTTTAGTTTTAATTTCGTAAAAAAACATTTACTCCATTTGAAAAATGCCACTTCAAATTCTGTTAGTTCTATTATTTCTGTTAATTCTGTTTGCAATTTCTTTCGGTTATGAGAGATAAAAGTATATACGTTTCTAAACGTTCTTGAAGTTTATGTGTTGGAACCGATTGTCTATATTGATCTATCAAAATTCAATAATAAAAAACTGTAATTTGAGCTCAACACATAAAAGCCATAGTTATAGGTATAGTTATAAAAATCTGTAATTAATTAATCGTTACTTAAATAATGAGCTTGCGGGAATATGCGGTTGGTACGGTGTTCACCATGCAGTAGCTTAGTAACCGTCACATGTGTAATGATTATATCTAATTATATCGTGCTCTCTCCAGTGTACTGTACATTAAGCGAGTCTAATGAATCCTTACACGAAAATGCTGTATCTAAGTCTAGTTGTACTCGTACTAGCTTGCATTCAACAACAAATTGAATCAAAACAAGGTAAGTAGGCATGCACGGTCCTTATAAAAATGGAGAGTTCATTTCACAATGTTTTTCTATGCTCACGAACCAGTGTAATTGAATAAGAGTTTTACAAATACAAGATAATTTTATGCTCTTCAAGTAACATGACATGTTAGTTTTGTAATAAATTAAATACATTTTGAGATAATATTGGCCTACGTCAATGAATAGAACGAATGCGATGAAATTCATTGACATATTATATTGGAATTGATAACAGCATTTACAAAAATAGAATGTCATAATAATTGAAGGGCATACAATTTGCTTGGGGGTTGATATACTTTTTATTCAATTAGTTTAAACTATTAGTGAAGATAAAAAGAAATTGTAAGATGAATTTCTCCATTTTTATAATCATCGTACCAGTTCAGATTACGCAGGGATTTTATAGATTTGGTATGTTTACTCGCATTGAAAGGTTTGATTTCGATTTTGCGGACTAATTTATAAACATAATAAATTTTAGAAGATATTTTGTTAAAATAAACGGAATGATAATATAAATTAGATGAACATCATTTGATATTGAGTTATTTGAGGCTTTCGCGACCCGAATATGAGGTATAAGATATTGGGTTTTTCCGTCGCGTCGTTTGAGGTAAATTATTACTTGACGTTTCGGTCTCCATACCTTTCTCAAGAGTTACTCTGGTTCAGAAGAATAGAACCGTCTCAGAAGAAAGAGGAAAGAAAGAGTTCTTCTGAGATGGTTCTATTCTTCTAAACCAGACTAACTCTTGAGAAAGGTCTCAACATGGAGACCGAAACGTCGAGTGATAATTTAACTCAAACGACGCGACGGAACAACCCAATATCTAATACGTGTCGTACCTCATCATTTGATATTGTTTATGCGGACGTTGTTGGGTTTGATTCATTTTCCACTGAAATTTCAATAAAGTTTCAATAAAATAGGATCCATATTTGGAGTTTAGAGATATTGCACTTACGGTCATGAATATGTATTAATTGTATGTTGATCATTGAACAGATACTACAATCGCAGATTTTGTGGCGACGCCAGTGGATTGTAATCCAGAGGACAATGATTGTGACAATTGTCCTTGTTTTTATGAAAGCAATTCGAAAAATTCATCGACAGGAAAAAACAATAAATCCAGGAAAAGGTATCAAGACCATCTACTGCGTCAAAAGCCTAGAAATAGGCACAGACCTATTAGAAACTACAGACATAACGCCTGAATGATATATCTATGTTTACATACAGGGCTTGATTTGTAAATAAAAAGGAACCGGAACGAACCTCTGAGTAAACCATTCCTTCTTCCTTATATGAGTTAGTATAGCAAAATTCACTCATTTCCATGATGGTGAATATACAAAGTGAACGAAAAATATGTATTCTCCCCATTATTATGTACTAATAATTACAAAATATTGTTACATTCTGAATAAAGAAAAATATATTTTAAAACAAATAACTGTGATGACGTATTAGAAAATATTAAATAGACAATTATACGGTTTCGTTAATGGATTGCTCCATGTATTTATTTTATCTCTAAATAGATTTAATGAACGTTCATAGAAATACAATTACGATAAAAGACAGTTAAATATATTATTGACATATTAAATTCAAGTATAACAATGATAAGTTCTCAGAAATCGAGTAATTAGTATATCTTAATTACCTATATCAGTATTTAGGTAACTATGCTGCATAACGTCTATATATATATATATATCCATATCATTTTCATAACTTTAATCATGTTGTCACATGCGCTTGAATCCTACTAACACAATGTTCTCGACGAAGACGATGGTTTCCTTGTGGGGACAGAAGCTGAACCAGGTAGATATAACAATCACTGAATTATTCGACACATATTTGACATCATTTAATTATAAGGTATACAAATTTGTATATATTTTTGTATACATGTTCATACGGATGCTTATAAAATAGAGAAATTCACCTCCACTAATTTTTTGTATGTTTAAAAACAGTGTAATTGAATGAAAAGTTCACATCTCCAAGATAATTTTATGCGTTTTAATTAATGTGACATTCTATTTCAGTGAATTTAATCAGTATTAAGATGATACGTCAATGAATAAAAAGAATGTGATGAAATTCATTGACGTATTATCTCAAAACTGTTTGAATTCACAAAAATAAAATGTCATATTGATTAAAGAGCATAAAATTATCTTGGAGATGTGAATTTTTCATTCAATTACACTAATTTTTGATCACTTTGATTTTTCTAATTTTTGTTATAATATAAAATCTGAGAGAACAAACATAACTATACTGGATATTATTGTTATAAATAATGTATCTTCTCAGTCAACCAAAATGAATGAAAAACATTTTATTAAAAATAAAAAAATACACCTTTAAATAAATCTATATGTAGCGTCTCTGGAAGAGGCTATGGTATAAACATAGTTAAGAATTGGCTAGAAACTAATAAAATATTATTTATTTCATCAAACTGATATATTTCTCTGCATCGTTTTCAGCACCTATCCCCAGATCATTACTGTGACGACTGTGACGAGTGTGATAATTGCAGTGCACTCAACAAACAGGCTAGCTGAAGACGCGACAAATTAGTCATGTCACACTAATGCAGAATCAACGAAATGCCTCTCGATGCTTGCTGTGGAACAATTATTTCATAGCTTTTGTAAATTTATTATATTATTGTAATAATTTTGAAAATATCACAGTTCTGTTCTACGATATTGTTGATAATGTCTGGCTTCAGACATGAAAACAATAAAAACAATAATTAAATCAGAATAAAATGATGGAAATTAAAATTTATACCCTCATTTATTTAAATTTGAATTTATTTCGTATTGTTGTTTCTATTTTTATTTCAGTGTTTCGTTAAAAGGTGATCAACTTTCAAAATGTTTTTTCCCTTAGTTATCGCGATATGTTATTTAACTGTCGAATTATTCGATCAGACTAAAATTTGATCTTTAACAAACTATTACCGGGTACTCAATGGGTTAGCATTAATTTTATCCTCAGACTCCATTTTAGTGGTACATTGAAACGTATTCATAGTGATGTAGATTTTCATGAAATTCTTTTGGTTGAGTATTTTCAAAAGCTTGAAAAATATCATTTTTTCAATTTTTTTGGTGACCAATAAGTTGTTACAGATGAAACTAAATTCAGAATTCCCTCGTACCAATACTGAAGCGATTTGCAGAACCCCCACATTATAATCCAACTTGCAATGAAAGTAGAAATTATGTTTTCTAGAGAGTAACTGAGTTCAGTTAAGTATAAGCATTTGAACATTAATAGATCTTCACTAAATATGTAGACATTTCGGCAATCAACTCTAAGTGTCAACTAAGTGTAAGTGGCAATCAACTGTAAATTCAGAAGTGAATATATATAAAAAATTATAAAAATGAATCGTGATTTCAAGTACACAGTTGAACAAAAAATATTTTTTGGAATAACAATCCCAACCCTAATTAGAAGTATCACGCTTCGTAATAATCATTTGAGAATAGGGTTAATAGTATTTTTGATCAACAAAAGAAATATAATCACGTTTCAGAAAACTATTGTTCCAACGTGATAAGTAATTTTATTGATGACATAAACTATAGTGAAATCATATCCAGGTACTTTATTGTAATCTACATTTTTAACTATCAATTCGTTCACGCTATACTCATTGCCTCGGAAGATGACGATTCCGATCGACCGTCCCTCCTATCCCATACCATTAACGCTCGGGTAGTTCTTTTCCTCATCTTTTGGGATACAAGTATAGTTCCCTACAATGGCCATAAGCATTGCCATAAGCCACTATTTAGACGAAGAAGGTCGTTCACCAACTAAACAAATCAATAATCCAGATGCTACTTTCAACATTTAACGCTTTTGAAAGATGCAGTCGCTTTTATTATCGTAAATCTCTACCTGAAAATATAATATTCTAAAAATATTACAGGTATACAAATATAATAATTATATCTGAGCTTGTTATGTTGGTAGACTATCTTCTTCTTTCATTAATACAAGTGGGAGTATGTTTGTACAATTATATGAAAAATTCAGACCTAACAAATTTACAAATAACATATTGTTTCAATCTCTCTCCGAGGATCTCTACAAATTGTAAGATATCAATTTTACAGCCTTCAGTAATGATTTTGTTATTCTATTTTTATTGCGTAGGTCTACCATTCATTTTTTTTTTTTATTATTATTTCATTATTCCTCTTTCTCTTTGTTTTCTTATTTACACATTATAAGCATTATTGATTCACCTATTCTTTATTTTTCAAAGTTGGCATTATTATTTCATTCTGATTATAATTATTTCTGCATTTAATCAACTTATATTTTCTTTCTCGTTCTATTGTTATCGTATTAATCTTTCAAATATATTATTGTTAATTTTTATATTTTAATATGGCCTAATTGATTTTTATTCTGTATTTTCAGCAATTTTGAGTGTAAGACAGAATCTTTGATGAAGATATGTAGGCCTATATGTCTAAGTTCTTTCTTTATATTTTTCAGATTCGTCAGCAAACACCGAGATGGAACCCAATGACCAAGGTTTGCTTCACTCTCGTAAGTTAGGCGAACAGATACCATTACAAATTGAGTGGATTTATAAAATAATTTCCACATCTTCAATAGCGGCAATATATAATAATTCAATTTGAGATTACAAGAAATTATTCGTTTCATACGTTCCAGTTTTTATTCCATTTTATATTATTGAATGAAAATGACATAAAGCTAATGCGCATATATTGATATCAAGCTTCCCTGTGAGAATATTACTTGGAGATATTTGAAGTATTTTTTTTATACGTATGCATACTAATATACAAACTCAGGGTTCTTTTCAGATCTCATTTATCTCATTTATTTACTTTTCCATTCAAAGTAACTTTTTCGTCGGCTAGTTTACTTGTCGTCTCTATGCTATATACGGAGTATTTTGATTGCCAACATTGCAAAATGAAATGTCACAACGAGTTTTCGAGGAAGACACACACCCACACACATATATATATATATATATATATATATATATATTTATCAAAGCTATTCATCACATCTTGTCTTTTGATGTCTGTCATGTTGCCATTTTCGATGCTCTCTCTGAGAAAAGTCAACCTAAAAGTTCATGGAGTAACAAAATAGTCAACAAGGCAACCGTGTAAATATGCAAGCCATGTATGGCATTGATATTAAAAACTTTTCATATATATAGATGAGATTTTTTTAAAAGTAAATTTTATAAGGAATGAAATGCGAGATTTCTACCGAGTATAATTCGTTTAGAGGATTTAATATTCAGACTTCTTTGCATGAGAATTCATGTAATGTCATTAATGATATCCGTCCTCTCAATTAGGCCTCAGCCTAAGCTTTATTAAGGATTATTTATTGTTCTGCAGAAAAACATGGGCCTTCCACCAAAATGTAAAAAAGTTGAATATAATATGTACTTTCATTTTATATTTGGTTCAAAAACGCACTCTACTGATGACTACGATCTACTGGCGTCGGTGGAATAATGGGAAGATGAATGGGAAAGGATATTATTTTATCTTGGCTACCTATACATACAAGCAAAGTGAATGTCCTCTCTTCACCCAATGGTTTTTAAATAAGTATATATTAAGGTCTTCACTCATTTTCTTTCATAAAATTCCATAAGGATACAATAACTTCTAATATATTCCATATATTAAACGATGTCTTACAGGAATTTTCAAAAACTTCCGACAATCGCTAACCGGTGATGCAAAGGAGGGGGATGAGGAGGGGGGGGGGTTGAAATAAGCGTATTTCATAAACGGGAATAAATCCGCCGTGTGCAAAACACCATGGGTAATAACGCTTGTAATGCCGCTGAATGTGCCGGTGGGAGGCGGGAAGGGGGTGGGGGATGGGGAATGGGGGATTTATAAGCTTGTGGATAAGGTGGGAGGGGAGGAGGAAGAGCAGATCAGGTGACAGTGTACGCGACGGAAGAATCTGAGAGACGATTATTTTGAGGCAGTCATACCTGTATATGTTGTATAACCCATGCGGAGGTTTGTAGTTTGTATTTGTTCACTTTATTCGATCGTGGTCAATTAACAAAATAAATTGTATAAATCGAGGCAGATAATTAAAAAATATAAAAAATAGTTAATTGAATCTGGGAGTAGTTGTAATCATGTAGTTGTAGTAGTTGTAATGAAATAATAATAATGCCAACTTAATTGAGGTAACAATCCCTTTTTGAAATTGGGTTGATCGAGGTAAAAATTAAATTCTGATTCAAAAAATGAATAGCGATTTCATGTATTGAAAATATTTTCCCATTTTACGATTCAAGTGGATTACTGGTATAATACTGACCCACCCTACATTCCCTACTAATAAATCGCAGTATATGCGTTGTAAGATGAGGAAGATATTTATATGAAATGTAATAGAAATCTACACACCTTGGTGAACAATTACCCGATTTTCATAAAACTCGTCAAATATGTACGTTATTGTTGTCCGACGTGCAACATTTCCAAATTTGAAGGTTGCGGATGAGAAAAATTTTCATTTATTTTTGCTATTCTTTTCGTCAGATGGGTATTTCAAATTTGTATATTTTCGATATAACTCAAATTCTACGGGACCGATTTTGACCCAAACTCTATTCGCCATTTCAAGATGTGAATTGTAACAATGACATTTATTAAAAATACTTGATTCTTGGCGTTTTTTATAGTAGGCTTATATTCACCGGCCGTATTGCATTCAGTACGCATTTACTTCTACTTTCACGCATTCGTTAGTTTGAACGGTGAATACAGATCTATATGTGGATCGGTATGTCTTTGTGATCTGTGGAACGAGCACACAAATAATAACAGTCCCCCCCCCCCCCCCCCGCTCAACCAACCAAAAAACGAGTAAAGTGTCGTTACGAGGCGATCGAGTTGAAAATGCTGTTCAAAATATTCGAAAACGTTTTACGAGATAAATAGAAATCAGGAAAATTATAAACAAATATCCTTGATAGATATTTGATTTATTTTTATATCTATTTTGTACTGTTTCCTGATAGTTAATTCTTTTATGAAAGTTTTCTAAAATCTCAACCTGTAATAACTGAAATGTGATAGAACCAATATTTCCCAAAGACGAGAAAGTTCAATTCTGATTTATTTCTGATAGAGATTTAATGTTGATGCAAGTGTGAATCTATGAAGTTTATTAGATTTTCTACTCAATAACCTAAAACAAAAGTTCAGAAGTGAAAAGATAAAAATTAGAGATGAACATCAGAATAATGAACACTTCATTAAATTGACATTCATGTCATTGTTACAGAACACTTTGAATCTATTTGATTCTTCTACAAAGAGATTTAAAGTAGAATTTCTCTACAATATTTGAAAAAAACTGTCTTCTGACTCTGAAGAATCTACCATTCAATAACGTCGCGTCTAACAATCTAATATAGGGCCACCTGAGATCATGTTCCGATCTCGAACCCGGGTCTACGCTTCATTGGATGCTCACAATGACGAAATTCGACACTTCAGGACTTATAATATATAAGAACGTTTGAGAGAGAGAGAGAGAGAGAGAGAGAGAGAGAGAGAGAGAGAGAGAGAGAGAGAGAGAGAGAGAGAGAAAGTGAGTGACTGATATGGGTTAGAGAGTGAATGAGTGAATGAGCGAATGAGTGGACGAGTGAGTGAGTGTGAGAGTTGGAATTAGGATGAGAGAGAGAAAGAGATAGAGAGAGAGAGAGAGAGAGAGAATAAGATGGGGAAGTGGACGAACAGAGAAAATGAGAAGTGAAAGAGAATTTTATTTTATTAGTTAATACTTTCTAAACCTAATTGCATCTTTTAGGTCCTGTTTGGTGAGCACAGTATATCATCGTATATCGTACCAATATCTCCCCACTTCCCCTACTTCCCCTCCTCTCCCCTCCTCCCCCACCCAACGCTTTAAACCTTGACTCCATCGCTGTGATCGTAATCGAATATGCGGAAACGATATTTCCCATCTTGTTGAGAATTGCTCAACATTTTTGAAGCTAGCTCAAGTCAAGTGAAGCCAACTAGGGACAACGTAATTTAGCCAAACTAGCTACGCAAAATACAATTTTTTTCATATAAGAAAAAGTGTGTAAAATTATTTTAGTCCAGTACAGAATCATCCTGTAAGTGACCGGAGTTCGATTCCATCAAAGCTCGTTCCGTCGGATGGATCTTTCTTATTTTGCAGTTCAGTCAATCAGATTCCAATAAAACCTTGCGTTTATAGTTGAATTTATACCCATATTTTTGAATTCTTGATTTGATTCGAAATATTAGAAGAACCGTTTGAAGTTTTTTGTTCTAAATTAGTAAAACAAAAGGTGAACACAAGTTATATATATTTCTCCGAAACTTATTTGAAAGCTCATATTGGAGTCGATTAAGAGGAAGAATTAGTTTTTTGTAGTTTTCAAATGGTTTGTAAGATTTCAAAATTCCCTCACTATATTCTTAATACTCATCGTCCAGGGTTCGATTCCCCGATGAGATGGTATTTTCTCAGCGATATCAATATCCATCCTATCAATTATATATATATATATATATATATATATATATATATATATATATATATATATATATATATATATATATATATATATACATTTTTCTTTTAAAAAACGTTGGTTAAAATAGCTTGGTAAGCTGGGAATTTATTACACTAGAACATGTCGCCCTAATCGAATCCTTTTTATTCTCATGTAAAACAGTTTTATGTGTTTGGTGTATAAATAAACCTGACTACTTCACAAGACTGGGGAAAATTTACGGGCAATTGAGCATAACTATTGAAAATACGTTAAACTTAGATCTCATTGAACCATTATTGATATTCATTCACGTTTTTATAAGCATGAGAAAAATTGTTTTTAATTTTAAGAGAACTCTTTTGGCATTTCAATAATAATTTGTTAATTTAAAAAAAATTAAATATAAAAATGTAATGAATTGTTATTTTGAAAGTGAATTATAGTCTTGAATGTGTAGAGTAATTAAAAGATACCAATCAAATATTCAAATTCAAAGCACTTTGAATGTAAGCATACGTACGTGACTAATAAGCTTAGCAGTGATTATTGGATAATTTATTTTGAAAAAGCTCATACACACAGTTGTAATAGTCTAAGATCGATTTCTTTTTCGTAAGTTTATCTAAAAGCCCATAACCTTGTCCATCTCCTCACTTCTTTTGGAGAAAGAAGGGGAGTGGGAGTCGATTTGGGAGTCACATTTGCTTAACCGTATACGCCTGACAATTATGTGGTATGAGACAAATAGTTATTACCTACATCATCTGAAAGGTATTGAAAATATACGTTTTTTTTTTCAGAATTTCGATATCTCGTTCCGTTCAAAAGTTATCACCAAAAACCTGACATTTCGCTAAATCGACTCCCATGATTTTTACAATCATTTGAAAGTATAAAGATAACATTCTACTATGATAGCATTATTATTAAAACTATATAAAATGTAGTTTTTACGATAATGTCATTCAATAAAAATGGATGACTTACAACGTTTTATACTTTATACAAGTATAAGTTACGACCTCTCAGTCTGTGTTTTATAAGAAAAAACGGAACAAGGTTTATTAATTAAGATATGTTTAAATTTTTCTTTCACTGATTGAAGTGATGAACAGATTCTTCGTTCTACTTGACTTTCTTTTTATTTACATTGTTTACACTGGCATCGTTTTTGATTTACTGTTATATCTTTGTTACCGATAGAAAATGTCATCAACCAACAAAATGATTGTAGAAACTTCAGTAATTACGTAATCTCGCAGCAAACTCAAGGAATGATCGCTTTTGGAAGATGCAGTTGCGTTTCTTATCTTAAACCTCGGAAAAATAAAAAATACCCTAAAAATAACACATAAGATATACAGATATAATGCTGATATTGAGTTTGCTATGTTGGTAGAGAATTTTCTTCTTTCGAGGGTGTATATACAGTATAGGCCTACATTGTCTTCCAACAAAACCAATGAATTTATCGTTTTTTTTATTAACGACCTGTTGAACTTTATTGCTGGATGGGAAATTGTGAAAATAGCAGGGGGTCATTTTTGATCACAGAACCGGTTAATTCAATTTTCATAAACCAATTGCCAAACCTGCCCTTACATCTCAAAATTTGAATATTTCCGTATGAAATTATTTTGCCAGGTTCCACTTGCTATTATTTAAATAAATCAATTTCTCTATATCACTTAACTGCTTGTTGGACACCTACACAGATCTGAGATAGAAGATGACCTATCGCTGCAGAAATAAAATAGCCCGTTTGTCAATTTTCTGCATTCCCATAGTATGTTCATTTTCCGCCAAAAAATGATATGTTACTTCATTTTTAATTTCAATTCTTCCCAGCCTGGAAAGAGATTCAAGTTTTTGTGTGGAATTTAATCATTATTCATCACTATCATAATTCGATCATTATTTTGATAACGAATTTTTTCGCATATTGAATATTCTAAATTAATACCGAATTCCCTGTAAATTGAATATTCTAATCAATTAGTTAATCGATACCTAATATCAAAAATATCGAAATCTAAAGATGATACTAAATTATTATAATATTGTTTCTCATAAAAAGATCAATAAAAACCTAATTTATTTAAATTTTTAATAATCTTTCTTAACTTACGAGTTAGAATAATGACATTGTATTAAATGAAAGTAATAAATCGCACACTGGGATGCCTTCGTCTCGGCAAGGTTTTTAATTTCACGCGGTTGGCGAGCCTGGTCGCGTCTGTCTTACTTCAACGACGTCGAAACTTTTCCACTCCTTTATTTTATCGGTTATAACTAATGTTTTTTACGCAGATTTCTGCTGAGAATAGTGGTGTAACATAAAATAATAATTGAGCTTTTTCGAGATAAAAGATTCTTGGTCCAGAAGATTCTTATTTCATCTTATGATCTTATTATAAAAGAGTTAACATTATGATGATGTTGTTTTACACACGTTTGGAAGTGTGATAAAAATTATTATGAAACCGACACAATTTGTAGTATCCAGTAGAGCGGTCGCTCTACAAGCCACGTGCCGTTCGTATGTAGCACTTGCAGAGTATTTATTTGTAGAGTATAATTAATATACGATCAAATAAATGCAGTGTACAAAAGGAATTTGAATTATGAGTCAATAATAGAATTGATTTCGCATCATAGCTTCAAATACATATATTAATTCTGATTTCAAATAGGATGAAATCAATGTAAACTAATTTTAATTATATTAAAAATGGAATAACCGCTGGTAAAATTATTCAGTTTATTACTATACATTCTTTTATCAGAATTACACAGCTATTCGTGTTTTCATGAAAAAACGGTGTTATGTAACGTTCCGTCTTTTTTTTCCTCGATGTAAAACAATGCATACCTAATCAAGTTTTGATCAAAATATAAAATATGAAAATTATTAGCACTATATAGTTTTATTGTAAGTTATAAATTAATGTCACACTATGTAATATTCGTCACGATTGTGATCATGTGATAATAATTTGTATTAATACAAAAACTAAAACTAGCTTCCTAGCGTTGATTTATTACCATTTATAAACATTGTATATACTTAAATCCACGAGAGAAATGTAGTTCTACCGACTGAATAATGATAAAAGTTCCGTTTATTGTATGAAAACTCGCTGAAGCTCTGAACATTTAATGGTTTTGAAAGATGTAGCTGTATCTATGATCAAAAATCTCTCCTGACAAATCTTACATCCTCCAAATACCACATCTAACCAAATAAACTTTTATTTTATTATTTGTTGTGTTGTGTTGGTAGGGATAATCTACGACTATCTTGAAAACACCTATAGGACTAGTAATAGTTATACCTACATGAAACTGTATTGGTACAATGAAAAGCTGCGTGCAATAACGATACATGTACACAATGATGAATGAATGATAAATGATGGATTAACATGAATCTAAACGTGTATCCACGAGAGGAAGTCGCGAACTACCCGTGTGCTAGTAATGTGGGATAGGGGGGACGGTCGATCGGAGCCTCACTCTCTCGTGGATACAAGTACACCACATAGCATGATTCAAGTTACTCACGTGACTGACTGATTGTTTCTTAGTTCCGCGTCACTAACACGAATTGCTACACATACACACACACCCACACACGCTGACACATATATATACATATATATATATATATATATATATATATATATATATATATATATATATATATATATATATATATATATATATATATATATATATATATATATATACACAGAAACTATGGTTAATTTTTGTTTCTGCCGCCGTGCAGGAACGGAGATTCACAACGAGATGAGTGTAGCGACGACATGTTCGTCTCGTCAATACCTATCTACTGGTATAAATCCGGTCTCGATCCGACTCGTCGTTCTCCCGTTATCGCTCTTAACCTAAGTTAGGCCATTGATTTTTGCAACTTCGGTCGATCGCGGTTTGTCTCTCGCGAGAGAACCTGACATCAGATCCAGACGCAACTGGCACCACGCATGTAGTCTGTGACCATCTATCCACCACTGCTTACCCAGTGTCGATATAAAATTTCGTTCCCCGACAATCACGATTTGGAGTTCGCTTATGGGGAATACAATGTTAAAAAAATGACAAATGACAATGTGGTTTTTTGCTCTAGCACAAAATCTAATGATACGATCCGAACGAAACTTGAACGGGAAGGTGTATTTAGTGAACCTCTATCAGATACCGTTGCCCCGGTGTCGATCCAACGATTCGTTCTCCGGCAATCGCGCATCAAATGTCGCTAATGAGAAACAAGGTTAAATTTTTGTTTCTGCCGCCGTGCAGGAACGGAGATTCACAACGAGATGGGTGTAGCGACGACTTGTTCGTCTCGTCAATACCTATCTATTGGTACCAATCCGGTCTCGATCCGACTCGCCGTTCTCCCGTTATCGATCTTAACCTAAGTTAGGCCATTGATTTTTGCAACTTCGGTCGATCGCGGTTTGTCTCTCGCGAGAGAACCTGACATCAGATACGGACGCAGATAGCACCACGCGTGTAGTCCCTGACCATCTATCCACCACTGCTTACCCAGTGTCGATATAAAATTTCGTTCCCCGACAATCACGATTTGGAGTTCGCTTATGGGGAATACAATGTTAAAAAAATGACAAATGACAATGTGGTTTTTTGCTCTAGCACAAAATCTAATGATACGATCCGAACGAAACTTGAACGGCAAGGTGTATTTAGTGAACCTCTATCGAATACCGTTGCCCCGGTGTCGATCGAACGATTCGTTCTCCGGCAATCGCGCATCAAATGTCGCTAATGGGAAACTATGGGGAATTTTTGTTTCTGCCGCCGTGCAGGAACGGAGATTCACAACGAGATGGGTGTAGCGACGACTTGTTCGTCTCGTCAATACCTATCTATTGGTACCAATCCGGTCTCGATCCGACTCGCCGTTCTCCCGTTATCGATCTTAACCTAAGTTAGGCCATTGATTTTTGCAACTTCGGTCGATCGCGGATTGGCTCTCGCGAGAGAACCTGACATCCGATCCAGACGCAACTGGCACCACGCATGTAGTCTGTGACCATCTATCCACCACTGCTTACCCAGTGTCGATATAAAATTTCGTTTCCCGACAATCACGATTTGGAGTTCGCTTATGGGGAATACAATGTTAAAAAATGACAAATGACAATGTGGTTTTTTGCTCTAGCACAAAATCTAATAATACGATCCGAACGAAACTTGAACGGCAAGGTGTATTTAGTGAACCTCTATCAGATACCGTTGCCCCGGTGTCGATCCAACGATTCGTTCTCCGGCAATCGCGTATCAAATGTCGCTAATGGGAAACTATGGTTAATTTTTGTTTCTGCCGCCGTGCAGGAACGGAGATTCACAACGAGATGGGTGTAGCGACGACTTGTTCGTCTCGTCAATACCTATCTACTGGTATCAATCCGGTCTCGATCCGACTCGCCGTTCTCCCGTTATCGATCTTAACCTAAGTTAGGCCATTGATTTTTGCAACTTCGGTCGATCGCGGATTGTCTCTCGCGAGAGAACCTGACATCAGATCCGGACGCAACTAGCACCACGCGTGTAGTCCCTGACCATCTATCCACCACTGCTTACCCAGTGTCGATATAAAATTTCGTTCCCCGACAATCACGATTTGGAGTTCGCTTATGGGGAATACAATGTTAAAAAAATGACAAATGACAATGTGGTTTTTTGCTCTAGCACAAAATCTAATGATACGATCCGAACGAAACTTGAACGGCAAGGTGTATTTAGTGAACCTCTATCAGATACCGTTGCCCCGGTGTCGATCCAACGATTCGTTCTCCGGCAATCGCGCATCAAATGTCGCTAATGGGAAACTATGGTTAATTTTTGTTTCTGCCGCCGTGCAGGAACGGAGATTCACAACGAGATGGGTGTAGCAACGACTTGTTCGTCTCGTCAATACCTATCTACTGGTATCAATCCGGTCTCGATCCGACTCGTCGTTCTCCCGTTATCGCTCTTAACCTAAGTTAGGCCATTGATTTTTGCAACTTCGGTCGATCGCGGATTGGCTCTCGCGAGAGAACCTGACATCCGATCCAGACGCAACTGGCACCACGCATGTAGTCTGTGACCATCTATCCACCACTGCTTATCCAGTGTCGATATAAAATTTCGTTTCCCGACAATCACGATTTGGAGTTCGCTTATGGGGAATACAATGTTAAAAAAATGACAAATGACAATGTGGTTTTTTGCTCTAGCACAAAATCTAATGATACGATCCGAACGAAACTTGAACGGAAAGGTGTATTTAGTGAACCTCTATCAGATACCGTTGCCCCGGTGTCGATCCAACGATTCGTTCTCCGGCAATCGCGTATCAAATGTCGCTAATGAGAAACTATGGTTAATTTTTGTTTCTGCCGCCGTGCAGGAACGGAGATTCACAACGAGATGGGTGTAGCGACGACTTGTTCGTCTCGTCAATACCTATCTATTGGTACCAATCCGGTCTCGATCCGACTCGCCGTTCTCCCGTTATCGATCTTAACCTAAGTTAGGCCATTGATTTTTGCAACTTCGGTCGATCGCGGTTTGTCTCTCGCGAGAGAACCTGACATCAGATCCGGACGCAACTAGCACCACGCGTGTAGTCCCTGACCATCTATCCACCACTGCTTACCCAGTGTCGATATAAAATTTCTTTCCCCGACAATCACGATTTTGAGTTCGTTTATGGGGAATACAATGTTAAAAAAATGACAAATGACAATGTAGTTTTTTGCTCTAGCACAAAATCTAATGATATGATCCGAACGAAACTCGAACGGAAAGGTGTATTTAGTGAACCTCTATCAGATACCGTTGCCCCGATGTCGATCCAACGATTCGTTCTCCGGCAATCGCGTATCAAATGTCGCTAATGGGAAACTATGGTTAATTTTTGTTTCTGCCGCCGTGCAGGAACGGAGATTCACAACGAGCTGGGTGAAGCGACGACTTGTTTGTCTCGTCAATACCTATCTATTGGTATCAATCCGGTCTCGATCCGACTTGCCGTTCTCCCGTTATCGATCTTAACCTAAGTTAGGCCATTGATTTTTGCAACTTCGGTCGATCGCGGTTTGTCTCTCGCGAGAGAACCTGACATCAGATCCGGACGCAACTAGCACCATGCGTGTAGTCCCTGACCATCTATCCACCACTGCTTACCCAGTGTCGATATAAAATTTCGTTCCCCGACAATCACTATTTGGAGTTCGCTTATGGGGAATACAATGTTAAAAAAAGTTCACCAGGTCGTGAAGAAAATAAAGACTAGAAGATAAATTGATTTCTTTTAAATATAATGTTCTCCAATACAATATTCCAGTCCATCACATAAGTGTTTCCCGTATGTGTTAAGTGTCTTAAACTGTCCATTCCTCTACGGGTCAATCGGCAATAAGGATATCGAAGACTAAGTAACAACATAAGTAGGTGGCTCTATAATATTAATACGTGTCAAGTTGATAATATTCAATTGACACAATAAATTAGAGGATAAATTAGATCTAGTTCCATCTTCATTGTTTTGACGAGTTAGACTGTGTTGAAATACGATAGCGTGGGATAACTGAGAGCTGTGAATATAAAATAATTTATATCCGCTTGTTTTTCGTAGAGTCTATATGAAAGTTAGTGCTCATGGGGATTGCGGCGGTCATGTTTTTGCCAATTAGCTTTCCTATACCTTGATAATTACGTCTTTTACTCTTCTAATACCTCATTCTTGGTTAAAATTCAATTAGGTGTAAAATCTTGCATGCACCTAAGATGTCATGACTATGAAGAAGTGACAATAAGAAAGCGGCGGCCATGTTTTTGCCATACAAGTCACTGTATGGTCACTGTACCTTCCTTAATATATAGACTTTCAAGTTTTCGTTTGATCTCTTAGGAAAACGCAGCAAATATGATATTATATGCCTATGCGTTGTAGGATGAGCGAGATATTCGAAAGCTATATACCTTGATTTAAAAAAAACTATCAAGTCTAGTCTAGTTAAATAGTATATTCAGGTCGAGAAATTTTTTGAAGGTGATTCATTATTGTGTTTGACCTGTAGGCCCTAAGCAGTCTACAGAGAAAAAACGTGAAGAAACGAACTTGTGTTCTCAGTATCGGTATTTCTTCAGTATTTCTTATCTTAAAAATAACACTGGATAACAGGGTTGGGGAGGTGGGGGGGGGGGGGGGGGGGGGGGGGGGGGGGGAATTCATAGAAGAATCGGAAATCTAAAAAATAAAGAATGAGATGTTTGATAGGTTCAAAGATGCGTAATGGGGATACTACAAATGCATACGATAAAAAATAAAAATGTATATATTGATGTGTATGAAAAGTACATATGTCATGTATGTACAATTGCTGATTTTAAACCTACATTTTTCATTACTATCACCAACGAAATGTTGCTGCAAAATCATTGTTCCCAATTAGCCTACTACTCGTTCGGATGGGGCACCACTCGGGTGATCCACCTTAAACTGACTCTAATCCGACTTTGAAAAGAAATTAAGACCTAACAATGTATCCACCGATAACTTTTACGATTAATCTTGATGAAGCTTTCATTTTTATACATCAAGTGTAATCAAAGATTAATCACACGATTTTGAGAAATAAGAAATATTGAATATACGTTCTTCATTGAATAGACTTCAAACTTTTAACCATCTATTAAAATGTTAATTCATTTGTTTGTAATTATCATTTTAATGAAATCACGTACTTTATAAAAATTGTTTGCATAATATACATACATTTTGAATTATATACTTGGAAACACCTTTACCTAATTAATTAAATTATATTTATTAAATAACTTTTCTAACAAAATCATGAAATTTTAAGTGATTTGAAACTTAATAAGTGAAGATTGAAAGTCATCCTAGCCCCTGCTGTTATCCTCTTTCAACTCACTCCAGGGCACTTCGTCTATAAAGAAGATTGTCGGTTATTTAATACCTATCAAACTGTTCGCCTCCTATGCATATTTCCATTTCATAAAAATGTTGAACGTAATTATATTTTCATGCCACATAGAAATCCTGATAATATTCTTTGAGACGTAACAAAAAAAAAGAAAGAAAAAAAAAACGCGAGGCTCGATTTAAATATGCATTTATTAAAATACAAACAGTTATGGTAATTTTTCTAGATAACGTACATCTCCTCCCCCCCCCCACCCTTTCGTCTTTCCACACCTTCGCTATAACCTCGCCAACCCGTTAATCTTTCCTCGTCAGCCCCCTCCCCCACCCCCCACCCCCCCCCTGTGGCTGTCCAATTCATTTGTACGCTTGAGAATTTCCGCTTTTTAAAATGCCAATTAGCATGAGTCTGGGTGTTGTAAAAATACGCGCGTAGAATCGATTGAGAAATGATTTACATTTTTAATCATTGTGAATAATAGGAAAATTGAGACAATGAAAATTGAAAATGAAATTATTTTGAACTTGTGGATATATATATACATATATATATATATATATATATATATATATATATATATATATATATATATATATATATTTATATATATGATGATAACTATATCACTCGCGGATTCTTCTTGTGTTGATCAAATTTCGTGATCTATGAAACGACATTTTGAGAAAATCACATTGCTCATTATCAAGCTACAATCACAATCTAGAAAATATTCACACACAACTAAAGAAAGAAAATTAATATGCTTACACACACATGTATATATATATATATATATATATATATATATATATATATATATATATATATATATATATATAATTCTTATGATACGAAATATTACTATTCACTATTCTGACTTATTGATATCTTACCAGAACTATGCGGCGAGCTATTTGACGATCCATAGCCATCATCCAGCACAGTCTGCTGATGATGCAGATTATGCGGTGCCTGCTGGTGAGGCTGTGCCCCATCGTCACCGATAATCGGAGCCGCCACTGATGGGGTGACTAGAGGTGATGACGCGCCTGCTGTCTCGGCCACATCGCCGTTCACCGCCGGTACTTCCATCGAGATTATTTTATCGATTTATTAGTTCGATTGTTCATCTTTGTATATTATATGAATCGATATGAGTCGATATATTTTGCATTGTTGTTCTGAAGTATATAGTTGGATTTATACGCAATTATGTTTGGGTGACATTATTTGGCGATGATTCTTCTTCGGAGGTTCAATTGTTAACACCTGTTTTGAAAATTATATTATTGTAAAGAATATAGGAAGTGTAGTCTACTCAAAGCCAGTTTACACGGTTCAATTTTTCATCAAATTCGTTGATCTCAATGATGGTGTTCAAGTAAATTAAACTATGTGAATGGTAACATTAAACCAAACTATCGAATGCAATTATTGAATCAAAAGTTCAGTTCAATGCTTGTCGATTGGAAGATGTTCTATTCCAACCAGAGATTGAATGAAACTGACAAATCAAATGTGAACAGCTGTTGAATTCCAGGTAGTAGAACATGCTCAGTACCTCGAAAATGGAGTCAACTGATTTTGAAGAGTCTGAATGACCATTCAATTATTTGTTGGAAAACTGTATATCGTGAAAACTGGCACGGTGTTATTCAATCAATCAGATTATCTGTATTATCTCAGTCAATAACTGTTGCAAAGTGAGAGGTTGAAATAGAACAAAAATTTGGGAAAAATGAAAAAATCGATTTTTTTTTCGTTTTCTCAGAGATTTCATTCGACTAATCATGTGAATATTTTCAGTCTTACAAATTTTATTACAGAATTCTAATTGTAAAATGCTAGTTAAAGTAGCCTACTAGTTCAATTGCATCCATATTTGGAGATATTGTAGAAGTACATGCGATTTTGTTGCATTTTAACAGCACGTTTAAAAAGATAATTCCATCCTGATTTTGTAGAAGAGCTCATTTTCATCGACATGAGTAACTGGTTTCAAAAATTTCCATTGACAAAAAAGCTGTTCAATTCCATTCAATCCCCCCCCCCCCACCCCCTAAAAAAACGAAATAAACGCCCCCACCATAAATTTTCTATTAACCAAATAAAATAACAATTGAATTTCGCAAATATCCATGATGTTCCAACACTTGCAGTGTTATAGCCTCCAACATAATGAATACGTATTAAAACAAACGGTTAAAAGCCACGGGTCAACTTATCGGTCAACCATGGCGTATACATCAATCACACATATACTGCATGCGGCCCTACTATTCTTGTCTCAGTGTTAGTCTAGTTCGAGAAGGGGAGGGGGAGAGACTATAATAACGTGGTTATTTATGATGTCAACACAATTAGGGCCAATTTACTCGCAGACGCTAACGTAAACAGACATCATATTGCAGAGAAATATAGACAGACATATACGTATATGGATAGTGGCGCTAAATGCCAATTAATTATCAGTTTGTCAATTTACATGATACCATACATTACACTCAACTTTTTGCCTTATTGTTATTGTCCAAAGAGAAGTGGAGAAATAACCAGACGTTACTTATTTATATTGGGTTTAACGACGTATTGTGCCGTCTCGGTGGTTCAGTCACTATCGCTAGCGGTAGAAACTGAAGTCATTGTTGGTAGTGGGTTCGAGTCCCGCATAAGGCATGGGTTTTGTAAACGTCCTCTCTATTATCATCACTTCATCGTTCATCGTTAACCTAGCAGTATTAAACGACTTATTGTGATGATAAATAGGATCTATTGGCGTCGGATGAATGACTGATGAGATGGTATAGAATGATAAGGTGGAGGTTTTTTTAGGTAGTAGGAAGAAGTGTTAGAGGTCCAAGTTGTGAGAACCATCCCGGCGTGCACTAGGCTACAAGAGAAACCACGAAAACCCATTAAAGAAGGACGGTTGCAGAGTTCGAACCTAGGCCCGATGTATACCCTCACCTGAATATCAATATGTAGATATTATTATATTTATGAAAACATACGCAGCGATTGAATTGAAAATTATTCAAATTTAGACATATTCAAATAATAATAAAATGGGGTGGTAAGATCGCCCTTGTGGTGCCCCGTCTAAACGATCCTACTTCCATCATTAACAATTATTTTGTATCAAGTTTCGATGTTATTGAAAAAAAAAAATAGACGAAAATGAAAAATTGGATCCACGAATGGGCAGTTGGTAATGCAACGATGTTGAGTGATGGTGAATGAAAGAAAGTTGAAAAACCCATGCCTTATGCAGGATTCGAACCCACGCCCGATTTGACCGTAGTTTTCAAAGTGGTGCCACAGCTGACTAAGCTACGTGGACTATTTTTTGTCTCGTTTAAATGTATCGTGTATCAGTATTTTCTGAACTTATCCGAATTATTTTTTAATTCATTTCAATTATTTTTGAACATATTATTTTTAATACTGTTGAGAGGATACAAAAATTGAAAGAAGATACTTCTCAGTGCAGTTTTACACATTCAAGTTCCAGGAATTTAAATTATAATCGTACCAGTAGGCCTACGATAAAACTGAATCTAAAAATAGTAAAATGAACTTTTCTATAAACCAATACTACAATCGAATAATCTTTTATTAATTCGTGTAAAATGAACTAATAAAACACGGTGAACTTCGCTAACATAACGTAATAACAATTCTAGTGAACGAATTGATTTAACAATTCGAGTTGACAGCTTATTACTACGTCACGCGACTGGAAAATCATCCAACTACAAGGTTATACAGAGGTTTACTGATGCTTTGTCATTTTCAGATATACCACAAAATAAAATTAAAGGGCATCACAACCCTGAAACTAGATTTTGATGAAGTATGACGATATTTATTTCCTCGATTTCAGAGAAAACTAGAAATTATCATCTCAATTTCAGATTTGTCTTTCTCCAAAAATTAGAAGTCCATATTTTTGTATAGAAACATATAGAGGATCGAGAAATGTCTACGTCACGACTCACAAAAAGGAGCAGATCCCGGAGGAAAAATTAATAAATTATAATTCCAGAAAATAAGATGATGATGTCTACTACTCTTCTCTAAAATGTGGGAAATAAATATCGCCATTATCCGTTAAAATCTGGTTTTAGGTCTGTGATGTCCTTTAAGAATGGATTCGCCCATTTGAAAATGAGAACCAATATAATATACAAGAGGAAAAACTATTCATCGCCGTTATTATATTTTGTGAAAACTATTATTACATTCACGAAAAAATGTTAATTTCTTTTGTGGGAATTGTTAAGCGAAGTTTTCTTTTCGCGGAAATTCGGGAGTATCGCCTCTTATTTTCTGGGAATTCCTATTTGGGATGTTATACCCAGAATCCCCCCCTTCCCCCCTCCCGTGATAACACTGTAGCCTATACGATCAGATAAATTTTCTCACAGTAAGAAAAGGAAACGTTATTACCGTGCTGCTGGAACGTAGAGTTATGTGAAAATCTAAGTGAAAATTCTTGAAAAAACTGAAGATATTGGATTAAAAACTTGTCAAAATATTTAAAAAATAATTCGTTTCGTATAATTTAGACAAACATTATAACCTTCATCTCCTGGCAAATATAGCTATCAAATATATATTACACTACCGGTATTTTGAATATTTACTGTCGAATGAATATTCTATTGAAGAGGCATCTGTAAATTAATTTCCCATCTCTTAGAATGATTTCTCACATTCTCTAAACAATTGTTTTTTGAGAATATACATCGTTAATATTTTTGAATTTCAATTCAAAATTAAATATAATTAACATTACAATTTTTCCGATTTGGTGAATTTTATATAAAATGTTTTTCAATAGTTAATAAATTTTCACAAATATCGAATTATACATGTTCCAAGTCGGACAAGAAAAAAAGTAAATGACTAAAAGGGAATTTAGCAAATTTTTCTAGTACGGGAAATTTAATCACGGTAGACTCAATGAACGAAAAGAAAACTTTTTACATTCATTCGAGCCATTTTCTAGTGAACTCCGAACGTTCAAGAACTTTGTAACGATTAATTTTTGTTCCACAACTCAAACAACAACCAAACAAACACAACTCAAAAATATACCTAATACCACTTGTTATGTTTCGATAAGGGAAAGGGAGTTTTTGTTACGCACTAAAAGATTTAAAAACAAATGTAGAGAATATAATATTTTAGCTATTCATGAGGAATTTTACAATATTTCTAAGAGATTCACAATTCACTAAGCTGTGCAGTAATTTCAATTTAATGTTCCAGCAACGGGCATCATTTCAGAAATATTATTTGTCAAATGTTTCAACAAAATTGTGGATTTTTTTATTTTTATATAATAAAAACTGGCCCTATGAACATTAAATCATATATATTTCATCTGCAAGCTATAGGGCCTATATTATCTACCTCTGAGATAAACACCCTGATTTAGTAAAAATGTATCTTTGTTTTAGATTCACACCCCCTTCATGAAATGTTCAGTTGACAAATATTATAAAAGTATCTAATTAAAGGTAAGATCAATGAAATGTTATTTCATTTCAAAATAATATGGTAGAAATTTAAGAAAAATTCCAAGTCAACTTTTTTTTTTTGAGTTTTTCTAACTCATTGAAATTCAACGGCAACAAGTGAAATATAGAAGAATGAATAGCTTTCAAATTCTGAAATGAAATTCTAATTTAAATTCTCATTTTTTTCAATCTGTAATCAACAATGACACAAATCCTATACCAATTTAAGGGAGCAAATCAATTATTTTTTAATGACTCGCATGAAAAGTATACTGATAAATAAATTACCAATAAAATAATATACTTCAACCCAAAATGTAGGAACAATATAAAAAGACCTACTAACAAAAAACAAAAAATCAACCCTTCTCGATTGACAATTACTCACATCCAAATCCACGCAGTCCAATAAAATTCCAACCAAACAATATTTTACAATACAACTATCAAATCAAACCAAACGCGTCAAAAATAAACCTTTCAAACACCTCAAGAATCACTTCCAACAACAACACGTCTAATACCCATGTGGCCTTGCCTTCTATACCCGCCTAGCAGAATACGATAACCGCTCGTCGTCGTCTTCTACAGTCCCTAGAGAGCGTCGCTCCACCACGTCTCAACACATACGTCCTACCGCTACCGACGCTCGCGACTAACTGGCTCTGGATCACTTCGTCATCACTCATCACCGCCCTCCTGAGCCCCAATCATCACCGCCTTCCCATACTTCCAGACAGATCAACAAGGCTTAGATTCGATTCTTTGTATTTATATTCGATATTGAATTGACCACTTTCGTTTTCTCGTCTCATTGATGTTATAAAATAAAACATCCAATCAAGTGGGCTGTATATTGGGGGAGATTTTCGAAATCTCCAATTAAGGTATCTCAATTTGCGTAGATTCGAGTGGCCGATTAATAAACCACACCTTCCTAGTTGTTGATTGAAGACTATAGTGATCGACTCGCCAACAAATGTCAAAAAACCTAACATCCAATCAGAGTGGATGTTTATTATGTGGGTAATTTGACAATACCGATCATCATTGACGACTAGTGATTGAGCGGCCCACATACGTCATAAAACATAACATCCAATTTAAGGGGCGGTTTATTTGTGGTTAGTTTCACCATTGACAATACTAATCAGAGTATCTATGAATGTCCATATTTAGATGACCGACTGATATGCTACTATCATTTGTATACTATAGAGCATAATTATGTAGGAAAGAAAGTGTACATCAATGCAGTGACTATTTTTTTTTTTTTAGCAAAAACATGGTTTCGATTTTTTAGTGTCCATTCT
This sequence comes from Brachyptera putata, assembly GCA_907164805.1. Taxonomy (NCBI): domain Eukaryota; kingdom Metazoa; phylum Arthropoda; class Insecta; order Plecoptera; family Taeniopterygidae; genus Brachyptera; species Brachyptera putata. The sequence continues at coordinate 15,895,389 of OU015469.1, read as the reverse complement.
ATGTCACGTGTATGGGCACGTAAATGTGTTGTTTACATGCAAATGATAATGGATCATCAATTTATTTCATTTTGAACCAAGAATAAGCTATTAGAATTAAAATGAAGGCCTAATTGTAAATGGCCGCAGATGTGCTCATTACCACTCTCTTTCATATGTGTATCTATATGCCTGTCACTAGTAATCAATTCTATATCGTAGATTATTATTTCTTATTATTAAAAGTATTGAAAACTTGACAAAGAGCCATTGTTCCCCCATTGAGGATAATGATGAGAGGGTAGGATCGTTCGGACGGGGCCATGTATCCACCCTACACCGATTCTTGAAACTGACGCCATTGTTGCATCATCGAGATGACATTTTCAAACCGGAAGTATAAGGATGGGTGTTTGGCAACGCCAACTTGCATGATGTAACTGTATCACAATATATGAAGGTTCTGATCGACCGTCCCCCCTATCCCACACCACTAGCGAACGGGTGGTTCGCACCTTCAACTATCGTGAATCCAAGTAGCAGTCTGGTTTCAGATCAAATTTTAAAAAGCTTAGTTTAGGTGATACTGAAAGTTACCTATTGGTTGTTTTTTGATGGTCACCATGGTCACCGAACTTTAGGTCACCCAAACTTTTTTATTTACCATCATCTAGATATTTGTTACACTTGACATAATACAATCCTATTATTAGAATTAATATTCAGTAAAATGACTCCAAATGACAAAATGAGATTAGTTTAACTGAAAGTGTCCGTATGTGCACTGTGCGTAGTTTAATATGCGTATTTTTTATAAGGTCATTTTTACATTACATGTTCTCTTCCTTAAGAATATCATTTTGAAAATGTTCAATTTGGAAGAAAAACGAGCTGAAAATGATTATTTCGAAATAATAAAAGCAATCATTTTTATCTTATCTGTATCTATTAATATGTTCGTGGTTTTCAGTTACTTGTTTGAATAAAATCAATCACCAATTTATAAGTCTGATTTCAATCACAAAAGCAGACTGAGATAATATCATATTTCATTTCGTCATATATTCATAAAATTCGTCATAAAAGAAACGAACTACTGTACACGCCCGGACACATAAAGTAGTATTGTGGTTTTAATATTTGGTTTTATCAACCTTGGCGGTTTTACCTCAACCTTAACCTCAACAAATAACATTACAACTTGATAACACGAAAATAATTAACACTTTGACAACACAATAATATTACCATAACAAACCTTAACCTCAAACATTTTCCAACCAAATATCATTATGTTATCAATCAAACCAAACATAAAATTCAAAATTTGTTCTATCTAGCCCATGCAAGTTCAAATTGTTGATAAGCGGATAGAAACGTAATTTTTTTCTCCAATCCATGGATTAAACACTAATCCTCTGATTGGTACTTTGGTAACACTGTAACCTCAAGGCATCCTGAAAATAAATTACATTATAGGCACAGAAACTAGCAGAGAGCTAAGACGATTGGACGAGTGACAAGCAGACTGAACCTCATTCAAGAGACCGGGTTTCGATTCCCACCATGGTCAACCATCATGAATTGAGGTTCTCGTGGTTTCCCTCTTTCGTTCAGATCAATACTGGGATGGTTCTTTAGCAACAGGCAACGACCGATTCCTTCCCACTATTCGCAAATTCCTGATGGAACAACCTTTCATTTCATCATCCCATCATCTCATATATTATTCACGACGCCAATATATCTTGTTCATCAGTAGGAATATGTGCGTCATTAGGCCAAATATAAAAATAAAACTAGGAGACAAAATGTTCACACGCACTCCACACTCAGTCAACTGTGAAAAAATTAACAGTGAAATATATTTAGATTTTATTTAAATTTACTTTTCAGAAATCACATTTTGTGTGTTCGCAACTGTACAAACCAATACCAATTCCTAAGGAATATCCAAACAATTTCCATTTGAATCAAACTCATATCTACCTTTCGAATAAAATAATAATTATCGAATCGCAAGCGTCCGGAAAAGTGTGTATCCCATCCACTCTAAATAATTGGAGAGCGTCGCGTGGGCCCCCTGGCGGCTTTTTAATGAGCTAAAATAATTATTCACTTTTTGAGAGGTAAGATAGGTAATGGGGGTGGGAAGAAAAGAGGTGGGGAGGGAGGGGGGCGTGGATCTAAACAGATTTGTCATATCTTGGTGCATGGTTTATTTCAATCATCAAACTGACAGTGAAATTTATTCGTTTTAATTTTAATTTAATTATAGTCGGTTTTGATTAGGATTACATTTTATTAATGAGGTTTTCCCTCCTGAATCGTCTTTACAGTTGTATCCTGGAGAGAAGAATGTCCTCTACCAACATAACAAACACAAATATTACAGTTGCATTAGTAGCTGTCGTTTTTTGACTGCCAACGATTTTCAGGACGAGATTTATGATTAGAAATACAACTACATCTTTCAAAAGCACTGAGGGTATAAAGCTGAAGCGAATTAGCGTACTGTGAAAGTACTATAATTTTGTTACAATCATTTGGTTGGTAGGTGACTTCTTTCTTGTGTGGATACTTGTCTAATGATGTATTTTATGAAGTGAGAAAAAATCAATTAAATCATGCAAGTACCTAGCTAGTGTTCGAATTGGGGGGATGGGGCTGCGGGTTGGATGCCATCATCCCCTCCTAAGAGAAATCCAAAGAGATGAATTTTATTGTGGCTTGATCGACCACTTTATGTGACCGCAAGTGAAAACTTGGAAATATAGAAGACTTTTAAAAATGTATTTAATTATTTCAGAAGTTTCACAAGCAAACAGCAGGCTATATATTTTATGAAAATATATTAGTGAAAACATTTATAAGTTTGGAATATCCAATAATACAAAAAGGCCCTATCAGATAGAAAGTGATAATATGCAATGTAAAATATGTATACAAAATAAATGGGGACATTCTTATTCTACAATGGAATCTTCCCTAGCAATCTGTCGAGTCGAGAATTTATTTACTTCGAAAAATCACAAAATATTTCATTGTAAATGTAATTTATAAGAAAGTTGATGTGACATTTTCTCTGATATTCTCTCTCGTGGAATTCGAAAAACGAGTAATTCATTTCTACGTAAAACATCTTCTATAATGTGTCTCAGAATTCCCCAAAATCCATCTCTCTCTTTTCTCTCTCTCTCTCTCTTTCTATCTCTCTCTCTTTCTTTCTTTCTCTCTGTCTCCATTCTTTCACTCTCAATCATTCTCTGAAGTTTATTAGACATAAGATTTAGGAAGACAATTTGGACAGCTATGTATTTATGTCTAGTGACTGGTCTGTTTTAATGAACCATTGTACAAGTATGTACAAATTATTGTCAGCATATAAATCCAAACGATCTTGTCTTTAATGTAGCCTTTATTAGGGAACAATGATTTTGTATCAAGTTTCGATGCTATTATAAAAATATCCAATTGATTATTGTTTGCTTAACGACCCCACAAACAGCTTGATTATACGGGTGCTACGAATGAGCAGGGGAGATAGATGATAAGTGAAATGACATTTACAAAAACCCATGCTATATGCGGGATTCGAACCCACGCCCAACGATGACTTCAATTTCTAAAGCGGTGCCTATAACTTGACTGAGTCACGGAGGGCGGCTAATCGTTCAATTCTTTTGTTAAACGAATTTACATATTAAATGCTTGTGGTGTAATCGATTGGCATAAAATGCTCATTGTTTCATTTTATATTGGGTTTAAGGACGTACTGTTACGATAACTAAGATCTATTGGCATTGGATGAATGATTAATGAGATGATGGAATGATGAGATGAAGGTTCCGTAGGTATAATGGGAGGGATAGGGGAAATGTCGTGGCCTATATTGTAGGCATCCCGGTATTAGCCTGGACTACAGAGGGAAACAACGAAAAACCTCTGTAAAGATGGATGGTGTGGGGGATCGAACCAGGTTCTGGATCACATGAACCGAGCGCGTTAGTATAACTGAGCTAAATGTGCCGTTTTTTATGTTTGACATATTACATAATCTAATAGACATTACTTAAGGCCCATTCACAACCGAAATCAGGAGTAACATTAGCATTAGCAGCAATATTTGTCTCATGACACTCATGCATACCATTCACAATGCGACGCATTAGGTCCCATTAGGTCCCATTTGCCTGTCGCGCAACTATCGCTTTTCATATTTGGTCGTGTCTCAACTAGTACCATTCTCAAGTGTTATCATTCTCAACTCGTACGATTCTTAACTCGCACGATTCTCATCTCGCAACATTCCAGGCACGACGTCGTCTCGACTGGTACGATTCTCGACTGGCATGATTCTCAACTCGCATCATTTTAGGCTATATATGCTTTTAAATGGATGCTGCGAGATGAGAATCGTACCAGTTAAGACATAGCATTCATACTGAACTGCTGAATACGGCTCAATACGTAACGTAGGCCGAGGGGTTTACAACTCGCAATTTTGGTGTACACCTGATTTCAGGTGATTTCAGAGATTTCAGAGGATTTCAAGAGATTTCATACGGGCTTTAATGGGATTTCAAGTGATTTCGGGGATTTCATGGCAAGTGTACACCGGATTTCAGGAGTTGTTAGCCCCTCGCCGTAGGCCTACCAATAGGTGCTCACCGCGGTACCATAGCCACTCAATCTCATCTAGTTCACAAGGGAATCCGCTAGGGTAAATGGGACTTTTGGCTCTGATTTGACGGCAAGAAAACAATAATGCCCGCCATGTTATAGTATGGGAGTCAGCACACCTTCTTTATATGATGACGAAGTAAGTTGGTATCGCTACATCGTGATCCATGTGTACTCCGTACGCCGATCAACTACACAGCAAGCGGCTTGAAGGATCAAGTGATATCTCCCTATAAATATACATTCACAGCGGCTGATTAGTCGACTTCCTCCATTGTGACATGGCAGGCATGTAGCCTAGCAACCAGGACGCCCCACTCATGCGTTCATCGTACACGTCATGCAAATAGCAAGGTATGCTTATCTTTCTTAGGGTCAGGGACGCCTGAAGAGCTTATACCGGAATGAAGTAAACTACGTTGTGTGACATGGGGTGGAGTTTACCTGGACCCGAACCACATTTTAAAACCGTCCATTGTTAAGTATACCCCCAGCCCATGTCACACAGTCGAGTATAATTTATTCCGGTATACGCTCTTCAGCGTCCCTTGTTAGGGTCGTACGTAGATTGTGTCAGAATTTTAGGTCACTTTTCTACCCTTCCCCCTCCCTGTGATATTTTGCCAAGTTTATCTTTCTTAGAACTGGCTCTAGGGTCGTACTTGAATTGTGACGCCATTTTGGACCACTTTTCTATCCCTCCCCATCATATTTTGTCATGTTTCTTTGGATTAGGGGTCGTACTTAAATTGGGTTCGAATTTCTTTTATATATTTTTATATTTCTATTATATTCTTTTATTATGATTTGTGAAGTATTTGTTCCTAATTGTCACCAATTACGAAGTATTCCATTTGTTTGGGCCAACTACATTTTATTTCACATACCCACCTTCAACTGATGCATTTTCAGACTTGTGTGATCACTCAGGGTGCCCACAAGAAGACATGTACGGCTGTACCTTGCATTTATTTACATATCATATGTATTTACTGAACTATTGATTAGATGAGCGTAGCGAAGATTTTCACTCAAGTCTTACGGAGCTTTGTCTGTGCGTTTTTTTTTTTTTTTTTTTTGTTTGTTTGTTTGTAAACACTGCACAGGTCGCAGGGTTTGACCGATCGACATGAAACTTTTTTTATATATGCAAACTTATCCAACTTAGAACTGTATAGTTTTGAGGTCTAATCGGTTGGACCATTTTTGAGAAACATCATTTAGAAGTTTCTAAAAACCCCATAAGATTTGGCTGGGCGGAAAAAAATTGAAAAAAAAATCTCTCCAATACGATTCAAATTTTCCACAAATATGAACACAAGAATAATATACATGAATAAAAATTTGGTTTGATATTCGGACCAGCCGTTTTGGAGAAAATAATATAATAAATGTATTTTATTCATCGAAAAGATAGAAATATTAGTTGAAAAATGTTGCATTGTCGAAGTCACGGCTTTCTAGATTCATTGACATCGGATGAAGTTCATTTCAAATGATCAAGGTTTGTAGAGTTTTCGATTATACTTTATATAGACATCTCGCTCATCGTACAACGCACATCCTGCGTTTGCCTAGTTTTATTTGTACTTCTGTAAATGTGCTATCTACGTTTATTTTGCAATAAAACAAAAACGTTATTTTCGTACCTTCAACTAATAGTTAGCGGATTAGTACTCGACTAAGATTCGTAAAACTGAATCTTGGACAAATTCTATTTACAAGACAGTGATTTTTTCGTAATAATCCCAAACTTCATACAGGATCATTATTGCTCAATTAAGGCTATGGATGAAATTAGGATCATTTGGATGGGGCACCACAAAAGACAGTAAACTGGTTATGGTAAAAATAAATTAATATTGATTCTTGTCAGTTTGTTACATTTCGAATTTCCGGTTTCAAGACTGTTAAAACCTCAATGGTGAACTGAATCTTGTCATAATTACACACTATTATGAATAACATTATATTTCGATTGAAAATAAAATTATACTTGTACAATACTCTGAGTCTGTAAATAAAAAGACACAAGAAATAGTGTCAGATTCTTGAAATAATTTCATAAACCAATTGGTATAATACTATACAATAATAATAATATAATATAATAATATAATATAATAATAACAATCAGATAATACAGTTAAATTCAATGTGGTTTGCAATAATGGTCCAATTATAAATCATGTTTATAAAATATGGTACCGTACTGTCTACATGTAAAATATTTCTATAGTTCTCACTTCTCATACTAATTTTATTAGCGTATTAGCTTATGATATAAAAATATATTGGATGCTAAAATATAAGGCATTTTTTTAAGGCACTCACAACATTTCCATCTACTTTCTCAAGGCATTCACAACATTTCCATCTACTTTCTCAAGGCATTCACAACATTTCCATCTACTTTCTTAAGGTATTCACAACATTTCCATCTACTTTCTCAAGGCACTCACAACATTTCCATCTACTTTCTTAAGGCATTCGCAACATTTCCATCTACTTTCTCAAGGCATTCACAACATTTCCATCTACTTTCTTAAGGTATTCACAACATTTCCATCTACTTTCTCAAGGCATTCACAACATTTCCATCTACTTTCTCAAGGCACTCACAACATTTCCATCTACTTTCTCAAGGCATTCACCACATTTCCATCTACTTTCTTAAGGCATTCGCAACATTTCCATCTACTTTCTTAAGGCATTCACCTCATTTCCATCTACTTTCTTAAGGCATTCACAACATTTCCATCTACTGTCTTAAGGCATTCACCACATTTCCATCTACTTTCTTAAGGCATTCACAACATTTCCATCTACTATTTTCAGTAAGACACATAAGTACAGAAAAGAGACCACAGCTGAGTCTGTTCTGATACACGTAATAAAGACACTGGAGTGTACTTTCATGAGCATGTACTTCATGTACTTTCATTAATGTGTAAGTATAATACGTGTAATCTGATTGACAATTGATTATCGACTCATTTTATTTTTATTTTTTCCAGTGGTTTTGATTTCTTCATTTCAGGATTTTCATGATTGAAACAAATGATAGCTCATTTCCCATAATTGGTCTTCTATATTTTAGATGGTTGCAGTCAGTCTTGATAATATATATAAGTAAACTTGACAAATAAAATATTAAACGTATTGTAACCCAGTGACCAACTCGTATTCATTGTCCTTTAATGTTTATTTCTGGTTCATGTCTCAATGCAATGTGAGACTTCAGAGAATACTTGCGTTTTGCACTGTAAGAACAATAAGGGCACAAGAATGAGGGGGGTTTACCACACTCGTAAGTCATGTGTCGATTCAGATCCTTTTTCCTGCCGTAAATTCGTTGGCATTTCAAGCAATGGAATTGGGGATTTTGGCCACATCTGTATTTCACGTGTTTTACTAGTTCACCCTTTGCCATGAAACTTTTGTCGCATACCTGGCACGGCCAGGGCTTTTGTTCAAGATCACCAGCTGCAGGCCTACCATTATCTGAAACATTCAATTCATTTCAATCTTGTATATTTTATAAAATGTACTCGGGAAATTTAATAAAATAATATATTTATATATATAGTAAAAAAGAGACCATAGTCAATATACTTTTTCTGCAGGATATTGGATGAAAAGAAGAGTAAATACTCCACAGTATGTTACGCTTTAAGTATATAAGAAATGGAGTTCAAGCAAACTTCATTTCTTTATTTCAAAAGTGCGAGACAGATAGTAAGATTCATTAAGGGTCACTTGAATGGAAAGAACTCCGAACCTAATTGATACCATTCGATTATTCCATTATTACCATTATTACCATTCAATTTATTTTTCCAGTTTCTTAGGTTGAATGATTTATTCTACAAATTTCATGGTTCTGGTCACTTTTCTTGATATTTTCACTAAGATTCTACTTAAAATACTAGGTTCATTTCTTACATTTTATTATGTCTTTTAAATTTTGCACTTCAATTCGAATTTTCAGATTTTTTTACTTTCCAGTACCGGTAAGGGTAATTTTTTCTTTGCAGTTCTCGATATTTCCAGATTCAAATGTAGACCTAACCCGATTTATTTCTGTTGTTAAACCCTCGGATAAAACAGCAAAAACTCGACAAAAAATTAAAAAACTTTTCAAAAAATATTTAGCTCTATATTGAATATTGCTTGAAATAGTCTTTATGAATCAACAACCTTACTAAAAACTAAGAAACTTACGTTTCCTGGACTGCTTCAAATGTGTATTCATGTGATTTTTCGATTTAGCCATGTACGTACAATCAGCATGGGGACATGGAATCGTCTTCTCTTTGCCACACGTAGCACGTAAATGTCCCTTCAAGTTCTCCAATGACTTGAAAGATTTATTGCAGCGATGGCATACGTACTTTTCTGACGTGGATTCCATGACCTCAGGGTCTGCAAGTAAAGTCAAACGAGCTCAGAATTACATTTACTTTCGGAAGGTAACATTAACCTCAAAATAATAATATCATGTCAAAGCCAATTCAAATTCAACAATTAGGCATATTGAGTTTATTCGTAATTTCAACCGATTTTTGAAAAGGCTCCTTCAAATATCGAGGAGAAAATTTGTTTGGAATGATATTTAACTTGCCAAAAGTTATCAAAACAATCATTTGAATACAGTATATTTAAATATAAATTAGCTATTGACTAAATAAATAGTATTCTTCCGTATGACTAGGTTATCGACGGCAGTATTGTTAACACCAAATATTTCATTATGCTCTTTTGAATGTATAGGCCTACAAGGGGAATTACAATTTCAAAAAGATGTAGTGAATTGAACGTACGTTTGGCTCGGAGATGCGTTTCTAGTTTTTGTTTTGTAGTAGTATACAGACACAGAGCACATTGTACTTTACATCTCTTAGTACACAAGTGATTCTTTCGAGCTTTCGGTGTAGCTAAAACTTGGGCACACTTGGGGCACTGGAAACCAGGCTTGTGCTTATCCGTTTCACGACATAAGTGATCCTCGAAGCTCGTTTGCGTCTTCATAACGACGTGACACTTTGGGCACTGAAATAACGTTGCCGGTTCAACCGGCTCTGTTCGACATTGAACCGTAGACTCATCTGCGGAAGTAAGCAACACTTTCGTAATTAAAACGGTCGGAAAATTTTCATTTTATAGTGCAAGGGAATGTTGGTCAAAGATGTTTAGGTGATGAATAAGTTACCAACAGTTCAAGATATACAAATGTTAATGTTACAATAGGAACGCAAATCTTTCTAATATCTACAAAATCATGAAAAAAAAAAACTCGGATCTTAATGTTTTCACAGAATAATCTGTATACAGCTAAAAATTATGCGTTTTAGCTGTATACGAATGAATATCACAAAAGATGAAATATAGAGTTCTTACGTACACCATCTTGAAGTTAGAACGAGCTGTGTTCATACATACAATACTAGAATTGTTTTATCAGCAAATACTGATTTTCTGCTAAATCAACACTAATATGCTCTCAATCATTTCAACAGTTGGTGTTCTAAAACAGCTGATTGAAACGTGGACATTACAATGAAGTTTTAAATATATAAAAGATGTTTTCATAAAAACAAGTTCATGGTACGAAGCTTCATAACCCTTTCAATCTCGTTAATTCTGGTTTTGACTTACCGAAGGTTACCGAGGAGACGATTTTCACCGGAAAACCGACGGCAATAGGAACAGTGTTCTCCACAGGCTCCATCTTTATAACTGTATGGAGAGAATCTGTAACAAGTTAATGAAAGAAGACAGCACTTCGTTACATTTCAAATGTTTAACGAGACAGTTTCTTTGTAATGCAGTGAAACCTATAGCCTGTATTCCCAAAATAAGAAGGTCAAAAACACAAATTTATTTGTACTATTTGTTATATTTGTACTGGATATAGGCCTAGCTATGGTTGTTCAAAATTGTCTCAAAATAAGGCCAAGAATGTCAAACTAGTTTGGATGGGGCGCCACAAGGGTGATCTTACTACTTAAAATTGGTAAAGAAATTAAACAACTTCCTACAGCACATCTTGTAGGCCTAGTATAGGCCCTAATAACTAGTAATGAAATAAAAATTAGGTCTAATCGCTACGTTAATCACCATATAATGGTTTGAAATCAGTGTTCATCATAGTATTGCAAGAAATTCATTTACAGTCTTTTAATTGTAGGACAATTTTTTAAAGCATTGTCTCATCTTATAGACAGTGAATCAACTATACAACTTGAACTTACTTTGGTCTTTCCGTTCCTCTCGTGGCCCCTCACTAATCGTTGCACACATTTTACATGCGGACTGCATCGGCGTTTTACCACACTCGATGTCCGCGTGCCGCTGCAGCTGTTCTCGCGTCTGATAGCTCTTAGGACAGTCGGGACACGGGTGTTTGTCCCGAGGTCCCTCCGTCACTAAGACATCCGAGAGGCACGTTTGTTGACGACCGTTGTGACGTTGACACCGTCCGACGTAAAGCATCCCGGCAGCCAAGCAATCTGGAACCAGATGACACAATTTCATTCAATTATTCATTCCATTAGTGCAGGTTAATACTGTTTTATATGGAATGCTAGGATACTACCACTGAACCGTTATTCAGGAGATCCGGGTTCGATTCCCTACACACTTACTTATACACTACATTACTATGTATACTAGGTCTATATTACTGTACATAAGTGTAAGTAGGCAGCTACTATAAAAACAGTGGAACCTCTTTAGTACGTTTTCCAAGGGACAAGACAGAAAAAACTTACTGAAGTGAAAAACTTACTAAAGAAACTATTTGCCATGTGGGAGCATATGAATGGGATCAAAAAATAAAACTTACTACAGTGAAAAATGTTCTAAAGAGAAACTTACTAAAGAGGTTCTACTTTACATTTATAATCCCAACTTTTCCAAATTTCAATACTTTCCTCAGTGTTGATGAAAAGTTTGCACGAAATTAAGAACGTTCTTAACTTTCCATTGAAAATTTGAAATTGAAAATCACCAACACTTACTAGATGCAATAAACTATTCTCCGCAGAAGACAAAAAAACTCATTCTGACAAGTTGCTAGCATCTAATTTGAATCAAGAAGCTAAAACAGTCTGCGGTAACTCACGGACGTTTCTATCGTGTCTCATCATACAGGCGGGACGCAACGTACGAAACGAACACTTCCTGCATTTCAACTGCGGCAATTCACTGCACGACTGAAGATGTCGCTTCAGTCTATGCTTATCCGCGTAGCTCCGAAAACAGGTGGCGCAGTGGAACCGAGAAGGAAACAGCAACGATGTGTCGGTAACGCGGTTGGAAGATGGGTCTGTGGGCACCCAAGGTTTCTCGGGGTCTAGAACACAACGATGATATGCTTATTAAATGTGACGTAAAACGAACTGAAAACTAAGGTTGAGCGAACCTTGACTTCTGCCACAAACCGATCCTCGAACCGAACCTTTTTATTTAATTTAATCAAACTTCCAACGTAAATGCACGGGTACTTATAGAAAGATGGAATTAAGGGAGGAAAACCACAGCATCTGGTAAACAAATAAATAATCAATAGTCAATACTCGATACAACAGTACTAAAAACCAACTGAACTGAAAAAAATGTACTAAAACCCTACTGTAGGCCTACTAAAAATCAACTGACCTAGACTTCTATTTCTTGAGCAAGCTGTGCAGAAGTAAAGTTAAGGGGTTTGGTTCCTCGCCTTCACAAATTGTTACCACCAATCAAATGTACATATAGGCTCTGGTGATGGTTGAGGTTAGTTAGGTAAGGTTTGTATCTGATGACATTTCTGAAGACGAGTCAAACCTCCCACTTTAACTTCTGTACAGGATGGTCAAGAAGGAGAAGTTTACATCAGTTGGTTTTTAGGTCACTTGGTTTTTAGTAGGTCTACAGTATTTTTAGGACAGCTGGTTTTTAGTTCAGTTGGTGCCTGCTCTTATGAAGGCACTTCTAAAGTTGAATCTCAAAATATTTGAAAGAAATTATGATACCGGTAATCACAGATTGTGGGAACTTGAAAATTGTGATGACTGGAATTGTCCATGTACTGTGCTTTAAAGCTTCAAAGCTTTATAAGCTGTTAGGGTTTTTATTGTTTGCTTAACGACCCCACCAACAGCTAGGTTATACGCGATTTAAGTTTGTTTCTATGATGGTGCAGTAGGACCTTCACAGGAAAGAAGCACTGACTCAGAAACTTGTGAATCGATTCCCAATGTTCCTACTTTTGGCTGATACAAAGTTTTCCAAACAAAACGTCATCTACATAATACTCACGCACGGCAAAGACGTGACTTTTCAAGTTCTGCGGTTGTTTGAAGCGCTGCGAACAGTGTGCACACTGCAGTCGTGCTTTCTGATTACACTCGTAGCGTAGATGTGCGCTCAGATTATGTTTAGTCTTGTAGCCACGCAGGCAAACGTCACAAACGTGCAAGTCGGGTGAGTTACTGATACAATCTGTAAAATATATGTATCTTAGGTTGTTATCACTGTCTGCAATACAGAGGTCTTTTATCGGGCTATCTCTGTACGCTGGAAGCCTGGTACCAACAGTGGTGCTAGTTACACCAAAATCCACGTGGAACTCTAGGTGACAACAGGCCAATCAAGTGGTCCAGTTGACGTTTGACAGCTGACGTCTTGTCACCATAATGACGTACATTTGGTGCGCACATGCGTAGAGCGTGCGCAGAGGCCCACTGGCCTTCTGTCATCTAGCGTTACGCACGAATTTTGGTGGAACTAGCAGAACTGTTGATACCAGCTGAAATAGCTTCGATATAAGACCTCTCCTATTCTAGCCCGTGATATTTATATATTTTTTAATTTTATGGTTTTTAAATTCAAATTCATCACGTATTTGTATAATCAGTATTAAACACAATCTTCGTATGGTACCGTACCATTTATCCCTCGTTTCCCAATGGTTGCTATCAGATCTTGCATAGTAAGGTCTGGTAGAGGATCGTCAGGATCATCGTGGTATTCAATATCAATCTCACCGGTTTCAAAATCTGTAAACACACATTTTTATTTATAGTAATAATAATATGGTTTATTGTCAATTATTCGGTTTTACACTGTAAAATATTTGACAAGTCAATGATATAATATTAGAAGATAATTATAATTATAATTAATTATTATTGGAATGATATTCATATTGTAGGTTTCTATAATATTTACTGAAGTAAATTTACCTGGACACTCTTGCTTGATCCGAAAACTGTCAATATCTGAATACATCATTTGGTTTGATAGTTCCATAACGAATCTACAATGGAACTGGGCGCTCTTGAAGACTCCCAGATTGGCTGCGGCTCCCTATTAAACATTATCATTATTAGTTATAGGTACCGTACAATATTGGGCCGATTGGTGTCCGGCAACAATATTCTGAATAGAGCGTTTACAAGCGGAACAAATTTGAAAATGAAAGGATGTAATCAAGAGAAAAAATCAGATGTGTTGAAAAGAATACGTTTTAATATTCGAAAAGATCTTTACTACAAACTCAATGTCTACACCACGGTATTTATTAACAATCCAACGCTGAACGACACAAAAAAATCCTCACGATCTAAAAAGGGTACTCCAACTAGCATAACCCTACAACAGACCTAGACAAGTCTTACATAATTTTGATCAAAATTACCTTTCATGGTATAAACGCACAAAGGGGAAATATTAACTACTCGCTTACCTATAAACGCAACTTGTTTTACTGTGTTGACTAGTTTTTTATTAATTACTTTTCTCATTACGATGCTATAGATCAGGTATTGAGGTATTTATCAGGTTTAGGGGCACAGTGTGGAATTTAAGATGAGGAAGCTTATACAAAATAAATCCAAGTTTCATGACCATTCACATACCGGTATTAAATATAAAAAAATCGTTCCAGGCAGTTAAACGAGGTTATGTACGTCCTAGGCCTCGTCTCACTATCATGTCAGTACTCGGCCTCTATCTCCGACCTCGCACTTTTGGATAATATAGTACTATATACTCTAAGTAATATTATTGCATACCGTTTACAATCATATTAGGCTTGTAAACTGTCTGGACTAGCCTAAATGTGTCAACTTTGAAGTTGACAGCTACACCACCTGTCAGCACAACAACATCAACCACCTGTAGACCAAAGAGCCTGTGATTGGCAAAACTTTATACAATAACAATAAGCTCTTTGGATGACAACACTACAAACTAAATGGCGCTATATTATACCAAATGCTAGCCACTCGACCACTCGTCTCAGTCATCCATGGAATACATCTGTAATGACAGGCCGATTTTAACTAGCCATCAATTATCAATATCTTAACTCGAAATAGTGATCAATAGAAATATCAATTTATTGATGTGGTGCCCAAGTTACTAAAGTGGGGCATGTAACATTAGTGATTGATAACACATTATATTATTTTATGATAATCAGTTAAAAATATAAATAAATAATAACAATAATAATATTCATTTGTATCTGTGTTACTTTTGTAAATCAAATAGTGCAGTTGATCAAGGATTTATATATCATGTCTAATATAATATTGAGATATGAGAATACTTAATTACAATGAAGGTGGCAATTAATTAGCTCCACATACATGCTAAAAACTGCAGATAATAATAAATCAAAAGAAAAACAATGTTTTTTTGTATTGTAAGTCTTTATTTGATCACTATTTGTATATAATAAAATATAATATAATAATAATATAATGGTAAATATACAATGATGGCACTTTCAATAGGTTTCACTATCGAAAGTGGTCTTCTACCCAACCTTTTTATTAGTAACAATAATAATAAAAATAATAATACAAATTAACAATGATTACGAGGAATATAATAATGTTATAAGACTAATGGTAACAAAATTGAGGTGAATATGATAATAAGGAGCTTGATGTTTTCAGTAGAATAATAAAAAAAAATGTAATGACGAGTGTTAGGGGGTCTAAGAATGTGATATTATGAGGGAGGAATTCGTTGAGAAAATACAATGACTTATCGATGAGGAACAATTTGAGGGAAAATTTGAAAGCAGGATACGTGGGCAACAACTTGTGAAAAGTGATTCAATTGAAATGATTACATACCGGTAGTAGCCCAAGTCTAAACACAACGTTCACATTAAATCATTTTAAAGGTTCGAGAAATTGCGTAACAGTCGACATAATTTTTTCATCACGAGAATTTTCTCCATAAATAATATTTTCATCCAAGACAATACATGTACCCATGAAAGAAGACGGTCATCTACCAACAAAATAATACTAAAACCTTTGGCAATTACATAATCTTGCTGCAGCTTTAGGCATGCTTTTGAAAGATGCAGTTTCATTCCTTTTTGTAAACCATCTTCAGAAAAATCATACCAACCTTTAAATATTTCAGCTACAGTATACAAATATGGAGTTGATATTTGTGTTTGTTAACTTGGTAGAACACCTTCTTTCATGAACACACGCACAGTTGGCAATGAGTTCCAATGAGTTTTTGAGTACGGTACATTGTTTGCTGAAGGACTCCACCAACAGCTAGATTATTTGTGGATTCACAAATTATAAAAGTAATTCGACTCCTTTATTTAATAAGTTCATTTTAATCAAGTTCAATCAATCAAGTTTTAATCAAGTTTCATGTTTGTTTATATTCCTAATTTATTAATACGATAAACTTTTTACTGGAATATAAAAATTCTGCTGCCAATATGTAGTTGCCACAACAGTATTTATTAATTTCATTGGAATTTAAAATTAAAATGAAATGGTATCACAATATTCAAAAAGGTTAATTGAAACTAATAAAAAATCAATGAAAAAATTAATCGAATGAATCAATCAAGAGATGCCTGAAGAGCGAATACCGTAATAAAGCATACTCGGTTGTGACATGGGTCTGGGCGTCCAACCTTACCTGAAACCTAACCACATTCCATTGAAAAGTACCCCGAATCCCATGTTACACGACCGAGTATCTTTATTCCGGTATTCGCTCTTCAGCATCCCCATCAAGAATCAATGAACTCGCATTAATTAGTTTTTGTCGTTCATTTTTTCTTTATGTATCTTTGATATGTGCGACATCAGAGACCATCTGCGTTTGGCGCAGTACGTGCAATTCGGGCACTGGAATGTGGGCGATTTACCACACTCGTAAGTGACGTGTCGATTCAGATCATTTTTAGTGCGGTAGATACGCTTGCAGTTCGAGCAATGGAATTGGGGATTCACACCACATCTGTATTTCACGTGTTTCACTAGTTCAGGCTTCTTCAGGAAACTTCTGTCACATACCTGGCAAGGCCAGGGCTTTTGTTCGTGTTGTTTGATAACATAGCCTGTATCTGGAATGTTAGAAACATTTGTGTGGTTTGATGACATAGCCAGTATCTAGAACATTAGAAAGATTAAGAACACTATACAACCAACATTTGCTGCTGCATGCAGAAAGATTACCTATCTGCTTTGGCAAAATTTGTTGAATTTTTTTAATCGCTGCTTGGAACTAGAATTAACTACAATTGATTAAGGTTTTTTCAATACTGGGAATGTCATTTGACAGGTATTGTAATGTCACATTAACATTTTATATCAAGTTTAAAACTCAAACAGTATATTTTTGTCATAAACCTCACAATAAAATTTTCATGAACTAAAAAAAAAATTACAATTGTATCTGGACATGTCCGTAGAAGCACTCTGGTATTAGCAAGCAAACAAATTCGATTACGCTATGATGTTATTGATATTTACAGTCAAATGTACACGAGTACTTTTTCAATGGTCAAGCTATCAAATTGAACATCGAAAACTTACGTTTCCTAGACTGCTTCAAATGTGTATTCATGTGATACTTCGTTTTAGCCATGTATGTACAATCAGCATGGGGACATGCGATCGTCTTCTGTTTGCCACACGTGGCACGCAAATGTCCCTTCAAGTTCTCCAATGACTTGAAAGACTTATTGCAGCGATGACATACGTACTTCACTGAGGTGGATTCCATGACCTCAGGGTCTGCAAGGTCAAACAAGCTCAGAATTATTGATGATAATCATTTGATCAACTACCCCAGCAATAGCTGGGTCTTTTATCGATTGATATGATTTCAATTTCCAATAGGTTACTCCAAACTGTTTAGTGTTTACATATTGCAATTGGGTTGTTAAATGTTCAATGAAGATTATTTTTGAATATAGATTGAAATGATTGAAAAATGTTGTGGTCTGAATCATGTTTTTTTTTATCCTCTGACAATCAATCAATTTGGATTTATTTCGTTCGGTCTTCAAACTGACCTTTTTAGATATCGCAGACAAATGACCGCCAAAAAGTAGTGTACCAAATGAATTAAAAAACAATTCCAATTTCCATGACTATCAATTAAAAATATCCGAATATACACAATTAGGCTTTACTAACTATCGGCTCTTATTATCACCTAACAATAATCTATTGAACGCAAGAGAAAATGATTCTTTTCAAATTATCCTGTAACTTATCCACGTACGTTTGTATCTGAGATGATCTCCTAGATCTTGTTTCGTGTGCCTAGTTATCGAACACAGAGCACACTGTAGGCCTACACGTATTCTTTTGGAACACGTATGATTCATTCGACCTTTTCGTGTCTTAACAAATCGACGGCAGTTGGGGCACTGGAAATCTAAACAGAGCTTGTTTGTTTCAGGACACCGGTGATTTTCGAAGCTTGTTTGCGTCTTCATAAAAGCATGACACTTGGGACACGGAAATACCGTTGACCGTTCAACCAACTCTATTCGACGTTGAGCCGTGGACTTGTCCGCAGAAGTAAGCAACTCTTTCGTATCTACAACAATAAAACATTTTCCATTTCAGAGAACATGAGAGTTAATTTAACCAAAGATCAGTACAGTATTTTGATGATGACTTTCAAACGATATGGGATATCAAAATTTCAATACTATGGAGATGCAGAACTCTCTAATACTGTCAAAATAACGTGAAAAACATGACAAAAATAAGGTGAAGTGGAAGAAGAGAGGTGGTTGGAGCATAGAGAACGGTGGAGAGAACTCGTAAGAGAAGAAGAAGTCAATGAAGGGATGATGGTAATAGTGAGAAACAGAAAAATAGAAGCAAATCTCAGAGCTGGCATAAACCAAGACATACGAGGCCTGCCAAAAAAGTTGTGAAAACACCCCCGACCCAATTTACTTACCAAGCGTTACAGAGGGGATGATTTCCTTGGGTATATCTGTGGTAACAGGATCACTGATATCTACAGGCTCCATCTTTATAACTGTCTGGACAGAATCTGTAACAAATGTATGGAAGGCAGCACTTTATTTATATCCTTGATACTCAACCATAGAACAGGTTACGCTTCACACTTCCAGTAATGAGGGTTCACTGTATAACTATTTCAGTCTAAAGAGCACAACTCACTTTGGTTTTTCCGTTCCTTTCGTGGCCCCTTACTAATCGTTGCACAGATTTTACATCCGGACTGCATCGGCGTTTTACCACACTCGATGTCCGCGTGCCGCTGCAGCTGTTCTCGAGTCTGATAGCTCTTAGGACAGTCGGGACACGGGTGTTTGTCCCGAGGACCCTCCGTCATCATGACATCCGGCTGGCACGTCCCCAGACGAGGAATGCGATGCAGACACCGACCGTACACGGGCTGAGTGTCTGGAACAGGTTTGATACGTTTTAGATTTACAGTAAAACATCGTTAATTCAAAACTCGAGGGAGTACCCTAAAAAATAAGACATAATTCTTATCCCGATATTTTCTTCTCTTATAATAACTTACGATGGTTCTTGATGTGTCTCGTCAAATGACCAGGACGCGTTGTGCGATATAAACACTTGTCGCATTTCAACGGCGGCAATTTACCACACGACTCAAGGTGTCGCTTCAGTCCAGCCTTGTCTGCGTAGTTTCGAAAACAGGTGGCGCAGTGGAACCGAGAAGGAAATAGCAACGATGTGTCGGCAACGGGGTTGGTAGACGGGTCTGTATGCATCCAAGGTTCCTCGGGGTCTAGAACATGAAGAGAATACAGTTACATTTTTAAAAAAATATCTTGGGTTCAACAACACACTGTACTGGATCTTTTCGTGTCGGTGAATGATATGTGAGATGACGGGATGATGAGATGGAAGATTATTTCATTATGTGTTTTTTGATAATGGGAAGGAGTCGCTCATGGACTGTTGTTGGGGAACCATCCCAGTATTGACCTGAACGATAGAGGGAAACCAAGTAAAACCCTGTCAGAATGGTCGACAATGGCAGAAACCGGTCCCCGGTCTCCTGAAAAACGGTTCAGGCTGCTAGCCACTCGAAAACCATCTCAGTGATACAGTTGCAGATACAGATGATACATACAGTGCAAGTCAAATTACTTTACAATGTCAAGTCTTGAATTCAACGAGAGGAATGAAAACAATGCTACAGGGGTTATTCAATGTTTAAACCTGATAGCTAATCAATCCAATTCATTTGGTTAGGTTTCAAAATTTTCCACAAAAATGCCATCTACATAATACTTACGCACAGCAAAAAAGTGACTTTTCAAGTTCTGCGGTTGCTTGAAGCGCTGGGGACAGTGTGCACACTGCAGTGGTGCGTTCTGATTACACTCGTCACGCAGATGTTCTCTCAGATTATATTTACTCTTGTAACCGCGCAGGCAAATGTCACAAACGTACAAATCAGGCGAGTTACTGATACAATCTGTAAAACATAAGTAGGTCTGCTATAGGTTTAAATATTTTGTTATAATGATTTCTACACCATAACTTGGATTACATTACTTTCGAGCGCAAAATTTTAAAAAACGACAATTCAATTTCTAAAAAATTGATCAGCATACAGTGAAACCTTTAAGCATCGTTAGGGAACGACGCTTAAAGGTTTCACTGTATGCTGATCAATTTTTTAGAAATTGAATTGTCGGTTTTTGAAATTTTGCGCTCGAAAGTAATGTAATCCAAGTTTTGCTGCTTGTAGGCCTATCAGCATTTTTTCTCACCCCACTCCCATATAAACAATATTAGAATTTGGTGAATAGATCGTTTTCCTGCATGAATGGTTCTATTTACCTGTTTCCTTGAAAAATGACGGATAGAGGTTTCACTGCATATCAAAATTTTTAAATAATAATATAGATAATAAATTAATACCGGTAATATAAAATCAGATATATTACAAATTAATATGATCACAATTCACAACACACAATGGTACCAGGAAATTGAACCTACCTAGCTCATAGGGACGATCACAGCTGTGTGTCGTTTACCTGACTGATACGCTTGAGTATAGAAGCATATTATTTTTGTCATTTACAATTTTTCGATTGACATTAACCTTTGAACTTTGATAACGATTTATCAAATATTGATGATTCCAATATATTGAAGTCCTAAAATATTGTAACGATTGTAAAATAATACTGAATACAGTACCATTTTTCTCTCTTTTCCCAATGGTTGCTATCAGATCTTGCATGGTAAGGCCCGGCAGAGGATCGTCAGGATCATCGTGATAGTCAACACTGATCTCGTCGGTTTCCAAATCTGAAATCACACATTTTTATGAATATCGATGGTGGAAAGGCAGAATGTCGTACGTGCCATTGTGAATATTTTTCACAGGAAGTTGAAAACGTTTAATACATTTAAACTTGAAGATATAATTCTCGAAATTTTTGGTTGATATCCCTACATACGATTACAGATCGTCACAAATTTTCATGAAAATTCATAAAGTTTTCATGAACTTTTGGCGAATGTTGTATTTTGATTGGGAAATTGCACAGCATCATTTGGTGCTTACGACGATTTGGTGCTTAATTTTAATTGGAAAATTGCATAGCATATTTGGCGCTTACGACAAAATCTACAGAAGGGAACCGCACACCTTGTTGCTTACTACAAAATATATTGATGACCACGCCTAATGTATTGACGTGTCACAACACAGCATGCATGCAGCGCTTTTTAGCGGTCTGCATGGTACTACAGGTGTTAGGCCTACTGGTGAGGGGTTAGCAGAGACTGGCGGCAACATAGTGGGGGTCAGTTTTATTTCAGCATTGCGTTACACTTCTTGGTAGTACATCTTTCGCCAATGCTGCTGTGACGTCGTTTCGTTCACAGTTCAGTGTATAGTAATCTGAGCAAACTGGACTCATTTTTGTTCTCATGAATGGCACATCTCAGGAGTTATATTCAGTACACCAGCTGTCTACCGTGGTTGAAATCATTATTTCATCAACATATTTCAAGTTTCATTGACAAAAAATTATTGAAGTTCACGCACCTGGACATTCTTGCTTGATCCGAAAACTGCCAATGTCTGAATGCACCATTTCGTTCAATAGTTCCATAGCGATGCCGGCAAGTCGTATTTTAATGACGGGACCGGGTACTGTCTTTTATGTTTATTTATTTATTTATTCTTCATTTGATTATCACAATGTACCAATGAGATTTGTCATAAGCTGGCCATTGATTTTTTAACTTACCATACAAATTCTTTGGCTAGGCTAAAGCTATACTAGAATTAAAATAATTATATTCAATAATCAAATATACAATTTTAGGCCTATGCAATACGTCAGGTATATTATGTTCAGAGGCAAAATGTGCCTTTGAGATAAGAGATGATGATTAAACAACAATATAAGTTGTATGATAATTATCAATTATCGTTAAATAATAAATATCAACTATAAATAATCGTTGAATTCAATGACGGCAGTCAGAAGAGGTTATGTACGTAACATTGAAACGATACGCATTTATGATGGTCGTAGGCCTACGCCTAGTCTCATCTCGTCAACCTCTATCTTGGATTATTAGATACTAATACCGTGATCAAAATATTATTGTATTATTGCCTATCGTTCACACTAGTATACGCCTAGTATCTAGCCTATGTCTTATCTAGCCTGGCGCACTTTCATTGTTGTCACATGAATTCGAAACAACAACACGAAGACCTGTTGCTTTAGCTGTCAGTGTCATCGGAGTGTCATGATCAGCTGTTTGGAGTTTGGTATGGGGTAACCTAGTTCCTACAATGTTTTGCTAAACCATGAAGTCAAAGTGACAGAAAACCCGAATCGAATAAAAATTTAATTAAAAATAGTTTCAATACATTTCGATGAAAAATGTTCCCGACCCATAACCCATGATCATGAACCTTTTTGAAATATTTAAAAAGTAAACAAAGAAGCAGTGTGGGTGGGCACCGAACTGGCTATGTATATGCTACACAGTTTTAAAATTGTTGCAATTTCAGAATGGTTTATATTTTTGTCACCGCCTCGTCCGGAGTTTTCCTTATAACGCATTTACATTATACATAATGTAATATAATCTCATATAATACCATAAAATGTTGAAACTATCATAATGATTAAAATTATCAGTCCAGAGTCACGCAATTCAAATTTATTTATCTCACATTCACTGCATTCTCTTCGCTTGTTTCTCAATAATTTCATCAACTATCATAATAGAGCAGCTCTGTTTCAATGATTTCCAGCCATCGGTTTCGATTACATCTTTCATGTTGCTGCAATAGAAAACAACATAAGGTATATGGGGAGGGAGATAGAGAGATAAAGAGGGAGCGATAGAGAGAGAGAGAGAGAGAGAGAGAGAGAGAGAGAGAGAGAGAGAACATTCAATCTCACCTCTCAATGAAGTTGACACATTTCTCCTTGAGCTGATCGGCGCGATGCAGATCTGCAAGGCGTAATACACGAGCAGAGTTCTCGATGGTAAGGTTGGCCACGAGCGATTCTTCACACATCTCGTGTAACCTTTCTAAGCCATACTAGACCAAAAATACAAAATCAATAAGGTCAAAATTAATAATCAAGAAATTACACTTGAATATAGTATATTTGAGTATTTATATATTCATATTGGCTTTAACGACGCACTCTACTGATGACTACGATCTACTGGCATCGGTGGATGATGTATGAGATGATGGGATAATGAATTAAAATGTTATTTTATTGGGTGTTTTTGGATATTGGAAAGGAGTCGGTCTCGGCCTGTTGTTAAGAATAAGGAACCATCCTAGTTTATTGACTTGACCTGAACAACAGAGGGAAACCCTATATAGACGAAACATCTCTTTCAGGATGGTCGACCATGGCGGGAATCGAAACCCGGTCTCCTTAATGTCGGTTCAATGGGCTAGCCACTCGACCAATTGTCTCAGAGTACCTTCGATAGTTTGTGGGGAAAAGGAACCGAAATAGTGCACATTTAACATTGATGGCATAGGGCTTTCAATGTCCCTTAAAGGAGATCACAACCCTGAAACTAGATTTTTCATTTCACCAATTTTAGAGTAAACTGCAGGAAATCATCATTTTAATTCTAATTTCAGAAGCTATAATCAATTTATCTGTCCTCGAGGACCCGGCCCTTTGTCAGAGTCGTGACTTACACATTACTCGATTCTGTTTATGTTTTTATTCAGAATCGGTAATGTCTATACGTCATGACTCATGGTCTCTGGCGGACAAAAATTTCTGAAATTCTGAAAATTCTGCAATTCTGCAATTCTGCAATTCTGAAATCGAAATAATGATTTCCAGTTTTCTCCCAAATAACATGAATAAATATCGTCATTATTCATTAAAATCTAGATTATGGGTTTGGACGTCCTTCAAGTAACATGGAAAAAATGAGTACAATTTTCAAAAATTCCCTTGTTCGTTGATATGAAGGGCGATAGTGCATGGTTTACCTTATTTGCAGCAACCAACAATTCCTGCGCATTCTCGTCAATTTTAACCACTTTATCTGAGTAGATGAAACTCAGCAACGCTTTCAACGCAGCTGACGACATGTCGACAATGTGCACACGGTTCGAACTATTCTCAGCGTAATCTTGACTGAACATTGCGGCAAATACCGGACTGCGTGCAGATAAAATCAACTTGTGGGCTTGCAATTCTTCGCCGTCGACAACTAGCGTCACGTCTGAGTGGGCGTGGTTAGTGAGTAGAGCGTTGAAATCTCGACCGAGATGAGAATCGCGAATCTGATACGTGGAGAGAACAAATTAGTTATAGAGAATATTGATTTGTATATTTATATAAATATATTTTTTTGTGTTAACATCGAAATTTGACATGAAGCCATTGTTTTCCTATAAAGGCAAAGGATTCAAGTTTTGGATCGTCTGAACGCGGGGCAACACAAGGGCGAATTACCCCCCGAAAAACACCCCAAAAAGATGTATAGAAAAAAAAAAAAATGTGTAGCATAAAATTTCCAATTTGTGTATAGTATATTTTGTATTCATTTAAACACGCCGTACACGATCAATATTACCCGTCAAATTGAAAGCCGTCAATATTGATGATTAATAGAGCATGTTTTATGTACAATATAATATGTTATCGGTGTTTTCCGGATAATGCCGCTTATCAGGATAAAATGGCCGTGGAAATGGATAATTACATAATACCAACCTTGAGTGGCTCGTCGCTGAGTTCGGTCAGAGTTACTGAGCAACGTATTGTCATCACATCGCCTGGAAGACACTTGTTCTGAGGGTTCACTAGCGTAGTCCTTCTCAGGAACTTCTTCCAACCCCGTGTACTTCTGTACTCGATAGGTCTATTGAATTCTGAAAATGGAGTGACAAGAATGGCTGGTTTCAAACTTATAATTAATGTTCAATATAGTACGTAGGCCTACTAAATTTCTTGGGAGTGCTGTCCGTAGCTGGAATAATCTACCTATCCAGTCATTCATGCAGGCATTTTCCGGGCGTAAGCGAATTCAAGTTAAAAAACATACTCTTCAGCCACCAGAGGCCCACATTATGATAATGTATGAACTAATCATAAATAATGTAATTTTCTTTAAAGTTGAAAAATAAATTATAATTTCTAAAAAATGGTAGTGCATTTGTTTTTGCGCCTGAAAGCACCTGACGACAAGTCACGAATATTGATTGAAAATCTTCTGATGGTAAATTTATAATTTTGTCTTACTTTCGATATACCCTATTGGATTTTGTTCAGTGCTCTATTCTTTACTAATTATATCTTTTTATCATATTTGAATTTTTAGATTAAGGCCTTTATTTTTCTCTTGATTTCCTTGATTTTTCACCACATGCTTTTCTCAAATGACACATGATTTTTTCACGACTCAATTCTGTCACGACGAATATACGTACCAATCTGAATAATAAATTCACTTTTAAAGTGAAACTAAAACTAGATTCTTACTAACGACGATACTAGTTTCCCCAATTTTAGGGAAAACTAGGAATCATCATCTCGATTTCAGAAATTAAAATACGTTTTTGTCTTCCAGAAACCATGAGTCATGACGTCGGCATTGCCGAATCTGTATAGAAACGTGAACAGAATCGAGTATAATGTCTACGTAACGACTCAGAGAAAGGGTCGGTTCCTGGCGGAAAATCAATTATTCATAGTTTCTGAAATTGAGACAATGATTTCTAGTTTTCTCTAAAATAAGAGAAATAAATATCATCATTATTCAAACAAATGTAGTTTCAGATTTGTGATTTCCTCCTTACCTTTTATGAAACCGTTCTTCATAACCGAGCTCACGATACAAATCCTGAATCTAGCATCTGCTGGACATTTATTGTATTTTCCAGGTTTCAAATAAATTGAAACATATTCACCAAATTCTTCATTTCTACCAGCCGGATACAAACGTATAATCCATTCGTTAATTTTTCTGTTATTCATCTCCCCAAAATTAATCGACTGTTCAATATACTGGCCACATGTTTTACCATGATGCGAGTAATTCTGTAATGTCCATATACTTGTACTCGATACCTTCGTTACGTTCATTTTAGATTGTACATCGATTTCAGTGTCGTCAGGAGTGATCATATCCATATGTTCTGCCATGATAGGAAAATATCGATTTACATTACTAAAAGCTTGGCAATGAACATATATTGACACTATCAGAATAATTGTATGACAGGCAATAAAGACGGTTTATTTGATGGTTATGAATTAGAATTTCCATAGAAATTTCCAATTTTTATCTTCATACCGTAGTGTTATTATAATAACTGTTACTTAGCATTGGTGTGAATTGTTATTCTAAATCACAACAATACAATTTTAACAACAATTTTAACAATACAATTCTTAAATGATTGTTAATTTTTATCGTTTTCTATAATATGATACTGTAGAGTGTGTAGATGGTCAAAATCGTCCTGTTCTCTATTTTTCGTTTTTTCTTCTCATCTGATTCCTCTTTTCCCCTCTTTTCGAGATCGACTGTGTGACCACATGAATTGAAAACGTTCAATAAAATGAAAATGTAGATGTTTTGGATGATTGCGCTCAAGGATAAATGATTGAGAACAGGAAAATCACTCACCTAATTCATGCTTGTCCATTTACATATAATAACATAATACATTGATTCTTTTTATCTAATACATTTATTCTGTAAATCACAAAATAAAGTATACAACAAAATTATAATTCATCTGTGATAGAATCAACACAACAAATATTTGAATTTGACCGTCAAAGACACAATTTCACATAATGGCTGCCTGTAACATCACACACACAGACATATAATATATATAGCGTATATATATATATATATATATATATATATATATATATATGGTATGATTTAAAATTGTTCAAAAATCGCGACATCCCCCGGGACTTGAACCTGGATCTCCAGGTAATAGGTAGCGTGTCAGACCGGCAATCTGGATATCCAGGTTCGAGTCCCGGAGGTCGCGATTTTTGAACAGTTTTAAATCATGCCATTATAATAACCTACTGGTGGTTATCGGAAAGATATATATATATATATATATATATATATATATATATATATAAAATGTCAATTTACCCCGATTTAGTTACGTTATAACTTATAATTGGCCAGATTTAAATCAAACGCTTGATATAACCCACAAACAATGCACTTCAATCAAGCTTGAGTTTATATCTCTCCAACACTAATATAACACTTCCGATTGTTGTAAATGCAGTTCTACAAATTACGTAAGAAGTAAGCACGAGTAGCCCCAGTACGAGTACGAGCATCGCAATTGTATCGAGCGACCAGTACCGATACCAGGGCATGTCGGCTCCGGTGACTCGAAGATGCTGGGCTCCTTTGTGACGTAGGAGATACTCGGTCCAGTATAATGCTCGGTCCAGTGGAGACTGTGGCTGGTCAGAGTAGAGTCGTGATAATCGCTTTGCGTTTTCACGATAACTGGATAGAAAGAACGTGATTGTAATTAGGGAAATGTTTTTGTTACTTTATGGTTTATAAATAATTGTGTGGGATATGAATCTGGTAGATCAAGTGATTTGTGAAGATTGTGAAAAGTTTATTATAGATCCGACAACAGAGATTGAATTTCACGAATGAAAACAAATTATTATTGTTATTTTGTGTACTTGCTCTACAGGAAAATAAATAAATCAACGATTTTTAAAATTTTCCCATACCAGAATAGAACTATAGAGCTATTTGACCAAATTGTTCAAGGCACTTTTGAGAATTCAGTTGGTAATTTCAAAAAATGTGTCAATAATTCAGCGGAAAATTAAAAAATGTGAACGGAAATACAACAATTATGAACATAATCACACATTTTACATCTGTCAGACCAGCCACTTTGACGAAATAACGTATATTATTGTCTATAGCATTTTCTGATTTATTGTCTCTTCAAATGAGCAACAGGTACTGTCAACATCACCATCAGGATGAAAAGTATTTAGCTCAGAAATTCGCAGAAATATAATTTTTAGTTTTCATTTCATACGAATGTATCCAACAACGCCAGCAATGCATATAAATAGTTTCCATATCAATCAATATAATAATTCCTACCGTGAGTTATCAAGTATTGTCTTGATTGGCTCTAAGAACGTCTCCGTATTCAAAGCCATGAAGTTTAGCTTCTCACCAATACCACGTGCTACTATCTTCTCCGCGTGGTGGTGTTGGTCTCCGAAGAAGGGTATCGCTAGTATCGGTACCCCGTGATAAACGGCTTCATGGAGACTTAGAAGTCCAGCATGACCGATGAATAGACGCACTTTCGGATGACCTGGAACAATTGAGGAATAATGAAAATTAATTATAGGACATGAGCTGCTAACAAAATGAGTGTAGACTTCAAAGTAGGAGGGGACATTTGTAAGCACTATACCGACAATGTTAAATGTGCGCTTTTTCGGTTCCTGTTATTCACAAACTATGAAAGTTTACGCACAACATTTTCACAGACCTCTCTACACATGCACTCGAAGAAAAATAAGAAAATATTTTTTGTTTGGTTTTAAACAATGTCTGAAAAATACTAAATTTTTATGCATACAATAATTTTTATTCTCAATGTCTACAATTTTACACAAGTATGGCATACTATACTTATATCTACATATGGTAAGAATATGAAGTGATTATCTTCGATAGTTCAGAGAATCAGGTACCGAAAATTGAAAAAATAATATTGTGAAATAACTGTATTTTTGAAAAAGTAATAGTACAAAAGTGAATCGCACTGGTATTTGGGAAGTGGGCCTACAAAGGCTGAATGAAAAAAACGATATAATTGAATCCACTTTAAAAAATTTGATGATTCTTGCAGCATCCAATTAATAAAACATTACACTATGAATCTGAAAGAAAAATAAAATCAAAATGATGAAAAAATACTTTCAATGTTGTCTCTCGGGTTGGGTTCTCTTAATTCTAAATATTTATCATATGGACGTTGAAAGTGAAATGGAATTGAAAATTCCCTTTGTTTTCTGAAATGTGTCCTACATGTAGGCCTATAGGTATAGTATTCTATAAAGACTCTGCGACATCCATTCTTTGATATAAATTTGATTTTAACAAATGAATAACTGACCTAGAATGTCATTCTGAGGTAACCACTTCTCGACTCGTACATTGGCTGGTAATTCTGGTAAAACGTCGGACTCAAACTTCCAAACAACCCGTTGTGGTAATTGTTTGAAAGCGTTGATGATTTGGTTGACTTTATAGGCGCCCAACTGGTCGCTTCTTACATTAGTGCCAAGACTGAAGAAAATGGCTCCGTGGGTTGCTTCGTCCAAAAACTTTCGAAGTCCCTGAAAGTAGTACATTTATAAAATATTTAAATGTATCCTAGAAGAACAAAATCTTTTCAACGTAATATGTGATTATCCATCGACAATGTTCAAACGATTCCACCTTCCATCCTTGGCCTCACTTGGGGAAGAATGATTTTGTATCAAGTTTCGAAGTTGATAATAAGTAAGTTTTTTCAAGAAGCAAAAAAATTATTACAACGAAACACAATATTTCGGAAAGTGCTTCTTGTCTTCATCCTTGCTATCATCAGATAGAAACATTTGAAGTATATCTAAAATCAAATTGAATTGAATTGAATTGATTATTCAATTTTCGAATTGAAGTTCAATTAAATATGTTTTACACTTTCTTACCTCATCAAAAAGCTTCGACCTATATTTTAATAATTTTTATTAATCTTCTAATTATACTTAAATTATTTCCAGTCATTATTTTAAAATCGCATTACCGATTCTGTATAGAAACATAAACAGAACTGAGTAATGGCTACGTCACTATTCAGAAAAAGGACCGGGTCCTGGAGTACAAATAAATCAATTATAATTTCTGAAAATGTTATGAAGATATCTAGTTTTCTCTAAAAGTACACACATGAATATCGTCATTATTCGTTAAAATCTAGTTCCAGGGTTGTTATTTCCATTAAGTCCCGTCATTACCAAGTCCAATAGCCTTTATCTGAGAGTTATTGGAAACAAATAGCACGGGTAACCATGGTGATAACAACTTCCAACTGCCAGTTAGAGCTACTCCCACGTTGGTAATACCATGCCTAAGAAAAATAAAAATAATTGTCTCTATATATATACCTTAGGTAATGGCTTCGCCGGTTTAGTATGCATCCCACCAACTGGTATCATCGAGGGCACAAAAGGTCTCGGATAATCCACGCTATCATGAGTATTCACAAATACAATATCAATATGTCTTCCAATATCCTCTACTGATGGCAAATCCTCGCCAAAATACTCTTTAGCCAAACGATTCATCAACGGTAAATGGAAAACACGATAATAAACCTTCGAATTCAGATGCACAATCATGTTCAATAGTCTCTCGTAAAAAGACATCACATCACTAACTGGAGAAATAGAATGAGGTATATACGACGGTATCTCTGGATTACCTAACAAATCATTAACGTGAGGGTCCACACCGTATGGAACTATACTTATAACAGGAGGATAATTAAATTTATGTACAAATCCCAAAATACATTCTCCAAAAGTCATGTCGACAATTATTAAATCGAATACCTCAGTAGAATTAATCAGCACTTTTGTAGCGTTTGATGACATTGACATTTTAACAACAGTCTCCACTGAATTTATGAAATTAAAAGTACACAATAATGATTGAATAGTGTTGGATTTGATCAATGATGGGTAGTTGAAGATTTCTTCTGATGAGTTGAAGATGTCTTCCAGTAGAATGTCGTGGCGGTTGGGTCCTGGGTTCTTGGCCGGGAAGGGGCTGAGGACGGTGAGATGGTGTCCCTGGGATTCGAGGGCGTCCAGAAGGGGACTGCTCCAGAAATAGTGGCTCTTGAACGGTGGAGCGAAGAGAGCGAGAATGTTAGCTGGGTGAGATCCTTGGATGACAGTAACGATGAGCAGAATGGAAATGTAGATGTTCATTCTTTTAGTCGGTTATATCTGAAATGTGAACACAAAATTAATTGGAACAAGAATCACAGATTGCTGATTAGCTGTTAAGAAGAACTTCTTGCACTTAAATAAATGAGCTGAAGAAGTTCACGTTATGCTTTTCCCAATGTCCCAAAATCTCCCATTGTTATGAGCAAAATTTGCTCAATTAAAACAAACCTGATGTTTGTTTTACTTATCTCAAGACTGATTAATATTATTTGAGGAATAAATTTCCGGTGGGCCTGGAGTCGATTATGAATCGAATTTAACAAATATTCATATCTGTATCAACTTTATTATTAAGGTTTCTAAAATAATCATTGTATTGGAGAAAGGCACATACTGTTGTAAAAAATGGACGACAATGTCCCCGAAATTGTATTATCCAATCACAATTTATTTATTAGTTTGTGAGGCTCCCTAATTATTTAGTTATCATGATTTCCCTATAGACTCCTTTTAACTGTTCTAATGAGTCTAAAACAAAATGTAACATGGATCATTTTGTTCTCCAATCACAACTCCAGTATTAGTTGATTCGATTGCCACCCTTTTTGCTATGTTAACCTGATAAACTTGGTATTTCCCTACACAACAATGTATTTTGAAAATGTCAATTTTATATCAACTTGATATATTTATATATGTTATAGATTTTAAAAATTTATATCGATCGAACTGTTCAGGAAACCTACATAAATAAATAAATTATTACCTGTCAGTTGCGAAGAATACATCTGAGAATGATTTCGTTTTCTCAAAATCATCGCCAACTTTCGTTCTCACAAACACAGTTTCGCCCGTTGTACAATATTCGCTCCGTGAAACTGAATATAATAGAGACACAGTCTATTCTTCTTCATAAGACTTTTCTAGAGAAATGAATGAAAAGAAGAAACAGGCCTCCTATTTATACACTCCTATCGAGAAATTTTGAATATCCCGATCGACCGTCTTATCTATGCTTTTACATTGTAAACGACACGTTTCGAGGACAATGTCAGTCAAAACATTTGCACAGAATATGAGCAGTTTATTCAACAATACATTTTGTCATGGCTAGAACTCCAAACTTGATATTTATTCATCTTGTTTATAGTTTTTCTGTATTTACTTTTTATATTAAATTAAAGTATGCATTCTTTTAGTTATGGCGTACATTAGTATAATATATGTATAATAATATTGAACTTGAATGTAAGAAATGATTGTAAAGATTCCTTCTCAATGATTTTTGTATTTGTTTTACTCACGATCTACTCGATTGAAATAATAAAATACAGTAAATACTATTGTGCTTTACCCATGAAACGTAAATGTGATAATCACAATTAATTACCGTCAATTGTATACGCCCCTTCTGTTTCATATAGTCAAGGCTCTACCTTGGAAATCAAAGTCAAGTCTGGCGTGGGTCTGAGCCCAGCAAAAGACGTGGGTTTTTGTATGCATCTTACACTTATTCGTACCCCCAAATAACCTTACTGTTATTGAGCAATTAAGGTGGTTATGGAAAAAAATAATCAATAATTGGTCAAGTGTGATGATAGAATTGTACAATTACAATTATAATTTGAATTATGCTGTATACACTGGGAATGAAAACTTATAATACAAATTGTAATTGATGAATTAAAAAGTACATTTGAATTCAAATCATGATTATGATGTATACACAAGGGATGACAAAAATTCGTGGAACTTAAACTAGATTAATTTTACAATAATTCCACTAATAAAAATCGAGAAATTCAAATAACAACTACAGCAAGAGGTGAAAATTTATTTCTCATGGATAACCATATAGCATGTTTTTTACTGCTTAGCAATAAAAATTCAGAATATCTTAGCATTCATCACCAATAGTAAGTCTTGACATTATTGTGGATATATGACATTTAGTTTCCCTGCGATTCGTATTTACCTGACTAATAATATGCAGAATAGAATTGTTTGATGTTTATTTAGGCCTATGATGATTTGTATTGGCGTGTCTTTGTCATTGACACTAGAAGTTTGCCATGACGTCGATTTACTGAATATTTACCATAGTATGCGTATCGCCAAAACCTATCCAGTTATTGTGTGGCGTGCTCCCTATGTTTTCACAATCGAAAACTTATTTCTGACCAAAATTACTCCAGATGTCTACAATACTAAAGAAATAATAATGGATAATATCGATCTTCCGGTTCCTGGACGGTGACGTGGACCATTGGAGAACCTAAAGGACATCACAACCCTGAAACAAGAATTGAATGAATAATGACGATATTCATTTCCCTAATTTTAGAGAAAACTAGAAATCATTATCTCAATTTCAGAAATTATAATCAATTTGTTTGTACTCCAGAGACCATGCGTCATGACGTAGGCATTACCGATTCTCTCTAGAAATGAGTAATGTCTACGTCACGACTCAGAAAAAGGGCCAGGTCTAGGAGGACAAATGTATTAATTATAAATTCTGAAATTGAGATGATGATTTCCAGTTTCCTCTGATATTATTTAGGGAAATTAATATCGTCATTATTCTTTAATATCTAGTTTTAGGATTGTGATGCCCTTCAAAACTAGAACATTGCAACTGGGCAGTAAGATGGTCGATTGACGAACTAGAAACTAGAACATTGCAAAGGTTCAGAAATTGAATTTTCAAGGAGTGTATTAGGCGTGAGTAAAGTGGATTGAGTTGGGAGTAAAAAAAATACGGAGAGATGGATGTGGATGGAATCGGCTACAGAACGGAAAAAGAGGAACTGCGTTGGTACCTAGGAGGATTCAATATAGTTCTGTATTAAATCATGTTAAATCCTCCTAGGGTGTACGGACATATGAGAAAGATGGTAGTGAGCGAATACTAAGGTAAGAGTTTGACAGAAGAACATAATCGAAGACCTAATCAAACAAGGAGGAGGAGAGGAAGACCAAGGATAGAATGAGATTATGTGATAAGGTGGGATGTGGAAAAAAGAAGAGAATCGTGGAGGAGAGTGAAGGACGAAGAGTGGTTGGAGATGGGGAAGTATGGAGGTAGCTTGTGGAGAAAGTGGAACTTGATGAGGGTGAAGATGGCGAGGGGGCGTTGTGTCTGGCGAGCACATCAAGCTGCGAACCATTGCTCATGATTTTGGTATTATTCACCCCCTAACCCGATCATTATTCAAAATAAGATACGATTCTATTATTATCGTTCTCCCGATCAACCACGACGAAATAGCTCGTGATTTCATCCGCTAGAAAATCGCGACTTCAAGTCGCCTAGTGGTTTGTGTTTTTTGAATTCAAGACTGGCTTACGCGCCATTTCTGGTGGTTTCGATGCGAAACCACTAGCGACTTGAAATCGCTAGGATTCAAGACTTGGCCTCCAGGTTGGGGGGTGTTGAACACCATTATCTGGGGTCTCTTGGGTCTTTTAGACTCTTGAGGTCTTAGATGAGATCTTACCCGCTGATCAATCCTCTCGGCTCGCATCATCGTCCTCGTCTTCATCCTCTTCTTCGCTTTCTTCTTCCATCCCTCCTACTATTCGCATGCTTTCTGTTCTGCCCGCAATCGTTTCTCTTCCACATCTTCCCATAAACCTTCTATTCTCCTCATGCTTCCACTTGTATGGTCCCTCCATAAATCCATTTCGAAAATATTGCCGTATATTGAAATGAGTTATGACACTCTCCAAAAATTAAAAACATTGAAAATATCAAATTATCCATATTTTTTGCTTCTCAACACTTCAAAATGAATTAATGAATTCATATTTTTTCATAGAAACGTAGTTTGTTTACCAATACGTATTTTCTAACCACTTTCCAGTGATACTTTTAATTTTGTGACATTTGATTGGACGTTGGTTACTGGGTCAATCAAATAATTTTTTTAAACCATCAAATTAATAAACAGAGAACATTTTTTTTTCGATTTCATTTATTTTTCATTTCAGTATATTCATAAGCAATCGGACAGTACTGTTGCAGCATCAAAACTATCGGTTGGTCCGATCCTCTATGTATCGTTACGTCACCGCCTTGGAATGTGACAAGTGAATTCCACAGGTGGACAGCGTGGCTTGGCTCGATCTTGGCCATCGTATGACGGCTCTTCGCCTCGTCGTAAAACAACAAGTACTTGTACATGATCGGGTAGAACACCGTGGACGGGTGGACAGTGAAACCTCGACATGCCTTTTGACTCATCAGTTCGGTCTGAAAAAACATTTGTTTTCTTTTAATGCTGCTTAACGACCCCATCTACAGCTAGGTTATGCAGGGGTACGAATGCTAATGAAACGATTAAGTGATGATAGGTGAAAGGACGTTTACTAAAACCCATACCTTATGCAGGACTCGAACCCACGTCCAACAGCGACTTCAGTTTCTACCGCTAGCGATAGTTGACTGAGCCACAGGAGCGGCGAAAAACAATTTTAAAGACGGTATTTAATTATAAAATGTTCTTTACAAATTAATTAGAATTGAGCGAAAGATATCAACATTCTTGTGTTTGATTTACTCTAAATATAGGCCTACCAATGTCGGTAATGTCCGGATATATCACAAAAACGATTTATACTTATAATGCACTCATAATGTGATAATGTGTGCTTTATCATGCATATTTTTTTTCGGTATCATCATGTTTCAAATAAATGTTTGGTTTCAAATTGTTTAATTTATTCTAAACATTAGTTCATCAAATTCGTGTAAGTCAAATTGACTTGATATTTTATAATGTATTCATTCCAAGAATGTTTAAACTATCTTCGTCATTCATCCGTTTCTGCAGCTTTAATATGTCGTAATTAAGGAATATGTATCAATTAATTATTAGAATTAGTACCATACTAAGAATTAGTTTTAGTCAAATAAGACATCCATTAGCAATAGGAATAATACTTCTTCTTCAAACTCTAGTTGTTTCCCATATATATTTTTAACGTTATCTCATTTATGTTGTTGTAGGCCTATAGGATTAATTTTATGGCCTATTTCTATGATAAAACACATACCATTGTTATCTTGGGATAACACCGACAGTGACCTAATCAAATAATAGGAACACATTGGTTCATCAGCAAACATTACGAAACTAAACAAACATATTATTCAATTTTCTCGTAATGTTAGTGATTATTCAAGATTCTCTCTCTTATTCTCTCTCTTTTTTTTTCTCTCTCTCTCTCTCTCTCTCTCTCTACTCGGCTATAACGATTTTGTAGACGTATTCACGTCAATTTTTTTTCTCCTCATTGGTCCTCGAAAATAATTTCACACTGTATAACACTTTATGAGAATTCTAAAAAAAACAACGTGACAATAAACGATGTCTATCTATCTATTCTCTCCCTTAACCTTTGGCCAGAAGCCTTAAACACGTTTTCCTGATTATTTCACTCTCTGTGGCGTCATTTCTAGCATAACATTGTCAGAACAGTACTATATCCCAGCGTGTATGCAGTTACCTGATTGACACCGCAGTGTTCCTTAAGGATTCTAGTTATTAATCCTGGACCGTTGTGATTCCAGATTTCACCATTGAAATTAGTTCTCATTTCCTCCACACACTTATCAACTAGTGCTTTTCCAACACCACTAGTACTGAAGAAATGTCCAATTTGTATTGCAATCTATTGACATCAGGACCCCTATTCCTGAGATAAATGTTATGTGAGAAAAATCAGTGATAAAACTATCTCATATAATAATGACATATTTCATCTCATATTTTATGTGAGATACTCGTTTTCTCACTCATTTTGATTTTTCTCACATCTCATTTATCTGAGGAAACTATCTCATATAATAATAACATATTTCATCTCATATTTTATGTGATACTCGTTTTCTCACTCATTTTTATTTTCTCACATCTCATTTATCTCAGGAATAGGGGTCCTGTATAGGGACCAACGAAGAAAACGTTACAGCTTCAAGTAATTGACTTCTATTAAGAACAGATTTAATCATCAATCGATCATGATTTGACTTAATTTGAAAAACAATTGAAGTTTACGCAAAACACTTCTAGCATTGATGTATTGAATACATTCGATGCTAGTCAGGAAAATGTATGATTCTTATCAATTCTTCACATTATTATGACTAATAACAATTATTTTGTACACAAATTTTAACAAAAATATATTCGTGTCTGTCAAATAATTTTTCACACACTCGGATGCGAGTAAGTTATAGAACCAAAACTCAGAATCTATATTTAGATAATGAATTATGAGAATGGAGATCATAATATTCATTTTCATGGCTTAACTTCGATCTACAAAAATAAAAAATGCAATGAACATGAATGGTTCTGTGCTTAAACCAAGCAACTTTGTGTTTTTGTTCGCAACAATCTAAAATTTCACTAAAGTTAACCATCCCGGAAGCCAGCATGGAGGACTGGATGGCCCCTGGAAGCCAAACTCACCATCTTACCAAGACACGCCGCACACGATCAACTTTTACCCGTCAACATGTCAACTCAACATGTTGACAGCTAGTAGATAACTCGTATTTCTGATCTTGCCTATACACGCCGTCAACATATTGATGGCTGCCATCAACATGTTGCCGAGAATCGAACATGCTCTATTATCTCATCAATATTGACGGCTTTCAATGTTGACGGGTAATATTGATCGTGTACGGCGTGTTCAACATCCACCAAGCAGAAATGCAAAGAGCGTCAAAAATCCAAAAGAATGAATTATATTTTCGGATTTCCGCCGCCAAGGTGGTGTGGAGAGGAACGGGTCTGGAGAGGGGGAAAGGAAGCCGAAGCTCTATAATACCTCCTGACAATGAAGTCCAGATCCAGATAAGTTCCCCCAAACTTCCACAACACCAGAAACCTCAGCACGTCACTGGAATGCGACGCCGGGTATTTAGACGTCTTCATAACACCAGTCTTATAAAAAACCTCCAGTGGTGTACCCTCGAAGAAACTACTCATACTTTCATACCACACGTGCACATTAGGATGATCAAACACTTGTCGCACTAGTTCACTAGACCGCGCGACACTGCCATTGTCTAGCGGGCATGTATAAAACAAGTAAATGGAGGCGTGGGGATTTGTCCGAGCTGTTGATTCGATAGCGCATGCCTGTTGGGAGTTTAGTACCAGTGGAGGAAGGACACTACCACGAAATGTTTCATTTACAGCACAGCTGGTTTCTAAGAATATTATATTTTCCTCTCCGCGGATTGGTCTTTTATATTTTTGTTGTATAGGAATTTTGTTGGTTATATTCCCATCTTGTTTGATGTAGCCACTGGATTCTTTTAAATTATGTAATGATTTTGTTTCTTTGATATTCTCATAGTTTTGAGATACCGTGTAAATAATTAACATAATAATTGTTATTAATATACATCCTGTGAATATCCTGAGATGTATTGGTGGTTGCATTCTGTTATGACGTTTCATTTCAACATGTTTCTGTGAAAGAAACAAACATTTTTAATGGCGTTTAACAATCCCACTAACAGCTAGATTTATGGGAGTACGAATGAGCCGGTGATAGTGAAACAATGAAGTGATGATTGGTGAAAGGACGTTTACAAAAATTATATAATTGATAATTGCTATTGTTTTTTGATAAATATAGCTTCTGATTTCCCAGTTTTTTGATAAGTTACTTTTCCAAGTAACTTATATACTCTTTCAAGTAACTTTTGGATCTATTAGTTACTAATAATAATAATAATAATAATAATAATAATAATAATTTATTACCAGCGACTATACATGATACAGTATGGTAAATGTCAACATAAAAAAACAAGATATCGTTACAGTATAGATGCATAATAATTCTAGTCCAGAAATTGACGGTAGTCAAGGAAATCTTGTAACGAGTAAAATGAATGAACAAATAAAAATTTCTTCACATTGAACTTGAACAGAGTATTGCTCGTTATGGACTTAATATTAACAGGTAAGTTATTGTACAGACTAGACATAGAATAATGCGGACTTCTGGCGAACAACATTAGTCTGTGCTGCTCGACTCGCACATCGTCACGGCGCCTAGTGCCATGTTCGTGAACATTGCGGTTGCATTTGAAAAGGTGAAAGTTCTCTTTGACAAAAACAACTGACTGCAGGATGAGAATGCTTGGCAGGGGAAGTAACGAGTTGCTTTTGAAAAGGGGTCTGCAAGACGATCGATTCCGTGCATTCGAAAGTATTCTCACAGCTCTTTTTTGAAGCACAAACAGTCTTTGAGCTTGCGGCGAGTGCCCCCAGAAGGGAATCCCGTATTGTAAGTGAGAGCAAATGTGAGCGAAGTATACCATGCGTAGGACACCAGACGAAACAACGCGGCACAAACTTCTGAGCATGAAAATACCTTTCAGGACTTTTTTTACTGTTTCTTCAATGTGTATTGACCAATCCAACGTATCTGTTATCACAATGCCAAGAAATTTGGTGGTAGTTGACACCTGCACATTGGAGCCGTTTAAACGGATAAGCGGACTTGCAGTGCGCTTGTCTTGGTATGAATGAAATTGCATGCAAGTGGTTTTAGACACGTTTAATAAAAGCCTATTTGTGGTACACCATAGTTGCATAAGAGATGTGGCTTTGTTAGCTATAACTGTGGCATCATCAATAGTCGGCGCAGAAACAATGTGATTTGTGTCGTAAGAGAACAATATGACCATCCTTGCACACAGCCGGCAGGTCGTTTATGTATAGCAGGAACAAAAGCGGTCCTAAAATTGATCCCTGAGGCACTCCAACCGTTATCTTGGCTGACGCAGATTTGAAGTTCAAATTTATGCCCGATTCACTTGCCGTACAAATATCTACAATTTGCTGCCT
The DNA here is from genome assembly GCA_907164805.1 of Brachyptera putata. NCBI lineage: Eukaryota > Metazoa > Arthropoda > Insecta > Plecoptera > Taeniopterygidae > Brachyptera > Brachyptera putata. The sequence continues at coordinate 15,855,036 of OU015469.1, read as the reverse complement.
TGAGGAGAGGAATGATTTTATCCATCGCAATGCATTTCCATTTATACCCATACTATTCAGTTTGGAATATAAAATATCATGGTTCACGCTGTCGAACGCCTTTGAGAGGTCGTAGAAAAGGCCTAAAGATGTACTGCATTTTTCGTCCAATGTTTTATAAACAGAATTAAGAAACATGAAAATGGCAGTGATGGTAGATCTACCCGCGCGAAAGCCATGCTGGGAATCAGAGAAAATGCTGAACTTGATACAATACGACATGAGGCGTGCAAGCATAGCCTTTTCAAACACTTTGGATATGCATGAGAGAAGAGCGATTGGGCGGTAATTGCCTGGATCGGTAGGATCGCCTTTCTTGAAGAGGGGAATCACTTTGGCTAATTTTAACTTCGAAGGAAACTGCCCATCAAGGAAAGACTGATTAATAACCTCAGTTAAATACGGTTAAATGCAGTTAAATTTAAGTTAGTTACTTTCAGTAGTCGGTAACTTAAACGTTTAAAACGTTATTATCTTTAAACCAAGTAACTTTGTAACTTCCCCAAAACTGCCGTGTTGAAGGTAATCAAAATATCTGTTTTTCTGGTAACAAAACTTCACTTTCTGTCACCATTCGAAAATTAAAAAAATTGATTTTTCGCTCAATGTAGTCCCAGCAGTGCTATGAAGTTAACATAACTTACCTGGTCTTGTGTTCTTGTGTTCTTAATAGTGTGTTCTTTGTATAGAGACAAGCCTGATAAGTCAAACATAAAATTATGATACACGATTAAAGTGATAAGCTAGCTCAAATATGACAGATAATGTGATTATAATAAGATTACAGAAGGTGATTTTTATTTTGTTTTTGCTATTATGAACAATTTCATTTATATGACTAATTTATTTTATCAACATTGGGTTTAACGACGCATTGTAATGATATGTGATATCTATTGGCGTCGTTTGAATGATTATTGAAATGATGGGATGATATGACATGAAGGTGTCTGTGATGATAGAGGGAAGGAAGCGGTCGTGATCTATATGCTAGGATCTGTTACCCGTACTTAACCTAAAATACAGAGGAAAACCACGAAATAAATGTAAATATGGACAGTGGCGTAGATCGTATCGAGGCTCAATTTACCCGTATCTCCAGATCACATGGAGTAAGCACGTTATCACTGAGCCACCAGTGCTGATGTATGATTTATTTTCCCTTACAGACATTTGTATTCATTTGATCTTATTCAGTTTCATACATACACACAAAAGAGCAACCTTATGAAACTACGTCGATGGATCTCACTTTTCTGCATTCATTTTCCCTTACAGACATGTGTATTTATTTTATCTCATTAAGTTTCATACACATGAAAGAGCAACCTTATGAAACTACATCGATGGATCTTACTTTTCTTCATCGTTAACCCAATATAATTAAATGCAGATATTATTTTCTGAAAAAATATAGGCCTACCCACATGTATTAAGAATAGCAATAGATTGTAATAATAACAAACTTACCACTATAAAGTATAAACCCACTTCCTTTCTGTACTTGAAACAACAACAATGACAATTCTCTTCAGCGCATTTTCTTCAATCGTCACCTCCAACCTGCCAATTATCGCACGTATGGTAAAGTTGGTATTATAGAAATAACGTAAACGCGTACCGAATTAATATGACAATACATACACGCGAGATCACGTGTTAAAGTACTAAATACATCCTTACACATGTTTTAACATCAAATAAAATGTTATCACTTTATATCAATAATAGGATATACGACCTAATGTGGAACATATTTGAACTGATGTATTCTATTTTTCAAATGCGCCACACGCATCAATATTTTATGTAAATCCATATGTGACTTTTCTGTGTCCACTACAGCTATTTACCATATGTTGATTAGATACAGATACTGCCACAATTCACAACACATAGAGAAATATACATTGTTGGAAGGAGCGAAACATTCGTGCGATAGTGGTGTTGAATGGGGGAGACGATCAACCGGAACCTTCTTCTTATGTGGCTATCCGTATCTCGTTATCGTCGCGAATGATGAAGGCGCGAAACACCCGTGCGCTAGTGATGTGGAATAGTGTGGACGGTCGATCGTAACCTTCTACTCTCTTGGATACAACTGTCAATTAGTACAAAATTATAATTTCGTATCGTATTACATATATTACAAAACGCCCCCAAAATACGATGTTGGCAGAGTTGACGGATCGAAATACCCGACCGTTGCTTATGATGGATAAGGGAGGCGTTCGTTCGGAGTCTCGTCTTTAGCGTCCATAATTGTAGTATAGATAATGTAATATATAACACAGTTTTATGAAAGTGTAATTATACATTTTCAGGGGCACAGCCGAATTATCGCTAGTTCGACAACTGATTACAGTTGAAATGTGATAGAGTTATGAGTAGGTATACCAACATAAAAAGTATACATAGACAATGTTTGACAACTTGTGATAAATTAATACAAAACACGCTAGAAAATTTAAAGTGTACACTGTATAACCCTACCCTCTTGAAGCTCTAAAAGCTCTTGAACCGTTCGTTATGTCGCAAACAATACAAAAGCTGTTCCACGATCATTATGATTTTTATTGTTGTTCAATAACTTGAAGGTGTGGATGCTTCGGATGATTCAGTAAGAATTTTGATTTGGGAACATACAATTATAACGTCTAATACTATTATTTTGTATTCCACATCCACAATTTACAGTGTACAATTTCTAAACTATCTGCTTATGCATAACAGAAAACCAAATCAGAATTATGACCTGACTTAACCCCAAAAATCTTCCATAAATACTGAATTCAACCACTTGGTATGTGTCATTTCAAATTTTTCTCGAATTCTCTTCCAGAAAAACAAAAAATAAAGACAGTAAAAAATATGAAGTGTCGCCGTCATAAGGAACAAATATTTGAACAAGAAATCACTTTTAAAAACGCCCTCTTCAGCCAGAATATGAAACAACAACCACGTGAAATCAAACAAGATGAAGATGAAAATACTATTGCTAATTCGTCGCAAAGACTGGGCACGAGTATTGACACCATGTTTCTGAAGGGACGTTCCATCACTAGATTTGCAAACATCGAATATATGACGTAAGATATAACCAAATATGAATAGATTTACAATTAGAGTGATCGCTGCTGGTGCTTGTACCGTTAGTAGAAATACTAGTCCCTCAGGGTAACAATATCCCCGGTTACTATTCTCCGACTTGTACAATTCCCGATTCCAACCAATCAGAATACCTGGAAGAATTGAAGGAATACCCCAACCAAAAAGAGAGGATTTCATCAGAAGTGAAGGTATTGCTTTTGCTCCTGCGATGGTTGTTTATCTCTTCAACTGTAAGAAAGATAAAACAAGCATCCAGCTAAACATGGCTAGGAAGGAATAATGACGTATCACTCCAATAGTTATGCAAGCAATGCTTTGCATATCCATGCTGATAATAGCGCTGATATATCCGAGAACTAGGTTGATAGTCAATGCTAAAACCATGAAGAGAAGTATCTGATGACCTTTATTAGATCGCCATTTAGGGGAAATGATTGCTGTTAGAATGATACTGAAAAGTCCAAAGACACATAGAATACCAAGTAAGATCATCATTGCAGTAAGTGTCTTCTGTCCAGTCAAAAAGGGACAAAGAGTAACACTATATTCGTAAATAATGTAATACCCTCTAGTGATGTTACCATCATGTAATAAGTTTTTACATTTGTAAACGTTGAGAGAACCATGTAGTGACTTTTGAAGCTTGCATGTGTCGGTGGACCAGATCATAGATTCGACATTCCAGACGGCACAGTTGCTTTTGTAGGAAGGCGAGCGAAGAGTACGATTATACATGATGTCGATGTAGTCGTCGTCGGGTATCAAGTGATATTTAGAGTTTCCTGAGAGTGAAACTTGTATGAGATAGTCGACATGAATAAGAGAATTATCGAGAGTGAATTCAGCAAGTATTTGTGGATTTTTAGTGAAAATAGAAAATACTAGATGTGAATTATAAGATAGTAAACCGTTCGGTATTGAGATGATCACTTCTGTGGCTGGTGTGATATTATAATCATCTATAGGAAAATAAACCTTCGAACGAAATGATTTTAGGTTTATATCGACTAAATTTGACGTTAGAGCAACGCCTCGGAGTGGTTTAGCGACTCTCAAGTCTGCCACTATGAACTGCATTCCTGATTTTACACTGCCAAATCGAAGTAATTCACTTCCAGAATTTATTGATAAATCTATGAGAATTTTTTCAAGTGGTATTAATGCTCTAGACTTAAGAAGAAATAGAATGAAAAGAGAACTTGAATTTGAATTCTTTAAAGGTCTGTTGAACATTTTGACTATATCGTATTGCAATTGGTATGCGTCATCAATTTTGTTTTTAGATATTCTTTTCAAGTTTGTTAAAATCATGAAATTTCTATTCGAAGTGTCTTGTTCTGATTGGATTTGTTCTTCTTCCGCAGTGCATGGTACCCATTCTGCTGACCAGTATGTTGGATCGGTCCACTGGGCGCGGTCGACGAGAGGGTCGAAATTCCAGGCACATTCCCTAGCGGTAAGTTCATCTTCATTATTTTTCTTGACAAAATACTGGACTTCACCTGAAGAAAGGGGAGTTTTTAATGTATCCATTCATATTGAGTTTAACGACGTAATGTGCTGATGAACACGATTATTGGCGTCGGTGAATGATATATGAGATGATGGGATGATGAGATGAGACGTCATTTTATTAGGTGTTTTTTTTGGATAGTAGGAATGGGTCGATCGTGAACTGTTGGTAAGGAAACATCCCAGTATTGATCTGAACGACAGAGGGAAACCACGAAAAAAAACCGTCAGGATGCTCGACCATGTCGGGAATCGAACCCGGTTTCCTGAATGACGGTTCAGTGTACTAGCCACTCGACCACTCGTCTCGGTAAAAAAAGGAATTATTCTACCGGTAACAACACCTTTAATTGTATAATCATAATGTTATCTTCGTCATCGATGGTTGACCTCACGGTTATTTATTTACATTTTACATACCGATACTTCATTCAAAATCTATAATTCCGCGATTATTATTGTGACGTTTAGTGATAACCATATCAATCTTATCGGGCATGATTATTCTTCTAGATAATATTGAAAAAAAATCAATCAATATTTTCGTAGTTTATATAATATTATTATTGGGTATTTTTCACGACAGACATACAGATGAACCACTTATTTTAAAACACTCCACAACTCACTGTATGATAATTTGACACACTTTTAATCACTTAATCAATCTTATGGTTTTAATAACTTTTGCCGGAACACCATCTAACACCAAAATATCAACATTAGTTAGAGAAAAACTACATTTTATAAAAACATTCTCAAACACCCATTAATTCCATTCCATTTTATTTCATTTGCACTCAAATTCAAAAACACTGCACATACCTGCCTCTGACTGTTCCCATACTTCTCCATTTCGATAGTCTAGTTTATCCTCCTTCCAACATATCTTCTCTCGCACAATGCTCTTTACTTCATACCCCTCCATCCTGTAAGGTTCACCGAAATAAGTGTCAATAAATTCATCTTCTGTGAAGCAATCTCCACACCGTATATCGATCACATAATATGTGTCATCTTCCAACATATAATTGTGCCATTTGAGTTTATCTACATCAGTCTTTAGAGCTTGTGCCAACTCGAACATTAGGTTTTTTGCTTCTTCACTGCCTGAAAAAATAATGGAATTTTTATAATTCAAAGTTGTATGTAATAATTATGAATAAATACATACATAAACATGATAGACAAGTGGATAAATCAGAGCTTTGTCGTTATGATTGGCCACTGAACCTTAAACTAAACGACCAATATGGCAGAAACAGGAAAGGTTTACAATCCATATTTCTTTCAATACCAACATTACCTGTCTTTGGTTCTGCAAGGTATTCGAAACTAGTCAATTTACTCTTCAGAATAATGCTCAAAAGATTTCCACTTCGAGGTGGCGGTGGATAAACAGGGTCTGCTAGACTATGACGTCGATCCATCTGACAAATGGCGCATGCGTAGGTATAGTTCTCTGCCGTCAGCATAAACTGGTGGGTAGAGAGGTTCAACTTCAAAGCAACGTATATTCCTGGTGAGATTAATGACGACAGATTCATTGTTGCAAGTCTCTCCAGTGTCACCACCTGATGAACAATTGACGATGATTATTATTTGCTTACGACCCCACTAACAGCTAGGTTATAAGGGGATACGAATGAGCAGGTGATAATGAAACTATGAGTGATTATAAGTGAATGGACGTTCACAAAAACTCATGCCGTATGCGGAATTTGAACCCATGCCCAGTGGTGACTTCAGTTTCTGAAGGGGTGCCTTAGCTGACCGAGCTACAGAAGGCGGCAATTAAAAAAATGCATTGTAACGGCTCCACCAACAGCTAGAGCATATGGAGGTATGAGTGAGCAGATGATAATGAAAGTATGAAGTGATGATACGTGAGAGGGTATTCACGAAACCCCATGTCTCATACGGGACTCGACTGAAATTTCTAAAGCGGTGCCTTAGCTGAGTGAGTAAAGGAGGAAGATAATGTCGATAATGTCTGAGAGCACAATCAATAATAATCGAAACCTCCATTTCAACACACCTCCCTCGCCATATTTCCTTTATTATCCCAGTAAAAAGTATCGTCATCCTTGATTATCCCGAAAGGTATCGTACTCCCTGTGCACAATTCCTTACTTTCCTTATCGATATTGACCGTGCTCTGCGTTAACCTGTACCCGGGATACGTTACACTACAAAGGTTCAAATCTGTCCATGTGGCCGGTTTACTGGCAACTATAGCACGTAGAGAAGGGTTTAACGGTGAATACGACTTCAAACAATCGCTATTAGAGTTGGGTGCCAATGAAAGGACATAAATCACAACTGCTAGCCTCAACATTTCTACACTTAATAAACAAATTTTGTTATCTAGAGACTTGGTTCATGTGTGTTTTGTTTTTAATCAACAAAAACGTAATTTGTTTTGCTTTCATAATCAATAATTATCATATTTTGCCTAATGTAATAGTAATTCATCAAAATGGAAGAATATATTATAATATTTCTTATTCTAACAATGGGGAAATAATAATAATTCATACATAATTATGATAATTGTAATTTAGGTAATCGCAGCTGGTAAACAACTTCATGAAATTTGAGTCAACTTGAAATTAACATAATTGTAAAATGTTTCTGTGATTATAATTCGTTTTTATCATTCTCCATTTAATGGACGGATTAAAGAAGCTAATCATATTTTTGACACTGACCTAAAAACACTGACCTAAAAACCAACTGTAATAACAACCAACCGACCTAACTTGTACTTCTTCAGCAACCTGTACAGAAGTTGAACTGGTAGTTTTGACTCCTCCCTTCAACAAATTTTATTCGGCACAAACTTCACCCACCTATACTTAACCATCACTATTGTCTATACAACATTTGATGGGTGGTATCTGTTTGTGAAGAGCCAAACTCCTCAATTTTACTTCTGTACAGGCTGCTAAAGAAATAGGAGTTTGGGTCAGTTGGTTTTTAGGTCAGTTGGATACCAGTACAGTTGGTTTTTAGTACAGTTTATCATTGTTTTAGATCGGTTTGTTTCTAGTACAGTTGATTTTGTTATAGTTGATACAGTTCGGATACAGCAGATAGTACGGTTCAGATAAAACACGTATATGCTATCGATCGGTATTCGGCTACATAGTTTACTCTTACTGCACGAAGTCTACTCACTAATGTGTTATTCCTCTTGAAATGTGCCAATTGTGGTAAAGAGAGTTTTTATCTTATCTACTACAGGTAATAAATGTTGACGCAACACAGTATCTATGATACTAGAGCATTCTGGTAAAATGGAGTGAAATAGTTAGTCGTTCAACTTGATCAAGATCTACCTCAGCAACTCGTATTATATCATCTGGAAAAGAATGATACCAGAAAACAAATACACTACAAATGTATTTTAAGATTTTATGTAAGTTTGAAATGTTCCAGTTGGAACTAATAGGAAAGTAAAGTATTTCATTTATCATGTTTCTGAATAGAAAAATCTGGTTTAATTGATCATGACACTTGATAAGTGTTATCTTATTAATTGATCGTTGTTTCATATCATCAGTGAAACGGTGAACGTGTTTATAAAGAAATAATTGGACTATGTTTTTTGTGGACGTGGATATTCGCAATATTCGGAACACAATATTCGATGAACTGTTGAACAACCTGAAATATTAAAGTAAGTAAATATTCATAATTATTTATCATTTTTGAATAATTCAAATAATTGAACAATATGTCAATTGTTGCTATATTATATGATTACATGCGGATACGTTATGTCAGTTATGTGTATTATGTGTCGAACGGCAATCATGTATATCAAGACATAGTCTTCAATAAAAATGTATGTATATATATATATATATATATTAATTTATTATTATTTATTCTTGGGCTAATTTTACCAATATATATATTTTTAATAACATCGAAACTTGATTCAAAATCATTTCATTGTTATCATTTAATAACTAATATTGAATAAATTTACCATCTTTTAATAAAACAACCCACTTGATTGGATGTTCAAGTTAATAAATAGTAAGTTATTTGTTACTAAGAATTATCCCAGTATTTGCTTCAGCGACAGAGCTAGGGTATAACCACGAAAAAATCCTCTCAGAACGGTCGAGAATGACGGTTCTAGAACTCCGATTTCCTGAATGACGATTCTGTGTGTTAGCCGCTCGACCACTCGTCACAGTTCTCAACTAGCGATTCTAGTCAAGGGGGTACATGCACAGTTCTTATATAATAGTGAAATTCATCTTTACTTTTTTCTTGCTCAGAAATCAGTGTAATTGAGTATGAAAAGTAAACAATTAACTCCCTAAATAATGTAATGCTCTTCAAATAATTGGTCATTCTATTCATGTGAATTCAATCAGTTTTAAGATGATACGTGAATGAATTTGATTATAATCTTGATATCCATTTACGTATTATCTTAAAACTAATTCAATTCACAAAAATAGAATGTCATATTAGTAGAGGTAATACAATTATTTTGGTGTTGGTTACACTTTTCTATTCCTGAACATAGAAAAAAAAACTCTATTGTATAGGCACTGTCCAAGCACCCACTTAACTAGCTTTCCCTGTTATCTAATAAATATGACATTCTTTTTTTCAGGTCACATTGAATAATAGAAACAATCCGACGCAGACCCTGACAAAATGCAAATAGCACGCGGTTACAAAATATTAATAGGATGTATAACACTGACCATATTACTAATACTATCATTCACGATAGTATTTGGCGATAATTATAACGTCACATTCACTAGTTTAGGGTTCATGAATCTAATGGACGTCGATGAAGATATTGAAGAAACATCTTCCGAATCAAACAAAACACCTTCCGAATCAAACAAAACTTTTACTAATAAATTAAAACCACCAACACGTGGACAAAACAATATAATATTCCTCGAAACATCTTGTGTTGTGAATGAATTAGCTTATACTAACATTAAACCTAAACTGTTGTTGAATCCTCAACAAGCATGCGCGATCGAATCAGCTGCTAGGACCAATCCTGACGCGTCAATCCACTTGTTTTATACATGCCCGCTGGACGATATAAGTATCTCAAGATCGAGTGAATTAGTGCGTCAACTATTTGAATATCCTAATGTTAATGCGTGGCATCAGAATATGACTAGTTTCTTCGAGGATACGCCACTGCAGGAGTTTTATAAATCTGGTAGAATGCAGAAATCCAGATACCCGGAGTCACATTCTAGTGATGTTTTGAGGTTTCTGGTGCTATGGAAGTTTGGAGGAATCTATTTGGATTTGGATTTCATTGTTTTGAGGTAGGCCATTGGTAGAAAATACTCTTTATGATTAATATTGAAGGGGTACATGCACGGTTCTAGATAAATTTATCTTTATTATTTTTTTCTCGTGTTCAAGAACCAGTGTAATTGAATAAAAGTTTACCAACTCCAAGTTGATTTCATGCTCTTTGGATAATGTGGCCAATTCTGTTTTTGTGAATCCAATCATTGTCAAGATAATATGTAACTGAATACCAAGAATGTGATGAAATTCATTGATTTATTACCTTAAATCTAATTGAATTCAAAGAATAGAATGTCGTAGTAGTTAGAGAGCATAACATTAACGTTGGAGTTCGTATACGTTTCATTCAATTAACTGGTTCGTGAACATAGAAAAACATGGTGAAGGTGAATTTCTTGAGCACCGTGCATGCACCCCATTAAAAGTCTTCCAACTGTTACTTGATATTATATCGTTGCCATGGTTCCTTGGATAAATGCTGGGTATGCAAACAATACCCTATATTTATTAGTTGAAATTAAATATTGATGGAAAGATGTCAAACAACAATGAATGACGTCGATTGAAAGAAACCTTGTAGTTTTTTTTCTATCGACGATAGTTTATTTAGTTGTGATAATTATATAATTTTTTCACATCTTAACGGTATAATATTAGTTACTCGGAAAAAATGTTGGAAAAAAATTGTTCTATATGAAAAGGTAATCGAAAAAAATCTATTTGAAATATCTGTTCCAATATTGCTGTTGTATTTGGTATTCCCGTTTATGATTATATACATGGCCATGAGTAGGGATATATTAATCACATATTCAAAAAAATTATTAGCGTCAATTTATTTTATCAAGAATATACATTTTCCAAGTCGATTTTTAGAACCCAACCTAGCTTGACCAAATGATGATATCAACATTGAGCAAACCAGATCATAAAATACATTATTTTTACTATTCGAACAGTTTATCCGAATAGTATTATTTCGAATAGTCAGTGCACACCGTCTTTATAACCCATCAATTCGCCATACGCACATTCGCACCATATTCATGTATTTCTGCTGTTAAAATCAATTTCCGTTAATTTCTAGATCTCTGTCGACTTTTTCCGCAAACTTTGCATGCGCTGAGTGTTGCGATTACGTTGCCAGCGGTGCTATGAGTTTCAGCGCAGAGGGCATCGGGAAAAAGATTGCCGATCAATGCGTGGAAGAGCTGCGATTGAACTTTGACGGTGAGCAATGGAGTAACAACGGTCCTGGATTAATAACGAGGGTGCTCAAGAAACATTGCGGCCTGAATAAGGTGAGAAAAAATAATAAAATGTTTCAACTTTAGATGGGCTACATGCATGCATTCAAGAATTTAATAATTTAAGATAAAATGAAGATTCAATTTCAGATAAAATAGTTTTAATCTACATATAACGAATAATATTTTCACTAGATTCAATAATATGGGAGCCGAAAAATGTTTACAAAATTATTAATGGGCTTAAAATGGCATTGAAAATACGTAAATCATTCAAAATCTTAGGATTTTATTAAAACGCATGCTTTACAGAGACTCTATATATTTATTGGTACATATTGTCAAGGCCTATAAGATTAAGCAGAAAAACACTCCTCCGTGATGACGTATCATGACGTAGTATGCGATTTTATGTAAAACCGAGTCATGTTCGTGTTGAAATTGAGTGTTTTTTCAAATTATTTCTGTGGTACAATTATTAATTTCCATTGGGAATTCAAAACGAAACGGATTCCATAGTTTTTGGTGGCCATCATATAAAATAATTGAATTCAACATTAAAAATAGAATTCTAATAAAATTGAGTACTTTCTTAAAATATAATAAGATTCAATTGAATATATAATTAAAGGCAATTTTATTTCATATTCTATTTTAATAGTTTAATCAAAGTATTCTAATTCAATAAAATTTTAATAAAATTGTATTAATTTCGTGTATATTGCCCATAGTCTAACTTGAAAGATCGTATAATGAACTTTCATACCTATCATATCTCTATATTGATATCATGTTTCTTTGTTTTTATATATAATTAAGTGATTTTTTCTGATTTTTTATCTCTTGACCTATTTGTTGGTTTATGCATATTTTCTTATGCTGACAATCCATGAAATGAATAAATAAAAATAAATAACTCATCTCCTTCATGTCCAGACGCTCGAGATGACCCGGGAACAATGCGAGGGGTTCGCGGTTCTCCCTTCAGTCGTCTTCTACCCGATCATGTACGGCTGGAAGCTGTTCTACAACGAGACGCTCAGCGAGAGCACCATGACCCAGGTCATGAAAGGTCACGCCGTCCACTTGTGGAACTCGCTGATGGGGTGGGAAGGTGGCGGCCACATGCACATGGGATCGCGACAGCCGATTGTTTTGCTGCAACAAGAATTTTGTCCGGTGGTGTACAGTCATCTCAGTATGGACACGGCTGATACGCAGACTAAAGCCTAAAAGGAAAATAAATTAAAGGACGTCACAACTGAGACTATATTTTAAAGAATATTAACGATATATAAGATTTTTTTTCAATGCTGCTTAACGACACCACCAACAGCTAGGTTATACGGGGGTACGAATGCGGGTGATAATGAAACGATGAAGTGATGATAGGTGAAAGGACGTTTACAAAAACCCATGCCTTATTCAGGACTCGAACCCACGCCCAACCGTGACTTCATGCAGTTACTACCGCTAGCGATGATTGACTCAGCCACCGGGGCGGCTATATTAGAATTTAATAAGAAGATAAGAAGATAATAAGAATTTGAAAGAGTATTAGAGGGTAGAAGAAAAGCCGGAGGACCACGAGGAAGATGGAGAGATCAGATAAGTGGAAGCGTGAGGAGAAGAGGAGGTATATGGAAAGACGTGGAAGAGGAAAGATTGTGGGAAGAAAAGGAAGTATGGCAAAGATTAGTAGAGATGGATGAAGAAAGTGAAGAAGACGATGAAGTAGAGGACGATGATGCGACAGGATAGGCCAGCCGGCATTATTTGAGAGGCCCTAGATGATGGTGCTCGACACCCCCCGATCTGACTTATTGGAACCGGGCGATAGATAGATATGATAACGATATTCATTTCCCTCGTTTTAGAGAAAACTAGAAATCATCATCTCAATTTCAGAAATTGAAATTGATTCTTTGGTCTTCCAGAGACGATCGAGCCATGACGTAGGCATTACTGGTTCCGAATGGAACCATGAACAGTATCGAGTAATGTCTACGTTGCGACTCGGAGAAGGGCTGGGTCCTAGAGAACAAATGAATTAATTATAATTTCTGAAATTAAATGACGATTTCTAGTTTTCTCTGAAATTGCAGAAATAAATATAGTCTTCCTTCGTTAAAATGTAGCTTCAGGGTTGTGACTTTGTGATGTCCTTTAAAATTGAACTTGAAATAAAGTTATTGACAGGGTGATTTCACAGACACGAATGATCATAAATAGTTAGAGAGAGAGAGAGAGAGAGAGAGAGAGAGAGAGAAATGGCTTTCTTTCTCTCTCTCTCACTCTCTCTTTCTCCCTCTTTCTCTTTCTCTCTCTCTCTCTCTCTCTCTTTCTCTCTCTCTTTCTCTCTCTCGCTTTCTCTCTCTCTCAGGAAGCATGGCATGTAAATGGTTAATGCAGGCAAAATAATTGAAATTATCATAAAATTGTATGACACATACAATGAATTTATATTCCGTACAAGTATTACTATCGGGCAAAACACCAAAGGTCTAATTATTTAGTAATATCTTTTAATTAATTATTGTTCGCTCAACGACCCCACCAACAGCTGGGCTATTGGGGATAAGATTGAGCGAAGTATAATGTCTACCACGACCCACGCCGAATCTACGCCCGGCGTGACATCAATTTATTATGTATTTCCTCAGTTCACTGAGCCAGTAGGGCGACTACTAAACTAAGTCTCAAATCTGTAAAAAAAATGATAATTTTTAATGTTTTTGTAATTAAATTTTAAATTTTAATAAATTGTTTCACAGTATAGTTCATGTCCTACACAATTACCCACTTTATCAGTGAAATTAACGTATGTCTGTGTGTGTACATTTTATTCAGGTCACCTATTAACAAACATCTGTGTACACGTGTCAAAACTCTTTCGTGAATAGTACAATAGAATAAAGAAGGCACTTCTTTTTTCTATTTCTATGGTGAAATAGCAACGTCGAGATTGTGTAGGAGTTCGATACAAACCCATCCAGAGATGGGCAAAGATACTTACAAAATGTATCATAGATACAAAATATAAGATACTCTCCTGAAACCCTAAAAGACACAAGATACATAACCAAAAATTCAAAGGATAGAAGATACAATTAAGATACTTTCAATTAAGTATCTTAAGGTACAAGATACTTTCAATTAAGCATCTTAAGGTACTTTTATCGTAACGTTTTTGCAACTGCTGTTTTTTCCAAATATTTGTATAGCAAATCTGTTAGTTAGGGTTGCCATTCAACTTCGACACTTTCGATCGATTCGATATTAATAATAATCCATCCATTATAATTGCCGTAGCCAAAAGCCTCTATATATTCATTGTTTTCTTTGAAATTAGGGAAATAAATAAATATTGTAAAATCGAAGAAAGTTCAATTTTCTCATAACTGTTTTGTGTATTTTATAAAAATGGTATTTTATGAAAATTATTCTCTGTGAATAATATGATGAAGTGCATATGATCAGGGGTTAATGAAACACGCGTAGGGAATATCTTCAAAGAATCACGTTTACCTCTTTACTCTTCCACGAAAATTCTACGGAAGATGCAAGCGTGCCCCTCCTACATTCATTGTTCGCAAAAATCAATGTTGACGACTGTTGATAGATCCACCGGGACTGACAAACGTAACAAAACATTACATCCAATCAAAGAGGCTGTGTATAATGTGTGATATTGGAAATACCAGTCAAAGTAGCTATAAATGTTTAATATTATAGACCACGCCTTTCACTATAGAGGTCAATTATTTTCAAAAGTTATTGATACAAAATAAAATATTCATTTATAATTAGCCAGTTTAAAATTTGCAATTGGCAAGCATTTACGAAAATAAAAACATTTTAATACTCATTTCATATACGAGTTGACATATATTGAATGCGAACACCAATAGAAAAAAGTCAAAATATAAGGTGAACATTGATTGTACACATTCTGAGTAGAATGAAATATATGGTGAAAAAAACGTGAAACGTAGATTTAGAACTGAAATGTGATTCAAACCAGAACTGAATTTTTTAAATACATTTGACTCTGTGAAATCAGATAAGACAAATTTAATCAGCAATTACAACGATCATTCGCTATCTAATCTAAGTTAGAGGATATGTGGTCTACCTCATCCGCGTATGATTTATATTTATAGCTAGGAAAACTTTAGCGCAGTACCATAATAGTATGGGCCTACATACAGTATACAATATTAATTATAATCTGCTGAAGTGATATGCAGTACGTTTTAATATTGTTTTGAATATTATTGTGTAGAAATAATATTAATAATGTGGTGCCATTCACAGGTAAGCATAACAAAACATTTCGAATAAATATTTTTGAACGATCAAGGTGGTACTATTTTGGTACCAGTTGGTTATTATAAGTTTTAAGAAACAGTTATCATATCGTGAATTCAACTACATTTAAAATAGTTTTCAAGCATTATTAGCTAAACCATGGCTCTACGACGAGGTAATAGCGTGTGTATTATTGTGTTTTAGAGATGGAATTGCCATAACTGTCAGTTTAGTTTTATCACCATATGGTTACTTATACTATTTGTTGATACCAACTCTCGGAATAATAACTGAAGTACCGCGTCTTGGTTTTAAGAAAAATTGAAACCATGACTCCAATTTTTTTATTGTTTTCGATTTTATAATAAATGTGTTATATTTTCATCGTACTATAACATAACTTTGCTTATTTATTGGAGAGAAAAAATTGTCATTTTTTTGTATCAAGATGAACCCTAAAGATTAAACTCATATATACACGTGATGTTCATGCATTACCGTTTATCAGCATACTATCTTGAATACAACATATCAAATTTTGCGTTACTATTTCAGATACTTCAGCGTCGAAAATGATGAATTAATAGTCAAAAGAGAATTAAAAAAAAAAAAATGCGCCATAACTACAAAATACTATTCCTAAGTTGTCTGACAGTGACTTTAGTTCTATTACTTTTATACAATGTAGACGAAGCCAACATATTCACAATCAATAAACTACGAGAACTACATTTATTCTCCGGTGAGAATACAAACAATGAAACTTCTCACATCAATAGCAATACTTATGGAGATATAGGCCTACCAACCGAAGATATTAAAGTTTTCCAATTAAAAACAATAAATAAACTAGGTAAAAATGAAATAATACCGACAATGAATGACAATTTAATCCCTCCAGAACTGCATTATCAAAATCCAACGCTAGGAGGGGAAAATATAATATTCGTAGAAACATCCTGCGCAGTAAAAGAAGATAACAGCGACCATCTTGAATTTCAACTGTTACTAAATCCTCAACAAGCATGCACAATCGAGTCTACCGCCCGATCCAATCCCGACGCTCTGATATACTTGTTCTATAGCTGTCCGGTAGATGCCACTAGTCTATCAAGGTCAAGTGAAATGGTGCGGAAAGTGTTCGCGTATCCCAATGTGTATTACTGGCATCAGAGTATGAAGAGTTTCTTTAAAGGAACAACTCTGGAAGAGTTTCACGTCACTGGTAAAATGAAGATGTCGAAGTTTCCAGAGTCACACGCTAGTGACGTGTTGAGGTTCATGATGCTGTGGAAGTTTGGTGGGACGTATCTGGATCTGGACTTTATTGTCAGGAGGTAATTGGATGAGCGCAGCCAAGACTCAATTTCACTGTACTTGAAAAAAAACGAATGTGTTTTTTGTTCGCGCTCCACAGATCAAACGAAAGAAAAAGTACAGTCGAAACTTGGCATACACAATTAATCAATTGTGTCATGATCTAATTCGATAGTGTATGGTTTTTTTGAGGCGCAATCGGTTATATCACTTCTGAGAAAACCCAAATTGGAGTTTAAAAAAAACATGAGAATAACCCAGAGCAGAAAATTTGGAAAAAATATTCTCTTCGTCTAACTTTAAAATTCCAAGGAATTTTAATAGAATAATGCTGCACATTATTCAAAAGTTTCACATATATCGAATCAGCCGTTCTGATGAAATAAATATGTAATGTGATTGTTATACATCAATCAAAGCCATCAATAAAATAAATAACAGGTTCAACCAAAGTTTAGAACGATTAAAAAATGAGTAATGGATAAAACAGGAAGTCAGTAACGTACTAGTTTTGAGCTCAAGGTGTACGCTTAATATTACATTACATATAAATACGCCAGTATCGCTCATCCAGCAACGCATATGTTGCGTTTTCCTAATATCAGAAACCACAATGTATACTCCATATTTCACTTGATATATCGAACTTTTAAGTTTACTCTTGAATGGACGTACAAGTTTTTCTTCTAGTTCTCATTTTCCACAGACCACTATCAACATTGGGCAGAAACTTTGCATGCGCAGAGTTTGGTAATTTTGTAGCCAGCGGCGCAATGCGATTCAATGCAGACAGTTTGGGTAGAAGGATTGCCGAAGAGTGTATTGAAGAAATACGTAACAACTTCAATGGAGTTGTCTGGAACTACAACGGCCCTGCGCTCATCACAAGGGTACTCAAGAAACTCTGTGGGGTCGAACAAGTAAGTAAACACTAATTTAAAATATAATTTCAATAGGTGGATAGGTGAAGAGACGTTTACAAAAACCCGTGCCTTAAGTGGAACTCGAACCCACGCCCGACATGACTTCAGGGAGACAGTAGACCAAGCAACGGGATGGAAATATATATATATATATATATATATATATATATATATACATATATATATATATGTGTGTGTATATAAAAATGATACTATTCAGAGGTATTTCAGTTGTTTTTGAAATAATTTATCAAATGCTCGATATTTCGGCAACTCTATGGCTGCCTTCACCAAGAGCTAAAATTATTAATCAATTATTGGAAAAAACGACCAAAGTACCTCTAAATATTATCATTTCTAATAAAATATGAGTCGTTTAAGCCTACATGAAACTATATATATATATATATATATATCATTCATCATTATTATTATCTTCTAGACCGAACTGATGACCGAGGACGCTTGCAGCGGCTTCCTCGTCCTTCCTTCAGCCGTGTTCTACCCGATCCTGTACGATTGGATCCAGTTCTTCGACGAATCGCGCAGTGCCAAAGCGATGGAACAGCTTCAGAACAGCCATGCGGTTCACATGTGGAACTCTCTGATCATGAGACAGTGTGAAGAGAAACAGTGCCAGATACGAACAGCCTCGAAACAGGCGATCGTTTTGTTGGAGAAGGAGTATTGTCCGGTGGTTTATAGTTTTTTACCGGAAATTACGTCGGCAAAAGCAGGATATAGTTGAGGTGTATGAATATCAATAATAAAAGAGATTGTCAAAATACTTGGATAAATAACCTCAAAAAATGAACTTCTGATTATTTAATGAAGAACTTTTGAATATTGATTTTAATAATGCGTCAAATGAAACTTTTTTTTTTTTTAATTCTCCACGTAAATTTCTGTTGAATATTTTATTTGTAAACGTTATACATTACTTATCTTGAGTTGACAAAAATTGCTAAGTTTCACTTGTCAATTTTGGACAATTCTATTCAGACAAATATTCAAAATGATTTGTTGAAAATATTTTCGAATATTTTTATCATTTGAAAATGTGTGCTATAACATCCGTGAGGAGTGAGGAATAAGGAGGAAACAGTAACCAATTTTCTCAACATTTACTTTGACGACGACCTAGGTGGGACACGAACCTCGGTCTCTTGAATGACTGTTCAGAGCGCTAGCAGTTGTTTCTTGTCTCAGTTAGTGCAGCATTCGCTTTCTATGAACATAGAACCGTACTAACCGTAGGAACGCCGTGTTTTATTTTTCCCGCATTACAGATATGTCAGATGAGTAGCCTAACACGTGAGCATCTATTTTTGACTGTTTGGCGTATAGGGAAATGGTAGTCAGGTTCGGCTAAAGAGGACACAGAAATGTTCTATGGCACTGCAGTCCTCATGCTTTTTTCTCTGTTCAACGTTCCCACCAACAGCTCGGTAATATGGGGGTACGAATGAGCGGGTGATAATCAAACGATGAAGTGATGATATAGGTAAAAGTACGTTTACAAAAACCCATGTCTTATATGGCACTCGAACTTACGCCCGACCTGACTTCAGTTCCTAACGCAGTGCGATAGTTGACTGAGCCACGGGAGCAGCTGCCTTCGAGCTCTCGAGCATGTACTAACAATAAAATTGAATTGAATTGAACTGATAATAGTCAGGTTACCATAGCAACTATAGAAAAGTTGAGATGCAAACAAACTAATACTGAAGTAGTGATTTGGAAGTGGTTAGCTGTGATTCCCCACTTAGGATAATATCAAGTTGAGTAATTCATTCAATTTGAAATTATTTCAAATTTAGTTGTAATTTCGGGATTTACTGCGTTGAGATCAACCAGGTAGAAGGATTTTAAATGAAACACTTCATTTAATGTCAAAATAATTTCAAGTATTATATCTGAATCATTCTCAAATAAAATTATAGCCTATATTTACAATTTCAAATTGATTTAAGAAAGGTATATCTTTGTCAGTCATTTTAATCGATCAGATATTTTGTAATTAAACGTTTGTTTGGGCAGGACTTTGATCACCTCTTAGGCTGCTTAATGGACCACAACGTCCTGTCTAATACCGCTACTTCGGACACCGGAGACGATTTTATTTCTCGAACCACCCGTGCGCTTGGGGTGTAAAGTAGTGGAGACGGTCGATCGGAGCCTTCATCTCTCGTGTATACAAGTAGATCGATAAATTGCAGAGTCGAGACGTTTAATTATTAAATTTTTTAAATTATATACCTCCTAATATACATGTAGCTAAGGAAGATGGAAGCCAGCTACCAACTGAATATTACTGTGAATATTTCAGTTCGGATTATTTAAAGCTTTTGAAAGAAGTAGTTGTGTTTCTGAAAGTTTTCTCGTCATGAAAAATCATCAGGCTACAAAATAACGTACAGCTATACAAATATAAACGTGATATTTGTCTTCGTTATGTTGGCAGACAACCTTCAACTAGCACTTATAACTTTATAGGCCTACTCGTTTAATATTAATTTAATATTTGATAATTTAATATTTCATTGTTTAACCTCTAATAGTTGCGCCTAATATTTTAATATCTCCATTGAAGAAAAATAATTTCTTATTTCAGTCATTTATAATTTTTTCAATCGATATCGATCTTTACGTTCATATCTTATTGATCGAATATCTGATATTCGATATACAATCGAAAATATCTAAATCGAACGGCAATAGAGATAATAGACTTCCGAACGCACGTGGTTGTAACTTGTTTGTTTTCGTGTAGAACTCACCAACGTTTATTTCTGAATCAGGTTAATTGTAACGACATGTTATTTACGATAAAATGTCAAAACATCGAACCAAAACGTCCCTTGTTGTTTGTGTTTGTTATTTTCTTTGGTTCCTTCAGTTCGATTCAGATCTCTTAGTACGTTGAGCCCATGAGAATAGAATTCCTGTATAAGATGCGTGTACAAATTGGAGAAACGTTCAAACAACTTCTGGAATACCTATAGGCCTACCATCCCTCTACCTCTGTCGATTCTCTGAAATGTTGTATTCTTTTATTATTCAATTATCGCTCAAAAAATAAATTTATTATTCGTGAAAAAACTGGATATAGTAGCTATATATAAAAATAGAATTACCAATGAGTTTTTTATATATATATATATATATATATATATATATATATATATATATATATATATATATGGTATATATATATATAAGCCTATAAATTTGTTTTTCAATGATTCATATTAGTCTCGGATTATACTTGTGTTGTTCAAATATCATTTATTTCATTTAAAACGACGCGCCGAGATAGATTACAAATAAATAAATCTTGACAAAAAATTTGCTGATCGACGACCCTACTAACAGTTAGGTTATTTGGGGATATGAATAAAGGAGGGTTTCCAGTTCCAATTTTCTCTTGTCGTCCGACACAATTTCCCAACTGCCCAATCACAAGCCAGTATTCATTCACCTAAAACATGGCGGTTCACGACACCATTTCGGTACCGATTCGGTGTCGTGATTATTGACTCAACTTCAAGTGAATGAGATGCACAAATACCCGCTCTAATTATAGTTGTTGCACTTTCAAAGTAATGCCACTTTAATGACTGAGTCAGACTGGCGGACTAAGCTTCGCAAATACAAATATAAATCTTATTTATTAATTTTCATTTGCTGGTTATTAAATAAAACAATATAAATACTTGAAAGGATGTCACACTGCATCTATAGACCCAGACCGCGTTAACTGCAGTTAAAACATGGTTAACCACTGAATGTAATAGATATTAGCTAATCAACATCTCATAGCAGACGTAACTGTATCGTTTATTTCTAGATTGTAAGTTACGACCATGAATTAAACACACAATTACCACTATATCATTTAGTTACTTTATGTTGGCGGTACTGGAGAGAGAAAATCACTCGCACTTCGAGTGTTTCCTCATAGTTCAAGTGACTTCGATGTTTGACTGCAAATGCCCAGTTTTTAGTAGTAGTAGTAGTGTACATTTCTTCAACCTCATTCCAGAAAATCGGTACACAAATTACATATTTCACAATATAACTTATAAATAACATAAGATACTTGAGTATGGCAGTAAGCCATCATTTATGAATTTTCAATAAATTGGTAATTACAGTATATTAAACAAGTAGTACAACAAATAATGATACATTCAAAGAACTAAGATTATTTGATATGAAATTGAGATTAATTAATAGAATCGAAATCATTCTTATTACCAATAAAACGATGTATACACTTTGATACATAGATATGGATAACTAGATACTATAGATAATTAGTTGAAAAACAAAAATACAGAAAACGAAGTAATGAAAAGTCCATACATATCAATAAGTTGATCAATATTTACCAATCAATGTAATTATTTGTGATTATTCCTACGAATATCGATAATTTTACTTATTATTCTGCGATAATATTACTATTATTACTTCGATGTTTTTTCTTATTGATCATTTGTTGCTATATATTTTTATACTGTGTCCAGTGGTAACCGCATTGTCGACAGTGTTTCAATAAAAACGTATATGCCTTTATATAAAAGTCAATTAATTGTAGTGTCAACATGTTATCTCGCTTGGTTACCTCTGTTATTTTATTGGCAATCTGTCGATTAACCTAACAGGAGTATCACGGACCTCACCCTCTCTCAGTAGTTTTTCTCAATATCTCGGAACCTTTGGGAGTACAATATTTATGGGACTGGTGGCAATCGAGAACACTAATTGAGCATTAAATATTTTCAACTTTTTGAAATTAGTGCTGTAGTGGGGGGATGCTAAGTTCACTGACCTCTCGCCACCGGGGCATCTAGCCATGGCAGTAGAACATGGAGTTTGGTTGATCATATGATCTCGGTGACCATGGTGGCCATCAGAAATCAATCAATAGACAATGTTCACTATCAAGTATCAACTGAACATTTTAAAAAAAAGGATGCCAGAATGGGTATTTGAGCGTTAAACGGCTGTCAATTTATCTATCTCTTTCTCTTTCTCTCTTGAAAAAATATATATATTGTTCATCTCTTTCTGTCAACTTGGTTTTAGTTTTAGTCTTCTAGTTTTTATATTTCCCATAGTATATGTATCATGTACACATATGTGGAACACTGAATAAATGACATGAAGAAATCAAATGAATTCAGGATTGTCTTAAACAATATTGATATGATGTCATGGAAGGATGCGGTCGTGTCCTGTTGTGTAAGAAAACATCCCGCCGATAAAAACGTGTGGTGAAATTATACGAAAGTAATGTTGCTATTTTTGTTCTATTATTATTCACTCGACTATTGTCATACTTATTTCAAGAAATTGTTCATTACCGTGTGTAAGTACGGTGTAAGTTATATACCGATTTATAAATAATACTTATAATCCTCAAGGCGGTGCAGGTACGTTGCTTGTAAAATAGAGAAATCAATCTCTACTATTTTTACCAATGATAACGAACCCGTATAATTGCATACAAAAGTATACCATTCCAAGATAATCTTATGCTCTTTAGTTAATATGAAATTCTATTTTTGTGAATTCAATCATTTTCAAGATAATACGTGAATCCAAGAATAGGATGAAATTCTTCGACGTATTGAACTTATTGAATTCACAGAAATAGAATGTCATATTAATTGAAGAGCATACAATTATGAATGAAATAAAAGGCATGATTTAACACTTTTGTATATATTCTCATCTTCAGTGTTCTTCTTTCATTCTGATCTTCACTGAATAATTGAGGAATTTTTTGAAGAATGTTATACGGAATTAATTGTCAATTTAGAATAATATTTATAATGCATTTTTATTTATTTATTTTAGAACCGATAGTGTTGTTTGCTTTAACAAATGTTCGTGTCGAACGGCCGTTATTGTTGATGGTGATGATGATAACGTTTTTGTTGTTGTTGTTGTTGTTATTGTTGTCGTCGAAATTGTTGCGTAGGCCTACAATCTGAACTAACGTAAATATATCTAATCTAACAAACTCAACCTTCCTTCTGAACTAATTTAATCAACCCCAAAACTACCAGTTAGACCATCTCAGTCACTATGGCACACTGAACCTCTTTTCATGAGACCGGGGTTCGATTCCAGTTTAGGTCGAGCGTAACAGTTCTGTGGTTATCTAAACTTGAAGCATGCCACGACCTCTTCCTTACTCTTACTGTCCAAAACACTGAATAAAATGGCCATTCATCTCATCTTCCCATTATCTCATTTATCATTCACCGACGCCAATAGATCTTAGTCATCATTACAGTACATAGTTAAATGCACAATATAATCAACAGCTACTTTATAATAGTGTACGCGGGCCCCCAACACGACTGTTTGTATAATATATAGGTACAGCGATTCTTGTTAAATCTGCATGGGAGTCGATTTAGAGAAACATCATTTTTCTATGATAACTTTTGAACGGTATATATGTATATTTTAATAAAGAGGAAATACAGATATTTGTAATAATTTCTAGATGGTATAAGAAGAAAATATTTAACTCATATCACATAATTTCCACAGGTAGGCCTTACACACTGAAAAAACACATTATTCAGCTGTATACCTGTGACATGGTGTTAGTATCCCCAAGTTTAGTGATTTTATTTCATATCATTTTGAAGGTATTAAAGAGAACTGTGTTTCTCTTATGAGAATGTTGATATTATATCTCATACTGTTCAGAAGCTATCACCAAGAAACTGATTATTCGCTAAATGATTACTCAAATGCGCTCTCAACTACATATTTAACCTCCTGTAATCTATTCAAGATGTGACCCCCTCGAAAGATGAAGCTAAAAGTGTATTAGGTGCCTCGACGCTCGAAAACGCTTTCTGGTAAGCTTATTAGTTGATACTGAAAGTGGCTTTATGGGCTACTTTCAAGTGATCTCACATTGTTGTAGCAAGTGGACTATACAATGTCTCCCAAATTGTGTTCTCCAATCACATTGTCGGTATTATTTTGTTTGCCCCAAAAAGGTCTCGCTGGTTTTTGCCCTCAACTTCTCTATTTTCCATGGAAATCTGAAAATTACATGCTGTCCTCACTGACACACTCAACCTAACTGACACAGCTGCTAGATATATGGGGGTACGAATGAGCGTGCCCAATGAAACTATGAAGTGATGAAAGGTGAATGGACACTTACAAATATCCTTGCCTCAAGCGGTACTCGAACCCACGCCTGAAGTGAGCTAATTTTCTCAAGTTGTGTTTGAACTGAAAGAGCCACGGGGGGCGATTGTTTTGTTATAGTCACCGCCATAATAAAGCTTATTTATGAACATCCAAAATAGCCGCCCTCCGAAACTCAGCCCACTAAGGCACCGCTTTAGAAACTTGAATCACCGTTGGGCGTCGGTTCTGGTCCAGCATAAGAGATGGGTTTGTGCAAACGTCCATTCACTTAGCATCACTTCATAGTTTCAAAGTACTCATTAAAACCCCCAAATAACCTAGCTGTTGATGGGGTCATTAAACAAACAATTACCTTCATCAGCCTCCAAACTTGATAAATGCCATTACTTCGATATATGTTGCACTTCCTATTAGCTATTTGGTTGTTGATATGGAGGAAGTAGGGGGAGGGGGGGGGGGGCAAGGAGCGGCGCCCAAGTGTAACCACTTGTAGCGTCTCCCCCGTCTGCCCCGCACTATTATCAGCCTCTGTACTGGTAGATGATTACCGCCGTACGTCTGGCTTACACACAGTTGGCTGGCGGGTGTTATAGCGCTAACACGTGCATCACTTAGCTCCATTCGCACATTCAGGATTAGCTATACGGCAATCGTTACAGGTAGGACATGATACAGTTTATTTTTTTATTTTGTCTGAAACTCATACATGGTAATTATTGAAATAATTGAATTAGGTACGTTGAAAAGGGGAAATTAAATGGTTAAAATAGAATGACCTGAATAAAAAAAAAACGACGTAGAGAGTTTGGTTTGGAAAATAATCTCTTAGGTCATACAAAGCGAGTAGTATTGTAAGAAAAAATATTAAATTAATAATTAATATGTTGATAAAATTTAGTTTGGGTATTTTAATTGAAGTATTGTATAAGTTATTGAATATATTTGTGATTCTGATTTTATAATTGTGCATTTAGTAGTGCGTGTGTTATTATAAATACATTTTTTTTTAAATCACAAAGAAGTTGAAACTGACGGAATTATAACCTACAAAAACAATTGCTACTATTCCTGAAAAATATTAGGGTATATTTACTTGTTGCTAGTTTGAATGAACTGAGACTGCGTTTTAACAAGACAACTTTGTATTTAGTTCAGTTATTTTATTTTAGTGTGTGGAGTAATTTAGAGGAAATTCGACAAATGATTGAAATTTAAAAAAAAAAGATCACCATGGGCCTACCCTACTTGACGCAAGAAACACAAAGACTTTTTACAAATATTTTTGTGGTTGAGAAATCTCGAAAGAACTATTTGGCGAACAATTTAGCGGATATTTACGAGCAAGAAATAAATATTCCCTACAATTATAAATGACGAACATTTTTAATAACCTCTCTTGCTAATAAAAAATCAGGCAAACAAACATAAAAAAATCATGAATGTAAAATTTCCATAACTAATATCTGAAAATGGCTGATCATGCACGCAGAATTATCTGTTGATGAATATACCATTACTAATACATTCAAAGAAACCCTTTTTTCTTTTTTTCTTTTTTTGTGACTTTCTCTTCATGGTTTGCCAACTGCATTATTGTCATAAACAATTGAGATCTAACAAATTTTGGGCAAATAAGGCCTAGGTCGTTGTTCAAAATTTAGAGAATTAATAATAGTATTCTGAACTTTTTGTTACTGTTATTATCATTTTATTAATTGGGTTCAAAGGGGCTTACAGAATTCATTCTTCTTATTTAAGCGAATTATATTTCAAGGTCGGAATGTTACATACTACGAACATAGCGTCTGATAATTATTAAAAGCTTCATGAATAATTAGATTAACACTTTTTTAGCGTCGTTTTTCGTTTACTATATGAATTCTCTCCATGCTGCAAGACTCGATGCAAGACTCGTAGAATAACTAAGATTAGACTTTGTCCCCACTAATAACACTTTCATTTCGGGTACGACTGTAGGCCCAACGTTATAACTCATTATGGTACTTAGGTATAAGCAAGTGCAATTAGATATGAGAACTTATAGAGATAATACTTGATACATATAACTTATATGAATAGAAGATTCAATAGTATGAGTAAGAAAACTTCAGAATTGTATAATTGTATAAGATGAGCGAGAAAAATGTCTTTCTCGAAATGACTGAATGATTTGATTGAAAAGTGAAAAATAAGTAAATCAATGAATGGATGGAATTTGAAAACCAATTTTTCCACATCGAGGTATTTTTATGTGAAATGACACATTTCATATCAGAAGTGTTCAAACCAAATTTGCCCAAAATCTCCAGAGTTGTATTTTTCTCAATATATGTGACATTTGTTGGACGTTTCGAAGATGCCAAAAATAAAATGTCTCAGAAAAAGGTCTTATTCTACACTCGGTTCTCAATTCTCAATTTTACCGTAAAAGAAAATCCAACTCTTTAGGGGCTGGTTTTACAAATGACTGACCGTTAAAAAAATCCGTTGGGGTAATCTACTGATAAGTCAATTAAATAACACATAAACATGAAAGATATCTAACAAGTGAACAAATTATCAACTTTCAAGTTTTAACTAACCAATAAAACCCCAGGCTTAAACACTGAGTAACTTCAACTGATTTGAAACTGATTCCACAAGCTCATTATTTTTTATTTAAAATAATTAAAATATGTTGGTAAGATCGTCCTTGTGGTGCCCTATCCAAACGATCTTACTTTTGTCCATAGCCTCAACCTCAATTGAGGAACAATAATTTTCTATCAAGTTTCGACGTTGTTAAAAAAAATCAATTCTTTTTGGCTATTCTGGAAAATAGCACACACATTCGTCATATCTATCGTTGCCTATTTCACACCCATCCATGTTTCATATTTCACACAACACCTCCGATCAATCAATATCCATGTCAC
Source organism: Brachyptera putata (assembly GCA_907164805.1). NCBI lineage: Eukaryota > Metazoa > Arthropoda > Insecta > Plecoptera > Taeniopterygidae > Brachyptera > Brachyptera putata. The sequence goes on along the minus strand of OU015469.1, from coordinate 15,827,151 downwards.
ACATACACATAAATATTAGGTTCTACGCATTTTTACGTCATTGCCAATAAATCTGGCTGCGGTTCAAAACGCCAACTCATATGAAAAAAATGTTGTGCATTCGTACAAATATTTCGAAGGTTACGATTGGTAGTTTCTGCTATGAATTAATGTGAACTGTTGGAAGTTTCGAATTTGCCGCCCACGGAAATGCCAAGTTATGGATGTTAACAATGGTTTCATAAGAGTGGTGCTAGCCAACTGGAGTATAGGTGGTGACAGCATCAATCGTGTACTGGACATTGTTATTGTTGTAACCAGGATAGTTGGTGATGTCTATCAACATAACAAAAACAAATGTCACATTTATAAATGTTTCAATAATAATTGTAATAATAATTTTGGGGTGGTAAGATCGCCCTTGTAGTGCCCCGTTCAAAAGATCACATCTTTCATCCATTCCTTAATTGGGGAACAAAGATTTTGTATCAAGTTTCGATGTTATAAAAAAAAAAAAAATGTTTCCACAAAAGAAGAAGACATGTCAATTACTTCCATTTCAATTACTTCCATTTCAATTACTGAAGTTTTAATAATTATTATCAGGGACGTCGTTAAATCATCATTTGCGCCCCACCAATAATTCATCCTTCTACAAAAAAATATATATAGGCCTATGTATGTTGACTCGTGTTGACCTACGAATAACACACAATGAAATATTTTGCTGGGAGATATCACGAAAATAACTTCGAAAACGTCCAGAATGCTAACATATTGATTGAAAATAACTTCAGAAATGTCCATAATGGTTCAACTATTACCCTCCAAAACTGCTTGTAGATCGCCACAATCACTTATAAAATATCATAATTCAGAAAATTCCCTGCGGGGCTCTGGTGGGGAGGGGTAATCGTAAAATGGCTAAAAAATCTGCATGATTCAATTATTGAAAACAACTTCGAAAATATCCATGTTGATTCAATTATTTGCCTCCAAAATTGCTTGTAAATCGACAAAATCACTTCAAAAATGGTACAAAAAATTCACTGTGGGACTCCAGACCCCATTTTAGCGGGCGTCTAGTGCCCAACGTGCCCTCCCCCAATACACAAATCCTAACGACGTCCCTTATCCTGACGCAACTGGCACCACGCGTGTAGTCTGTGACCCTCTATCCACCACTGCTTACACAGTGTCGATATAAAACTTCGTTTCCCGACAATCACGATTACGAGTGATTGTCAATAATTGGGGAATACAATGTTAAAAAAATGACAAATGACAGTGTGGTGTTTTGCTCTAGCACAAAATCTAATGATACGATCCGAACGAAACTTGGACGGAAAGGTGTATTTAGTAAACCTCTATCATACACCATTGCCCCGGTGTCGATCCGACGAGTCGTTTTCCGGCAATCGCGCATCAAATGTCGCTAATGAGAAACAATGTTAACTTTTTGTTTATGCCGCCGTGCAGGAACGGAGATTCACAACGAGATGGGTGTAGCGACGACATGTTCGTCTCGTCAATACCTATCTATTGGTACCAATCCGGTCTCGATCCGATTCGTCGTTCTCCCGTTATTGATCTTAACCTAAGTTAAGCCATTGATTTTTGCAACTTCGGTCGATCGCGGTTTGGCTCTCGCGAGAGAACCTGACATCAGATCCGGACGCAACTAGCACCACGCGTGTAGTCTGTGACCATCTATCCACCACTGCTTACCCAGTGTCGATATAAAATTCGTTCCCCGACAGTCACGATTTCGAGTTCGCTTATGGGGAATACAATGTTAAAAAAATGACAAATGACAATGTTGTTTTATGCTCTAGCACAGAATCTAATGATACGATCCGAACGAAACTTGAACGAGAAGGTGTATTTAGTAAACCTCTATCAGACACCGTTGCCCCGGTGTCGATCCAAGGATTCGTTCTCCGGCAATCGCGTATCAAATGTCGCTAATGGGAAACAATGGTTAATTTTTGTTTATGCCGCCGTGCAGGAACGGAGATTCACAACGAGATGGGTGTAGCGACGACATGTTCGTCTCGTCAATACCTATCTATTGGTACCAATCCGGTCTCGATCCGACTCGTCGTTCTCCCGTTATCGATCTTAACCTAAGTTGAGCCATTGATTTTTGCAACTTCGGTCGATCGCGGTTTGTCTCTCGCGAGAGAACCTGACATCAGATCCGGACGCAACTAGCTCCACGCGTGTAGTCTGTGACCATCTATCCACCACTGCTTACCCAGTGTCGATATAAAATTCGTTCCCCGACAGTCACGATTTCGAGTTCGCTCATGGGGAATACAATGTTAAAAAAATGACAAATGACAATGTGGTTTTTTGCTCTAGCACAAAATCTAATGATACGATCCGAACGAAACTTGGACGGGAAGGTGTATTTAGTAGACCTCTATCAGCCACCGTTGACCCAGTGTCGATCCAACGATTCGTTCTCCGGCAATCGCGTATCAAATGTCGCTAATGGGAAACAATGGTTAATTTTTGTTTATGCCGCCGTGCAGGAACGGAGATTCACAACGAGATGGGTGTAGCGACGACATGTTCGTCTCGTCAATACCTATCTATTGGTACAATCCGGTCTCGATCCGACTCGTCGTTCTCCCGTTATCGATCTTAACCTAAGTTGAGGCCATTGATTTTTGCAACTTCGGTCGATCGCGGTTTGTCTCTCGCGAGAGAACCTGACATCAGATCCGGACGCAACTAGCTCCACGCGTGTAGTCTGTGACCATCTATCCACCACTGCTTACCCAGTGTCGATATAAAATTCGTTCCCCGACAGTCACGATTTCGAGTTCGCTTATGGGGAATACAATGTTGAAAAAATGACAAATGACAATGTTGTTTTTTGCTCTAGCACAAAATCTAATGATACGATCCGAACGAAACTTGAACGAGAAGGTGTATTTAGTGAACCTCTATCAGTCACTGTTGCCCCGGTGTCGATCCAACGATTCGTTCTCCGGCAATCGCGTATCAAATGTCGCTAATGGGAAACAATGTTAAATTTTTGTTTATGCCGCCGTGCAGGAACGGAGATTCACAACGAGATGGGTGTAGTGACGACATGTTCGTCTCGTCAATACCTATCTATTGGTACCAATCCGGTCTCGATCCGACTCGTCGTTCTCCCGTTATCGATCTTAACCTAAGTTGAGCCATTGATTTTTGCAACTTCGGTCGATCGCGGTTTGTCTCTCGCGAGAGAACCTGACATCAGATCCGGACGCAACTAGCACCACGCGTGTAGTCTGTGACCATCTATCCACCACTGCTTACCCAGTGTCGATATAAAATTCGTTCCCCGACAGTCACGATTTCGAGTTCGCTTATGGGGAATACAATGTTAAAAAAATGACAAATGACAATGTTGTTTTTTGCTCTAGCACAGAATCTAATGATACGATCCGAACGAAACTTGGACGGGAAGGTGTATTTAGTAAACCTCTATCAGACACCGTTGCCCCGGTGTCGTTTCAACGATTCGTTCTCCGGCAATCGCGTATCAAATGTCGCTAATGGGAAACAATGGTTAATTTTTGTTTATGCCGCCGTGCAGGAACGGAGATTCACAACGAGATGGGTGTAGCGACGACATGTTCGTCTCGTCAATACCTATCTATTGGTACCAATCCGGTCTCGATCCGACTCGTCGTTCTCCCGTTATCGATCTTAACCTAAGTTGAGCCATTGATTTTTGCAACTTCGGTCGATCGCGGTTTGTCTCTCGCGAGAGAACCTGACATCAGATCCGGACGCAACTAGCACCACGCGTGTAGTCTGTGACCATCTATCCACCACTGCTTACCCAGTGTCGATATAAAATTCGTTCCCCGACAATAACGATTTCGAGTTCGCTTATGGGGAATACAATGTTAAAAAAATGACAAATGACAATGTTGTTTTTTGCTCTAGCACAAAATCTAATGATACGATCCGAACGAAACTTGAACGAGAAGGTGTATTTAGTAAACCTCTATCAGACACCGTTGCCCCGGTGTCGATCCAACGATTCGTTCTCCGGCAATCGCGTATCAAATGTCGCTAATGGGAAACAATGGTTAATTTTTGTTTATGCCGCCGTGCAGGAACGGAGATTCACAACGAGATGGGTGTAGCGACGACATGTTCGTCTCGTCAATACCTATCTATTGGTACCAATCCGGTCTCGATCCGACTCGTCCGTTCTCCCGTTATCGATCTTAACCTAAGTTAGGCAATTGATTTTTGCAACTTCGGTCGATCGCGGTTTGTCTCTCGCGAGAGAACCTGACATCAGATCCGGACGCAACTAGCACCACGCGTGTAGTCTGTGACCATCTATCCACCACTGCTTACCCAGTGTCGATATAAAATTCGTTCCCCGACAATCACGATTTCGAGTTCGCTTATGGGGAATACAATGTTAAAAAATGACAAATGACAATGTGGTTTTTTGCTCTAGCACAAAATCTAATGATACGATCCGAACGAAACTTGGACGGGAAGGTGTATTCAGTGAACTCCTCTCAGCCACCGTTGCCCCGGTGTCGATCCAACGATTCGTTCTCCGGCAATCGCGTATCAAATGTCGCTAATGGGAAACAATGGTTAATTTTTGTTTATGCCGCCGTGCAGGAACGGACATTCACAACGAGATGGGTGTAGCGACGACATGTTCGTCTCGTCAATACCTATCTATTGGTACCAATCCGGTCTCGATCCGACTCGTCGTTCTCCCGTTATCGATCTTAACCTAAGTTAGGCCATTGATTTTTGCAACTTCGGTCGATCGCGGTTTGTCTCTCGCGAGAGAACCTGACATCAGATCCGGACGCAACTAGCACCACGCGTGTAGTCTGTGACCATCTATCCACCACTGCTTACCCAGTGTCGATATAAAATTCGTTCCCCGACAGTCACGATTTCGAGTTCGCTTATGGGGAATACAATGTTGAAAAAATGACAAATGACAATGTTGTTTTTTGCTCTAGCACAAATCTAATGATACGATCCGAACGAAACTTGGACGGGAAGGTGTATTTAGTAGACCTCTATCAGCCACCGTTGACCCGGTGTCGATCCAACGATTCGTGCTCCGGCAATCGCGTATCAAATGTCGCTAATGGGAAACAATGGTTAATTTTTGTTTCTGCTGCCGTGCAGGAACGGAGATGCACAACGAGATGGATGTAGCGACGAGATTTTTGTCTCGTCAATACCTATCTGCTGGTACCAACCCGGTCTCGATCCGACGCACCGTTCTCCCGTTATCGATCTTAACCTAAGTTGAGGCCATTGATTTTTGCAACTTCGGTCGATCGCGGTTTGTCTCTCGCGAGAGAACCTGACATCAGATCCGGACGCAACTAGCACCACGCGTGTAGTCTGTGACCATCTATCCACCACTGCTTACCCAGTGTCGATATAAAATTCGTTCCCCAACAAACACGATTTCGAGTGCGCTTATGGGGAATACAATGTTAAAAAAATGACAAATGACAATGTGGTTTTTGGCTCTAGCACAAAATCTGATAATACGATCCGGACCAAACTTGGACGAGAAGGTGTATTTAGTAGACCTCTATCAGCCACCGTTGACCCAGTGTCGATCCAACGATTCGTTCTCCGGCAATCGCGCTATCAAATGTCGCTAATGAGAAACAATGTTAATTTTTGTTTATGCCGCCGTGCAGGAACGGAGATTCACAACGGAATGGGTGTAGCGACGACATGTTCGTCTCGTCAATACCTATCTATTGGTACCAATCCGGTCTCGATCCGACTCGTCCGTTCTCCCGTTATCGATCTTAACCTAAGTTGAGGCCATTGATTTTTGCAACTTCGGTCGATCGCGGTTTGTCTCTCGCGAGAGAACCTGACATCAGATCCGGACGCAACTAGCACCACGCGTGTAGTCTGTGACCATCTATCCACCACTGCTTACCCAGTGTCGATATAAAATTCGTTCCCCGACAATCACGATTTCGAGTTCGCTTATGGGGAATACAATGTTAAAAAAATGACAAATGACAATGTGGTTTTTCGCTCTAGCACAAAATCTAATGATACGATCCGAACGAAACTTGGACGAGAAGGTGTATTTAGTAGACCTCTATCAGCCACCGTTGACCCAGTGTCGATCCAACGATTCGTTCTCCGGCAATCGCGTATCAAATGTCGCTAATGAGAAACAATGGTTAATTTTTGTTTCTGCCGCCGTGCAGGAACGGAGATTCACAACGAGATGGGTGTAGCAACGACATGTTCGTCTCGTCAATACCTATCTACTAGTATCAATCCGGTCTCGATCCGACTCGTCGTTCTCCCGTTATCGCTCTTAACCTAAGTTAGGCCATTGATTTTTGCAACTTCGGTCGATCGCGGTTTGACTCTCGCGAGAGAACCTGACATCAGATGCGAATGCAACTGGCACCACGCATGAAGTCTGTGACCATCTATCCACCACTGCTTACCCAGTGTCGATATAAAATTCGTTCCCCGACAATCACGATTTCGAGTTCGCTTATGGGGAATACAATGTTAAAAAAATGACAAATGACAATGTGGTTTTTTGCTCTAGCACAAAATCTAATGATACGATCCGAACGAAACTTGGACGGGAAGGTGTATTTAGTGAACCTCTATCAGACACTGTTGCCCCGGTGTCGATCCAACGATTCGTTCTCCGGCAATCGCGTATCAAATGTCGCTAATGGGAAACAATGTTAAATTTTTGTTTATGCCGCCGTGCAGGAACGGAGATTCACAACGAGATGGGTGTAGTGACGACATGTTTGTCTCGTCAATACCTATCTATTGATACCAATTCGGTCTCGATCCGACTCGTCGTTCTCCCGTTATCGCTCTTAACCTAAGTTAGGCCATTGATTTTTGCAACTTCGGTCGATCGCGGTTTGGCTCTCGCGAGAGAACCTGACATCCGATCCAGACGCAACTGGCACCACGCATGTAGTCTGTGACCATCTATCCATCACTGCTTACCCAGTTTCGATATAAAATTTCGTTCCCCGACAATCACGATTTCGAGTTCGCTTATGGGGAATACAATGTTAAAAAAATGACAAATGACAATGTGGTTATATATAGTCCGATGGTTTAGTATAGTTTCTTAGTTTATTTGTCCGTTGAGAATTACAATACATTTAAGTGACATAATCAATACACTTATAAGTTGTTGGACTCTTTTGTTGTAACCAGGATAGTTGGCGGTATCAACATAAGAAAAACAATCCAACATATTTTATAAATGTGTAACAATAATAATTATATTATTAAAACAGATATTTCAATCACTTCATCTTTAATTACTGAAGTTTTGTGAATTATTATAAAGTTGGTATAGTTAAATAGTTTTTTTTCCGTTGAAAATCACAATAAATAAGTGACGTATAATACACTTCTATGATGTTGGACTCGTGAATTTTACTTCTTGTGGTGTGGTAACTCCACCTCTGTATACAAACTAGACTTTTCGTCATTTTCCAATGTCTTTAGCAGGCACGCCATTTTAATGTCAGTATAAACTTCATTGTAACGCCACAGAGAGAAAGAGAGAGAGAGAGAGAGAGAGAGAGAGAGAGAGAGAGAGAGAGAGAGAGAGAGAGAGAGAGAGAGAGAGAGAGAAATGATTACTTTAACAAATGTCCATTGCAACGAATGTCAATCCTATTGCAGTAGAAATTTCGGGAAATTACAGTCCAGTGGCGAAATAAAGATTCCAGGCGACTGCCGTCTCTTTCACTGTTGTAACATTATCGATTGAGAATTTCGGTCTGAAATTCTGTAGACTTATTCGAAAGATTCAAGTGTATTTCAGTCTAATTTAACCTTATCATGGTGTATGGCCTCGACCATTAGGAGGGAGGGGGGAGAGGACGGGGTGGGCTCAGAAAATCTTGACTCTCCGTGAACTGTATGTATAGTTACTATATTCTACTATGAAATACCTAATCAATTTACTTTTCACTGGTTCTTAACGACCTCACCAACAGCTAAGTCATATGGGGGCTATAATAGTCGGGTGATAATGCAACGAGAAGTAATAGGGCCTATAGATGAAAGGGGATTTACAAAAACTAATACATACAGCGGGACTCGAACCTGCAACCATCTAACTACAGAAGTTGAATAAATGTCAACAATAGTTCAAATAAAAGATGAATGGGAATGGAGAATTTATAGCATCTTATATAGGTGGACTAATTCTAATTCTGTGTCGGTCTTTGGGTTGGGCGCAAGGCCACAACTTGAACCAGAATTCAGGAAAACTATAATTTATTACCAAAACAAGAAGATTTAATTAAAAATCTGTCACTGTAGAGGTATTTTCAAACAAATGATATAAAAATAGCATCAGGTATTTATAGATTGTTTATAACAGTGTCATATTTAAGTTGTGTATAGTTTGTTACTCAGAATCTCTGCTCCATTACGGTGTTACCAGCGAAGTATTCAAATATTGATTTAAGGGTAGATTTTACGAACCTTTAATTATGTATTTATTAGATAATTACTTTTGGAGGTACGAAAATAATACTGGTAAACAAAAAAGGTTGTAAAAAGTAAATTCGTTATTATTGCTAAATTCTCAGTTCATCCGGTAGATAACCCGCACTAAGATTGGAATAAGTACATACAATAATGGATAGCAATTACAGATAAGTCGAAATATCAAAGAATAATTCACATAATCACATAATCACAGACTTTATTTGAATAGTTGTTGATTTATACACGGTTGAAGTTGAACTGCTTCTGAAGAGATCTCTAATGATATTCCGAAGTATAAAGTGTAAAAATAAACTTTCATAACAAAAATCATTAGATTGTAATATTCATTGAAGAGTGAAAAAATGAATGAAAATGTAGAACAAACAAAATATTTAACCTCGATCATTAGGTCATACAACTTCATGCATCATTCTTTCAATTGCATTGCTTATCACATGCAGGTCAATTGCTGACCATTTGAATCAATGGCGGAATGACGAATGAATGATGAATGAATGACCTTTAAGGGCGAGGCATCGATAATGTACTCTGGATACTGGAAGCATTAAACGCTAAAACAGGATGACACCTAGACTAAACTATCTAATCACTTATATGTGACCTAGACTCAGTTTCACATATTGTATACATTGATAGTGTTATTTTATGTGCTGGGTGAAGAACAAAATCGTCTACCCATCATATAACAATTACAAATATCACAGTTATATCAGAGATATTTTGAGAGAAATTATTTTTTAGGGCTAGATTTATGGATATAAACACAACTACGTCTTTAAAAAAGGTTTCACATTTCAATATACGGTGGGTTTATCAACAATAAAAATTTGTAATCTGTTGGTAGACGACCTTCTTTCGAGGAAATAAGTGTACAGGCTGTAAGGAGAAACAATTTTCCACAATACTTGGTTTTATTTCCAATTTATTATTAATATATATATATATATATATATATATATATATATATATATATATATATATATATATATATATATATGTATATATATATAATATATATATATATATATGCCAATGGCAACATATAGCATAAAATAGAGAAAAAAGGAACGCTGAATAAAATATAGTATCTGAGTGAATATAGAACAAGAATACTGATTAACCACCAACATTACACGTTTCTCATAATAATAAACTACTGATTGCATTTTATAATGATGTCATATGACGTGAAGATGTAATTCTTAGGAATTATTCATACTCTTCAAGAGGAAGGAGTACAATACACTTCCATAGGATATTTATTTACTGATAAAAAGATATCCTCTCTTTTTTAACCTAGATAGATAATGAGACGACTTGTTTCTAAACCGCAAACATGTATGTGAGCAAATATTAGTGCTGGTAAAACTGTCCTTGCTCATGATATAACAGTCGTATCCATGGTTACTGGTGGTGTTCGAATTGGGGGGGGGGGAGGGACGCTATCCCCCTATTTCAAGAAATTATTGGAGGAAGATATAAGTAGATATAAAATGAACAAGATTGATTAACAAGGATGAATAGGATAGATATATTGTAAATAAGTGAAAGATTTGATGCCTGATAACAATAATAATAAAAATAACATACATTTAAGAAAATACCACAATATAACAAAGAAGAGGTGTAAAGATTTCAGAAGATGTTGTTGGAAAGTAATAAAAGAGGAGAAATTAGTGTCTAGTTGGTTAAATCGTTAAATATTGGGACATATAGAATAATTTGTTAAGAAAAGAGTGAGATTTGTGCTAATGTTTATCTATCATTATTCAGGATATTTTATATTAATTCTATTATTATTGAAAAAATTATTTATAACTATAACTAATTTATATATATATAAAGAATGGCAAATATTTTCTAAATAAAAGATATTACTACCACTACACTTTGCACTTATACATATCCCCCAAAAATGGAATTCTGGTTAACCCTTCTCCTCCCGCCACTCTCATAAGAAATGTACTATTTTCAAACATTTAATACGAATTGTCAATAAATACTAGACCGGTATTTAGTTTTTCCTCTTAATTTATCTTGATTTTTACCAACAATTTTATATTGACAAAACCACATTCTCAAAATGGCGTCGTGTTATTCGTATAATGTGTCTTCCACACAATCATGGTCCAGATAAATGAGAAACTGTATTACTACAGACTCCCAAAACTAAGAAATACGATTGACAAAGCATCATTTCAAATATCAGTTTCATGCTCGGCTTATCGGCTATACAGATTTCACAGACCTATCTACGACTGAAGTGCCAGGAAACTCAAAATTTTGATTTTCTTTCATTTGTGTTTTGTGTACGTGTTTGGAGGGGTAGGGGGAGGTGTCCAAAACTGTACATTGCAGTATGATATGGATTTGATTTGAAGATGCATTTGAGTTTAGTCGTCCACATGGAATGCCCGTGTTCGCTCAATAACGAGTTAAATAGAGTTGAATATACATAAATAGAGTTTCCCTACTTTACGAGATGACCAATCCACTATCATGCAGTAATACTATTATTACTAACAGTACTATAACAAATACTTCACTCCATTCTCAATCCTGTTTTCCATATTTCGAATTATCTCCACTCCGAAATGTGACGGTTCGATCGCCAGTGTTCGTCGCTATGACTTACCATAGACGATCAGGAGTCTTGAACCTTCATTCTGTGACGTTGACCTGCGAGACGCTCCCATCGCAATGACGCAATTTGCATGCTGTGAGGTATCCGTCATCGTCGTCATAATAGCGTCATCGTGATCATAGCGTCATGAATCGAAACGGAGTGTGAAATCAATGACATACACGTCGTCAAACTATCGAGTGACGTCACTCATGAAAATGTAATGATTTTCAGGATTACAATTATAGGCCTATATAATTGCTTAGAATCTTTTTTTATTTTTATATTGGGGTCAACTGAAGACTTTCATCTGCGGCGATGAAGTGTGGTCACAGACAGCGTAGACCTGGTGTCAAAGTTCATTGCTTTTAATTTAAAATTAATAATAAAATGGGGTGGTATCCTTATCCTTAGCCTTTCATCCTTAGCCTTAATAGGGAACAATGATTCTGAATCAAGTTTCGATGTTATTAAAAAAAAATGGGTTTAACGACGCACTGTTATGATAGCGCAGATCTAATGGCGTCATTTTTTTTCGGATGAAAAAATCAATGTTTTTCGGAGGATGATTCTCATATAATTGTATCAACGAGAGATGGAATGGATGAATAAATAAATAATAACAAATACAAATGTTAAAGTCCCGCGTACCTTTCCTCCAGAAGGGAAATTTCGGTTAGCCATCCTTCCATTAGTAATTTAGTATATTTCATAATCATGAATATATTACGAGTTTTCATGAAATTGTATGCCGTTAATTATTTTCCCACATACACAAATATATATATAACTCGGATAAAAGTAAAAAGTAGTACAGTTATTATCTAATCGCGTATTCAGCTTGTCTGGGAACCATGTCAGTATTTGAAGATTTGAAAATCTTCTGAATGTTTTGAATCTCTTGTACTTCCCAAACTAGTTTATGTTTATTAAATTTTGTCTTTCCTAGTTTTTTAATAATGTATTTGATAAACTCAAGCTATTATTAGAATGGTATTCACATGAACGCAAGGTTTCTCCTGTTAGTCTTCTCTTACTCATCACGTGTATCCACGAGAGATGAAGCCGCGAAACACCCGTGCGTTAGTGATGTGGAGTAGGGGGGACGGTCGATCGGTACCGTCATCTCTAGTGGATACAATTATATACTTGTCTCCACAAAAGACGCTAGTCTACCAACAAATGCATACAAATATCGCGGTTATTAGCTATAATATGTGTAGGGTAGGGTCAGGACAAGGTTCATGATAAGATACGCAACTGCATCTTTCAAAAGCGTAGTTTCATAAAGTGCATGGCTCAAAATGACCTAGCTGTCGACCCGCCTCTAAACCCTAACATTCAATTCATAAAGTTGCTGATTTTCTTTGTTCATTCCAAATAACTCCAGAACTTGATACAAAATTATTTTTTTCCCAATTAAGGCTATGGATGAAAGTAGGATTACATGGACGGACCACCACAAGGGCGATATCTCACCAACCATTTTAATAATTTCAAATAAAATGAACTAAATGAACTTTGACACCAGGTCTTCGGTGTCTGTGGCCATACTTTTCTTTATAATGAGAATTATTCAATTATTTTAAATAAAATAGGTTAAATGAACTTTGACGCCAGGACTATACGCGGTCTGTGGACATACTTTGTATCATAATAATTATTTTAATAATAATAATTTTGAAGTCTGTAAGAATTATCCAGGTGGCAGACGACCTTCTGTCATGAATACAAGTACTCATGTCTGCATGTCGTCTAACCTTGAACCTGTGGTGGTATTATCGTCCTGACAAGATAATGCTGAGTGATGGAAGAGGAGTCGGGAGTCACACCTTAATCACTTACTTTTCGCATTTACACAAATCAAATATTCTCACGATAATTTTATCACCATGAAAAAAACTTTGTTTTTTTCAGCAGCATTATTCAGATAATAAAGTATATTAGGTTTATAGTTGAAGGCTTAGATATAGCTCAGTGCTTATGCACTTGCTCCATTTGACTAGGAAGTAAAGATAGGCCTAAGTCAATTATCGCTAGCGGTAGTAACTGAAGTCACCGTTGGGCGTGGGTTCAAGTCCCGCATAAGGCATGGGTTTTTGTAAGCGTCCTTTCACTTATCATCACTTCATCGTTTCATTATCACCCGCTCATTCGTACCCCGTATAACCTAGCTGTTGATGGGGTCGTTAAGCAGCATTTTAAAAAAAGTAAAGATAGATCGGGCCTATAGGTTCGAACCCCGCCGTTGTCTATCTTTACAGAGGGTGTTCGTGGTTTTACTATGTAGCCTATCCAAATGCCGGGATGATTCCTACAATATAGGCCCCGACTGATACCTTTCTACTGTCCTTCTCATTACCATGAGAAACCTTCATCTTATCATTCCGTCAATATGGGTGTAATAGTTATCATTACAATGTGTCGATAATACCAATATAATGAATAATGTATGAAATATGGAATTAAATAAATGAATGAATACAGTGAAGGTGAAAGGTCGATGGGTGGAGAGTAAGGAATGTTATTCAATTGAAATTAAATATTGGTCAAGCAACCCCACATTAGAAATTTTCAATTTAAAAAAAATACGTGTAGGTAAAAAGCTGTTTTTGATTTTCATTCACACGTAAATCAGCAAAATGATTCTTGATATGCTGTCGTGTTTCTCGATTAATTTGTATTATTATTTTTCTTATCAACATCGAAACTTAATTGATACAAAGTCATTGTTCTCCAATTGAGGCTATGGATGAAAGATGAGATCGTTGGGACGGGGCACCATAAGGGCATCTTATCGCCCAATGTATTAATGATTATAAATAAAAAACAATGCATTTTGGCAGGACTGCGCTGTCTGTGAACTGCATACTTTTTCACCGCAGATAAAAGTATTCAGCTTCCAAAAGTCTGGATAAAAGTTGAATTATATATACAAAATCATAGTCGAGATCAACACAGTGTTTAGTTCTAATAATGGAATGAACTAAAATACTTCACAGAATCCCAAAACTTGTAAATAAGATTGGAAAATATCCGGATTTCAACATTTTCCCTGCGGAGCTATTTTTGTATTTTTATGGTTCTTAACGACCACGCCAGGTTATATGGTTATATGGAGGTACAAATAAGCGGGTGATAATGAAACGATGAAGTGATGATAGGTGGAAGAACATTTACAAAATATCATGCTGCCTACAGCATAACGCGAGCCATTTACATATTATATTGCGTCATAAAATTTGTCCCGAAAATTCTCCTTCAAAATATTAAAACATAAAGCACACTGGTAGTACTTAAAGTAGTCGACCAATTGCAGATTGAAATACATCCTGGAAAACCTATAGATTTAACTGGAAAACTAGAAAACAAAGTACCTAGCTATACGTATATACACGTCCAAGGACTCCAATCCATAAAAACATTACCGGTAAAATGTGTATATTTTATTCAAATATTAATTTAAATTTCAGAAAATAACATTTTAAAAATAACATTAACATAATAAGCTTAGAGTGTCTTTCTAGTATATCTTTCGTCTGTGATAACATGACAACAATATTGCTGATATTATACTCTTTACTTGTTTACCACTTCTTATTACAGGTGAGAAAGATAAACAAAAGACATGTCATTTCATGAATATTTATTGGACCTTTTCATGCAACAAATAAGATATATTCTCTATTTCTTCAATGAATAACCAACCTGTAAACTTGGAAATTTAAAATAAGTGCGATCCATTTAATAAAGAATTGCAAAGACATGTTTTATAAATTGTACAAATATTTGCCGTGAACTTGAATATTTCCTCAACAAAGAAGATGTACATAAAGAATCAAGGTATCCTTATCATGCAAAGTAGATAAAAGCACCGTACTTGTCGACTTTATGAAGGTTAAGATTGGTTACCAACATTGAAGAGAGAAATGATTTTATTTTATTGGGGCTTGACTACTAAGATCTATTGGCGTTAGATGATTGTATAGTGAAATGATGCATGTGATGATGAGATGAAGGTTTCTTAGGTATGGTACGGCTAGGGGAAGGAAGCGGTCGTGACCTATATTGAATTGCATATAGGAAGTTGTTTGGAAGAGAGGGAAACGACACTGAATTTCTCTGTAAAGATGAAAGACAAATGTGAGAGAAATATTTCACTAGAAAAATTAAGTCGTCTTGGCAGTTCCGCAATTCTGTTAACGAGAAACAATTATTTCATAAACTTTGCCTAGTAATCTCTGTGAAGTTGCTATGGTATAGAATAGATTACACTCGGGGTTTCATCATTGATGGTCGTCATTCTTTTACTTTATGAAATGACAAATAGAAAAATAAAAAATATCTCCACACATAGTCTGTGAAGAAAACATTGGCGATCAAAAGTGCGTAGATTTGTTTTAAATTAAGGGGGTGCGTGCACGTTGCTTGTAAAAGTAGATGATTTCATTTTTACTATTTTTTTTTTCTATAGGCCTACTCACGAACCAATGTGAATGAATTAAACGTATATCAACCCCAAGATTATTTGATTCTCCTTAATTAATATGACATTCGAAATTTGTGAATTCAATCAGTTTTAAAATAATACGTCAGTCAATGCGAATAATGTGATGAAATTCATTGACGTATTATCTTGAAAGTGATTGAATTCACAAAAATATAATGTCACATAAATTAAAGAGCATGAAATCATTTTGGAGTTGATCTACTCTTTATTCAATTACACTGGCTCGTGAACATAGAAAAAATAGTAAAGATGAATTTCTCTATTTATATAAGCACCGTGCATTCACCCCCCTAAAATTTTAATGTCAGAAAAAAAAGTATTGTGTTCACCAATCATAACTTCAGTGTTATATAGTTTGTTTTCTCCCAGCTTCTTTAGTTGCTATGGTAACCTGAAAATCACGGCATCTTGAGTTTACAGCTGCAAATCTTGCACAGTCCATGAGATAATGAGTGTAGTCTAGTGGAAGCTAACCTGTTTTTCTGTGCATGGTCCGAGTTGCTTGCTATTCATCTAGCAGCCAATAAAGTTTGTACTTGGCGTTTATTGGAGGCAGAAGTGTTACAGCCGAAATTCTTCAGGGAACAAAGTCACTTTCAGATGATGAAGGAGTGCAACCAACTTTACGATTATGTCTGTCGTATAAACCAAACTTAACAAGTATACAACGGCTGTAAATAGAATATCATGTCTGTGCAAATCACACGTGTGAATTTGACTTCCTTTTTTTCACTTGAGTAGGTTTTTAAGGACACGTTGTCTATTTCTTCTCATTTTTCCCCATTTCCGATTCGATTCTTGAAAAAAATGAATCGATTTCAAATTATTTTAATATAGTTTATAAGAGTAGATTCGGATTTCATTAACAAAAGCTTGTATATATAGTCAACCTTTCATTTTCTATATTTTCTATACATTTGAAATATTATGTTTTCCATTTTTATATTTTGGAAGAATATAGTTTTTCTTTCATTTTCAATTTTGTTCTTTTTTTGTTTCAAATTGGAAAACACCGTGCACATTTTCAGTTTTGTAGTAACAAAACTTGTCGTAGAATATGATACATTTCCGATTTGAAATGTATAATCACAAACGATTTTGAAATCGTACGAATAACAAAAAAAAGTCCATCCCAGTAATGAACTAAACGAGACAATACCGTAAAACCGGTGTCAGGATGGTCGACCATGTCGGAAGTCGAACCCCGGTCACCTGAATGACGGTTCGGGGTGCTAGCCACTCGATCAGAGAGAAATGTAATCTATTGATTCGTTCTCTTGGAAAAGTTGTAGTACCTAATAATCAGCGAGTTAAATAAGAATTAGCGAATTCATTGTTATTTCCCGGTTTGATTAATCATGTTAACTTTGTGCCTTGACTGATAATGATCTATTCTAATTAATACTCGATTATGAGTTGGTACAGTCTACCGTATGCATCGTAAACACAGAAATGATTCTTTGCTGAAGTAAACAAATTCAACTTAGCTTAAAATCAGTTTCAATGTTCAGAAATCATAAAAGCTTGAGCTTGTAAAAAGATCATGGATATATTATCCCTTTCATTTTTTCCCTATAGGCCTATTAGAATAGCACTTTATTATCTACTGTATAGCAAACACTTTTTTGTATCAATTATCTTTTCATCTCCTTATTTACCTATTCCAAATAATATAATCTGCTGTTATTCTTGTGTAATATTTTCATATATGTCTTGTGGGCATTTTTTTGGGGGGGAAATTCGGAGACTTTATTTGTCTGTGGCGTGGTATTACCAAGTCCAGTTAGCCTTATTCTGAGAGTTAGTGACACTCCACTTAGTAACTTCCAGTTAGAGCTTTTCCCACGTTGGTACTTTGGGCACTGACTAAAGATATTTACATTCATAATAATGTTCCACAAATAGCGGCATAACTGACACAATATCGAAAAAATTATCGTTACGTCTGCGTCAAAAATATTCTACTAGTCATAATCAAAAATACACCCGTTACGTCATGTAATGGAATTTCTTCCACATATAAATATTAAATATTAGTAATTTTCAAGAATGCTATTATTTTCTGTCAAATCTCTCTGCCAAAATAATAAAAATGTGAATGGCATTTTCCAAATATTTGCTAAGAATAAATCGAAGAATGTTTCGTTCAAGCACGAGCGGCGTTTTAAAATCTGATTGTAGTTATTCGTATAATTAATATCATGCAAGTTGGCAGTAGTACGCTAAACCCACTCGAACGATGATGTAATCGACGTATTGCACTGAGAGTGTATAGCGTATTGAGGAATATAGCAAATACCGTAATGAGTTGTCGAAAGACTTACCCAACGAAGTGTATTAGTAATAATAACAAAATTAGTTATTAATACTATAACATTCAGAATCCTCGACAAGAAATTTTCAATTCTCTGTAAGAGGACGATAATAAAAACTTAATTAATATGTACTTATTCCAAAATAAATGACATTTTTTCGGAAAACCCAAGTTTTCTATAATAATAATTCTAAAATTGACTTTATTTTTGTGTTTTAGATATATTAACGATACATTAAGGATAAATAACAATAGTGGAAACAATGGTGATAGATAAATAATATCACATTGAAAAAAACATTCGTTGACATTTTTGGATTAAAAACTGCTCAATTATCCAAATTTTATTATATATCCATTGCTGTGGTTTGAATTATTAATTCACATACTAACAATTGAACATCTTGCCCACCTCTTCATTACGTATTAACACCTTCATTTCACTTCATCACCTTCTTCAATAGTACTAATCATACCACTTTGTTACAACGTTCATAGAAACCAGTTGTCGTAGGATACGCTTTGGAAAAAATATGTACAATTGTACTGAAACGGTTGCAATCTTTTATTGAGACTCATATTCAGTTGTACTTCCATAGATTAAGCTTACTTGTTTTGAGTTACATTACGAATTTTTCTTGGAAAAAGTACGTGACATCATAAAGCATATTATTTAATCATATAAGTTACATCAAGTATAATTTTACTTAATGTGAATGAAAACTCTAGCACCTTTTTGTTTTGAATTAATCAATATTCAATTATAAGATAGCTCTGGGAAAATTATAAATTAAAATACATTTGAGTATAAATTTAAATTCTTCATATAATAATACATGTTGATATAGTTTAGTTTATCTAGATTTCCATTGGAAAAAATTGAAAATTTCAATGATACAGCAAAATCAATCAAAATCCCATAATTATTTTTTGGAGTCTCCTTTATCAAAATATAATAAAGCAGACTAAGATTTCAATAATACAAATAAACAGAATTTATCGAAAACAAAATTAAATCCACTCCATTGTTACAGGTAATGATTCTATTAATACAAATGATTCTTAATTTGAAATGAGATTTATGTATGATTGCATCATCATACTATTTATAACATCTGAAGAGGTGTTACAGCCAGCAAGATGTTTGTTACCTGCGAATATGTGAACTATTTCACGTAGTGGCATTTAAATTCACTGCGTGGAATGTTTAATAGTATTTAATTACTCCAAACAAAGTCTAGGTTATATGGGACAATAGATTGATGGTACAAAATGAGATCAA
Organism: Brachyptera putata; assembly: GCA_907164805.1. Taxonomy (NCBI): domain Eukaryota; kingdom Metazoa; phylum Arthropoda; class Insecta; order Plecoptera; family Taeniopterygidae; genus Brachyptera; species Brachyptera putata. Next base: position 15,807,893 of record OU015469.1, on the reverse strand, counting down.
AGTGTTGAGATTTTTCATGGTCAAGTTGGCTGAAAATATAACAATGGTAGAAATAGTGGAGGTGAATTTAATGTTTCTGTATATGTGGGAAGAATTTGATTGTGTAAATGTTAGTGAAAAGTCGCCAACGCTTTGAATCCCAACAGGATAATTGCGCACTTGAAAGAGTTGTTTACTCTGTAACTGAATCTAAAAAAAAAAAAAAATCAAACGTCAAGTAAAAATATATGTATGTACCGGTATATGTATAGGGCATGTATGTATATTCATATAATATATGTATATATATATGTGTGTGTGTATATATCTTGATCAATTTCTGTCCAGTATTGAGTTGTATTTAGTTTTAGTTAATTCACAATATGAACTATATCAATTAGAAGAGATCAGTTATTTAAAAAGTGGAAAATAGGTTCAACAATATGAAAATTCAAGTGTTATTGCTCACTTATTCCAATTTCAATTTATAACCATAATGACGAACAGAATGAAAGTGAGCTAGGTAATATATAAAGTAAACTGTCATAAAAAATAAGACAATAAGATAATACTGACAGTAAATGTCGAGAGATGATGACAAAGAATTTAGAAATTAGCAAATAACTAGAAAGAAAGCTAGTTTCTATGATAAAACTTCTCATAAAAATATAGAGGCTCTTTCATCAGAAACGGGTTATATTAATATATCAAAGTCACTTAAATAAAATATATTTGTTCTAATAATTACTGTTAACGATGAAGATATGAATAAATATAATAAAATATATGATATACAATTTCCAGCCAATGTTCATGCACAAGAAACAAATAGAAATTATTAATCATTCAATATTTATCTTCATATTTATATTTATTTAAAATGATTATGAAGTATACACAGATTTCAAAGATTTTCCCAAATAAGCGTATACCACAATTTTTTCATCATTTGGAAAATACTATTTTAAAAATCAACATCTTCACTAATTGCCTATATAAAGTGATCATTAAAAAATTTTCATTGAAATATATTTTAATTTCATGAATGATCTCCAAAATCTACAACTCCCATTACACAGTTGAACCCATCATTTAATAATGAAATAAATATCAAGGTTGAATGATCCAGCAAGCATCTGATTATAATGAAGTTAAGAAAAAGATATTAAAAATTTTCAATAAAAATATATATAATTCATTGCTGGCATAATATGCAGTAAGAAATAATTTATTCTTCACTTCTTATGAATTATAATTTTAGTTAAACCCTTGGAACAGTTATTACCAAAAACTAAGAAACCTCCTTAACTTCTACATTCACTTTAATCAAACATTTTAAAGAATCTTTTGATTAATATTATTATACAATCATACCAATTCATTAAAAATCATGCAAATTCATAATAGTCCCTCATTTCCTCCACGATTGTTATGGTACATTCTAGAAATTGCGATTACTCGGACCACGAAGATTACAGATACCTTGTACTTATATACATCCATCCTCGAAAGAAGAAGCTCCGAGCGACCGTCTCTCTTATCCTCCACCACTAGCGAGCGGGTGTTTCTTGCCTTCTTCTTTGGTGGATGAGAGTATACGGAACGCCTTAAGGGTTAGGCCACCCACCGGGAATCGCTACTCAAAGATATAATAAAATAATGAAATAACTAATTTATTTGATGCATTTCGTATAGTTGCGATAAAATTGTTCGTTGCATTTTTCTCATTTTAATATATTGCCAGTGGGGTTTTCAGCGGTATAACAAACTAGAGAAGATGACTGCTCCTTCAAATGTACCCTCGAGTGATGAAGACTCTAAACACCCGTGCGCTAGTGGTGTGGGATAGGAAAGACGGTTGACCGGAACCTTCATCTCTCACGGATACAAAAACAGAAACATATGTTGAAAAATATGCTATATTAATGAACTATGCTAATGTATATGCCCTAGAATACAATCATGTCAGATGATATATATAAAAAAAAACTTCACTTACTCCACAATAATAAAAAAAATTAAATGACGTATAGGCCCTAGTAATTAAAATTACATAGAATAACAATATGGAAATTTAATTAATTCAGTTCATCATACTGTGACTGTAGGCCTATAGTAGACAAAAAATACTGTACTGTAGTTTGCAGAATAATAAAAATCAATTAATTAAAAATCGAAAATCAAAATGTACGATATAACGCACGGTAATTATATGAGAGACTAACAATATATTCAAATTTTAAAAATAAAATATAAAGATATACAAACATGATAACTCGCTTAACTTTACGACGGGTATAAATGAAACAAGAATGTGTATAAACGCGGTGAATTCGGGAACATGAGATTAATAAAGTAGACATATATATATATATATATATATATATATATATATATATATATATAACAATTTACTAAAATTTTCATGTACAATTTAGATAGAATGAAATAGGTTGCTATATAATGTAGAATCAGCAGTCCCGTTTCTACCTATCATCACTTCATCATTTCATTATTACCCATTCATTCGCAGCTCCATATAACCTAGCTGTTAGTGGGGTCGTTAAGCATCATTATTTGGTTTAAAAAAACAAGTTGGTCAATATTGCAGTCGTGAAGCACCATTTATAAAAACGTGTATGCAAATATACAAGCCGGAATCAGCAGACAATACAACAATTAAATACTTCCATTGACAATGGTTCAAATATACTTGTATGCATCAGAAAAAGTTGATCGTATACCAACTGAATAATTGTAAAAATTTCAGTACCTCAGAGAAACTAAAAACTGTACCTTTAATAATTCAACACTTTTGGAAGATGAAGTTGTTTTGACAAATCGTAATAACGTCCTTAAAAATCATTGGTCCTTAAAATATCGCAGCTATACACGAATATTCAAACAGTTATATTTTTTGTTGTTGTGTTGGTAGACAGATATATTTTGTGGATACGAGCCAAGAAACCAAGACAACCAACTAAACTAAATAACTAAATATCAACTGAATAGCTACGTAAACTTTAATATCTTTAAGAATCTCAATGCAATTTCAATCATTCAACACTTTTGAATGATTGAATGTAGCCTATTTGAATTGTTCAAATCATGTATTTAAATTTTTTAAATCATTTATTATAATTATTTGAATTAATTTAATTAATTTGATGGATTTGAATGATTGAATCAATGAATGATTGCGTTTATCTCGAATTTCATCCAGAAAATCCAGGATGAAAATCCTTTTTTTTTAAATCAAGATCCAAACTTGACACAAAGCCACAGTTTTCCTTTATAGGCAAAAGATGAAAGTTTGAGATCGTTTGAACGGGGCACCACAAGGGAATAGTTAGATATATTAATCATATGTCATTCAACGCATTGTAAAAAATTAGAGTGATGAGTTAAAAGATGAAGAATTCAAAAGTTTCCATCTATCTTCTTTCTGAATATGGAGACAAAGTTTCCAATCTTCTTTCTGAATATATTTCACCTTTTTCGATTTTTCTTTCTTCATCTTCTTTCTTCTTTTCTTTCGAATCTTTCTCGCTTCGTGAAAATACTTTCGCCATAGTAATACAACAACCAGCTCGATTCGTGTGATCCGGGAGACGAGGGGAATTTCGGACCCGGTTCGATCCCTGCCATCGTCCATCTTTACAGGGGTTTTTCGTGGTTTCCCTCTGTCCTTCTGTAGTCTAGGCTAATGCCAGGGTGATTCCCACAATATAGGCCACAACCTCTTCCTTTTCACTATCCTTCCAATTAACCAAAACTCATTAATCATCCATCCGACGCCAATAGATCTTCGCTATCATAATAGTGCATCGTTAAAACCCAATAATAATAAAAAAGTAATACAACAATGATAATTATTGTTTGTTATGTTGGTAGACGGTCATCTTCTTTCGTAAGCCTCTAAGCCCATACTACAATCAAATCAAGTTCTATTGAAAATGCATTTAGTTCCATAAGTCTCATCCACTTAGCATAAATACCACGACAATATTATGATCTGTGTTTGCGTGTGTGGTCTGAAATGACTGATTGTCTAATGAAATCTCCAGACCAGCTGATGACAGGCATGCCAATCGCGAGGTCATCTTCAAGAATATGCAAGAACAAACTTGGCCTTCTACTTGAAGATAATGCATTATGCGAAACTGAGTGAAATTATAACTGCAGTTTCATCAATTACATTGACATTCATGGTATGATGCTTATTGATTGTTTTATGACCCCACGTGCTGTTAGGTTGTTTGGGGTTACGAGTGAGTGGATTATAGATGGATGGTATTTACAGTAGGACTTGAGCGTGACTCGAACCCACGACTGCCATGACTTCAGTTTCTATAGCAGTGCTTTGACATGGCGAGTCAGTAAAAATACAATCGTTGGTACTTGATAATACTCGTGATGATGATGTTGTTTGCTTAACGGCCCCACCAACAGCTAGGCAGGTAGAAGTAAAAAAAAGCGCTTTCTGATTGCCAATATGGCCGACGAAAAGTTACAAAAAAAGTGTCAACAATTTTTCATTTTTAATCAGTGTCTTTATTTTTTACTTTTCGTAAGTTACACTCTTCGTCACTGACAACCTTAACTTTTTCTGTCGAATATCTATCTATCTATCTATCTATCTATCTATCTATCTATCTATCTATCTATCTATCTATCTATCTATCTATCTATCTATCTATCTATCTATCTCATATATAATTTCAATATCTTTCTGATTAACCACCAGTAGGTGGTGATAAAGATATCAAAAATTAACACTGTTCGTAAAGACCTTCCTCTCTGTGGCGTAATGAGTAGCGGGTCAGAGAGGCAATCTGGAGATCCGGATGGGTAGCGAACAGTTTTAAATCATACCAATATATATATATATATTGAAAATATTTTTTCTGTCCAACTGAATAATTGTAAAAACTTCAGCCATTGTTGAGAAACTCACCTCAACTTTAGAATATGTTACGCTTTCGAAAGATCATTGGCACACAAAATAGTGCGACTATGCAAATGTAACAGTTATATTTTTGTCTGTTACGTTCAGTAGACACCCTTCAACTCTTGTAACTCGAGTATGAACAATGAACGTTCTATTAGTGAGCCAGACAGGCCATTCTGAAATTATAGACATCATAAAACCAACTAAAAAAAACATTTATTCAGACTTTAATATCCCTTCAAATATTAATATTTCACTTAATGCATGCATCGTGATTATATTTTACAAACATCTTATATAATTTAATTATTGTGTTAAATTTAACACTTGACCACTTGGAGCTATTAAACCAAATGGGAACATTAAATGATTCAGAATCAAGCAAAATTCCAACCTATAAAGATATAAAAATCAAGCATCAAATTAGTGCATTATATTACACTTTATCAAGGCTGGCCTTTTCTTCCATATACTTGTCCATGAGAAAACGTGCATGTCTACCAAAATAACAAATACAAATATTACCATTATGGCGCCCTCGGTAGCTCAGTCAGCTTGTACACCACTTCAGGAACTGAAGTCACCGTTGGGCGTAGGGTTTTCTAGTCATTTTTTCACATATCATCAATTCGTAGTTTCATAATCACCTGTTTATTCTTACCCCCGTATAACCTAGCTGTTGGTGGGGTCGTTACGCATCCCAACAATAATCAATCATCATTCACCATTATGTTTGTATAGCTGTCTAGTATTTTGAGAATTAATGTTCGTTGCGGGCAGATTTACAATTAAAATTACAATTACATCTTCTAGAAATCATCAAATTTTCCAGACTGTCGCGAGTATTTCTTTGATTACAAAAGTTTTTACAATAATTTATTCAGTAGAAGTTGTATTTTGTAGATGATGAGCATAGATTAGAAGGAAATAATATAAAACTAATAGATTAGTCTAATTCCACTTCACTATTGTCGAGGAATCGAAATACCCGAGCGTTAATACTTATTGATAGGGAAAACGGCCGATCTGAAACTCGAACTTCTGAATATAAAAGTAATCGAGAACTCTTATCGATTATCGTAAATCGATGTAGAAACATCGATAATATTTTATTCGATTGTGTGCATAGTAAATTACCATACAGTTTCATTCATGGCCACAGACTGGTATTGACCAATGATTCAAGTACAATTAAGAAACACATAACATCAATCAAATGTATGATTTGCGTGTGGTCCAAAAAATAATATCAACTAATGTATTTGAATTTTATTTTAATAATTTATAAGAATGATCATTGCAATTTGTCATCTTTATTATGTACAGCTGTCATGAGGAATATTATGATTGAAAAAGAATTTAAATTCGAATATTATTAAATTATTAGTCAATGAATATGAAATGTGTGTGCTACTTTTTAATGTGATTGGATTTGACCAAAGACCTTGGCAATAAACAGAAGATATGAAAAATGATGGTCCGTCGAAATAACTGGTATTTATTTTGAGCTTGACTTGAAGAATATATAGAAGTATATTTCAGGTCTATGTTGAATCGCGCAATATGAAGGTAGATAATCAATAAACTATGAAAACGATATATAGTATTGAGCAAATGGATGAATGTGATTCGTAACAATATAAGTTCAAAATATAAATGTTACCCCCTCCCCTCACGTTTGCTCAGTTTCCCAAGGAAATAAAATTTTGACTACCGTACCTTTTTAAAATGTCACGTACATATTAAAAAACTTACAAAAATGTAAAAACATGTAGTAAATATTAATACTATATAACGTCCTATTAAGTTCAATTATTTAATATTGTATAGTTTATTTACTTCCAAATCAACAACCTTCATATCAATACTTGAAAAATCAAATTTTTGTTTCATTCTAACATTGGATTGCTTAAAAATATGTTTGTTTATTATTCATTAATCTTCAAGTTGAAGAACTTAATTATATATTAATAATGTACAAATCTGAAATCAGCTTGATTAACACACTTAGCTAGAGTCACTGATGTCACTGAAACCCTGGTATACTTGTATCCACTAAAGATAAAGATGGTCTGCCAACAGAACACATATATCACCATTATATCATTTTAAGGATGAGTTCACAGAACAATATCACATATTAAAACGCAACTGCATCTTTAAAAGCAGTGTTCATTTATTGCTCCAAGGACTTTCTCTATATACAACTATCGACAGCCACGAGTGATCGACTGGCTAGCACACTAAACCGTCATTCAGGAGACCGGGGTTCGATTTTCACTACGGTCAGGGATCCAGACAGGAATTTTTCGTGGTTTCCCTCTGTCATTCAGGTCAATACCGGGGTTACGAAAACTCCTTCCTTTTATCCAAAAACACCCAATAACTATTTCACATATTGCCACATATTTCAAATTTTCAATATGAGCTTGTTTACATCTTGTATGAAGAATGTTGTAAATCTACCGGCAGAAGATTTAAATACAAAAAAAAACATGAATAGAACCAATTTCATCCCACCATCTTAAATGTCATTCACCGACGCCAATAGAGCTTACTCATCACTATAGTGCATCATTAAACCCAAATAAATATATTTTTTTAAATTCCGAATTATTACCAATTATTTTGTGGATCGACGACCTTCTTCTTCCGTGAATTGTCTAATATCTGTAATGTCAACATGAACGAGTGACCTAGAAGTTGACTATATCACCTCTTATCACCTCAATAAAAGAGACAGAGCTATGAGTGATGGATTACTGCTTGCTACCTGTTGATACGAATACAACAAGTATCCTGTCTGATAGAAGGTCACGTGATGCAGTCACGTGATGCAAGTAGAAACACTTGCTGACTGATCATTCTTCACGTCCACATCCGGGATTTGCAATAAAAAAAAGGTCATGACTCGCGTTTTTTAGATTTTTTTATTATAAGGGGGTGCAGAATTTGAAAAATTCTGAATTGGGGTGCAGAATTTGAATTCGAGACGAGAATTTGAAAAAGCGGGGAGTGTGAAGAGAAGAATAGGAAGACAGCGAATGAAGTGGTGTGCAGTGATTAAAGAGGATGTGCAAGAGAGGGGATGATATGGGAGGAGGTGATCAGTGACAAACAGTGGGAGGACAGAGAGTTGTGGAGGAAGCTGGTGGTAACGAAGGAAGAAGATGAAACGCCAGGCTAGACGGTTTTGAAAAGTTTAACCCCAGTAATGGTGTTACAACACCCTCTGACCCGATTGTTTGAAAACAGAGTTCGATTATTATTAAGGGGGTGCATGCATGTTGCTTATAAAAATAGAGGAATTCACCTTAACTAATTTTTTCAGGTTCGTACCCCTAGGCCCCCCCCCCCCCCTTTCTTTATTCAGAAACTTTTGGTGACGCCAATCGTTTGTGCTGCGTTTGTGCTGGTTTGTGCCGTTGCATTTTTTGTTTGTGCTTCCCTCCTTCTGCCCCGAAATCGCATTTCAAAAAGGGGGTGCTAGGTGTACGCCAGCACTCCCTCTTAACAAAAAAATTGTAAATGCATCTATGTCAATCGTTTGTGCTACGTTTATGCTGGTTTGTGCCGTTGAAATTTGTGCCCGAAATCGCATTTAGAATTCTTATTACGTATATAATATATCTTGACCTTATTTTGAAATTAAGGGAAATAAATCTGGGAAATTTGAGAAATGGTAAATTAAGTTTTCGATGTTAATGAATCAAAGTATTTATCTCGTCTTAAAATATAGGCCTACCCATGCATCTGTCGTGTTCAGTCTGCTTGGGTACATGCAAAGGGATCTTCTAAACATCTGGTATAATATTCAAATACTAGATTCACTAACGTTTTCCGCATTGAGATTCCGTAAGTGTACATAAAAGATATAAATTATTATGAACTATGACAATTCTCGAAACAGGCTGCGCTAAGTGTAATAAAAGTTGAAAATAAGACGTTAGAATTATTATGACGAGAAAATTAATGTCAATGCCAATTAAAGTGGAAATGTGATCACTTAACCGCTTAACCTCATCGTTTAGCGGAACAATAACTCTGAATAGTACGATCGACTGTTTTTTACATATATTAGCACTAACCTACGGAAGTTTCGAACAGGTTTTCAACTTGTTTTCAATATCTATGGTGTCGATTTACTGTATAAGTCGTTAAGAAATTACTGATTTGGTTTTTGGTTTTTACGTCGGGGCAACTAGGTCAGTTTGCACCAATTTGTAATATTGTATCGATAAACTAAATTTTGAGTTCAAAATAAACTCAATAAAAAAAAAACGTCTAAACTGGTACGATTCTGAACTCACAACAACCATTGAAAAGCATGAATAACCCAAGATAATGCGGAATGAGAATCATACCAGTTGAGAACCTTTCCAGTTGGGAATCGGGCCAGTTGAGACCAATGCACGTTGAGAATCGTACCAGTTTAGAATCGTACCAGTTTAGAATCGCACCAGTTTAGAATCGTACCAGTTTGGAATCGCACCAGTTAGAAATCGTACCAGTTTAGAATCGTATTAGTTTAGAATCGTACCAGGTTAGAATCGTACCAGTTTAGAATCGTACCAGTTTAGAATCGTACCAGTTGAGACACCTCCAGAATAAACGAGGAAATAACAGGAAGTTAGCCGTCACGAATCAGAAAAAAGACCGGGTCCTGAAGGACAAATAAATCAGTTATAATATCTGAAATTGAAATTATGATTTCTAGTTTTCTCCAAAGATAGAGAAATGAATTCCGTCATTATTTGTCATTATTAGGTTAAAACCTAGTTTCAGGGTTATAATGTCACTGAATATAAATTATAATTACAACAACTAACGACTCTGATTGATAATTCCGATCATTTATCAAATTGCGCAAATATGATTGAAAAAAATCTGAAACAAGATCTAAAATTATTCTTCCAAGGATTTTCATCTTGACTATTTCGTAGTAAAATAGCGCATCGCCTTGTTTCCGCATGCACTTACACTTGGCAACACTTGAACTTACACTTAGAAGTGCACTTCTGGTACTGATAAGGAAGCGAATAGATGTGATACTGTTAACATGGGATTGCTCTTAAGACGCCTTGGTTAATTAATTGCGCATGGAGATAGCGTGGAAGATTCAATAGAAGTGTACTTGTCTGTATACAATCTTTGCACAGATACATTGCTGTATGAAGATAGGCTTAATTGCGTACATATGAACATTATCTTGATAGTACCATCAAACTGTCCAAGAAATGAGAAATAAATGAGAAACATGAGGGAATGAAAAAATATTAGAAATTATGATAATATCATATGAATATATATATATATATATATATATATATATATATATATATATATATATATATATATATATATATATATTGACGGTTCAGATGTATAGTAGCCGCTGGTCCACCTTTTTGTGATGAATTGCATATATGTCGACTTGATCTAAAATCAAACATACCCCTTCAAAAATAATGACTACAGTTTTTCGTGCTTTCTCAAAGATGGATACTATGCATATGAGTGGGGTATTATATTGAAAAAACATTTTAAAAAAAAATGAAAAAACAAATTGTCACCCTTATATTAAAGATATTTTTTCTGTAAGATATAATGAGTGTTTCGTCCATGTATAATGTATCTTCCACTTTGATTTCCTCAATAGAGAGTTATTTAAATAATGTGATCGCGATGCACCTCGATGCACTCTACATGCAAAACACACGGGTGTAATTGCATCGGACTGCATCTCTGCTATCCTCTGTCAACAGCTGTTAAGAGCGCATGGGAGTCGATTTAGCGGAATTTAAATTTTCTGGTGATAGCTATGGAACTGTATGAAATATATATATATATATATATATATATATATATATATATATATATATATATATATATATATATATATATATATATATATATATATATACATATACTTGTGATGAAAATTGTTTGTCTGCCAATGCAACAAGTAGAGACATAATTGTGGTATTTTTGGGATGATATGCATTCTCGTGACTAGGTTCAAGATAAAAAAATGGAAATATATTTAGTTCTGTGTATAAAATTTAGTCTTCTGTCTCTCTAAATTCTTGATATTCAATATTATTATTTCAAACCAAAAACTTTTTCACCCAATCTATTCCATTCCCTCCTTAGTCCCGTTGATCAATGAGTATTCACCAATATCTCTTTTTAATACCTGCTTCTTAACTGTGATTTATTTTTTTATTATTTTCAGTTTGTTATCTAACACTGCTCGAAATGATTAAGTTATCACAAAAATCTTAATACAACGCTGAATCCACTTCCATCTCCTCTTAAAGTGTTGAGGAATGTAAGATAATTGGATGTAAACTGGCATATCATTGACTCAATCGTATCACGTCTGTGTTGCGGTTTCCGCATGCTTGAACATATTTACTCATTGTCAACGCACATGATCTTCATAAATAATCATACAGAAATAGACAAATAACTAGAAAAACATGAATTGCATTTCATATTACGGTAAACTGATGTAAGTACGTATGTAAAAGTAATTGGATTTGCAAGGAAGTTTGTCGATACCAGTATTTGGACCAACCCAGAATAGAACTGTGTACTTCAAGTTCTTAGATTGAAGTTTTTAGTTGAAGATCTTATCGAAAAAAATGTTGTGTGACTTATCAATGAATCAATTAATGAATTGGCGTAATTATAAATATAAATATATATTCAACGAGTGTACTTGTATCAACTTGTACTTGTATACTTGTAAATTGTAATAAATGTCCTCATACATGATTGCGACACTACGATGTTGTATGCAAGGTGACCCTACCGGTTCATAGCGAATCAGAGTTGACTAACTGCGCATGACGTCGTTCGTGACGGTCAGATTACAAAACTGCTAGCTATGCTGCTATTTTACAGACGTATTCATGTCAAAAAAATTAAATTTAGTAATCTAATATTGCCATTTGATTTTTGGGTACGGTAGCATTTTCTGTATTTGCCTTTCACAAACTGAATATAATGTGAATTTATATAATCATTAATCATTAGAAATATTAAATGAAATTAGAAAAGAAGAAAAGGAAATAACGACAAACAACGAGGTCTTTGAGCAATTTCTTTTATTGAAAGCAGAAAGTAAAATACACTGTGGGGCATAAGAAGAGCAACTTCATGTCAGTTTCAAATTCTTCAAACAACACGCATTGCTATAGCATAGCAGAGTGCAGTCCTGCTAAAGGCAGATGCGTGAAGTTGTATACAGCCCAAGGAAGCCATCGAACTCAAATTTGGCAAACAAATAAGCTTGTAATGTTGGCAAGATTACTGCCAACATTGTATGAATTAACCAGGTAAACATGGGCGCCGTTGGGAGGGGTGGCAGTAAGAAGGATCATTCAGATAAAACTAATTCTGAATCTTTTAAACCATAGTTCGTAACATGAAACTGGATAAATACATTGGATAGGAATCATATTTTATCTGCTACATGAAAATTTTTAGCAATAATAGTGTATATGTACACTTGCAGTCACATACATTTTCTTTCTAAAATTTAAATTTAAATTAAATCTATGAATTTTTTACCTCTAATTTTCCCATACACTCTACAAACGGGAAGTGCCTTTATGTATATTGGCTGTTGATGTTTGCGTGAACAATTTGCGTGAAGAGTTTGCGTGTGACCGCAAGTCTTATTTTTATTGCTATTAAAATAGTCACAAGGGTGATATTATATATAACAAGACAAGAATGAAATCTTGACCTGTCCGATTTAACGACTGTTTGTTCACCTTATAAGTATATAAACCGTTTTTGCGATATATCCGGACACTATCAACATTGGTATGTGAATACATATACATGTATCACCAATTGCATCCATCATAGCCAGAACATATAGCTTTTTGATTTCTGTGTACTATACACATTTATTTAGGAGTACGCATGAAGGGATGGTACCGTATAGAAATCACTAAAACGTAGGCCTATATGCTTTCTAAGTGGGTATCGAACCCAGGCTCGACTAGTACGTATTCAGTTTCTAAAACAGTACTTCAGCTGACTGAGCTAAACAGGCAGATTTGTCACTCACCTAAAAATAGTTACTTCATACATGAGAATACTGTCAACATTTCCTAAAAATAAGGCCCAAAAATTGTAAACATCCTCATATTTTGACCTGCATTAATAACCAAACCCGACATCCATCACCCCACTACGTCACTCACTTACCCACACATACACAAACTTACACGAAGATTAATGACATAAATTAAAATATCTCCTATCAAGTTGTAAATTGTCAAAGAATTTGCGCCTTGTTGTACAAGCGTGGCACGCGGCCAATTAGAACACTGCACTCCATAAATGACGTCATTTATATCCTATTAGAATACTGCATTTCTTATATGATGTCATGAACAGCTTATAGTATTGCGGTATATTAATGACATCATAATTGACATCTGAAAATGAAATTGTACTCCACTGCAATAATTATTGTATGTGTAACTTATTTTAGGAAATGTAATAATTTTATGTTATATTATCTCGGATATGTTTTTTTTTTCAATTGCTTGATTTTTGTTCTGTGTGATCTCAGCAATCTAAAATACATTAAAACCCTGCAAGTAGATTTCAACGGATGATGACATTTATTTCCCTAATTTGAGGGAAAACTAGAAATCATTCAATTTCATCATCAATTCATTCATGCTTCAGGACCCAGCCCTGTCACTGAGTCTTGACGTAGACATTACTCGATTTTCTTCATGTTTCTATACAGAATCGATAATGTCTACGTCATGACTCGTGGTCTCTGGAGAACAAAAACGATCTTAATAATTTCTGAAATTGAGATTATGATTTCTAGTTTTCTATAAAATTAGGGGAATAAATATTGTCGTCATTCATTAAAATCTAGTTTCAGGGTTATGATGTCCTTTAATGTGTGAGACAGAATCCTCATTAGAGATAGATGTATACAAGTCGGCAGACGTTCGAGACGAATTTGATCGCTCACCGAGCTTGGTACGTGTATTTTATCAAAATTCTGTATTGGCGTAAACCTATTGTTGTTCTTTAATAATAAAATAAAAGCAAAATAAAATTTATATTTGTAAAACTAGGGTTGTGAGAGTTCACGGCGTGAAAGCTTACACGCAGCTAGCAGACGCATACAGCCTTCTAAAATGATAAATAGCATAAATAGTATAAATAGCAGTGCTCAAGTGCTCATTACTCAACTAGTACTAATGACAATATTCAACAAGTCTTAGTGAATTATTGTATGAATTATGTTTTGAAATAAACAGATGTAGCAATCAGTTTAGCGGTATTTTTATGTTCTTCAAAGCGTATAAGTTAGTTAGCGGTTTCAAGTGTTTTTGTTTTTAATTGTCAAGGTCCAGACTAATTATTAGCTAAATTACACATCTCCATTAGCCAGTAATGGAGATGTAGAATTTAGCTACAATTGGCACACGTAGAATATGCGTTGTAAGATGAGCGAGATATCTATATAGAAAGTATAATCGAAAACTCTGGACACCTTGATTAATATAAAATATAATTCGGTAACTATCGAATCTAGAAGGCAGTGAATCTCGCCAACATAATTCTGCTAGCATTTCTGATTTGATGAATGAAAAACACTTGCTCGATTATTTTCTCCAAAACGGGTCGTCCGAATTCCATACAAATTTGTACTAGTGTGGATCATTTTTGTGTTCACAATCGGAAAAAAATGATTTTTTTTTAGAGATTCTATTTCTCAAATGTTCTTGCCCAGCTTAGTATGTTATGGGGATTCTCGAAACTTTGAGATGGTACTTCTCAAAAATGGTCAAAACTATACACCTCCAAGTTACAGAAGTCTGCGTGTACAGAAAAAGTTTCATTTCGATCAGTCAAACCTTGCGACTTGTGCAGTATGGGCACAAACAAACAAAAAAAAAACACACAGACAAAAGCTCCATAAGAGTGGGATGGAGGAATTCGCTATCGCTCATCTAATTACTGATATATTGTGTAATACTCAGGAAAACGCTACAATTGGGGGCGTAACTGACACTTCTCAAACTAATTCAACGTCCGAGACAGACTTCCTACGTTTTTACAAGACTAGACATATTACATTATATTGATTGTCTTATTATATCAATAATTGAAAATTACAACATTTCATTTCCCATAAGAGACAAACCAAACATGAATACTGCAGCGGAAAACTAAAAATGCAATGCAGTACTAGAGTTGATGAACCCGATCGATCGTCTTTTCTATTATTTATCATTAACGGCTGGAAGTTTCGACCCACCAATATGAATAGAAGATACACTAAGTGGTTTTAATTAACAGAGGAATTAAACAATTATGTACTTGTTAGAGTAAATACTAGATTGTCAATCATAATGATAGTGATAAGCAAGAACCATTTATACACAAAGGGAGAAATGATATGTAATTAAATAATCATACCGTTTGGAGCTATTTATATTTACATCATAATTATTGTAGTGTGAAATATTTTTTACTGAGATGGTCAGACCAGTGGCTAGCATACTAAACCGACATTCAGAACCACCCGTGCGAACCACCCTTGCTATAGTGGTGAGAGATAGGGGGGACGGTCGCTCGGAACCTTCATCTTTTGTGGACATACAAGCATAAGTATGTCCCAATATAAGCCATCTGTATGCGATTATACAAGGAATGAATATTTCCAAGCCCGAGATGCATTTTACCCTTGAGACGTCTACATGTAAGGCTGGGATTTGATTGTTGCAATTGATTAAATATGCCATTGGCGATCGTAATAATTACAAAGGCTTGCTTTAATATTTATTTTCTTCATCAATGTTATTTTTTTATTCTGTAGAATATCTCTTCTCTCTCTCTCTCTCTCTCTCTCTCTCTCTCTCTCTCTCTCTCTCTTTTTCTCTCTCTCTTTCTGTCTCTTTCTCTGTCCTGTTCCTCTCTCTCTTCTCTCTTATATTGTTAATTTGTTAATAATTAACATGGTTGAAACGATAGAGCTAGTAACTCATCAGGCAAGTCGCAATATCATTATAACTAAGTCAATCATTATTATAACCAACAGAGCAGGTGATTGTAGATACAACTGCTAGACCGCTGTTGTTACAGACTTTAGATCCATGTATGAAGGTTCCGAGCGACCGTCCCTTCTATCGTACACCACTACGCGCGGGTGGTTCGTGCCTTTGTCTCTTGTGGAAACAAGTATATTATGATAAGCTTCGTGAAGCTAGCTTTGCTAAAATAATCTATACATGATTCTATGAATTCTGTGTATTGAATGAGAGAAATTGGAAAATTGTTATAGAAAATGTATAAAATGAAGTAAACAATATTCATTTCAAGCATTACCCGTTACTGTTCATGTTTCATACAAAATCGGGTAATGCTTACGTCATGACTCTGATTCTTGAGAGAGAAAATAAATAAAATACGATTTCTGAAATTGAGATGATGATTTCTATTTTTGTCTCAAATAAAGGTGGAAATCGCGTCATTATTCGTTCAAATTCAGTCCCATAGTTATTATATCCTTTAATATATTCAACATTTCACTGCGTTATCCTTGTAATTTAATGCGTTTGCAACGAGAGAAATTCGCTATTACCAATTCACAATGACAGTGTCTAGTGTCAACAGAACTGTCATGCCGGAAATTGTGTTGATGATTTCTAGTTTTCTCTAAAAAGGAAAATATCGCATCATTATTCATTCAAATCTAGTCCCATGGTTACTTATGATGTCCTTTAACATATCCAACATTGCACTGCCTTATCCTTGTAATTTTAAGGCGTTTGCGATGAGAGACGATACGTGAAATTCGCTATTATCAATTGACAATGACAGTGTCTAATGTCAAGAGAATAATTATGATGATGACATAGTTTCCAAGTCTGCCCTTGGCATACCAGAGTATTTAAGACGAGATCTTCTACAGGATGTAAAGAAGACAATAATTCATCAATATTACATTTATTATTGGTATTATTATGCAATCTATTATTGTGTAAATTGTGATTGTTCTATTATTACATCGCTGATTGCCTACTGTCGGTATACCATAGAAGTCGACAGTTATTATATATATTAATTATTTGTATTGTGATTTTTTTGGCATTGTCAATTTAGAGCTATCAAGCTCTAACCAGTAAGTATTTTTACTTAATTTTTTAAATGCGCTACTTAACGACCCCACCAACAGCTAGGTTATAAGGGGTACGGATGAGCGGGTGATAATGAAACGATGAAGTGATGATAGGTGAAAGGACGTTTACAAAAACCCATGTCGGATGCGGAACTTCCCAGCGCAGTGCGATTGTTGACTAAGCCACGAAGGAGGCCTCAAGTGTATAGGCCTATAATAACAAAGTGAAAATTGATATAGAAATAGTTTATCAAGTTTTGTTCAATTCATTCTGAATATATGCACGAATAAAGAAGGTCGCCTGCAAACTAATTAAATAATTATGTATATTTCAGGAATTGTATAGAAATTTACTGCAGCATAAAACATTGAAGTTTTGAAATATGCAGTTGTGTTTCTAATCGTAATATTGTCCATAAAAATCATTGGCCCGCAAAATACTTCAGTTAAACAAACACATCGGTATTATTTCTGTTTGTTATGTTGGTAGACCAACTTCCTCTTTCGAGGATACAAGCCCATCAGCTCACGAGACCATAAGAAGTTCATTAGATAATACCTCTTCCATCCACGAGATATGAAGGGTCGAACCACCCAAGTATCAGTAGTGTGGTATAGAGGAGACGGTCGTTCGGAACCTTCATCTGTTATTCATCTGTTATCAAAGAACAAAGAATGGAGTCTTATCTATTATTTTGGTTAAATAGGGTCTACTGTTAAAAAGCATGTTTTACTGGAACTCGCGTGTACTTTCGTATTATTGTATACTAGAATTTATGCCACTTTGCATGCTGTGTCTGAATAATCTATTAAACGCGTTCTACGAAAAATCTAATTATTATAATTTAGCTAATTATTAATTAAAGTACAAGAAAATTGCTAACCAAGGGTGCTAACAATTAAGGTAATCAGCTATTTATCGTTTGATCTACTAACTTATAATTCGCAAAACCGGACTTTGAAAGAGATAATTATATACCCACATATTTTATTTTTAATTCTATCCAGAATAGAGAAAATCGACTACCAACTAATTAAAAGTAAAAACGTCGGTAATTACATAATCTCGCTGCACGATTCAACGATTTGATGCTTTTGAAGGATGTAGTTGCGTTTATAATAGTATATCTCGTCCTGAAAAATCATAATCTTTGAAAGTACCAAACAGCTGTACAAATATGATTGATGGTGTGATTTTGTGTTTGTTATTTTGGTAATGAATAGTGTGGTACGATCATTTGTGTCGTTTCTATACGTTACCACCCAGTAGAAACCCGAAAAAAACTAAACTAAATAAGTACGTACATTTGTAATCTTGTAATTGTAGATAAATTAAAATAATTATAGTGTTCCATAGTGTATAATTGTAGTGCAACTGCATACGCTACTTGCAACTAGGACGTTTAAAAAAATGAGTTGTTGAATATAAAACGATAGAAATAAACCATCTTTAATATTTATATATATAAATTATATAGAACAAAGCTTCGATTATCGTTTTGGACGCTAGAATGTTCAATAATGGTCAACATCCTGCTATTATTGTCTGTAATTTTTTCATTGAATTTATATAAGCTTATATATATATATATATATAAATTACAAATATGTATTGATTGAATTCACATCAGATGAAGCTATTACTAGTGTTGATGAATATATTCCTACACTTTTTAGTTCCAACAGACCTCTGATGTTTTTCTCATTATAGAATCAAAAATAAAAACTCAAATTTCCTCAACAAAAACATAAGTATTTTTGCTTGAACATAATAAATATTAATATCTTGGAATACATGATGCTAACAACGTATTATAACGAATCGAAATTACTGATCGTACGAGTTACTAATTATAAAAACAGTCGATCGAGGCCGTCAATAAAAATGTAAAAGGTTTCTGATATCACTGTAACAAAGTGAAATATCACTGATAATTACAGTCCATGGTATTTTTTTTTAGTTTACTATGTTTTCTCAAAATCTGAATGATTATTAAATTATATTATGGTTGAAAGGTGGGGTCATTCAACGCCTATAAAAACTTGCGAGTACTAATTCACATATTAAATATATCATGTTGGTAAATAACTACTATTATTTCACTAATATTTTGTCATTGATATTATTTGTTATTTTTACCCGAAGGGTAAAGTCTTTGACTCTTTATAACAAACTGCCTTCCATAAAAAGTTCGCTAATTATAATTATTACGTACTTGGCACTTTGAGGTATATACACACACCCTGTTTTACATATTATTTCATCTTCTTAATAAATATCAATAACATTCCGCCGTGGCCCACCCACACCTATAGAACGATCGCCCGTTTCCGCACTATCGATCGGATGTTCTCGCCTCGCCCACACTTCATATTAAACTAAGTTAGTTTCATCCATAAAAGAAGAAGGTTTCGATCGACCGTCTCCCTTATCACACACTACTAACGCGCGGGTGATTCGCGCATTCGCTTTTGAATACAAGTATACAAAACGACTTAACATGTGTTAACAATTAACACTACTATTCATTATTTCAATAGGTTCGTTAAATTGTCAAGGTCACTTGTTTGTTTAGGTTATTTTTTTAAAACATTGAATGGGCTGTTAATATATTTTGAAGATTATATATTGATTGTTTGTAGAAGGGAAGTAGTTAGGCAACTTGAATGACATATGAGTGTATATCTGTCGAACTTACTAGGCGAAAATACTTGAATGTTGCTTGAATGAGTCTGAAGAGAGCATTGAGAATGCTTATGCCCCATACACTAACCGTCTTACTATTGCATAGCAATAATATCACAAAAAAGTAACTAGATTTTGATATGAGCGACTCAGGCTATTCAATCAATCACTGAGACGAATGGAACCATCATTCAGGAGACCGGGGTCAATTCCCGCCATGGTCGACCATCCTGACAGGGGTTTTTCGAGGTTCACTTCTGTCGTTCAGGACAATATTAGGATGGTTCCTTAACAACAGGCCACGACCAAGTCCTTCCCACTATTCAAAAAACACCTAATAAAATAATCTTTCATCTCATCATCTCATATATCATTCACTGACGCCAATAGATCCTTGGTCATTAGTACAGTGCGTCGTTCAACAAAATATAAATTAAATGAAATATATATATATATATATATATATATATATATATATATATATATATATATATATATATATATATATATATATATATATAATAATCTGATGAACCCTAGCTGTGATAGTAATTGTGCCAAGCTTTTTCCGTGTAGCTAACCATGAAACTAATATACCACCGATCAGTGTGTATATACCATACAACAGTTAATGACCAATATGTTAATATACAAGTGTGCAAGTTGTAAGGTGTGAAGTAATCGATAAAATAAATTACCTGATGAAGAGTTTACTATAAATTAACGAGCCAACATAAAACATAAACTTTGAGAAGAATCACCTTCTTCTATTTACATTCTGAAGATCACACGAAACGGCATTGCGAAAATACAGAATGAAAAAAAATTGTCGAGTAATAAATTTGTTGAAACAAACCGGTACAGTAGTTGGATTATATACTTGTTTTCTCGGAAGAAGTTTGTCTGCCTATTCAACCTTCCACTAGCATGCTCTATTGCGAAAAAATATTGTCACATACAGAGTAGTTTACTGGTGTCAAAGTTCTTGTTTCTTTATTTAAAATTTTGAAAATAGGATGGTACCGTATAAGATCGCCCTTGTGTTGCACCGTTCAAACGTTCCTACTTTCATCCATAGCCTCAGTAGGGGAAAGATGATTTTGTATAAAATTTCGATGTTATTTAAACATAGATCGCAGTCATAGGTACGGTGAGTCTATAAATAAATAAAAATACCACAGCGAAACAACAATTACAGTTCATGCGTTTTTCGGTGTTTGTTATGTTGATAGACATCCTGCAACTCTCGTGAATACAAGTATACCAACACCTTGGCATTAGTCTGATGAAAATAGTATTTAGGGTTACGATCGACCGTCTCTCTTATACCCCAGCACTGGCGATCAGGTGTGTCGACTTGTCGAGAGCGCGTGTAATTAAAGGTGCAACGTTTGGGAGTGGAATGAATCAGGTTTAAGAATAGGTGCCCCAGGAATAGGTGAAGACGATGCATTACGTAATTGTGCTAGTATCTAGGTTAAAAACTTGTAATGAGTTACAGGTTTTATAGTAAGCCTGATTTATTATATATTTACATCACTTTTGAAGGTGTATTTTCGGCATGGTGACACAGAAAAAAAATTGATATATTCATTGCTCATATATTTTTAGTGTGTAATCATGTTTTAATTTCTATTTTTTTTCTTGTTGTTGCTTTGTAGTGTTATGCCACTGTTGAATAAAACTAAAATTATAATGTTAACAAAAATTTCGGGAAAAAATCAGCAATGATTTTGTAAAAGTTTTCAACAATGGTAGGCATATCAAAAATATATCAAGTTTTGTTTTGAAAAGATGAACATTCTGAAAAAAGAGAAAAATTGCCTTAGATGTCAACGCGCCATGAAACCCAAAAATGTATACATTCCTTTAGAAAAATGAACAAATTTTCAACAAACATTTGAAAAATAAAATTGAAACCTATAGTTAACAAAGACTTTGAAAAAAATTGAAATAATTATTTTGAAATGATAAATTGAAAAAACTTTCATACATTTTCTACAAAAATGTTGAAGAGGCTTCTGAGAACTATTTTGAAACAAAAATCGACAAGAATTTAAAACTAAGCTGTTTCACTTCAAACATCAAAAATAAAATGGAAAAAATTTCGACATTCTTGTCTGACCTTGGCTTGTGTGTAGGTTAAAAAGACATGATTGACCTATGACTGTGAAATGCAGGACATTAGAATTGCGTGGGTGGACAATAGCATTCAATCAAACAGTACAAGACACGCCAAAACATGACCTCACCTATCAGTTAGCGACGGAGCCAACGAGGTGCCGCAACCTACAGTGGCGTATACACCACGGCGTATTTATTTATTTTTATATTGGGTTTAACGACGTACTGTTATGATAGCGCAGATCTAATGGCGTCGGCTGGATGATTAATGACATGATGGGATGATGAGATGAAGGTTTTTGGGTACCGGTACTGGGAAGGAAGCGGTCATGGCCGACTTATTGTAGCAACCATCCCGGCATTAGCCTAGACTACAGAGGGAAACCATGGAAAACCCTTGTAAAGATGGTTTCCCCTCGTCTTCCGAATCACATGAAGCGAGCGCGTTCACCACTGCGCTGCATGTGCCGGTACGGCCTATTTCAATTCAAGGAAATATGAGGAAAATGGAACTTGAAAATGTAACAATCAGGGGAAAATATTGTCTGAATTTTTGTGGAGCAAATTTAGGAATTGAACTTCGGGATTTGTTTCTTCTCGGAGCTCTAGTAACAAAAAGTTGTCACACTCATATCACTCTACCTTGCAGGCCTCTTTTTGGTCTCATTTACTCAGAAAAATCCCACTTTTTTCTTAGACTATTATACTTCTATACGTACCTCACTATGTGTGTGTCACATCCCTCTATTGAATCAACAAAGAAGAATTCACAGTGTAAGGGGCTCTCTTTCGGGTTGACTTTATACAATTCAATAAAAATGACATACAAAATAATGAACATTGACAAAATTTACATTAGAGGTAATAGGAAATTACTTGGTATGTTACAAATTTCACTAATCGCTACGCCACTGGTATCCAGTGTAACACACTGTTTGAGCTGTTACAAGGGTGTAAGCCAAAACAATAACAAACACATTTGCACACCACTAGAAATAGCACTTGTCAACCTGTAGCTCGTGCTGACGGAAACATACGAACGTCTCCGCTAGACACTAACATTGACGATCGTCTGTGTCGACCCGCCAACACTCGTGTATTAGGTCAGAAAAACGCCAACATACACGCGGATTTGATTGTCGTGAAGTTTGGATGACTCTTCAGTTGGCAAATACTTGATAGTTTCATTGTTGTGAGTGCCAAGTTGACATCAACGATCAATTAATTTACCTAACCATCCTCTGCCTCAGTGCCTCCCCCTCTTCCTCCCCCTTAGATATCGTAATCCAGCCAAAACTCTTTGTTACTTTTTCACACATGAATCCGATATGTTTACAATTGAATTCCAAGTCACGAATTCTGCATGATGATTTTTTTTTATCAACAAAGATGTCTTGACACAAAGCCATTTTTTCCCTATAGATGCAAAGGATGAAAGTTCAGAATCGTTTGAATGGGCAATATTACCACCCCAAAGGAATATTTAGTTCATTCAACACATTGTAAAAATTATAGTGTTAGGTTAAAAAATGAAGAAAATTTCAAAAGTCTTGTTGGGAAAAGTGTTCAATCTCCTCTTTGAAAATGTCTTCTCCTTCTTCAATTTTTCTTTTTCTGTCTGATTTTCTTCTTCTCTTCCGGGTCTTGAAAATCCTGGTCCTTCGTTTGAATTTTCAATAATTGAAATTTCAATACATTTTGATCAATTTTTGAAATTGGAATTCTGGAATTATTTTCATAAATTATAACCTATCAAAAATCCTATTGTATTACAATTTACCACGTTGATCCATCACAGCAAAAATATGTACGTATATATTTTCCATAAATGTAATCAAACTTTCCCTCTACTTGTTTCAGAATGTTATCGTACTCGTTGGTACTAGTGCTGCCCCTGCTGGTCGGAGGTGCGTACTACGCGGACCTTCAAGGTCAGTACTGCGAAGCGAGGCGAGGGGGATGCTGTCCCGGCCGTCAGGACGACTGTTCGGCACCGATCTTGGGGACGTTGTGCTACTGCGACGATTTCTGCAATCGGACAAGGTCCGAGGATTGCTGTCCCGATTTCTGGACGTATTGTAAAGGAGAACCTCGTAAGTATAACTGGCAAGCGGTCGAGCTTACATTATGTAACGCTATGGGAGGGGGAGGGGGAGGCAGGGGGAGGGGGAGAGATAGTTTAATGTGTGACAGGGAGGTGGGGGTGTGGTGTAACATTTGTGATGTAACTTTTTCTTGTACAATAATTATTTCATTTTCATCAATTACCAGACTATCGAATTAATTACTAAATTAATAATTACTGCCGATGTTTGAGAGCATATTTTGAATTTCACTCTTGACTCCATTCTAGATATTCTTAGGTTTTTGTTATTTAAATAATTTTCCCTTATTGTATTCTAAGTAAAAATACTTTTTGTTGTATAGATTGTGATTTAATTTCAGTGTAAAGTAATTCTAAATTGTCCAAGTATGGTTTTCAAGTATGTAAAAAGTGGCGTAAAAATTGTGACGTAGAACATTTTTGAAAAATTCATTGTTATTTTACTTTCTTTTCTCTCCGGGCCCCTATCGTTATTACCTGCCCGGGCCCTTTATTCACCCAGGATTCCCCAGTGGTATCAGGATGACAGTATAAGAACGAAGTGTCTTGGGAGCATATTATCTATCGTCTACGGTGATACTCTCGTCACTCATTACATAAATCGTGTGTTTTCAGAACCCCTGATTCTTGGATGTAAGATGAATGGACAAGACTACCAACAAGGAGATACAGTACAAGTCAACTGCAATAAATGGTATGAGAAAATAAGATATTACGAGGTTATTTTAGTACTTTAGTCGGTTAGAGATCTAGTGTCATTCTTGTGTCGGTTTTATTTGAAATATTTTTCGCAATAGTTCGTCAATATTTCTTTTGAGAATTGACAAAGAATTATTTTTACAATACAATAAACAGTAGGCCTATACATACTTCATTGTTTTTTCAAAAATAAGTAAGTATTGATTTTAGTATAAAATAATACGATAATTTATCCCGGCAAGATAAACATGAGCCAATAATTCTTAATTCTTGTATCAATTATTAATTATTTATTTGATTCCTTAAATATTTTCTGTCCATCTATTTCTTTGATCGAATTCTTTGAGGATCGAACGATCAATAATCGCATCTACGATCATTCCATTATTTATCAATGTTTTGAAAGTCCATTTAGAAGAATTTTACCCATTATTAAGACTGATGGTTGGCGGATACACACACTTTTCAACACCAAACAACAACCCGAACACTTTTAAACTTTGGTAAATACTGTGTTTCTTATATAAATACAAATAGTGAAAATGGGATAGCAAATCTAAGTGGTCGTCCTGATTCCAGTAAATGCGAGACAATGGGAGATCGGGCAGAGTTTCTGTGCGAACAGCAGGACTGTATGATTAACCCGGAAGTCATCGCAACGGTGAATGAAGACGATTCACTCGGATGGAAGGCGTATAACTACACGGACTTCTGGGGCCGTTACTTATCGGAAGGTGTGGAGTTGAGACTGGGAACCTTGCAGCCCTACAAGACGGTAAATATACAACACAATGTCTGCTTTCCTTTACTGTAAATACAAAGTTTTGTAAAATTTCGTTCATATCAGATACATACACTTGAGAAAAAAATTAATATAATAATTAGTAAAATCTGGCCATGATCTAAGCAGATTATAAGAAGAAGAAGATTATAAGAAGAAGCAGATTATATTCATATGAAATAGATGACGTGCCACAAATACTTTCATCAGATCATCGTAACGATTCAGTACAATTTACACAGGCTGCAGCTATAGGCCTAAGCTAAAAAACGAGCACACATAATAATTAACAATTAAGCAATAAACAAAATGAACAATTGATAGTATGTCCTGGCAAATCTACATGTATAGTGGGCTTGTCGGCCATATTGCTTATCGTTTAGAATGAACTGTCATAGAAAGTATTTCTTCATCACCAATTAATGATTATTAGACGTACTCATTTGATTAATTATTGTTGTTTTAAACGCTATTCAAAATTTCACGCTGTGTAATGAAGCACTGACTGAGTTAATGCCTTGCTTAGATTTTTATGAAAATGCTCGTGCATATTATCGTGATCGACACCATGGATTCTTACGATATTTTTGTCATAATTTCTTCAATAATTCAAATAATCGAGTACTGTTCGACTATTTTTTAGTCGAAAGGTAAACTATTTACCTTTGATTTATAACAATAAGAAAAATAATCGATCGACTTGTTAAGCAATATAAAAAAATATTAATCAGTATCACTTTTTCACATCAAACGCCAACCCTCCTCTAAACCGATGACGTCTTCACCAATTCACGCCAATCTTCCTGTTCCGCAGGTGATGCGCATGACGCCCGTAAAGCGCGTTTATGACGCTCAGAGGCTGCCGCGTTCATTCGACGCGCAAACCAAGTGGCGCGGGATGCTCCAGGGCGTCTCTGACCAAGGCTGGTGTGGATCGTCGTGGGCCGTCTCCACTGCCAGCGTCGCCTCCGACCGATTCGCTATCATGAGCAACGGAACCGAGTTGGTGACGTTGGCGGCTAATCACTTGCTGGCGTGCAACAGCAGGGGGCAACAGGCGTGCGTGGGAGGACATCTGGATCGGGCGTGGTTGTACATCAGGAAATACGGGTATGTGTGTATTTGTACGTCGTGATACACAAGAAGTTGACGTAATCGATATGTAGTATTTCAAAGAGAAATGTTTTTGAGATCTGCACAAAAGACCTTGTGTGTGAATAATTTCATTTTCACTTTTTCATGTAATTTCATTTAGTTATTATGAGATTGAAATAAATAGTTTCTATCTGAAACGTTATCTAGAAATACTGGGAAAATGGAATTTTAATGGGAGTTTTTCATAGTCGAAGTCTTATCGTTTTATTAGTGTACAGTAGTCTATAATTTCTGACTTATCTAAATCCAAGCCTGAAAAATTATATTGTACATTTTCTTATGGTTACAAAGACTTTCAAGGTTGGGAGACCGTAATTTCGAAGTTTTTCTTGTGTACACAATTGAATACCGTGAAACCTCTATCCATCGTTTTTCAAGGCACCAGGAAAACTATACCATCCATGCAGGCAAATGATCCATCCAGGAAAATTTAACATTGATTGTGTGGGAGTGTAGTGAAAAAGAATACAAGCAGGAAAACGATGGATCGGGGAACGATACATAGCATAGAGGTTTCACTGTATTGATGTTTGCTAGCGTAGACTTTCAATAAGCTGTTTTTAATAAATATACATTCCTGGAATATACTCTGTTTCTTTATTTTTCTCTATAATGTTGTTCTCCTGCAGAATTGTCGAGGAGAGCTGTTACCCCTACATCGCGTCAGCCGGACAACCAGGACAATGCCGCATCCCGAAGCGTGGTAACCTCCTGACCGCCCGTTGTCCGCCATCCAGGAATGGTCTTCAAGGCAGGACCGACATGTACAAAATGGGTCCAGCGTATAAAATGGGTTCGGAGGAGGACATTATGCACGAGATCTATAATTCTGGACCAGTGCAAGGTACGGAACGTTGAGACGGAACATGATTGTAGTCATTTTCCCAATTCAATAATTTTCCATACTATCCGTAAACTGAACACCAAAATATTTACAGTTTGTTCAAAAAATTAATTAAAATTATTCTTCCAGGGTGGTAGTGTATTATCGTTCTTATGTGCTCGGTCCAAATGATCATACCTTTCATCCTTAGCAACTTTGTGTCAAGTTTTCAATGCACATAAAAAAAAAATTATAATATTAAATAGTAATTACTCTTGATTTAGCAAAAAATGAGCGATTACATCTCTCAGTTACGATACGTACGATCAGGTAGATGATCAAGGAAAAGCAGTAATTAGGATATCCAGAAAACAGGACTAGTGCAAGATATGGAAATTACCTGGAATATTTCTAGGAACCTTGGATATAGAACAAAACGTACCACATTGTCCCGTCAACGTACTACACCACCCTCCTCGCTCAGTCAGCTAACGCGCTGCTTTAGAAACTGTAGTAAAGTTGACGTGGGTTCGAGTTCCGAATAATGCATGGGTTTTTGTGAGTAAATCTATCATCATTTATATCTCCAAATAACCTAGCCGTTGGTGGCTCGTTGAAGAAACAGTACTTGAATGGTGGTCAGAAAGACAACATTTATATTAATCAATAATCTTTCATAACTTTAAATGGATTCACTTGGACACTAAAACCTAACACACTCATCCTCAATTGATGAATCAATAACTTGTGCTGACTATGCCATTTGTTTTTATTTCAGCTACAATGAAGGTTTTCCAAGATTTCTTCTCGTATCGTCGCGGAGTCTACGTCAGCACTCTCCTAGGAGCTGGACATCGCTCTGGTTATCACTCAGTCCGTATCGTAGGCTGGGGCGAGGAACAGACTTACATGGGTCCAATTAAATACTGGGTGAGTACTCATCACGACTTCAAATACTTTATATCCAATTATTATAAATAATTTATGCAATATTAAATAAATCTTAATTGCAAAGTTATATCGTAATACTATAACATGAAAACTGTTTAATGAAAGCCTAATTTCGTATATTATTGTTAATTAATCGACTGTAAAATCATTTATCAATGTTCTGACTTTATTCCTCAATAATTCTCTGTACTTCTCTTTCACTTTCTCGACATGGTGTATTAGCTTTAATTGCTTCCAACCATTGAGACTATGTCGCATTAAAACCCTGTGGAGAAAACAAGGAAAAGTACATTGACAAAAATAAAATTTAATTTCAGTCATTGAGCATCTTTTACATTGTAAAATTTCAAAAAATAAGAATGAAAAACACTTTATGTGAACTTATTATCACGTTCATCCATCAGAAAGAAAATGTGAAGCGCTTTCCTATTTTCATAATTGATGCTAGCTCAACACTGCTCACCTGTTATAAAATCCTTCGGCTATCGAATACTTTTCAATCGTTTGAGACCGCAAATAACAACTGTTATTCAGCCATCGACGCATCAGACGTTGTGATAAACGAACTTTGTACAGATTTGTTGCACTGCACAACTTTCTTTCAGTCTCGTAATGCATCTAGGAGAAACAAATAAATACAAATATATATTCTCTTTCAATTTTTATTTTTTATATTCAAATATATATATCATTTAGTACTACTTTTGGACAATGACAATCTCACTGTTGAAGTTTTCAAATGAATCTTTCCATTTTTAATTATGGGGAAATTGAAACCTTACATTCACACTACTTATTTTATGGTAGGCCTAATTTTAGATACAACCAATCACTGATTAATCGATCGATTATCAGACATTTGATCACTAATCGATTTGAGTCAACCAGTATAATGGATTGAAATCAATCATTCATTTCACTATTATCGTCTTTTCAAAAATTATTCTAATGAGCTTGTACCATATGTTTTTCTTAATTTTTGATAATTCTTTGGATATAATTATGTTGTGACCGTTACTTATTCATTTTTTTTTTATTATTATTTCTTTGTTCATTATAATGATGATTATTTAATATTTTTCAAATATTAATTAATCGTAAAATAATATAGTCTTTCTTATAGGTGAGATTAGGTGGAAGAACGGTCAGCTGACCGAACCTCGCCCTTTCTGACTGTACTGACACTGTTTTACATGATTAATAAAGACTTTCTATCATTATTAGTATTATAATTGTCTATTGATCATAATAGGTCATGAGTAATTTTATAAGTGATGTAACTTTTGACATTGAGCGGCAATCGCACTTATTATACATTTTTGCTTTACCTCCGTCCATTGTTGAAAAGTCCTGATTAGCAACCGACGTCTATAAAAGCTAACCGCTTGATCTTCTGCCTCCTCTATACGTGCTCTAACTACATTTCTCCACCGATATATCACAGCTTTACTCAACAGTTTCCCATGAAGTTCATCTGCTGTGTTCATTTTGTCTCTAACAATACTCATCAACATTCTAAGCGAAAAAAGACATTTCTTCAACAGTCGTTTATTGTAGTGTTTCACTACCTTCTGGAACAAAGCTTTGATACGTTGCCTCTCTGATTCTTCTTCTTTTTTTAATTTCTTTATTAGCATTTCTTTGTCTTGTCTCTCTTGTTCTTCCTTTTCTAGTTGAAGTTGTTCAATTCTTTCTTTTTCTTTCCGAAGTTCTTCTTCTCTATGACGCTTTTTCTCTTTCAACTCTTCGAGTCTCTTAGCTCGTGATTGCCATTTTTCTTCGAAATCAATCAGTAATTTTGGTCTTGGTGGAATTTGTACAAGTCTTTTGCGAGGTTTTAGTTTTTCGACTTCTTTCTTTTCTACAACTTCTTCCGTTTTCCTGTCGTTTCTCTCTTTTAATACTTCATTTCTTACTTTTATTGCCTTTTCGATAGATAGTTTTATTGCCTTTGCTACTTTTTCTTTTTTCTCCGTTTCTTTTTGTTCCTTGACTCGAACTAAGAACGAACTTACCTTTTTCTTAAGGGAAGATTCTTTGATTATATTTTCCTTGTTTTCTTGTCTTTGTTTCACAATATCTCGCCACCTGTGCCAGTAACGCTTTGCAAGTTTTAGATCAAAGGTTTCATCGAAAACCTGAATCATAGCACTCATTGTGACTGCTTATTTAGAAATCAAGCACCTTTTCTAGGAAAATCATACCCAAGTTCATTTTCTTGAACCAAAGCCATCTGTATTGCTAATTTCAATACATGCCAAAGACTTTTAACTCAAAAGACAAAACAATGTGAATTTATATATTAACGATACAGCTCTAGGATCGCTAAATATATGTACATTAATGATGGGATATGATGCTAAGAATGATGAAAAGAATGTGCAAAGATTAGTAGCAAAATTAATAAGTAACCAAAATTAATGTGAATCATATATTAATTATATCATATGTATAAATATTTGAAACATAAAAGATGTACAGTACTGAGAAACGTTTCTTCCAGTTTGTGAAACCAAATCTTTGTTAAGAGGTTTCAAACGTGTATTAGGCAGGCAAGCTTTCACACCCTGTACTCTCACGGCAGAATTTTTTGGAAATACGTATCAATATTTTTTGTTTCACATTTTGCTTCTACTAAAACTAAACTAACAAATTAAAAAACTAGGTTTATGCTAGTACAGAATTTGGATCAAATTCAAGTAATAAACTCCGCTTGACAATAAGTTAACAATAAGTTTTTGTTTCATTTGTCTCCTTGCTTTAGCATTAGATGTCCAGAAATGTAATCCTTAACACCTTGAACTTTCACGATCGTAGTTTGTAGTTTGTGAATTTTTTTTTGTTACCAGAAAATGAGTTCATATCAATACATAATTTTGATTAATAACACCTACTGAACTCGGATCGTTTTTGACTAAGCGAGCAATTGATTCCACCCACTTTTGAGCCAATCTTATCATCTCTGCAGCTATGTAAAAATGTGTGAGGATACCATAACGAAGCCTCCCTCTAATCACCCCTTCTTACGTATGTTTCCAGTTGGTGGCCAACTCGTGGGGCTCAGATTGGGGCGAGAACGGGTACTTCAGGATCCGACGAGGCACCGACGAGTGCGAGATTGAGCAGTTTGTCCTTGGGTCCTGGGCTCAGGAGAGTAAAACTGTCAAGAAAGATATTCGCCCGCCACAAGCTGTCGACAGGAACGAATACAGCAACACGATCTTCTAGATTAAAGAACCTCGGGAAGTAAACATCATCCAGACGTTTCGATAAACTTCCGGACACTTTTCTGTGCGCTGCGTTGCAATATGCATTAATGCAGGCGTTAGAGTATTAATATACCAAGTAATTTGCGCGCTACATTGGAAACATGCCCACTAATACGCGTGCTATATTGGGTTGAAGAAGTTTCACTGATCAAACTACTTTAGTCTCAAATAAATTAATAGTAAATATGTTCATTGAAAATAGACATTATGATCAACTTATGAGATGAAATTATTTGGTGATGTCGATTTTGACCTAAAAATAATGATTCAGGTCAGTTTCTCTCTTATTTTGAATTTGATTTTGATCAATTTCTAATGTTTTTTTTTTAATGATATTTAGTATATTTAGGCTATTGTGTAAATTTACTGAACCTTTTTCAGATATCATTTATTTCATTTGCTGAATTATTTGAGTTATTGAGAAGTTTGAGAAGCGATTTTTTTTTAACTGGCCGAGACTGTGTTCCATAAGAAGTAGTTACCTATTCAACTACTTGAGTAGTAGTTACGTAGTTCTTAGTAGTTAACTAAAACATGTTTCATCTAACTCGTGAGTCTTCGTTAAGCGTAAAATAGTTTTTGAAATTTACTCTGTTGGTCAACCTTTCTCAAGTTGACCATTCATAATAGAGACAAGAATTGGTACCATATTGAGTTTATATGTAATAACTTTTTAATTAATTTTAAGTTTAATGTGTCGACAAAAAAATGTATATTATTTGTATTGCGTAATAGACGTACTGTATAATTGAATATTCAATAACCGTTAGGGCTGTGCGAGAAGAGGTTTTTGAATTTGAGAAAGTTCGAGCGAGAGTATGGAATTTCTAGCCTGGTTCGAGCAGGATTGATATCCAAACGAGGTTGTGTGAATTGGAGATCTAGGTAGTTTGATATTGAGCTACTTTGACTCTGGCTAGTTCAAGATCAAGGGATATTCAGAGTGTTTTCAATTTAATTTTTTAAATTAAAGACATGAAAAAGAAAGTAGAATATTATTGTAAATCACATTTTCAAATTGTACATTAGCAAAACTATAATTTAAAAAAAAATACGATTTGCGAATTTACAAATTTCCATGAGACCTGAAATATGTGTGAAACTCGATCTTTTCTCGAGATTTGACGTATTAGTAATTAATCGATCAAGTTCGAATCTTGATCTCGACTCAAAATTTCACAATTGCACAGCCCTAATAACTGCCATGATTTCAATTCATATCATTTCATAATATTATGTTTTAAATGTTGATAGAAAAAATATCAAATAATGCATATTTATTTTTTTATTTTTACGATATTCCACTATTTTTTTTAATTTTTGAAATTTTGTGATTATATGAAACTTAAATTTTCTTCTATTTCATGAAAAAAATGGTATTTGTAAAAAAAATGCAAAAGGTGAGCAACATAAGTGCATGTGTGTTATTTGGGTTGCCTAACTATCACACCCTGTTTACTTGCTTACCATGTAATTGGTTATTTACTAGTTGCAAAATATATAATTGAAACACCAACAGCTAATTATTATATTTTTATGTTGATAGTGTCAAGTCAACATTCATAACAAACCAATATTAGGTCCTAATGATAACTTTATTGGAAATAAAAGCACAAATACTTTATTGTAACAAAAAACTTGAATATTATGTAGATAATCAACTAAAAATGTCTATTTAAATACACTGAAAAACTCTCACAAGGTGACAGATATAACTCGGAGGAAATAAATATATAAATTTGAATTCAATTAAACTCTGTTTACATGCCAAATAACATACTATTTAGGATACTAGCTTACCATTGGCAACCATAAATGTAATTATTTAGATATTTTGTTGATTCAATGTGTTTTTTCCATGATAATGATAATGAAATGTTTTATCAAAATAATGATTAATATTGGTAAATTCTTTCATCAAACAAGAGGTTTCCAAACAATTGTTTACTGTATCTAGATAAGTTTTCAAGGATGTTAAAAAAGCTTGTGCATTATACTTAGGCCAGAGCTACTTTGTTCAAAAATCAATTAACTACTAATGATCGAAAAGTGTGAAGAAATCTGTTAAAAGTCACTCAAGCACCATAAGTGTTCGATGCAAAATATTAAACAAGAGGTAAAAAATGTTATGTTCATCAAATGTGCCATTATTAAATTGTGTTCAAAATGAGTAATTAATATACAATATGAATGTTTAATTCAAGAAACAAGTTGTAGAATTATTTGAATAATACAAATCAATTCACAACATAATTTTTTCTTCAACCGATGTATATTTTTAAACATTTCCAAGATTTTTTGTACTGTCCCAAAATCCTGTTTCGTCAACACAGAGTTGCAGTGGCATTGCAAGATGATGCCAATCTTTGAATAGAGCCAATCATCATTGAAGGCAGTCTTCATACTATTGAGCATATAGGCATACAAATTGAGGCACCATTAAAAAAGGTAAGCAAATTGGCATTATCTGGCATTAAAAACATTAAAGTCAAAATCGAAACTTATTTTAAATTAGAAATCCGTGAACACAGAGATTTTGCATGGTCACAGGATGGGTACATCAATCTTTTTCATTTGAATCAGCAATTTAGTTGAATTAGCCCATTTGTCATATAGGCCTACTGAAGAAATAATAATACTTATTCAAGAAATTTCGTGTGATTTCCAAAACACATAAGATTGTATTGAGAAAAGTCATTTTTTTTTAATTTCACCCCCCCCCCCCTCAACCAGACCAAGGCTTTTAATTTGGGGGAGTGGGGGGGAGGACTGAAACTAATTTATTTTGGGGTCACCAGCCTTTTAAACATGGCCTTGGAAGTGGTTCATGAAAGTTTGTTCATACACTGATTTCGTCATAAGGTCAAAAGAAGAGCACATCAATGATTCATCTACCCTTTTGTCAACAGGTAGCTAGGAATTTTGCCAAGAAGTGAATCCTCATCATCGAGTGATCGACAGCTGATAGGTATTGTTTGGGCACACCTGATTCTTGGATAATGACAATAACATTAACACATTGGTGTTTACAATATAGGCCTACAAAATATATGAAATTATGATATTTGCATTGCATCAATTTGTCTTTTTATCGACGTCGAATACCGTAATGCATTGTTTTCTTCTCGATTTTCTTATAAAACCCGGAAGGGAAAGAGTATATACATTATAGATTAACTTCATGACTCTATGGTATAGACATAGAGTAATGAAGTTTTGGTATAGACACGAATAATGCCAGAACAGACTGGACAGTTGTAGTCATGAATAGACCACCATCGCTGCATTGTTAGTAGGGGTAGCCGGGATAATATCCTAGGCAGGAAATACCCTCGAACGCCTTTTCTGGACAAAACCTTTTCTATCTTCGTCACAATGACAGGCCCATATTTAACCTTGAGCTCGCCCCTTGGCGACAAGTGGCGCGAGTGTAGTACCTTATCTCTCTCTGTCACTCTCGTATCAGTCTCTCTCTCTCTCTGTCGGGACAAGCATGCTCCCACAGTCCACATGGCTATGCGACGGGAATGGCGAGCGTACCACAAACTTGTGCGGGAGTGACCATTTCACTATTGACAACCGGGTATTGAAGACGCAAATGGCAAATGGTAATCAGAGATTGAAAGTGTTTGTGTTACAATAATGAATATTATATAACATTACAAGTAGGCCTTCCAGTACAGTGTTGATCTAGTTCAGTGTCAGTATTGATCGTAAATATGAGGAATAATCAAAACGTAAGTTACAGATTTTATATGATCTAGATTGCACGTTCTAAATTAAACGTAAGTGTTAGCGGGATATAAGGTTTAATCATGGTTTAACGACTCACTGATGGTAACTAAGATCTATTGGCGACGTTGGCGTCGGCAGGTAATGGGAAGGAAACGATCGTGGCTTATGGCATATTGTGGGAACCATCCCGGCATTCACCTAGGCTACAACGGGAAACTACGAAAACCGCATACATGTAGGCCTAAAGGCGGGGATCGAACCCAACTCCCGGTTGCATGGACATCTAGTGAGTCACCGCTGTGCTAGCAGTGCCAGTGGGGTTATAGTGCAAGTACCATTTAATTTGCAAGTACTAACCTACTTGGCGGTATAGTTTGTACGTACACATTACATTGTTGCGATAGCCGTTTTTTTCCATTCGCAAGTGATGGGGGGGGGGGGGGGGGGGCTAGGGATATACGAAATTAATGTATGATCATATTAGGAATTAAACTATCTACTGTATTAGATTTTCAATTAATTTCTTTATCAAATTAATTAAATTATCAAAATGTACACCTTTTCAAATAAATTTTGCATAATTATGTAGCTTGAAATAAGGCGATGTGGCGAAATGGCGAACACTACCTTGACCTGGACTTACATCCTGATTACATCCTGAATTTAATTTGAATATCTTGTTATATTCCGTAAGTTTTTCCGAACTTGATATTGAGATGAGAAATCGATTCATTCCGCGCTTGAAGCAATTCTGTTACGATACCTAATATTTCACCATACGTTATTTATAATGGCAAGCAGAATTATTTTTATGTTGGCTCAATATGTAACGATATTTAAAATCAACTATTATAACGTCAGAACGTATTTAGAAAGTTTACTCCCCAATCATCTTTAGGCCCTAACCGAGGCCCTAACTAAGTTCTCAATTACTACCTACCTAGACTAAATCATGTCATCAAGTGGATGGGGAACAATCATGGAACAATATTTTGGAATAGAGACTTGGACTGGAGGACAAATGTTTCACTTGGCATACAGTTTAGATGTCACACCTTTTATATAAGGAAGTTTTTGAAGTTGCTAAAATATTTCAGATCTTGGCTTCAAGTTTTTACCCGGTAGGGTTTTGGGTGGGATTCTATTTACCGTACTCGTGTAATCCCATGAATATCCCATTGCTGGCGTACATCCGTTTCTACCACGATCGAAACGGTTACGAGTCTCAATGGGAAAATACATGCTGTATAGAATGCGAACCGATCAAAACCGTCCCGTTTCCAGTCGAGTCGGATTCGGTCGCTACAAAAAAAATATTACCATCTTAGTTATCATAATAGTGCGTCGTTAAACTCAATATAGAGTAATTCACATTAGGCTACGTGGTATTTGCGGTATTGGTAATAGTCTGTGGTGAGGGAAAAATTGACGTCAAAATATCAGATTTTTGTGTTGCAAGCAATTAATCTACCCAGCTTTGTAATCATGGATTTGATACATTAGCATTTTCGACGAATATTGTATCAATATTATGGCGGAAAATTTTGCCCACTGTTGACTACAATTACATGTATTACTTCCATAGAGAAAGTTGTTATTTAATTTAGTAAAATCCAGAATATAACAGAGATGGTCCGAAAGAGCCCCTTTGATATTGCGCCACACTGAACGAAACAATGTATGTGACTCATTGTCTCTGATTCTAAGGTACTGTCGACTTGTCCAATAATGGTGGTGAGTCAAATACAGTAACACACAAATTACTGAGAATATTGCCAGTATTGTTTATTAACGTCGGCCATTGATTTCATAACAACTCGCCATGCCACTTCTGCCATCAAGCTGCGTTTTGCACGCTCACTGCCAGAATATCAAATAATGAATAACTCATACGTATATATATAATATACACACACACACATACATAATCGGATGGATATTAATATCAATGAGAAATACCTCCTCATCGGGGAATCGAACCCCCGACCTTGTGCTTGATACGCAACTGCTCTTTCCATCTGAGCTAACGAGGAGAGTATTTTTCAATGATTTAAATATGTGTGTAATGGTACAGATGGAGGTTGAGGGGTAGAGATACGTTCTTACTTCTACTCAGCAAAAACTCATCAGTTACCGTGGGATTTTTCAGTGATAACGATATCCATCCTATCAACATCACGTGCTGTACGTTTCAACTGCAAGGCATGTACCGTACTCACTTTCTGCCTACTCTATAATGTTTATCCGGAGAATAGTGTAATTGTAGGTGGATGCCAGTGAAGGATCACATGGTAACCGAGTTGTAAAATAGGTAGACCGTATATCTACTCCTCAACCTCCATCTGTACATTACACACATTAAGAAGTTGATAGGAATAATCATCCACCTTGTAACTCTTCATATCACACTCCTGGTAGACAAACCTTGTACTCTCTCTATGTCCTTATTTCCTCTACTTTATGTGAGACTCCAACAGACGATGCTCTCTAATATGGCGTATGGGTCGTATCAATGCCAAAATACGTCCACATTCTCTTCTTACCTAGCTCAACTGCCTCATTACAAAATTTAAGTTATTTTCCCCCTTTTTAAGAGACTAGCTGTTGTACATGTTATTAGCCGATATACAAGATAATCGTCAGCAAAAAGCCCTAATTTAGAATTCAAAACACAAACAAATGATAAATAATGAGAACCAAAACACGTCCTTGTGGTACTCCTGATGTAACATGTACATGATCTAACATTTCTCCAGAAAACTGCTCATCTAATTTAGTACAAACAATTTTGTTATCATTTTCCCAAGCTTTTGTACGGATAAATAATGATCTATCACGGCAAAAGCTTTTCTAAAATCTAAAGAGACCGCATCTACTTATCCCCTCTGATCCAAAAATTCTGCTAGATCATCCTGAAATTCCAACAACTGGGTTCCGCAAGAATAACCATTTATATAACCATGCTGTTTTTTCAATAGCCGTTCGTCCCTCTCGCTATCCTTGTATTCATTATTCGTTCCATTATTCTACTTACCGATGAAGTACAACTTATTGGTCAGTAATTCACCGTTGTGCGCCTACCTCCGCCTTTATAAATTGGTAATTCTAATGACACTAGCTTCACCTCTCGTGTTCAAACACGGGTCAACATAACCGCTCACGTAAACCGCATTACTTTGACACATTACTTTGGCCGTGTCGAATCATCTGAATCATGTCGAATCTTGGTGACAGACAAAGACGCAATTCCCACCTACCGCAGAACCTCAAATTACGTCAAACGCGTGACCTGGCACTGACCTCGGCCGGCCTTCTCGTCAAGGACAGTTTCATCCCGCCCCTTTCCTCCCATCCTACCGCTCCTTCTACACTCCACCCTTCCCCCTACCGACCCCTCCACCCTTCCTCCCCCCCCCTCCCCCGACCACCTCCACCCCTTTCGCCCCCTCGCCCTTCCGAATGTTGCAGAACCAGCGTGACGGACAGAACTGGAAAACTCTATGGATAATTTTCCATTTCGAAAGTAATTTACGTTGTTTGAATGACAAGTCAAAATCCTCACGAAATTTGTCCCCATACTTTTTTCAGCAAAATTATCCCTCCATTGACAATACCGTCCACTCCAGGGGCCTTTCGATTCTTTAAATTATTCACCTCTGTGTACATAATATATTCATTTTTTTATATAGGTTCCTAAACAATATGTCCCTTTTTATAACCTCTTTTCGGAAATATCTATGTAGTGTTGGTTTATAAAGCATTAGCTTTGTCTTCATCCATCTCCCAATTTTCACCTTTCTTTTCCCCTCTCGCAATTTGTTTCCAACTCTTTTGGTCACGTTTTGATCAAACATCACTTCCATGAACCAATTTTTTGCAACTGATTTGGCTTGATTCAATTGATCGTTCAGTTTATAGAAAGTCTTCTATTCCTACCTTTCCTCTCCTTGTTTACAAGCTATTCTGCATTTCTGTTTCAATCTCTTCGCATCCTTATTGTTGTATACTGGGAAGCTTTAGTATCTTTGCCACTAATAATCTAAAATTTCATATGTCAAACGCCAGTCTGAATTTAATTGGCCTTGCTTTTCACTAGTACCAAACAGTTTTCATTTATTCATTTATTATAGGCTCTACAATAATTGGTATTATTTACGTGGCTGTTTACAACCAAAAGTGCTGCGAGATGATTCGGGACGGCAGGTTGGCTGTTTGTGAAACCAATACAACTCCTGCGTATTTGTTTGCAACCAAGAGTAGTGGGAGATGATTCGGCACGGCTGAGCGGCTATATGTCGAAGTAATACGACATACGCTTCAGCGGTTATATGTACTCCCGTGCTTAGGAACACGGGGGCTACAGCTAGTATTTTATATATTCTATAATATATATTATGTAATATATATATATATATATATATATATATATATATATATATATATATATATATATATATATATATATATATATATATATATATATATATACCTCCTAAAAATGAAAAAAAAAACGGGGGGGGGGGGGGGGAAAAGGTCTTGCAAGACTCAATTTGTCTCGTTGTTTCCTGTTTGAACCCACTTTGTTAAAATTAGCTGTCATTTTGTTAAAACTTTCATTTGTTCGTTATTTGTTCCACGGTGGGTCTCAATTATTGTTGGGCGTGCCCCCCCCCCCCCATTTTCAAAGTGTTTCGACGCCCCTGGATATAACCACCCATTTTAATCACTGAAAAAAATCTGTGAGAACAGGTCTAAGTGACACAATTCTTTTACGCCGCAGATAAATTAAAAGTCTTCAGTTTCTAAAACCCTGATATTATGCACACAATGGCTGAATCAGCTCATCGTCTTATTCAACCATGTTAGTCTTGATGTTCATCCGAGTGTACAGGATGTTGAAGGAAATGCGATCAACGCAGTTTTACGATCGGTTGTTGACTGTCAGAAACCCAAGACAAACTCTGAATCAGCAGTCAAAGTGTAACTAAATGAACTAAATGCTTGCAAAGTCTTTCGATTTATTACAGAGTTTGTTTATGTTGGATGTCAATTAGGAATGAACTAATCATTCATACGTACGTGAATAGATAGATTGTTTCAGTTATGAACGGAACACCACGCGATCAATCGTATGTAGTTGGATAGTTGTAGCCACAAAAGAGAATTGTCATTCTGCTAACTAGATGTTTGTAATCATCTCGATTAATAAAAAATTCAATCGAGTATTTTTCTCGCTTTAACTGTAAGGATTCAACTGTACTGTATCCGGCTGTCATTCAACTGTATTGAAAAATAATAATACCGCTATTACTCTGGTAGCCGGAATTCCGGATAACAGAGTAACTATATTCTGATTTAGATTATTGTTTCCTCAACGACCCCACCAACAGCTAGGTTATTGGGGGAAAGGGGGAGGGAGTACAATGACCACGTGAAATAGTGCAGTAATGATGAGTGAAAGGACGTAATTCAAAAACTTGTATACAAATGCCTTATGCGGGACTCGAACCCACGTTCAACGGTGACTTCACTCAACTAAAACAGTGCTTTCACTGTGAAGTATTATAATGAATGGTGAATAAAGAATACAAAACAAGAGTAGTAGTAGTAGTAGTGGTATTATTATTATTCTGCTCTATTTTCGTTCGACTCTCTTTCGAGCAAAGAGCTGAAGCAAAAATCAAAACTTGATGTAAAATATCATGTTCTTGATAATCGAGTTATAAATAATGCTATCCCTATCATCCATCTATCGTTTTGATATTAGATACTACATTTTTAGTGCTGACTATTGTTTGTTCTCTTTAGAATTGCTGTACATTTCTTTCTTATATCTTTTTAGCATATTCTCACGTTCCGAAATCTGAGGCTAATAACATATTGCCAGAATAATGAGTCTGCGCGACGCGTCTATCCTCCCCCCACCCTCCCCCTCCACACCATGGGTAACTTTTTGAATACCTCTGTCAACTCTCCTTTAACCAGGTAAACTTCATTTGGGACAAAAATAGCGATTGCTTTTCTTCGGTATTTTGATTGTCCTGCATTTCCACTAGACATTTTTATCTGTGAAATGCTTACAATTTTTTGCTAACACGTTTTACGTTTGGTATGTTTTGAAATTATCTGTGAATTGACCAGCTGCTTCACCTTTGGCACCAGTTGACAAACCGTGAGATAGCTCGAATTTCCTGGTGGATTGCTGCTAATTTGCATACGT
This sequence comes from Brachyptera putata, assembly GCA_907164805.1. Taxonomy (NCBI): domain Eukaryota; kingdom Metazoa; phylum Arthropoda; class Insecta; order Plecoptera; family Taeniopterygidae; genus Brachyptera; species Brachyptera putata. The sequence continues at coordinate 15,766,241 of OU015469.1, read as the reverse complement.
AATTCATTCATCTAGGCAAATACTCGAATTCTGTTTTACCCTTCTTTTACCTCTATAGGCACTAGTTGCGAATTGCATCTGCTTCACCTTCACCTATCTGTTACCTATCTATAACTAGTTTATCTGTTAATTTCTACTCAATTGACTTTGAATTGCCTGGAAAATGCTCCTATTGTATTGTAGCCTTTGTGTACTTCTAGGTAACCTGTGACTTTCCCCTGCTTATCCTGTTGTGACCCTTTAAATAACTCCAGTTTATGTAAATGTATACGAAATTGACTCTGATATGTCTGCAAAATGCTCCTGTTTTAATCTCGTTTTCCTATAGACCGTAGTCTAAAGTCTAGGTTACCTGGAATTACCTGGCCATCACAACTCAATTCTATGCATTTTATTCGTCTTGTACTTTACAACTATTCCTGCTTGAGCTACGTGATTTAGTAGAACCTATATAGTTTCTTTCATTAAAGGCAGGTACTTCTACATTTTGTATCCTTTTTTATGGATATAGTCATTATCATTTTTCAGTTTTTCGATGGCAGATACTGATGGTCTAGCTGCGCAAGTGTAATTTCGTCTAGTACCAGCTTTTCCGTTTGATTTAGCCGTGACCATTGATGCAGTGATAGATTCCTAATTGCTTCGCACCTCTGTTCTTCAGTTCCCAGGCTCAACAACACTCAAGTACTCGTATTCGTTCATGTGCCCTAGGAAGAGTGTTGAACAGCTTCAGCTTAAACCTGTTGTGGTGCTCAACAAGTGGTCTGACGAGAAGATCGAGAAATTCATTTGTCGCCAGAGGTATGTCTGCAATCAGTTGAATCTTGATCGGCTACATACCAAATCCTAGAAACCTATACCGGTACCTCCGAAAAACCGAATGTTAGAACTGTCTGAGAAATAGGTTTTTCAATATTTGGTCAGTCGAGTAAACGAAGTGTCGGACAAATAGGTTTTCTAAGATTTAGTTTTTCGAGGGTTTGATATGCTGCCTCGTGATCTTTTTCTTACAGGTGTACTTGCATGCACATTGGGATGCTGCTCCGGAATAATAATGAAAATAAGATTTGGATATGCGTCTTATTCTTTTTATTATTTTTTTTTTTTTTTTTTTTTTAATAACATCGAAACTTGATACAAAATCATTGTTCCCCAATTAATGCTATGGATGGAAGTAATGTAACTAGTGTAGATTTATAATTATAGGTTGTTCAGTACTTTCATGTGTTTCTGTTGTGGGATTCCTTACAGAAAGAAAGCAAAGGCCAAACTTGCACTTCGCAAGTCAGAAGAAGAGAAACAAGAGGCCTTCACCTCGAATTTGACTGAACCAACTGAACTGACATTCATCACAAATGATAATATAAGTGAAAGTGTTCCTAATGAACAATCATTACCATCAACATTGCCTGGTTTAATTAATATACCTACATTAAAAGAAGAACACAGATTGAAAACTGAAGCATTGAAGCTAAGTCCCGTTGTTATTGAGAATATTAAAAGACTCGAAAAGAACACAGATGTATGGTTTGCATCCCCAAAAAATTTCAACAACTTCCTATTTCGTCCTTCCAAGAAGGAAGCTGGTAGTTTGTCAAAATATGATGAGGAAACTCTCAAATATTTATTTGAAGAAAGGAATGCATTGCAGTCGAAGATGAAGAAGAAGATGAACAATAATGAGGTAGTCCCAATGACCATTGATATTAGTGAAACTAAAATGGATGTTGATGCAGATATGCATTCACTACTGCAGCATGTAGATGGCAATAATTTGTTAAAAGCACCAAGTCCCATGAAATTGTCAACAAAAGTGGTTCAAGAGTGCACATATAAACCCATTGAACCAAGTGGCATTGCAACTCCAGTGATCGATTCTTTTCCTGTACAAGAAAATACAATCGACACTACAGCGAGTAATACGTATGTTCCTATTGAACCTGACCACAATAACCAAAACTTGTCAAAACCCTCACTGTTATTAAACCCTAAAGATGCCCATCTATCTCTAAATGCTTTGTGCGATGCTTTGTGTGCTACTAAATCGGAAGCTAATGAAGATGTCGGAAAATATCCCGCGGGAGAGAATCCTGTTCAAAATGAGTCCGCATTGTCGTCTAGGAAACGTAAACACATGGAGATTGTCCAATCACCATGTCCAATCCAACCTGAAATGTCTGCCGTGAATAACCGTGTCGGTATGTGTATTCGAGAGCCGACAACGTCGACAGTGTACACTTCGACTATCGTTAATCCAACTTGTACCCCTCATTCGGGATTATCGAAAGCAACTTCACAGAAAATTCCTGTAGAGGGATTGGCGTTACGGAGCTTGGATGTAATGCTTCGTGTTCGTCGAGAATTTGAAGGTCGAGTATTTGTTTCTTCTCAACCGGCCCCTATCGCTGCCATGCCTGTTTTTCCAGAACCTGCTGGTTATAACATGGACCTTGTTAACTCTGACTTCACACAATTGTCACAGATTGTTATCAATGTCGCAGAAAAGTTAAAGTCCTGTAGTAAAACAAAGCTGGATTTTTCTAGACCGAATTCGAATGAAAATGTTCTCTCTGACCAAAACTCGTCTGTATTCTACTACGCTGACACGTACATCACCGCAGTGAGGCCTATCGTGTCTGGAATGAATCGTAAATTATTACAATATTTTCATTACACCAAGTTCATTGCATTTCTGTATAAAAGAATAACAGTCCTAACAAGTGAAACGGGTTTGTGCCATATTGACCAGATCAACTTTCTTAGTTTGTATTATCTTGTGCTGAAAGCAGATGAAGATTTCTTTGAGTTGACGCGACAATCCAGTGTGATGAGTGTTTTACATACACTCAGAGGCGTCATTGAGAGCAATTCACAATCTTCAGCACCGAAGAGTAGGTCAGCTACAGCTGATTTTCCAAACAGTGGATCAGTTGTACAAAACGGCAGTACGGAAGCACAAAAAAGTGTGGAAAACAGTGCACTGAACAATCTTGGAATTTTTGTGAGCCAGTACATACAATGCCAGATGAGGTTTGACCATGGTATGGCTCAACATCAGGTGTTGAATGATACGTTGGCACAGCAGTACTCAACTCCAAATAGCTCTAGTCAACATTATCAGAGTAAATCTTACAGGAACCCACATTATCAGGGTCAAGCCAACACAATGTCGCGTCAGATTACTCCAAACGCAGACCAAGTACAGCACCCCATCAAAAACTTGCAATGTCAGAGCCATTTGCAACAATCAAGTCATCCCTCTTCTTCATCGGTAAAATTCCTGAATCCCGCCCCAGTGAATCACCCTTACCAACCCAACCATCTGGTTGGTAGTTTTCCTGCTCGTGAAGTCTGGTTACCGCACGGTGTGAAACGTATCCCAGAGATGAATACCACTGGCACAATTGCTTACGTTCCCTCCACAAACTTGGAATATCGTTGCATTCCTTTCGAATCACCAACAACGCAACCTCGGGTGAGCTTTCCTCCTGGATACGACTCGTTTTATGTACATAACGATCAGAATGACTATTATGGACACATTTCTCGACATCAGAGCATCAACCAAAAAGACCAAACATATCAACCTTCACCGTCGGGTATTCCTCAGGGTATTCTGAATAGTCGCCAGAACTTGGACGTTCCTGGTTTTGGATATCAGAACATCAACCAAGAAGATCAAAGACGACCTGATCAACATCAGCCTTCTGGTCCTTCTCAGGGAGCTATGAACAGTCGTTTGAACTTGAACGTTCCTGTTTTTGGATACCAAGAAGACCAAAGACGATCTGATCAACATCCACCTTCCCAGGGAGTTCTGTATAGTTGCTTGAACTTGGACGTTCCTGATTTGGGATATCAGAACATCAACCAAGAAGACCAAAGACGACCTGATCGACATCAGCCTTCTGGTCCTTCTCAGGGAGCTATGAACAGTTGCTTGAACTTGGACGTTCCTTCTTTTGGATATCAGAACATCAACCAAAACCAAAGACAACCTGTTCAACATCCACCTTCCCAGGGAGTTCTGAACAGTTGCTTGAACTTGGAAGCTTCTTTTGGAAATCAGAACATCAACCAAGAAGACCAACGACGACCTAATCACCATCAGCCTTCTGGTATTTCTCTGGGAGTTCTTAACAGAAACCACAACCTGATCATTCCTGTTCCTAAATATCAAAAGGTGAATCCAGTACCCATTATAAATCACGCAACACCATCTCAACATGATTTACCAACGGTAGTGGTAGACAACACTGGTGTTGATCATTATGGTGGTAATCAACGTTCGAAAAGCATTCCTAAAGTACAAAATTGTAAAACCGTGTCTGGGCCTACTCATGAAGGTGTTATAGTGCAATCCATGTCTAGCATCGAAGGCACGCATCAGAAGAAATGGAATCCATTTGACAGGCAGAACTCTGAAACTTTTTTCCAGAATGTTAAGAGAAACTATGTCACTAGGCCCACTTGTCAAATTGCTGCTACACCGAAGAAGAAACAAGAGAGGAACAAGAACAAGAAAAGAAGCTCTTATGCGGTGAACAATGTCACTGCTCTACAAAACTCAATCCCAAAACGATCAAACGGACAACAAGTAGGTTGTCTCCCTCAAGAAAAGAATGCACCAACTCATCAAGTTCATATTAATAAATCGACCAACCATGAACAATTTTACGGGGAAATCGAATCTCCAATCAAGCATGATGGTAAGGAATTGCTTTTACTTAAAAGGCAGAAAAAGCACTTGCGTTGTTATAATAAAACATCTCAAGTTGGTTATACTGGTTCTGTAAAACCTCAACTCCAGGAGCATTTAGTCTGCCATACTGAAAGCCAAGATCGTAGTGGAAACCACAGCTCTGATCACAACCTTTTGCCTTGTTCACCTAGCAGTGCCAGTGTACAGAGCTCACTGCCCAAACAGGCAATCACTGAAGTTTCAAGTACTGGTAATTATTTCAAGAAAAACACTATTCCTTCTTTGAAGACGCTACTTGATGAACAGATAATATCACAGCTTATAAGCAGTGAACTTTTCGACAGTCGTACATCTTCTCAAGACATTGTCAATTCGTTTGTGTTAAGCAGACCTTGGCATAATAGTGAATATCTAAAAGTAAAACCTAATAGTAGCTTATTGCTAGACTTGCACTGTAAAGACATGAATTCAGAGAAGCCTTCAATGGTAACTGAAGGATTATTATATCATTCGAGAGATGTGAATTCTGAAAAGCCGTCAGACGTAGCTCGGGAAACATTGACATTATCCAAGGATATGAATTTAGAAAATCTATCAATAGTAGCTGAAAAACCATCGGAACACTTCAACGACATGAATTCAGAGACGCTATCAGTGGTAACTGAAGGAACAATATATCACCCTGTAGACGTGAAATTAGAAAAAACTTCGGAACACTTTGACGACATGAATTCAGAGAAGCAATCAGTAATAACTGAAGGAAGTTTAGAACACTCTGAGGACATGTTTTCAGAGAAGCAGTCAAAGGTAGCTCAAGGTACATTGATATTATCTGAGGAGGACATAAATTCAGAGATGGCATCAAAAGTACATGAAGAAACTTTAGAACACTATGAAGACATGAATCCAGAGAAGCAGTCAAGGATAGTTCAAGAAACATTGGTATTATCTGAGGAACTACATTCAGAGATGGCATCAAAAGTAACTGAAGAAACTTTGGAACACTACGAAGACATGAATCCAGAGAAGCCGTCAAAACTAGCCGAAGAAACGTTAGAAGAATCTGGAGACATGAAGGTAGAGAATCCATCAAAGGCACCTGAAGAAACAGTAGAACAAGTACCAACTATTGGGGAACAGGAAACCTACGAGCTGACCCACCAACTTGTAGACGTCGGGGTCAATGAAGAAGTAGTCATAGAAACGCCTTTGAACATAGCAAGCGATGCGTCTGTCCAAGAGGATACGGATGACGTGGTGAATGACGGTGTTCCTGTGATTGTCGACACATTCTCGCTGGTGTCATGGGAAGGAGTGGAATGTTGTGATATCGTTGGTCAGAGTCAGATGCTGCCAATCGCACAGACAGAGGTGAGCAATTTTTTTTTTTCACTGTACACCCTCTAGGACTATATTGCGTATTCAATTTACTTCTAGATTTTAAAAATTATTCTCTGTTTTTCATGTTTTTATCCACCTGTTCGATTTGTTCATTTCATTTTCACCACTTTTCTTCCTCAAAATTTTCAATTTTCTGTATTAATTTTCTGTTGAAAAAATGATAAAATGAATATTGTAGAACAACATTTCTTGGAAAATCTCATGTCAATCGGATGAAAGTTAATAGATGAATATTTCACTAAGGGAAATAAATAAAATGTTATGAGAACACACACCTACCAACAATGTCATCCGTTATTTTCATGGAAGGCAAGTGAAAATAAAACGTCATCCAGTGTCAACATTGTTGTTCGAAGAATGCACTACCAAAGATATTGATGAGGATTTTCTTCTTCATCATTCCGATCTCGTGTTCCAGAAACCAGAATTTGCCGCAGTTGAAGAAGCAGAAGATGTACCTGATGATGTGGAGTTGTTCGAAAACGTCCCGATCTGTTGCCATTGTAGCAAGCGAGCCGGACTCATGTGCAATGGATGTAGCCAGCGATACTACTGCGGACATATCTGCCAGGTAGATATAACTATTTAATTAGGGATACGTTCGTGCGTCTGGTTAGTCAGCTTACGGTTTACTTTGATAACGAAGTTGAGTCCCTCATTTATTAATTAATTCATATTGGGTTTTAGCAATGTACTGTTCTGATGACTAAAGATCTATTAGCGCCAGTAAATGACGAATGAGATGATAGGAGAAGAGATGAAGAGTTATATTATTATCTGTTTTTTGGATAGTGGGAAGGAGTTGGTCGTGGCCTGTTGTTATGGAACCATTCCTGTATCAACCTGAACGACAGGCGGGAAACCAGGAAAAATTGTCAGGATGGTCGACTATGGCGGGAATCGAACTCTGACCTCCTGAATGACGGTTCACTGTGCTAGCCACTCGAAACACCCGTCTCAGTTTGAGTCCCTCATAAGTCATGCATTTTCGTAAAATATTGTTCTTCATACGCTCATTCGTACCCTCAAATAACGTGGCTAGCTGTTTCGTTGAGTAAACAATAATCAATCATCAATTGTGGATGCTGCCAAAATATTATGAGACATTGGATCACTAATTCATCAGCCAACAGTCGATTAAAGTCGATTGATTGATCAACGATTATGAATCCATCATATATCGATATTTAGTATTTTGAAGCTCTGTTAGAAACATCATCACTGTGTGCAAAATAACTTGATTTTTTGTGCTTTTTGCACATTGTGCCACGATCACCAAGTTTTTTTGATAATTTTTATTTATATCTTCATGTAATTGATTGGGTGTGTATTGTGAATTATGTTTTTTTATTATAATTTTGCCAATTATTTCTTTGATTAATCAAATACCAATTAACAATTGATTATTTTCAATTCCTGAAAATAATCAATTATCATTATAGTCATTCTCATTAGGTTTATTATCATTACAAGTTCAACTATGTTGGCAAAGTGATCTCGAATGACTACCCTAGTTGTAATTAATTGTGTGAGCATAAGGAATTGATGAACACAAAATCTTGAGTTGATTATTAATAAGTTTTGATTATTTTTATTACATGATAACATCGTGAAAACGATTTAAATCAACTTAATTTAATTTTACTTGACATTTAACATTTAAAAAAAAAAACATTTAAAAATAGTCAATGAAAGAAAATTAATTTGCCTGTCTGGCTCAGTCAATCAGGCCACTGCTTTAGAAACTGACGTCGAGTCAGGCACGGGTTCGAGTCCCGCATTAGCAGAGGTAAAAATCATTCACTTATTTATATCAACTTATTAGTTACCTATCTATTGGTGAGGTCGTTGAGGGAACAATATTAATTAACAACCAATATTTTCAACAGGCACAACACTGGGAAGCTGTCCACAAGTTCGAGTGCTCTTTTAATGGAGAAGACAGTGATGAGTAAATGTTCCCTTGGTCCATGCATACCAACAGAACTGAACCATTGAACAACGCCTCTATCGCAGTAATAATCTGAGAGCATGCCGTAATTAGTGGTTCTATAAGTGTATTAATTACGCCCTTACAGTAAATCCTCGATAATTCCAACGGACCAGGAAATATCGATATATTTGATTATCGATTTTATTCGATTTCAATGTGATTATTGTGTTTTATCCAAAATGTTTTTTTTTCTTCTATTTTATACTCAATCAATAATTGTCAATCATAAAATGCATGTCAAATGCCAGCCCTACAATTTGACAGCCCTTAGTAAGTTCCAAGACTCCAATCATGTGCTGATGTTTATTCTAGCCTGCTGCATTTTTTTGTTATAAGTCGGTGTTTAATATTGATATTAACAGTTTATTTGTTTAATGAAAATGTAAAAAACCATGTACAGTCCTTGTGTGATTTGGGATGCTATTAACTGTTCAAAAAACTGATTAAATTGAACTATTTTGATATTTTGGTTAGTCTGTATGGGGCCATGAACTCGTAGGAATCTTGCTTCCTTTAAAATACTTTTAAAGGACATCACAACCCTGAAACTAGATTTTAATAAATGAGGACAAAATTCATTTCTCTAATCTCAGAGAAAACTAGGTCTAAATGTCAGATTTATTAAAATCATTTTTTTTGTCCTCCAGAGACTATGACGTAGGCATTATCGAGTGTTTCGATTCTGTATAGAAACATAAACAGAGTCGAGTAATGTCTATGTCACCTCTCAGAAAAAGAGCTGGATTTGTATTTTATTTGTCGGATTTTTATTTGTCCTAGAGGACAAATGAAATGAATTTAAAAGGGAAAAAGGGAAATGAATTTAGTCATTATTTGCTAAAATCTAGTTTCAGTGTTTTGATGTCCTCTAAACGCATTTCGAAACTCGGATAATGTCAAATTATATAACTGAGCAGTTGAATTTGTAAGACAACTTTTTGAAATGTTGACTTTTAAATTAGGTAAACCAACCTAACCAAAATATGAAAATACAACATTATTTGCAGAGGTTTTTCGAACAGTTAGTACCTTTTGTATGATATATATTACTCAATGAGATAAGTTGTTCTTGGGAGTGTTTCCATTTATTTTATAAGAATTAGTAATAAATCATTATTTTCAAGAGTACAATGTATTTATTCTTTGTGATAGATATGTAGACTTGATAAACTAAATTAAAACAAGTCATTCATCATATTGCAAGTTCCATAATGCCATTTGCTTCAAACAAAAGATTATTATTCGATAAGCAAAGCCAAGACTCAATTTTATACTACTCTATTTTTGGGGGGAACTCCACAGGTCAAGCAAAAAGACTTGATGAACCTTGACATGCACCTATGTATCATGATCATCTAACTTGAGACTATATAGTCATGAGGCGTAATCAGTTGAACCACTTATAAAACGAATGATTTCAAAATTTTAAAAACCTCTGAGAATTTACCAAAGTGGCAAATGTGGAATGAATACCATAATTCCTTTGAATAATTTCCCAATTTCAATGGGGATGATACACATAATTCCAAAGTTTTACATGAATTCAGTCAACCATTTCATGGGTTGGTCCATTTATGGGGGATGCCTTAAACAAAAATACCAAATTCCCAAGAATTGATAAAGACATACATACTCTCTCCATGGCTTCAACACTATTTTCGTACCTCTTACAACGCAATATAGAGTTATTTGTATTTATTGAAAAACTGCCTTGATGTAGATTGTTAACATCATTTCCATCATCCGCTCACTCGTACCCCCAAATAACTTGGCTGTTGGTGGGGTCGTTAAGCAAAACAATAATCGAGGACAAGTCAAGTAAAAATATTCATAATTTTATTACTTTGGTAATTCTTCAACATATTTTATATTATAACTTATTAATTCTTCTTAATCAATCTCTTCAGTTTCTTCTAACGACTGGCGGACAGTGTCTCTTCACGTCTTCAAGTAATGCTACAACATCTCGTAAGTTTGTGACGATATCCTTCTCGTCTTGGTCTACCAATCTCCTCGACAGCACGTAGGTTAGCCGGACTGCATACAGGTCAAGGTGGTTACTAACGCAGCTAACAAACGTCTTCGTAAGCTGGAAGATGAAGTATCCGATTAGATGAGCTTTAGCAACGACCTTCACGCAAGTTTATAACACTTTCCGATTTCTTAGGGTTGCCGTTCGAATTAGATACTGCAAAGGCATCGATTATCAGACAACATATCACTAATCACTCTCCATCAGTCACTAGCGTTATTGTTTTAAATTCACCGATCAACGAATACTTATTAATGTTTCAAAATTCCGTTCATTACTTCCGAGGTGAATGGATGGCAGATTATATCAATTGACGATGATCAACATTGTCACTCTTTGATATCAAATAGCAATACTATTAGTTATGCTGCAAAAATTCAACATTCTACCAACTTCTGGCTTTAATACATTATGGCCTATCTTCAATAATCTTACATAGAACTTTGCTGGCGTCTGTCTCTCTGTGCTTTTGTTCGTTTAGTTAGTTCAAGGACACCCTGAATTTTTGCGGCATTCTGCGAGAGGATGGAGGGGTCGCTCTGGGCGTGGAGCCACGCTTTTCTACATTTGTCGGCGATTGGGTCTTCCTATTGGCTGTGGGCAGGGGACCGTGTTACGCCAGTGCGTAATGGCGTGAGGGGTACGGAGGGAGGGGGGTCAGAGGACGGGAGGTCATGGCGCACTCAGGTCGCAGTGATCTTCACAACGACCAGCTTGGGTTAGTGCGTAGTGAGGCTGTACGTTCAAGGTATATGCACTGCGATAGTTATAACAACAGTACTGGGAAGTATAGTAACAACAGAGAGAGAGAGAGGGAGTGCCCGCGTTCTAAGGCTAGTTTCGAATATTTTCCTCAAAATCCACACGCCAACTTACTTGCACAGCCAGCCTATCAACGGGTTGCTGTCGCTGCGTTTCGTTGTCAGTAGCCAAACATTTCTCTATAAGATCCAGAATCCTGCGGTTGAACCTCGCAGCGAGCGTCATGAAAGAATCAAGCAACATTGGCAACACTTGCAAGTAGGCAACGATCACATCGCAACGACTCTCCATCTCCACTGCTGCCAACACCATGGCGAATACAGAGTCGTAGCGCGACCACTGTGGACCATAATAAATTGGTGTCACGGACATTGTAGAAAATTCAGCAATCACAAAAATATAGGTTTTCAATCATAAAATAAAATGGATCCAAATTGACGGGCCTGTAAGATTCAAGGTTTTTCTCTCTTCAAAGTAAATCTTTGAATTATTATCTATCCTGAAATTATTATCTCAAGATAGTTGTTTGGTAAATGAGTTGTCTTATAAATAATTATTCTTTGGGGTGGTAAGATCGCCCTTGTGGTGCCCCATTCAAACGATCCTATCTTCTAACCATAGCCTGAATTGGGGAACAATGATTTTGAATCAAGTTTCTATGTTGATTAAAAAATGGATCCTGGTCAGATTAACCATTTCACTTGGCAGCAGTTTTACCAGTTGACGTTGTAGGCCCCTAATCTGAAGAATATTGTTAAATACAGGTTTGGTGAACTCGTGTTTGAGAACTAGGAATAAAAGTTTTATAGACCGGGCCTTACAGTCATAGGTATGTTGTATCGTCCAACAGTACGACAATATTGGTCAGATTCCGTCTTCTTGATGACGTCTATAAGACACGGAACAAGGCACGTAATCAACCTGGGTTCTCGGACGTACAGGAGAGCTTTCAACGCATCGTAGATTACCAACTCGTACTGTCGGAAGTCGGCTCGTGTCTACAAAATACATAGTGGTTTTTTAGTGACATGAATAATGAGTGGCTACGTTTGCTCCAAGATTCTTGCATTACTTCAAAATATTAAATTGAAAGTACCGGTACTATACCGTCATCAAATAATAAGTACTATACATTCATCATAGCCTTCATCACACTTGAGCATGCAAAAGTACAGTATTCTAATTTGTTATTATTGTTAATTTTGATTTTTTAATTAGGCCCAATTGATTTCTATTCTTTGTTTTTAGCAATCTAAAGTGTGAGGCAGAATCTTTATTGAAGTGTTCATGTCTTGGAATTAGGATAAATTTACTTTCTTTTCAAAATACAAATTTCTCCGGGGTATTGAAAACGTAGCCCTGGAACTTGTAATTTTTCATACACTACAGTACCGGTACCAGTAAATCAGTTTCAAAATATGTTTGGCCAGAATCGTTCTCAAATTGAACCTATGTAGCCCAACACTGAAGGAGATTAAAATAATAAATACAAGCATACCACCGGCGATACACTGGTAACCAACATTTTGAGTAAAATTCACTCCAATTAACAGAAACCCCCTTGGCAGCCATTTAGCATTTAGCTGCCATTGATTAGAAATTTCAATATCCTCGAAAGAACAGATAGGCCTATGAGCTAGTCATACTGAGACGCAGTTAATCCTGCATCAGTAAAGAAGTTGCAACAGTAGGCTTACAACCTATTTTAGCTAATATCTTACCATATTACTAATAATGTGTTTGATACATCTGACTCCCATGATACTATTTTCTCTTTCGAAATCATCAACAAGACGAAGTGAAATCGCTATCATAATTCTCTGCTCTCCGTCGATGAAACATTTGTAATTGGTATTCAAGACGATCCATTCGAAAGCAGTCGCAGCCGATGGATTTTTCTTCCAATCTGTCCTATCAAGTTTTTCTAGCAGGTGTTGGAGAGTTAGTTTGCAACAACCTTTGTATGCTAACAGCTCGGAAACTGTATTTTGTCCAACTGTGTCCATCCACGATAATAACATTTCTTTTGAAACTTGAACTGTCAGTTTTGATGTCCATTCTTTATCGCTGCTATGCTCTGCACACAATAACACCAGTAGGCTTGTAAACTCCGGATCTATTACTATATTACAGGAACTCTTCACTTTAGCTTGTACATGCTTCAAAAACTGCAGAAAACTATTTAAACGTCCCTCTGTCAGACGAACATAACCTGAAAAGTCACTTTTCTGTGGCGGTCGGTTATCTGGCACTGAATGAGCAAAAAGCCGTTGTAAAATTGTCTTGCCAAATGTCCAAGTTTTATCAGAATCCCACAACTGGCACTCGGTCTGCTCGTCCGAAGCTATGAATTGATTAATATCAATTTCTATTTGATCTTGATCAATCATTGTAGGCCTAAACACTTCAATGAACGATGACAACAAATAATGCCTGCCTTGCATGTGATTGGTTGGGAATGTGCGACTGCGAGTCACGTGATCTACATGTGGTAGTTCATGAAAATATCCCGCCATCCGTCGGCATTAATTTATTTAATTTATCTTTCAAATTTCGATCAAATGTTGATTATTTATATAAAATAAAATGGTACTTCTTGTTTAAAATCCGAAAATTAACGATATTTGTACAATGAGATGCACATTTTTTCAAAGATTACATTTTTGGTTAATAATTATCAATAAATATTTTTATTTTATTATTATTGAAAGAATTAATGTAAATTCCCTAATGATGCATATGAGATGTGAGATAGAGCACATACTCAAACCGTATTCATGTTTTCTGCCATCACATCACCCACACTGAACTAGATGGTCCTATGTTATCCATACGATTTCCCATTTTTGAACAATTCCACTATTACCTAGTTACAATCACTTGCCGCCAGGGTCGCTATTATCGCTAAATAACGCACATGTGCTTCTAGGGGATGTTTACAATTCACTAAACCACGTGTTGCCACAACGGCTAGAACAGGTGACCTTCCGATACAGCTGACTCAGTGATTCATGTCTATCATTCGATACATTCGTCTGTCATCGACGAGTTTCATGGGTTTCACATTGCGTTGTTGATAAATATTGAATTTCGCTGCGTGACAAATATTGATTTGGATCATTATTACGCTGTTGGATTATTACACTCCGTCTTCTGTCTTCGGTGTTCGTGCACGCTGCTGCTGTTACATTTCGTGCGGTGCAGTCGATTGAAATCTTTGGTAAGTTAAATAGTAACATTTTCACAAAATTAATGTAGATGCACTTTGATAGTTCACGTAGGGCCTACACTATAGAAACGTTTTTATTTAAATCATCACTCAAAACACCAAGTTGGTATGCCTAATCTGAATTAGATTCAATATAATATACGGATACCATTGACCAACAAATGCGGATACTAAAGAATCATTGTTATTATTTACTTCCTGATAATATTACCATTATTTAGTGAATCAAGTAATTTCAAGGATAAATTAGTAGGCCTACATTTGTAAAGAAGATTATTTCTGATTGTTTGGACGGCGCCACAAGGGCGATCTTACTATCTAACACAAATTGTGTGATGATTATCTGCGGAAATCTTAATACAACTGTCCTCATAAATTATCTCGTATTTCGTTGGTATATTGATAGTTTGTGGACTATGTTATTAGTATTTTGTATATAATTCTGTATCATTATCTAGGCGAGGGATTCGTGTAGGTAATAGATAGATATTTCTTCACATTTAATCAAAGCAAATGACTGAATAGGGAATAATCCGTGCAGTGTTATTTTCAAGTTTTTACATAATTATTGATCACATATTATACAGTACACATGACAATGATGACAGTGGATCATAGACATAAATATGGTTACATAAACATAAACTCAATAATGCGGTTGTAAACAAAAATATTAAAAGAATTCTACTTTGACAGGTAAAGTGTATAATGAATTTAAAAAATAATGTAGATACATGAATTCTAAATTTATTACACTCATCTGCCAAAGTAGACTTCCGTGAATATTATGACAATGTGCTATAAAGACATAGAAAATGTAGTTACATAAACATAACCCTAAGATGTGGTTGTACACATCAAGGCATTTTTCGCGGTATGAATCTGAAAGGAAAGTAAAAATAACATTAATTATTTAACTTTAGGTCTTCATACCCCCCCTCCCTCCCCCCAAACCTACCCCATCATCACTAACAAGGGTTTTAAATCCTACCTGTCGACGGAAGCAACTGACTGTTTCCATGGAAATGATTGTGTATACGGATATAACTTGTTTTAATCCTTTCTACTGAACCTGCATCAATAGTCTTGCACATCCAGGTGTTTAAATGCTTGTAGCAGGCTGTCATGTCGAATAACGTGTCATTTAATCGTAATGCTATTCAGCCACCCTTGGTAGCTCAGTCACCTGAGGGACCGCTTCAGAAACTGAAGTCACCGTTGGGCGTGGGTTCGAGTCCCGCATAAGGCATGGGTTTATGTAATCGTCCTTTCACTTATCATCACTTCATCGTTTCATTATCACCCGCTCAATCGTACCCCCGTATAACCTAGCTGTTGGTGGGGCCGTTAAGCAAACAATAATCGTTGATATATGACATTCAAATATACAAAGAAATATAATTTCAAGTTGATATATGTAACGCAGCGGCGGAGCCCTAACATTATTGAGGGTTCAAGATTGATAAAGTTGTCAGGTCATAGAAAATGGTGTGAGGCAGTGACGTGATTTTAAGATTTTTTATTGACGCGTTTTTAATTATATTTAGGGAATAAGGGGGTGGGGGAGGGCAATTGATTGATAAATGCAATTGTCGGATCTTCGATATATTAACCATTATGGACCAAGTTGCAGAAATAATAAACTTCGCATTATTATTGCAGACACACTCGCAACAAGGGAAAATATGTCCGTAATAACTCGTTCAATTTTATTAAACATATATTCATATAATAATAATAATACTTATTATATCTCATTGATTTAATTGAAAGTATGGGCTACTAAATTAAGCTTCAATTAAATTATACCAATTTGAATTATCAATTGTATTGAGGGGTCAGTAATTATAATAAGGCCCATCACATGGTTATTGGGAGGGGGGACAGCCTACCCCCTCACCCCCCCCCTGGCTCCTCCGCCCATGACGCATGAAAAAAATATTATTTGATGAGCTCTATTTGAAAACCTCGTAAGAATGAATCAGAGGAGGAAATTTGGAGAATATTTCTTTGGAATAAATTTAAATATCCATTGGATTTTAATATAATAACGATACATGTTATTACGACGTTTCACACAAATCGGATCAACCGTTTTGATGAAAATTAATTTCAATGTGATTTGTTAACATCAGGGGCGGACTGGGCTATCTGGCAACCGGGCATTTTCCCGGTGGGCCGCCTCACTTAGGGCCGGCACTTAGGGCCTATAGTTTATGCAAATATGAACTAATTGAAATAAACAAATAATTTTATATCTGCAACACAACACTACAGATCTTCAGAAAGTATGCGATGATGCGAGTGGTATTCGTACGATACAGCATTCACAATAAACAGTAAAACACAGAAAACATACATAGATGAGCGTTAGCAAAGATTTCCATCCCAGTCTCATGTGGTTTTGTCTATGAGTGCTCGTGCTTTTTTTCCATTCTACTTTTATAGAAAGCTTTGTTTGTGTGTGTTTTGTTTGTTAGCACTGTACAGGTAGCAGGGTTTGAGATCGACATGAAACTTTTTCTGTA
This sequence comes from Brachyptera putata, assembly GCA_907164805.1. Lineage (NCBI taxonomy): Eukaryota > Metazoa > Arthropoda > Insecta > Plecoptera > Taeniopterygidae > Brachyptera > Brachyptera putata. Next base: position 15,749,594 of record OU015469.1, on the reverse strand, counting down.
TACGCAAACTTATCCAACTTGGAACTGTATAGTTTTGGGGTCAAGTCGGTTGGACCATTTTTGAGAAACATCATCTCAAAGTTTTTAAAACCCCATAAAATTAGGCTGAGCTGAAAAAAAAATGAATCATAAAATCTCTCCAATATAATTCAAATTTTCCTCAAATGTAAAAACGGAAGTGATACACATTATTAAAAATTTGTATGCAATTCGGACCAGCCGTTACGAAGAAAATAATGTAACACATGATCTTCATTCATCGAATAGATAGAAATAACAGTAGAAAAATGTTGCAGTGCTCCCTAGATTCACGGCTCCCTAGATTCGTTGGTATCGAATGAAGTATATTTTATATGATCAAGGTGTGTATGAGATTTAGATGTTACTTTATAGATATCTCGCTCATCGTACAACGCACATTCTGCGTTCGCTAGTTGATAATATAGGCCTAATTAGATGAGCGTTAGCAAAGATTTCATCCCAGTCTTATGTAGCTTTTTTTTTGGTCCCTATATTGTACCCGATAGGGTAATACAGTACCCTATGGGCTGTTTGAAAAGATTTGCTAGGGCGGGAATAACTCCCCAGTCCGCCCCTGGTTTTATTTATATTCGGTGATACGCCTCAAAGTCTTGAAACCAACGAGCCCACGATGGTCGCTTATAAAATATCTTATTAATCAATTAATTCATAATTATTTCACTTATTGTACCAGTTTGATTTGATACAATTGGTGCATAGATCAATCGGTAAAAAGTCCCAGAAAAAGTTTTCCCGGAAGAGTATCCCCAAAGGACTCGACTCGAGCAGAGTTGGTTCGTTGGAAACGGATTGAATCATTTAAGGGCTGCGTGCACGGTGCTTACACAAATCTAGGAATTTATCTTTACTCTTTTTTCCCATTTTCAATAACCAGTGTAATTGAATGAAAAGTTCACATCTCCAAGATAATTGTTGCTCTTTAATCAATATGACATTCTATTTTCGTGAATTCAATAATTTTTGAGATAATATACGCCAATAAATTGTATCACATTCTTTTATTCATTGACGTATTATCTTGAAACTGATTAAATTCACTGAAATATATTGTCATATTAATTGAAGAGCATAAGATTATCTTGGAGATGTGAATTTTTCATTCAAAAACACTGGTTTTTGAACATGGAAAAAATTTAGTAAAGGTGAATTTATCTATTTTTATAACCATCATGCATGAACTAAATGCATTGTATAGGCCTATAGGCTATTTGAAATTGATTTTGGAGACAGATTTTAAAAATGAAATAGTATATTATATTACTTTATTACAGCATAACAAGATATACGTCATACTGATCGTCATTTATAACAAAATCTTGGCCTAACTTGAACAGTATTTTAATACTAGAGGGACCCCTCATGTGGGGTTCATTCAAAAATTACTTACAAGGGATATTTTTTCCGGAGCGATTTCTTCTCCACTAAAATGTTCGGTCTACTTTTTCAGTGATTCATTGTAATAGGCATTAGTCGTAATCGAACATTGTATCTATTCTTTTGAACAGATACAGAGAAACAATCGACAAACGATTCCTCTGCTGATCATGCCGTCACGGAAAAGAAAACAACATACGAAAGTAAAAGAGAAGAAGCTTTCCGACGACGCGTCATCGGATCACATGACCCACACACGTGACGTCATATCCGATAGCCACGTGACCAAACTGATAATTAAGCCAACATCTAGGGCAATGACTCGTCAAAAGCAACTTTCAGAAAGTCACGAGGTGGAAGAAGACTTACAGACACAATTGTGGCAGTTAGAAGATAACGTTCCATTCTATGATGAGACTTCTTCTGATGTTCACGTGACTAATCCCAAACGAAGGAAGCCTTCATCAAGAGCAACTGTTCGACTAAAACGAGATCGTTCAGAAAGTCCAGAAGTTGATATACACAATACGATACTCCAGCGTCCATTGGATCATGAGATCATGCTGACAGGACGTGTATCTCAATCCAAGCAAAATAGTAATGTTGCAAAAGCGACAGTTTTTCTCCAAAATCAAACAGTCAATTCACAGAAACCAGCAAGTGGGTTAATAGCTCCACCAAATAGCGACATTAATTTAGGGAAGATCCTAAAACCTGAGAGAAGGAAATCTGCAGCAAGAGCTATTACACTTCATAAACAAGCTCACTCAGAAGATGTCGGCCTAAACCGCGAGGAACATAAACTTCCGTGTCATTCAGAAGATCAAATGCCACCCAGTGAGGACATTATTCTAATAGACAACGGGGTACCACATGATGAAGCCATTTTAAGCTCATCCAACCCTACTCAAAACAATTCAAAAGCCGTACTAAAAAATAAGTGTCATTCGGGACATCAAGACGTAGAACTTGAAGAGACAATTCAGTCGAGATTCAAAAAGAAATTTGCTGAAATTCTGAAGTCTCTTGGAAACCGAAAAACAGTAGAAGCAATGGGGGTTGATTCTGTAGCCGATACATCGATAAGTTATCGAAAGAGACGGAATCATGGTGCAGATGTTTGTGAGAGAGAAAAGACTGAACCTTCTTCCAATTGTCAGGATTATTCAACCTATTCTGCGAGAAAAGAGCAAACAGGTGGCAATGGTAAGGAGTTGGAGAGAGGCAGGTTTCAAGGAAAGAGAAAGTCTGATGACAACAATGAAAAAGAATGGAAGACGATGAAAAGGAGTGCAAAGAAGGAGAGTTCATCCAATAAGGATGGAGAAGATTCCAGTATTGATTATGAAATGCCAATCGGGCCCTCTAGTGTTTGTTTAATGCAAAGCCCATGCACCAAAGTACAACAACCAATCAATTCAGAAGGAACTTCAACAATAACCAAATACAACCGAGATGGTTCCATCTTCAAAGATACCGAGGCATCTGAATGCATGAACATGAGTATTATTGAACATAAAAGTCTCACTGGCAATACTGGTTTCCAGACCGATACGTCAGCTACAATCACTGGACTTCCACAAACTATCTGTCAACGCTCCATCTCTATAGAAGTGCCATCGCAAAATCATGGTTCAACTTTGAAGAATACTCAAAACGAGGGCAAAGACAAAATCCCAGATTTTCCTGACGATAGTAGTACCAAGTACATGTTTGACGTGGAAGGATTGTCTATGATCGTCAACAATGTGGATGATGAAAGGAATCCAGATCCAAAAGTAATACCTGCGCAAGGATGTTATACTGAAATCGATTCGAACTATTTGGATGATTGTGACGCTCTCCCATCTCCGTCAGCTGAATTAACGTACTTGTTGAAAAACACAGAAGATACAGCGTTCTCTGTAGCTGAAATGTTCGGAGAGACTGTTGAAGATAGATGTATTTTTGATAATGTGCTCCATTCAAATACAACAACCGTACCGAAATCTAGTTATGTAGGGGAAAACAACAATTTGTATAAAGAAGAAACACGTCAGTATCATGATCAGATCGGTCCGTTCAGCAATAATTTTGATTCGAGTTCATTAGTTTCTGTTGATATTAACAATGGATTGGTAGAAAATGTCGATGCAAAATCAAGAATCGAAGAAGAAAATATCTTACAAGACTTGCCTTCAAGAATCCAGTCCGATCTTTGTCAGTATCCATCAAATTCTCTAGAAGTGAGTAATGAACCAGATGAAAATATCACCTCGTCTTCAGAAGCAAGTGATGCAACCACATTAGAAAATCTTCAACCACCAAATGCGTCTCGGATAGACATTAAACTACATTCAAGCAACACGAGCAGACCTTACAGGGTGAACACCACTCCAGCGATCAACACAGAGGATCAAATTAATATTCACTTCGATGAACTATCTCGAATAGTTTTCAATGTTGCAAATAAAATCAAACGAACCGAAGATTGTAAAAAGAAATGGTTGAAGAAAATATCAGATACGAACCTATCGAAGCAATGCTCTGTCCTGATGTTGAAAACCAAATCCTATATTCAAACACATATGAGTATTGCCTCTCAAATTAACCGAGTTTTAATTAAAACGATCGGATATTATAAGTTTATCACGTTTCTATTTAGAAAAGTATCACTCATGACTCATCAAACCAAAAATTCATGTTCGATAGATCGAAAATGTTTCCTCAAAGTCTACTACCTTGTATTGCAAGCTGACTCGGAATTCTTTCAACACGTAAAACAATCGTCATTGGCGATAGTAATCGATAAAATCGATTCGATCATGAATATTCGATACGATTCTATGGTTGACGATCAAGCTACAATGGACCAGTACTTAAATGCAGCTATTGGTTCAAGCAATTACAAACGTTTGCAAGAGAGTTATAATTCTACAAGCCCACTAGACGTTCCTATATTTCCCAATGAAACTCCTCAGCAATGTGCTCAACAGATTCTGACACTATCTTATATCCAACAGGATCAGTATAAGTCTCAACTTCCGGTTCCTCCGAGCATGGTGAACAACGATCTCCGTCAATACCAGCGAGATTATAAACATTATCTTCAGCATGTTGGTACCTTGTATTGTGCACGAATGGCCAATCAGAAAGCTGGTGGAGTGAAAAATCAGGGAACTGGTGGAATGGTCAATCAGCGAGCTAATGGAATGTTCAATCAGGGAACTAACGGAATGACCAATCCGGGAACTAACAGACTGACCAATCCGGGAACTAACGGAATGATCAATCAGGGAACTAATGGAATTACCATTCACGGAGATACTAGAATTACCAATCAGGGAGCTTATGGACCCACTAATCACAATAGTTATGGTTATTGTAATCAGAGAACTTTTGGAAATAATTCCGATGTGACCAGCTATGATCAACTTGGACAACAAACTTATAATACGCAACCTGTAATGCCTCCCAACGTGTATGATAACCAGTACCACGACTCATCCTATTCTTCCAACATATCTACACAGCAGTACCAGGCAAACTATTCGACATCTTCTGACATCTCTGATTATCATTACTCGACAACACCTTACTCAGCGATATCGCCGACATCTTCCGATATCTCTCGACATCAGTTTGGAGTACGAGTGTATTCTAGATCTTCAGTGTCGTACGACACATCTGGATATCAGTATCAAAGCCAGTCAACTTGTTCGGTGTCTTCCGATGGGTCCGAATATCATAGACAAGGAAGTGATTCTTTGTATCCGTATGAAGAACAACAGCTGTATTGCTCGACGTCGTCGATGTCGTCGGACGTCGCCAGACATCAGTACCAGGGACATCAGACGCAGAGTCCTGTTGAAATGAAGTCGGTGGGATCGTACGATGAGGGGATGACGCCGACGACTATCATGGATATCGGGCGTCATGTGCAGGAGAAACAACGAACGTCTAAGGTAAAAATGTTGACGAGTATTTTATTTACGGATTTCTTTCGATTTTGGGGTTTTGAAACGTGTAATTTTATGGAATACTTATTTATTTAATTTGGTTATCCAACTTTATAATTTTCATGTATAATTTAATTTCCTCTCGCCGTATGTAGGTGTATATTATGATGTATGAATAAATATTATTAGCAAGAAGTGTATAGGCCCTCGTTGGTTTTATGTCAATTTTTAGCCTTTCATTTAGTATGTTATTACTTTAGTTTATTATATAGGTCATGTTGCATAACAAGGATAGTTTTGTAGTACCCCTGTACGTATAGAAAAGTCATACTTTTATAATGATGGAAGTTTCATACATTTTCTACGATCTAAAGTTTTTCCGTTGGTAAAATTATTATAATCATGAGTATTATATTTTTGATAAACTGTGACGAATCCTATGTACACAAAATTTGTTTGATATTATTTTATGACAATGATTACAATTATTGTTTATAGCTGGTTGCTTGTCAAGCGTTAAATTAAACAATTACCCACCTGTGTGTTGTCTAAAACTGTCAATATATAGCCTGAGACTTCTTCTTTGACAGCTATGGACAATTTTGACAGATGAAAAGTGTACCGTTTATTATATATACATCGGCACAGATGCCCTCTGCGTACTGCCCGATTTATTTTTAATGCACTGGGAAATCTTGAAGGACATTACCTACAACCATGAAACTAGATTTTAATGAATAATGACGCTACCTATATTTCTATAATTTTACAAATAAACTAGGGAACATCATCTCAATTTCAGAGATTGAGATATTTTTTTTGGCCACCAGAGACCATAAGATGTAATGATGAAAGGCATTATTGATTCTGGATAGAAACAAACATATTGAAGTCATTTCTACATCACGACTCGGGGAAAAGGCCTGATCCTGGAGGACAAATAAATTAATCAAAATTTCTGAATTTGTGATGATCATTTCTACTTTTCTTCAAAAATGAGGGAAATAAATATCGTCATGATTCGTTACAATATAGATTCAGGGCATGTCCTTTAACCACCAAGCTTTTCATCCGATATTAAAAGAACATGGCATTTTCCTTCTTACATTTCCTTTGTGTCAACGGGCGGAAAAGCAAGTATAAAATACATCAGGCAGGGTGCCAAAACACATGTAGGTCCTAATAGCAATGTGTTAATTATTTATGATTTCTTCCCTGCCAGGTGAACTATCGGCGTCGCAAATCGTACAGGAACTCTGTGGACAGTGGGATAGACCAGGAACTAGCATCTCCAGCACCACGAGCGGGTTCGTACAGTGACGTCCAGGAAGTTCCAGAATCAGTGCTTTTCGTCCAGAAATCGTTCGGATATTGATTTGGTCTGTGCGTTGCGTATAGGTATGTTAGTATTCTACTTTATCGTATTTTTTATGAGTTTCTGAATGAAAATATCTAAGCGCACAATATGGAAGTTTTTTATTTTTTATTTGTGTTTTCTCTGCTGGATATATATTTTTTAAGGGTGCACCGTGCATGGGATTCGATTGAGCGAAATATCAGTTTCTGAACTTTCTAACGTTATGAAATATCAAAACTCTATCAGGGAAGAACAGAAGAAAGTGAGACAATTTTAATAAAATTCAATTTTAGTTTAATTTTAATTTTAGTTAGTTTTAGTTAGACAATTTTACATTCAAAATGATTTGAAATATTCTAACACTGTTTTCTTTGGATTTTTCCCCGTTTTTTTTTTTTTGTTGACCTAGTTTTCTCAAATTTTTAGATTATTTGTGAATTTTTTATTCTTGTTTGCTTAGTAATTTCCAATTTAAATACATCCTTTTCTCTAGTGTTGATTGAGTGTTTTTTTTTATGGTCAACCACTTGGTTGAAATCGTTTCAAACATTTAGTCGACCTTTGAGTTTCATTGTTGAAGAAAATGATGATAATTCAAAATTACTTGATAACGGGTGTGGAATAATAATATGACCAATGAAAGACGATTAATGTAGACTGTTGTTCATTGCAGGAGTCAGGCGAACAGAAGACACCGAAGAAACATTAGAAATCTTCGAGTCCTATAGCCATCTAAAAAAAGACTATATTAACTATAAATTATTTTGTTGCATTCAATAATAGCACATGTAGATACTATATAGAGTAGTCTCATTTAATTATGTTCATTGTTTATTAATTAATCGACCATATATTTTCGTAGATAATAGTAGATTATTACTATAAATATAACAGATACGTTTTGTATTTTGAATATAATATTCTGTTGTTATATGTATTATTTTATTTCCTAATTTAGTTATTTGTAAACCTTGGTAGCGAATTACCGGAATGAAGAATATTAAATTTGTTTGATAAAATAATGTGTTCTTTTTTAAAATATGTATGTCTATTGCGGGATAAAAAAAAACGCTGTGGTGAGACTCAAGTTCACTGTAGTCAGTTACAATCATTCATGCAATTACATTGCAAAATTGCGATAGGCCCACTAGAAGTCGCATGCAGCCTTATTCTTTTTACATAAAATATAGAGTCATTTTATTTTATTCAAGTAAGATGTGTAAGATATATTAAATAACAAATATTCATGTGACAGTAATCCAAGTAATACTTCCGATCTTCTCTTACCATTCGTTGATCAGATTGTAGGTAACTGCATTATCAACATATATGAGTCCTGGACTTGTTACTAGAATGCGCCATGTGTCCCGAGGTTCGATTTTTCTACACTGACACTGTTCCAATTCCAAGACAATATACGTCATTCGCGCATTGTTGATATTATTCGCTGTCATGAAATTCTGATATATATTTGCTGTATTTACCTACATATTGGCACTACCTCTTATTCTGCTCTTTAAAAGCAACATATCTTCTCTAAGGTAAGTCAATACATACTTTTTCATGGTCTAGATCAAGTTTCTGTGTATGTGTTTTGGAATTGTCAAGACGAGCCAGCTCGAACGCATGGTGGCGGGATATGCAGGCAAGTTGGCTCTCGTCCAACTTGTTCACTGCCATTCGTTATTACCGTTTATATTGTATTAACTGTTGATTTTAATGATGCTCAAAATCGATGAAATGAAAGTAAAAGTAGTCCTAGCATTGCTGTCATGGTTCTGACATGCCTTCAATAGCCCTGAGTCCTGGACTGCCTTACTTTCCCCCCCTGAGGCACGAATTCGGCAAGGGCACGAGGTCTAGGAGCATCGGGACAGGGTGGCACAGGCTGTAGGTCAGCTCATTCTCTAATAAATTGTGGGATCCATTACAGAAGTAACGAACATATGTACTTCTTAAACGGATATCCAATGAGTTCTTAACTTCGTCCTATATACAGCAAATCTTCTCATATATAGACAAAATCAATAAGATAACTATATTGGTCAGGAACTTTTGTTGTGGAGGAGGGGGGGGTAGTTGTTGTTCAGGTACCAGATTTTCCATCCCCATTTTGATAAAGTACATTTTTGGAATGCCTGTCTTCATTTATTGAATAATTATTATGGTTGTGGGTTATTTAATTCATTTTTGAGTAATTTCTTGCTTGCGTGCAGGTTGCCATGGAAGCAATCATTATCGAGTCGACAGCAATTACGTCGGAAGTTGAGGTGCTGCTTCCAGCCCTGTCGATTGAAGATAACGTCGACGGTAAGCCACTAACGTTTACTGCACCATAGAACATTATGTCATTGATAGGTTTACTTCGAGTTAACAAGGCTCGTTAATGTTTACATTACAGATGAAAGTTTTCACTTGACACAACTGAAAAGAGTAGAATGTCTACATTTATCATAGGTCTAGAGCTGAGAAATGGTTTGACCAAACCGATTCAAGCGGGAGACGAATAAAATATTTTACGTTCACCCAGATAGGGCTCCAGAATTGCTCTCGTCGAAACAATTCGAAACATGAAAAAAATTAGAAAATCTTGACCAAATTTGCTAATTTACACCAGGTTCTTATTTGCCTAGCACTACAGGCATGCCCTTCTACATCATTTTGGCCTGATTATCATAAGGTGGGACAGTGCCAAATCGCTTTGTAAATCGTCTTGGATTTGGATTGGCTCATGCCGGATTTGTGGGGTTTTACGTGTTGGATCTGGATTGGGTTTGGATTTTGCTATCAAACTGTTGGCCCGCTACATAGTCATAGTCATCGCCAAACATAGTCATAGTTTTACTAACTGCATTTGCTTTTCATCGTCTTTATCATCGTTGTAGACAATTGATTGACAATTATTGAGTTGAACTATAATTTATAAAATATTTTCCATGTTTTTAGGCATGAACCACTAGCAGTATGCCTTCGTTTTAATTACGGTGACACTTTTCTAGTATGTTAGGCCTATTAATATTTTCTTGTTAGTTTCTCTCAATATTCATTAAATGAATGTAGGCCTAAGTGAAGATTTAATTTTGCACAGATCTACTGCAAAAAAGAAAGGTGATTAGAGAACTTGAAATTTTGTAGTGTGCTAGAATTGAACGGTACAGTTCTAAAAAAAAGTGAAAAAAGTTTTCTTCAGATTATCACGATTCTTGAAAAAAAAGAATAAATATATATATATATTTTTTTAAAGAATATTCGTCAGAAATTAACTCATGGAACATAAATGTATCCACAAAAGAAGAACCTCTATACAACACTTAAAGGACACAACCCAGATCACAACCCTGAAACTAGGTTTTGATGATTAATGTCGATGTTTATTTCCTCAATTTTATATAAAAAAAAATAGAAATCATTCATTATCTCAATTTTAGAAATTTTAATAGGCCCAGGCCTACATCTTTCTTTTCTTCAGGGGCCATGAGTCATGATGTAGCCATTACCAATTCTTTATAGAAACATAAACTAAATCAAGTAATGTATACGTCACGACTCAGAAAAAAGGCCGGGTCCTAAAAGACAAATTTTAATTTCTGAAATTGACATGATTTCTTTTTTCTCTAAAATTATAAAAATAATTGTCGTAATTATTCGTTAAAATCTAGTTTCAGAGTTGCGATGTCCTTTAATTTGTTGTAGTTAAAAACTCTTTTGGTGAAGAGTTACCGTTACTTGCCGTTTAGAATCGTCAGGCCTGATAACGACCCCTTCAGTCGGGTGTGCCTTGTAACCGATTGCCAGTGGATAAAACCTGTTGCTATTGCTTGTTGCATCCCTTCGGTCAGCCCCCGTATCTCTAAAGCTCCTGCTCTTCTTCTCCAATCTCTTTATCGTGTCCAGTGAATAGCTCAGCTAACAATGTCAGTGAATAGCACCCCGTCATGATTTAACCTTGACCTTTGAAGGTGACCGACTGAACTATCTTCGTGTAAATACCAAGAAGTAAAGACATACTTTTTTTAAAGGTAATGTGAAAGATTTTTTTTCTATCTTTTCCTTTTATTGGCTTCCAGTAAAGATAGAAGAAGGTCGTCTACGAACTTGAAAAATAGAATAACATCATTAAATTTGTATAGACTGTGTTATTTTTATACTCAATGATTTTTCTTGACCTGATTTATGATTAGAGACACAGACACGCAGATTAGTGTCACCTTTTTCCGGTTTTCTCACCCATAGGCAAACAAAAGTCTAGAAACCCCTAGAAAAAAATCTAGAAAACATTGATAAGAAACGGTCATTCCGGGTTATTTTGTTTTTCCAGAAAATCAAATTGGCTTTTTTTTAAACTGTTTTTTCTCGACCCCGAAATGTGTCAAGCCATGGTCAAACAAATGCGTGTGTTGGTATAACCTCTTGATTTATCTACTTACAAAATCACAACCTTAGTTTGTAGAGCATATTCGAAGCTTCGTTCCTCATAATGTAACCTTAAATTATATAACGCGCGCGAAGTCTTACAATGGGTACAATGCCTGAATAATAATTAATTAATACTCATTATTGGTGGTGTCCCTTATTCCTGCGACATGCGACATTATTTAAATGTGTCGGTTGTTAACTATTTCATCCAAGCGAAACAAATTAAACAGTTTTTTCTGTATTAGGCCTATATGATATAGGCTTATTCGAACTCACGAATAAAATGACAATTTGCCAACATAACAAAAACAAATATCACCGTTATATTTGTAATTATATTGTATTCTGTCGTTTCAATGACGATATCAATTATTCATCCGACGCCAATAGATCTTAGTCATCAGTAGGCCTACAATGCGTATAGTTAGAAACCTAATGTAAAACCATAATTGTCCCTATCAAATAATTCAATAAATGAAGCCAAATCGGTCAGATGATATTTTTTATGAACTTATTCAACTAAAATTGTAAATAGTTTTACTAATGATTCCAGGGAAAATTATAAGTTTAATTAATCTTCTTTGTCGGGTAAAAAAATTATCTCCGATGTCCGTCTCGAATTTCGTATTTATCTTCGATTCTCATCTGTTCCTAATTTTCTGTTTCATCCCAAATATTTCCTTTCTTCTAATTATTATTAATTCTTTTGTGTCTGAATTAAGCCATCTTCGATCTCATTTTCGATTCTTATCTGTTCGTCCATCAGTTTTCTGTTTCCTTCCAAATCTCTCCTTCCTTCTTTCATCAATATTAATTTGTGTCGGGCGTCGATTCATCTCCGATCTCTCGTGTAATATCGCGTAGTTTCCTGTTCGCCTGATCCAACTACCCCTTGAACGAACGAGACGCGCCATGAGGGGTGCACGTCACGGTTCCCCTTCCGGCCAACTCTCTTCCCGCTTTTCGGCTACTCCTATTCGACTCTTCCAGGGCTTCTCATTTCAGTCGCCAAGTCGCGCTGATTCACCAATCAAAAGAGCGCACTGAGCACTGGCTAGTACACTGAACCGTCATTCAGGAGACCGGGGTTCGAATCCCGCCATGCTTGACCATCCTGACAGGGTTTTTTCGTGGTTTTCCTCTGTAGTTAAGGTCGCTAAGTCGCGCTTATTCACCAATCAAAAGAGCGCGCTGAGCACTGGCTAGCTCAATGAACCGTCATTCAGGAGATCGGGGTTCGAATCCCGCCATGCTAGACCATCCTAACAGTTTTTCGTGGTTCCTTTCTGTCGTTCAGGTTGATACTGGGTTGGTTCCTTAACAACAGGTCACGACCAACTCTATTCCCACTTTCCAATAACACCTACTAAAATAACCTTTCATCTCATCATCCCATCATCTCATACATCGTTCACCGACGCCAGTAGGTCGAAGTCATCAATACAGTGAGTCGTTAAACCCAATATAAATAATACAGACGCCGTGGGATTCTATTCCCGCCGTCGTTGGCCGTTCTGATTAGTCAAGTCACTACTGGGGTTAGGTTAGGTGCGGGTCGTAATACTGACCTATAATATAGGCTTATACACACAAAACTATAACTTTTATATGGCTTGGTTTATTGAGTGGTTCACAGCCTTCTTAGGCACGGCCTTCCTATATTGCTACAATTAAGTTATTTAGCCCTACATTGAAATCAGACTGTTGTTTATTGGGCGGGCTTATTTGCCAGTCTCCTATTGGCCTGAATGTATCACGTGGGCTTTATTGGATGATTGCAATCCGAGCATTTTAGAACCGTCGTCAATTGGAATCTCTTGGCCAGACGATTCGAAGTGGCTATCCGACGTACCGGAAGTAGCTTTTAGATTAGTTTTAGTTTAGATTGAATTAGTTTAGAATGTTTGTTTGGTAGAACTAAGGATGTTTTGGATAGGTTAGGTTCATTAAATTGAATGAATGTATTTAGTTGTTTGGGTTGGTTTAGGCTACGAACAAGAACAACGTCCGCATGTGGTACCATAGAGTTGACCGATGGTCCGATGAATATCGGCTGTCCAGACGTTTGGCAATGCATCTATAATAAGCGTGCATCAAATGCAACCAACCATTCGTTCTATTCAACCAATGAATTGCAACGAGTCAATGAATACCAAGAATGTGATGAAATTCACTGACGTATCATCTTAAAACTGATTGAATATACAAAAAAAGAATGTCATATTAATTAAAGAGCATCAAAGTATTTTGGAGTTGATATACTTTTATTCAATCACTCTGGTTCATAAACATAGAAAAAAATAGTGGCCTAAAGATATATTTCTCTATGTTTATGAGCACCGTGCATGCACCGCCTTAACGATATTTATGGTTATTGCTGTAGGCTTAGTAGAATGCTCTAGACGCAAGGAATTTTTAATCTCACAGCCTTGTAATTCTTGTAATTACCAGTATTACTGTCAGAAAGAGGCATGTTATTCTAGCATTTTCACTCGAAAAGATTAAAAGTAGAGATAACTGAAAAATATAGTCGCGATTGTCCTGGTTTTGAAACTAAAATATGGGAATTAAATGAACACGCTATATGAGTGTGTGAAAAAATATAATTCCATTAATTCCATTTATTAGTTAGTGAGCGTCGACAGCGAGGTCATTTTGCGCCTTTTGAAAGAGCAAAATAAAGGGAAATTTGAATACTTTCAATGATTTTAACGTTGAAATTTGAACATTTTATCCACAGACCAAGTATTCTTTGGATGACACATCTTAAATTCTAGACTGGTCATGTTTTAAAAAATGTTTTAAAACAGTTTATTACAGTATCTCGATTCTCTTGGAAAAAAACAATTGAAAATCAATATTTTAGGTACGGTAATGGAAGAGCCAGTCGAACCACAATATCGTCTTCATTAGGCAGATTTCTGCATCAATGATTCAATACACCCTTTATTCAGTACGAACAACGAGTATTCTGGCCAGTTCTCGAACATTCCCGACTCTTCCCGGTTCTCTGTAGGGTAGTGGGCCGCGGCGCGGGGGTGGCGCTACCAAACACGGGGCGGGCTTGATCGATCGCGCCCCTGTATGGGTGAGGTTGTTGGCCCACCGGCGTCGGCCTGGACTCCACCCGACGACAACAACACTACGCCGTAGTAGATGTAGTAACTTGGGGCAGCGGGGAGAGGCGGTGGGGGTAAACACCCTGGGGATCTTGTTGTTAATCACGCCTTTTGTTTCAAGGCGTATCGATAACGCCGAGGGAAAAAGTTTCCCGTCAGGGGGATTTTAATTTGTACGGATATAAATCTTCGTTAAACGTTAGCATTGTAAGATACGAAATTATGAATATATACTTCCGAGGGGTTACAACTCGCAAATTTTGTGTAGGCCTACACCTGACTTCAGATTTCAGGAGATTTCAAGAATTTCAGGAGATTACAAGTGATTTCAGGGATTTCAAGTGATTTCATAGGAATTTGTAGAGATTTCAAGGATTTCAAGAGGATTTCAAGTGATTTCAGGGATTTCCAGAGATTTCAGGGATTCCAAGAGATTTCACGATATTTCAAGGGATTTCAGGGATTTCAAGGCGATTTCATGGCAAGTGTACACCGGATTTCAGGAGTTGTTAACCCCTCGTATACGTCGTATGGTGCGATGACAATAATTGGACTGTACAGAATAGCGTACTAATATATCAAGTTTTATAAACAAAGGGGATGGAACAAAAGTGTATTGAAATAGAAGCAAATATATTTACCAACTTTTTTTACCTCTACACGAGTCGTAATACACATATAATATAATATATAGCACGATGTGAATGTTTTTTTATAATACTTTCATTTATTTATATTGAGTTCAACGACCAACTGTACTACGATCTATTGACGTCGGTGAATGATATATGAGATGGATGAAATTTTATTTTATGTTTTTGGATATTGGGAGAGAGTCGGTCGTGGTCTGAAGTTGAGGAAACTCATCAGTACCTGGACGACAGAGGGAAACCACAAAAAACCATGTCAACATAGAGTAATAATAATAGTTATGCATGTCAAGATGGTCAATAATGGCGGTATTCGAACCCCGGTCTCCTGATTGACGGTTCAGTGTGCTTGCCACTGCACACTCGTCTACAGTCGTACACATATATACGCATACGTTATATATATGTAGCCTATATATATGTGTATATATATGTGTGTTCTGTACAGTAGATCGATTGCCCAGAAATGTAGTGTATCAATCGCAAAATAATTAATCGCAATGAGTGATCTTAATACTATACTAAGGGGAGGGGAGGCACGAACACGTAAGTTACATTGAGGAAAATGTGGGTAGAAATTATTTTCTGTTACCGACTTCATAATGTCTGGCTAATTCTTATTGCACATAAGCCCGAATATGGTAGGCGTGAGTATGGTAACCCTACTTCAAATAACTTAAATGTACTTCAAATAGCAATTGATTGTTTCCTCGTTTTAACCTAGATTTGCCAGCGTATCAACAAAAATACATGCGTAAAAAACTACACAGCAGTCTGGTTCGATACGTGAAGCCCTGGCGAGAGAGTTGAAGGTTCCGATTGACCGTCTCCCCCATCCCACACCAATAACGCACGGGTGGTTCGCCCCTTCTTCTGTCGTGGTTACAACTATATACTCGGGATGAAGGTTCCGAACGACGTCTCCCCTATCCCACACCATTACCTTACGGGTGATTCGCGCCTTCATCTGCTGTCGAAATAACTGTATACACCAATCCACTCGTGATGAAGGTTCCGATCGACCGTCTCCCCTATCCCACACCATTATCGAACGGGTGATTCGCTTCTTCAGCCCGATGGATACACACATAGCCGAACATTGTTCGCCTGACGTGAGTTTGTCACGTAGGCCCGCTTGGCGGACGTGTCGATTTGAATGCTAAAAACCCTGACCTAAGATCAATAACTGGCGGGGGAGTGTTGGCGGTATCGAAACGACAGATTTCCCTATACCCGTACCGTTCACGCTCGGTGGTCTGGACCCGTCAACTCACGTATTATCGAGGAGGAGGGGGGGGGGGGTCATGTGATTGGTGACCTCCTTTGATAAGGGGGAGGGGCATCTGTTCAATTTAAATATTTATATTTATTAGTCTTTATAGGGCAATTTGATGACTAATAATGAGAAAACCTAACTGTCCATGGCGGATGCAAGTACGAGTTTCAGTAAAATGTAATTTTCTTGGTAATTTTTGTACTGAATGCAATTATGTCCAGAATGTAGAGTAGACTAGTGTTCTAAATAGAGTGAGGAGATAAAGTGAGGGATGCCATCCCCCACAGAAAAATCATTCACAATATCCCCCAGAAAGAAATTTTGGAGTGGTTATACCTCCATAAGAAATTGTCGATTTTATTCAGATATAATAGACCTACGAGCTGTTTTTTTCGACTGACCATCCCCTAAAAAGATTTTCCAATTCGATTAATTGTATAGTTCACATGTAGGTCTATAGTAATGGTCACTAATTTTAATTTTTCAAAAATTTCACCGAGGTCACGTATTGTTTTTTACGGAACCAAAAATGCGTATTTCAATAGAATCAATGCTTATTTTGCCGACATTCTAAGACGTGGAGTTCGTATGTATAATATTGACTAATAGATCTACCTCTTTGAGTGGCCATAAGTGTACTTCCACCAAACTTCGTTCTGTTGCAATCTCTCATTTGATATCTATTTTACTTATTGGGTTACACTCTCTTATGTTCGGGTTCAACACATCCAGATGTGTCATGTGCCAACATCTTTCTTCGCCGTTCCTTCATTAATTTCCGCGTTGTTGGATGTTGTTTTGATGTAACGTTATTAATTCGATGACTTGTTGATTGAGAAGAACTAAACCGTCGTCTTATTCTTCGAGTTCTGACGTCAGCAGTGCCAGTATTGTCTTCAGATGAATGAAATAGTTCGCGTGTCGTATTGGTCGTTGCACGGTACGATTGACCGTTCGCCGCATGTGCGAGCATTAATGGTTCGACGTTTCGACTCGTCAATATCGGATAATTCGTACGATATCACATGTTACACACACGCTGTTACGAGGTTGTACGGGAGTTCGGCATCGATTGCGCCAGTGGTGGCCAATCTATAAAACATTGGATACATTTATATTATTATTCCATACTATACCAGAGTGAGAGAATATTTTGACGTGAATACGTCTATAAAATCAAGATTGACTGACAGTCTAGGAATTTGACCGTTACAAATTCAGTTATCATGCGCATTCAGTCAGCTCTGATTCGAAATACACTGGTCGGGTCACCTTGCACACAATATCAGAGTGTCGTAAATGCGTATGGGGATACTAGGTGATAACGTGTATGTAGATTCTCTCTCTCTCTCTTTTCTCTCAGACTCACACACACAACGACGAGAACAATCACATTTGTATGATTTAGTTCAATATTAATCATCTGTAGTGCAACCCTAGCTGTTTGGTGTCTCATTTCTACACCCTCTTCTCACAGCCGAATCTAACCTCGACGTGTTCATGTGAACACCACGCCCACTTCCCCGAGTATGGACGTTTTTTAGAGTAATGTTTTTATAGTAATGATAATCCTTATTGGACTATAATTTGTCCATGTGAGACGATGTGGAATTTTCAGTGAATCAGTGGTTAACTTGCGTGATTCCACAGGAAGAATTAACTAGGGAATATTGGTTGTTTTTTTGCAGAATATACAGTTCTGAAATCGCAAAATTGAATCAAAACAATATACAGTTCACGATGCGGTGAAGTGAAATATGACAAATTTTTTCCCAACTTTTATCACTCAAACAATAATTGAACATGTCCTCGTTTTTGCAGTTCTGAATTTAGTTATTTTAATGCCCATTTTGAATCGAAGCTGTAATTTTAATAACATAGAATTGTTTTTATTTTTAAATATATTCTATAGAGTAACTTATTTGATGATATAATGATACATTTTTCTGCTCCATTCCTGACAATTGACAGAATGTGAATGAGAACGTATGTCTTCCATTTAAATACTCGTCGGTCGATTGGTTGGTCACCACTGGGTTCAGGTGACTTATGTGATGCTAATAATAGGTCTTTCAAATATTCAAGGCTAAGATTAAGACATAGCTATTGACAGAGGAGGGGTGCCTGGTGGTATCACTCCCCCTCCCACCCCTCCTCCCACCCCTCTGTTCAATACATGCACGTAACAAAACCAATAAGCAATTCATGTTGACTGAGACGAGTGGCTAGCACAGTGTACCGTCATTCCGGACACCGGGGTTCGATTCCCGCCGTGGTCGACCATCCTACTGACAAGGGTTTTTCAAGATTTCTCTCTGTCGTTCAGGTCAATACTGGGATGGTTCCTTAACACAGGCCACGACCGTCTCCTTCCCACTATCTAAAAACACCTAATAAAATAACATTTCATATCATCGTCCTATCATCTCTTATATCATTCACCGACGCCAATAGATCGTAGTCATCAGTACAGTGCGTAGTTGATACATAATTCATTCGAGAATTTTGCGTGAGACCGACCGTCTCGGATATTCACTTGCAGAAACGCTTGGGTGTGTCGAGACGTCAAGTCACTATTATCGATGACGAAATTACCAGTTGACCCAATCTACATCTTTCTAATCGACTGTAATCGAGTTGATCAAGTAGTCTAATTGACCCTAATCGATTCGATTAGGTTGTCTAATCGACTTCTCCCTAGATTAACGCTGTCGCGTTGATGGATGATTTTATTTTCTCATTCTCTTTCATGTCAGTTTACTTCATATTTATTTACCCAGTTTACTTTGTATGTATTTTTATTTTTTCATGTTCGTCATCATTGTGAACTGAAATGAGGCGTAGAAATAAAAAGCAATATTTAATTTTTTGATAGTACATTTATCATGTTTTAATTAATTTTATGGATCCATTTATTTGCGTATTTTATGACATATTATTGAGCTTGTGGAGATGAATGAAGGTTTGAAAAAAATGTTATTCTATGATTTATATGGATAGATTAGTAGAATATTTTACTTTGTTGATAAAACGAAAAAAGACAAATGCAAATGGACTAGATGTAGGCCTATATAGTTGATCATGAATTACCGCTACGGGAAAATTACGAATGGATTTTTTTTTCTTGGAAAACGGCTTAATTGAACAGAAACTTGACGCAAATGTGTCTGGCTGTGGTATTTGAGGGTCATTGATTTTCAGGCCGATATTCACCATTATACAAAACTACATCTTCCAAAAGTGATGCATCTTCAAATCTGCTTCTAGTTTCTTCACTGTTACCAAGGTTTCACAAATATGTTGTTGGTCATGACTTTTTTCTTTCGTGGATACAAGTTGATTTCTTCCAAGTCGACCAAAAGACGAGACTAACGAATACCTGTAGGTAAAGTGGCAGAAAATCCATGCGTAGCCGCACTCATGGCTCAGTCACCTATCGCACTGCGTTAGGAACTGAAGTCACCATTGGGCATGGGTTCGAGTCCCGCATAAGGCATGGGTTTTTGTAAACGTTCTTTCACTCATCATCACTGCGTAGTTTCATTATCACCTGCTCATTCGTACCCTATATGAACTAGCTGATGGTAGAGTCGCCAACACAACTACCTCTTTCAAAAGCGATACATGTTCAAATCTGCGTCGAGTCTCTCCAGTTTTCACGATTATTTTGTCGGTAGACGACTTTTTTCATTCGTTTCGTGGATAGAAGTTGATTTCTTATGCAGTTTCTTGACCTACCCCGCCCCCCATTCCGGTGTGAACCCGTGCCGTATCGTCTCCTGCGAGTCAAGGTCGTGGATCTTCGTATCAGTCCGATAAGCGCAGGTCGTGACCTCTAGATATGACGTAGGACATGACATGTGACGTGGTTTGTGACAGGTCACGTCTTTAACGGTGACGTCATACGAGACAGCTGACTGACGTCTTCTAGTTGTCCTCGCTCGCGATGTGTGTCCTTGATTTTCTTTTCGTGGTTGATTTTCCTCGGCACGAACCTTCGTAATGTCTCCCCCGGCTACAGTTATGTACAAGAAGTCTTTTAAATTGATTGTACTCCTCATGAGAGCACGTTCTACGAACTTGGGCCCAGTTTTACGAATCTTAGTGAAGCACTAATCCGATAATTAGTAGTTATATGTACAGAAATAACATGTAACCAAGGGTGATCCTCTAACTATTTTTTAATACAATAACTGGATATTAAAACTGAGCAAATTAGTCAAGTGTTAATCCTCTTAACTTTTAGTTAAGGTACGAGAATAGTTGAGGCTATAAATAGCCAATCGGGGTTATTCTAAATGCCTATACATGAGTACAGATTTAGGTGCCCGTGCCCCACTGTTGGGCATTTGACACACATTTCTCCAAATTTCATATCATATAATAATATAAAAACTATATGAAATATGGATTTTATAAAATTATTTATTCAAATTTTGTATTTGAATTACAATTCTTCTCAGGAAGTTTGAGTGTGATTAAGTTAGATAATGTGTTGATATCTCCATATTTTTACTTGTAGGCCTATCCGTAATTTTACGCACTAATTTTACTTTCACATAGATGATTTCAGTAAATTTTAATATATTTTTTCGTTGATTGGGTAGCATGTGAGTATGATGTGTCACATGTATACGGAAATGTAAACAAATGGTTTCACATATAAAATGTCTACATTTTGTCAGCCGTGTCAAAACACTTTCGAAGGTTTTATTCTAATCTTCTAGTTGCAATGAACTTTTACTATAATCATTCGAGTGTTTAATATGGATAATTGTCGCTGTAGATAAGATTATATGCATACTTATAATGTAAGTCACTTGTACAAATAGCTGAAATCATTTACATAATCTATTAGATGACTCGCGTGTAATATGAACTCGTGGCACATTCTATATAGCAAGTCAAGTGCAAGTGTTTACAAAGTATCGTTCAAGTGTTGATGCACTTGTTGTTGTTATTTTTGCGCTCGGATATTGTGTGGGTATTTTACAAGTGTATAATATAGTGCACATTAATTATAAAGATAACGGTAAGTGGTTCATCTTATCGATATTATTGGTTGATTAGATTTTAAAATGAGTCAAGGAAAAACGTAAAAATTGCTATTTTTAAGAAAGACATGCAACTATTTTTGGATTTTCAATATTGTTTACATATTGGGCTTGGGTTCGAGTCTGACACTTAGCAGGGATAATTGTATGAACGCGTCATTTCACCTTTCATAGTTCATCGTTTCATCATCACCCGCTGTTTCATATCCCCAGTGCCCCATATAACCTAGCTGTGGGTGGGGTCGTGAGAGCAAACGATTGTCATCATCAAATTTGAATCGTAGAAAAGGAGTCATATTTTCGTGGAAGTGCCTGTTTTTTTTCCATACCTCAAAGCTAATAACAATTTTTAGTAACAATTTCCAGTATTTCGAAAAATGAAATTGAAAATTTTGCCCATCTGGCTAAGTCAGTTAACACTTTACCTTGGAAACTCTTGAGTCCCGTACAAGGCATGGGTTTATATAATTATCATTCATCTATTATCTATCATTTGCTGCGTGCCCTTACTGTGGATAAAGTCATCAGGCAAACAATCATCAATCCATCTTCATCATCCACCATTCAATCTATAAAAATATCTGAACGAGCTACTTTTGGTGGAAGGGCCCGTTTTTCCTTGTATTTCTTAACTCATCTGGCAACTAGTATTTCGAAGAAGAGGAAGGAATATATTGGTCAGGGTATTGCCTGGACTGACTGATGCCAAGCCAAGTGTAGGTTCGAGACCCGTCTATCGCCGATCATCAGCAAATTCGTACCCTAAAATAACGAACCTGTTGGTGTGTTTGTTAACTTGGAATTGAGGAACGAGTTACTTTTGGTGGAGGTGCCCGTTTTTTTCTTTGTACTTTCCAACTCATCGGACAATTCTTATCGTATTTTCGAAGAGTTTGATTTCCGTCTGAGGCATGAGTTTATTAAAACATCCACCTATCATCCACTCATGTGTATCCTGTTTCTGTAGGTTATCTTGAAATTAAAGAACAACTTACTTTTGGTGGAAGTGCCCGTTTTTTTCTTCCCACCTCCAAACTCATAATATTTTCGAAGGAAGAGTTTGAGTCCCGTTTAAGGAATGCGGTCAGTAAAACATCATTTGGATACCCGATTTGTTGGTCAACTTGCATGGAATTAAAGAACGTTTACTTTTGGTGGAAGTGCCTGGGTTTTAAACCTTCAACCCATTATACCATTCCAAAACCTTGAAAACATTTGGGGCTCTTGGGGCGGGCCTCATGGGTCTTTGCCTGCCCAACTCATCGGACAATAGTCTGTCACGATCCCTAGTATTTTCGAAGAATAGAAGTGGAAATGTATCGTGTACTCACTCTACTGCGTGACAATTCATATCGATCGATGTATTGAATATTTTGTCATGCAAGTGGACAAATTGGAGATGAGTTTGGTTGACCGTGTCTCCCGATAGCATGCGGAACGTCATTATTTACGTGGTTCAGGTCCCTCAGGATATCAGTATTGCAACTGGACGTCCCGACAACACACCATTATTGTAATCATGTATCTCTGTCTCTCTCTCGCTTGTTGGAAGTCAACGTTGTTGCATGTATGCACTCGACAGCGAAATTATCCGCGCAGTGGCATTAACTGGACCTTTTTTTTATTTTAAATACAAAATAATTCAAATGGGGTTTCAAGATTGCCCTTGTGTTACCCAGTCGAAACGATACTTGGGGGATAATGAGTTTGTATCAGGTTTCGATGTTATTAAAAAACCAATGTGTGCATGGAAAATTCATAATGTATAGGCCTATTTGAACATTTTATTTTGAAAATCACAATAGCTTACATGTAAAATATAAGTATGAATTATAATAAATTAAAAGTATCTTTTGGGGTGGTAAGATTGCCCTTGTGGTGTCCCATCCGAACGATCCCCCCCAGTCATATATCAAGTTTCTCGATGTTGATAAAAATGAAACACATTTATTTATTCAAATTTAAAAATATCCTATTTCTAACTGATACCGAATAAGTTTTAAAGAGCTGTTTTTTTCTATGTGACCGACTTGGAAAAATTATTCACAAATCTACACTTTCGTAACTATTTCCGATTTAGTGACATAATATTTCTACATTTACAAAAAGATGTATGGCCTATAGAACAACAGAATAACAACATTTAATTTCCCCTGTGAGTTTTATATTTATTATTTTCATTTTTTAAATTATCATAATTCATAAACTGTTGTGTATAATAATACGACGAACTTCCGAGGAACGAAATGAGTGTATTGCATGTCATTTTATAGTTCGTTATCATGTAGCATGTTGTCCCTATCAACAACAACAACCTTACCATGAGAATCGAGACGCCTGTGCGATAATACTGATAAATAGGGGAGACGGTCGATCGCAACGACAACATGACCGGGTCGACACACTGGCTATATAATCCAGTGTTAATGGGGACCCACCCACAGCGTAACATTTTCACTGTCTACATAACATATAAACGATCGAAGTGGCTTTCCATTTATATGTATTGCAGGAAAACTGCTTCACTCACACCATTCAGAAAAGTATCTTCTAAAATATTGTCGATCCATAATGAACATTGAAATATGTTACGTTTGTATGTATTTGTATGTAACGGTACGCTGTGATTTCCGGGAGGCGTGGGGAATTTCGAACCCAGTTCGATCCCCGATGCCGACTAACTTTACAGGGGTTTTTCATGGTTTCCCTCTGTAGTCTAGGCTAATGCCGGGATGGTTCCTACAATAAGTCGGCCATGACCGCTTCCTTTCCACTATCCTTCCCATTACCTAAGAACCTTCATCTCATCATCCCATCATCTCATAAATCATCCATCCGACGCCATTAGATCTTCGCTATCATTACAGTGCATCGTTAAACCCAATATAAAAATAATAAAATATAATAAGCACCGAGAGGGATGACCGGTCGATCGGGTGCCACATCGTGTAATTGTATACATGTACGTGGTGAAGGTTAGATGGGTGGGACAGTTTTGTGTTTGGACTCGTCGATTTTGTTTTGCATAATTGTCTAGGTAATACGTACTGTAAGTGACATGTATAATTAGTCAGTCAGTGGAAGGACGGGACGGTGACGGTGACTGTATTTACTGTGGTAAGTCCGCGTTCTGTGGGATTTACAATTAGAAAAACAGCTACACCTTTCAAAAGGTCACGGGTTTGAAGATTTATTTTTATGTAGACACAGTATTAGAGCTTGGTTGGGTATTCAATGTTGTTGGACGAGTATACACTGGCGAATGTTAAATATGTGTGAAAAAAGAATTAATTGAAACAATAAAACGATGTTTTGGAGGTACTTTGACCATCGAAATATCTATCATTTATTTATTTTTAGTTTTTATAATGCTGCTTAACGACCCCACCAACAGCTAGGTTATACGGGGGTACGAATGAGCGGGTGATGATGACACGATGAAGTGATGATAAGTGAAAGGACATTTACAAAAACCCATGCTAATGCGGGACTCGAACCCACGCCCAACGGTGACTTCAGTTTCTACCGCTAGCGATAGTTGATTGCGCCACCGGGGCGGCGAAATATTTATCGTTGTATTTATTTTTTCGCACAAACTTATGGTCCTCATTTTTGTATTAGTTAATCCTTCCTTATTTGTTTTATTCGTTTCATTTATATAATTTTTTATTACGGTATTTTATTTATTCTTCAATTGATACATTGTTTCACAATTAGGGCAGTGTATAGGTAATTATTGATAATTAGGGGTAATGTAGACCTATGTGTTTCTTATACATTGTTTCACAATTAGGGCCAAGGATGATAGTAGTACCGTTCAGAAGCGGCACCTCTTGGTTGTTTTTAGACTGCGATTCGGTCATATCACCAAAGATAAATAATTATGTAACGACTATTTCAAACTAAAATAACCAACTTTGACATATAAGTAAACAATAGTATTTTTCTGGATGTCACCGTAGATCGTATCGTCAACAGAGTCTCATGAATGAAGTAGGCAAGGTATTTGGCAGATGTCCCTCCAGCCTCTCATCAGCCTCCGTCACTCTGTAGCGAGACGCGCGTCATCACTCATTACGCTAAACTCGTGCTCAAGCCGCGCTAATTGAGCGTAGAACCGGCCCACATTTCAGGAGATTACTGCCAACTTTGTCACATCGATAGGCAATTACTACTTGTTGATTTACTCGGGATTATTGATTTTTGTTATAATGAAAAAATCTGATTAATCTCTTAAAAGACGGTTGTACCAAGTGATGATTAGTGAATTTGTTTGGTCAACTTTTTGTAGTTTTGCAATGAACACTCTGCCTGCAATCAACTTCTGTGCAACAATGCATACTAGTTATTGCGCAGAAATGACATGTCATCAATATTTTGCAACAAGATCTGTAATTGATAGAATGTTTCCTCTTGTAGAATAAAGACCACCATTAACTGCTATTTATTACTCATCTTGTCATTTATTCGCACTGTGTAACATTTTGTTACACATGAGGAAATAAAATATGACAAGGTATATATGAATCACGTGAATTATATAGGCCTAGTTGAACCAACGGAAGACGAAGTCTTCTGCCAACCGAATAAATACAAATTCTATAAGTTAATTGGCAGAGAAACTCGGTGCAGCTTTGAACATTTAACGCTTTTGAAAGATGTAGTTGTATTTGTGATTTGCGATTAGTTGTGATTAGTTGTATCTGCTGTTCGTGGAGTCGTTAAGTATCATTTCCAAAAAAAAACCGTCAGTATACACATCAAAACTTGCTCCCCTCATGCGGTCTATGAACAAAAATTATCAGTAAGATATCATGTTATTTCGGGAAAAAACATTTTGTGTGACTGCAAGTGTACATTTAAATGGTGCCAAGAAAGTTTTTCCAAATGAATCATAAGGCATATTTCATGTTTTAGGTAGATACATCCAGGGAATGTGTAAATTTATATCGGAATGTCTTATACCTGTCCCTGTCACCATGTATGCCGACAACGTGCCACTGTGTCAGTCTGATGGGAATTCCTGACAAAGTGTGAGGGAGGGGGTTCTTTGCTATAGTTTCATAGTTTCAACTATTAGTTATAAAGTGACATCTTTGTAACTGGGTGAGTTCGTCGCGACATGTGAGACGAAGAAAAAGAAATACCTCCCTCTGTTGCTCAATCAGCTAGGGCACCGCTTAGAAACTGAAGTTAGCGTTGTGCGTGGTTCGAGTCCCACATGAGACATGCGTTTTTGTAAAGGTCCTTTCATCACTTATCATCACTTCATAGTTTTATATAATCAGCTGATCATTCGTACTCCCGTATTACCTAGCTGTTGGTGGGGTCGTTAAGCGATCATAATCACTATTAATTCTTCATTATTAAATTACAACTAGTTTCTATTGACGTCGGTGAATCGTGAATGAAATAACGGAAAAATGAACTATGCTATTTTATTAGACGATTAGGTATTTGTACATTGGGAAGGGAATGGTCTTGGCGTCTTGAAGGAACCATAGGGTCTATCCCAGATTACGAGAAACAGGTTGGTCGACCATGGCAGGAATCGAATCCCGGCCTCCTGAATGACAGTACAGATCGCTAGCAACTAATCTATACGGCCATGTCTCAACTGGTACGATTCTCAACTCGCCACATCCATTTAAAAGCGTTTATAGCATGGAATGTTGCGAGTTGAGAATGTTGCGAGATGAGAATGTTGCGAGCTGAGGATCGTGCCAGTTGAGAATCGTATCAGTTGAGACGAATGCGAGTTATGAATCGTGCGAGTTGAGAATCGCACCACTTGAGAATGGTACCAGTTGAGACACTACCATCTATACCCTAAAGGCTTCTCTCAAGTGATGTCACTCCATGCCGAGATTTACAACAATATACCCGATCGACGTCAACCAATCGCGGTATTTGTTTATCTCCCAATTCACAATTTTGCCATTGTAAAAATTGTTTGTTGTTGGTTACATGCTAATTAAAAATGAAGTCGAGTTGACTATCACACATTTAACACGCGTACGCTAATTGCTATATATTTTCAGGGGATTTTTTGTTTACTTTTCGTAATAGGCTGTACAACCCTGTATTTTTATTTTCGTCGTCCTTTCACTTCCTCCATACAACGAATAATATATTCAAAGTTGTATCCAAAGAAGATGTCATCTACCAACTAAATAATGAAAAGCTTCGTAAATTACATAATCATGTTGCTACATAATCGATTCAACATTTCTGAAAGATGCAGTTACGTTTATTATCGTAAACCTCGTCCCGAAAAATCATAATTCAGTATCGATACTGTGATGATATTTGCGTTTGTTAGATTGGTAGACGACCTTTTTTTGCTTGATTGATTGCTTGAATGATTGATATTTGCTCTATGACCCCACCAACAGCTAGGTTATTTGGGAGTAACAGAGTGAGTGATAATGAAACTAATGACCTTCAAATGACCACTAAACTTGAAAAAAATTATTCAAAAATCAATGCAAGAGTAGAAAAATGCAAAATTTGTCGACAATCGCTATAAACTGGAATAGATCAATGACCTATGGGATGGACTATTAGACCATCATTCGACCAAACAGTTTTTTCTATTCATCTTCCCAACGACAAATATATCGACAAGTACAGGTACCTCTTTAAAACCTGCAGTCACCATTGGGCGTGGATTCGAATCCTGCATAAGACAGCAGGTTTTGTATAAACGTTCATACCTTTGCTGGATTCGAACCCACGCTCAGCGGGGACTTCAGTTTCTAAAGCGGTCCATTAGACGACTGATTTACGAAGGGTGACTATACGACCTTCTTCTTTCATGGATACGTTTATCTAGTATACAGGAATATTTATAACCGTGATGGCCGCTTCTTTTTTACGCAAATCTCTGTGTATTTCTGTCTCCGTTTGGCATTTATCAGAATGCGTTATTTTGTCTTTGTCTTGTCTGCCATGGTCATGCTCTTATAGCGTCGCAGTTTTGTTTGCGTCAACATTGACAAACAATGGCCAGAGAGGAAAGTGTTCCTAGTCACTCGTGACTGAAGGCTGCATGCTAAATCAATCATACCTGTGAGTGATGGCTTGGTTGAGAGCTAGCCAGACATTGACGGAACGAGGTAGATGGAGGTCTGTATGTCGGATGAGTGGACATGAGAGTGTTTTCAAAATTAGCGATACGCTTTCGCTTAGCGGTGAAGTTGGGCCGAGCACAACATTCAGAAACTGCGCCGCTCTCGTCACTGATTGGTCGTTTTTCCAATATGGCGGATAAAATATCCCCTTTGACGCCATTCCATAGACCTGGACCCTTACCGCGACTGCCACTGGGAATAAAGTCCTAGAAGTATGTTTTTCTAACGGAAAATATACCGTATATACATTGTACAGCTTCAACCAAAAGTAGATATTCTTTTCTATCAGTCTAAACCAGTCCACCTTGTTATATTGACTAGAGTATTTTACATTTTATTCAAGCTCTATATTATAGGTATAGGAAAATCTGATTTCTGTTTACCTCCTCTAAACGAGATGGAGCACATCAGTGTTTTCCTCCGTTAATAAATCATACGAGGAGTGACATCTTTGTCTAGAACGATCTCGAGCGGGAAAACAAGCGAGTGGAAAGGCAAGTTGACGAGGTGAGATATTAATATCACACGGATACCTACACTCACTCATCTCATTACGTCAATAGAGGAAGGACATTTACTTCTCACAGCTGAAGGACGTTGCACTGCATGCATGCATGCATAGAAAATATTTTATGACGTTCGATTTTAATTCATTCAATATAAATAATGATTATTGTTAATGATGAGTATGTTTGTAGTATCTGATAAGTATCTGTATGTTCATGTGTATATGAACATATATTTTGCTATAGATTCCAAAATGAGATTTTTTTGTATATTACCACATTTCGTAGGCAATTTTTGTTTTGTCACCCTATTAATATCCTAAATTTAAATTTCCTCTAACCTCTAGCGTATTCGATGTTGCACCCACGTTGTGACTTCAGTTTCCAAGGCAATGGTTTGACTGACTGAGCTAGACGGGCTCTCTACTTTACCATAATATTATTATATTGATGCGTTATTTTGTATATACACTTTTATGTATAAATTTAATTTGTTTCCATTGTTTCATTCCTAAGTCTTACTTGCAGATTTAATATGTATATTTAAAATCCTTCTTCATATAGTTCAAAGTTTAAACTATATTCGTTCATTCCATAACTCGATGTTTTGCGTAATAATAGTTCTTAAAATATAAGTTATAGAAGTTTTGCCAAAGCAGTAGTCATGCATGCAATATCAAATCAATCATTGAATTGATACTTTCCAATAGAAAGAAGACATTGATATCAGCGAAGAATTGATCGATGTGTAATTGTTGCTGATGACTGGGTCATGACGTGTGTAACTGCACAGCTGTCAATGAATATCGAGCGAACCAACCGTTTTAACCGAATAAAAATCGACATACATACCGTATGACGTACCGGATCCTCCTTGGATTGCGTCGCACTTTTCATGTCACTTTTCTATCTCTCTCCCCCCCCCCCCCCCCCCCCCTCCCTGTCATACTTTATAATATTACTGTCCACCGTAAAATTGCATAACACTATTACCAGAGTTTCTCCTAATTCTAATACGATGAGGGACATGGAAAATTGGACAGTAAAATATATAATATTTGATAAATGAAGATGCAAATCCGAAAGATTTTCTAAGGGCAATTGAAAAAAATTTGAATATGTCGTTTATTAATAATGATAGGTTTTTATCTATGAACATAAAGTGGTATTACGAACGCCTGGCTACAATATACCACCACAAACTGTCTTTATACTGAAACAATTTCCCCTATTATATACTTTCCTCAAAAGAAGGTCGTCTATCTATACCATCTGGGAAATTGTAAAAACTTCACTAATTGTACATATAATCTTGTCTCAACTTCAAGAATTTAAAGGCTTGAAAGGTGCAGTTGCGATTCGTATCGTAAATCTCACTCTGCATTTTTTTTTTATAATGCCCTATGGAGAAAATCATATTCCATAATGCCGTAAATATATACCATATGATTATTCTTTCTTTCGTGGACACAAGCATACTAATATGACACAAACCGTGACGTAAATATGACTCTGGGAATACTAAATCGAGAATTCGCACATCGCAATTTCCATCCAGTATTCCAGATATAATTGGTTCTACTGGTGTACGTAGGTAATCATTTGTGTGTCGTAAATATAAATATGATTCTAAATGCGGACCGAGGTTTTCCTCACTTCGTTGTTTGTGTTACGCTGCTCGCGGTGAAGCAATCTGGGGGCGTGAAACGGAAACACTACGTTTGTAATTACGATTTCTGTACGTAACAGTAACACACTTTGGTTGTGCTATGTATGTGTAAAACTTCTCGAGATAGAGGGAACTTCCTTGTAAAACTTTGTAATTTGTCTCAAAGTCGTAAACTTGGCATAGAAGTCATTTTCCCCAAATAAGGCTATGAGATGAGGCGAGTATTGTTTTAGGAAACAAATGAACCACTGTAGTCGAAAATGAATATTTTGTATTGACACCGAAACTTGATGAACAATCGTTGTTACCCACATTGAAGCTACGAATGAAAGTAGAATCGTTTGGACGGGGCACCACAGGGGAGATAAAAAACATGCACTTCTTTACTCATTCAAAATAAATTTAAATAAAGTTATAAATTAACTTAAGTAACTAATAAATAAGTATTTAAATTTTGTCTCACGCATAGAATTATGGATAGAGTTGATTTTTTCATATTAGACTACAGAAACATAATGATCTGGATCAAATAAACGGTGGAGGGTAGATGCGGTTTTAATATGTCTGAAAGTGAACTTAGTTGCCGTAGTCTATAATATCAAAAAATCAAACGATTCCATTACCCGTTCTCAAGACATAATTCAAGTTCCAAAAATAGCTGTGGGCCTACTTCATTAAAATATTTCTTTTCGAATAGTGCTTTAGCTTTTGCTTTACAACAGTGGACGGGGCATCACAAGGATGGTCTTCCCATCCAAAAAATTATAATATAATCATAATGAAACTCATTGGATATAAAAAAACTGTTTTAGTCATCTATAATACATTCACAATAGAGAATAATTCGATTATGTGTTGAGAAAATAAGAAATCTTCGACCTTTCTCTCTTTTTTTCTTCGATCTAATTCGAACTTTTTCATACTTTTTCTTCGATGTAATTCGATTCGGAAACAACCCAAGTGTTTTCCGATACTCGTTTCAACAGGTTATTGATAGCACAGAACTGTGAGAAGGAAGGGGGAGAGGGAGGTCAAGCAAACACGCCTCTGCTGCTGACCTATTTTAAACCCGGCACCTCCACTGTTTTCTCGTAATAGGAATTTTAATTTCCTATTAAAACATTTTATGTAACCGCACGTGTACATGCTCATCCCACGTACAGACTATAAATAATTTGCAATAAAAATTGATTAGATTTCATACAATTTCAGAAAAAAGAAAACATTTGCTGTGACCGCTAGCTTGTACTATTTGTGTCAACTGCTTGGTCGTCGTATGTACGTCTTCCAGGGCTTTATAGTGTTGGGTGATTATTCTAGGTCATCTAGGTCAATTAGTCCAGGTGGGTCAGCACACGTCTGTTGTCACAGGCTTCTAATCAGAGCGAGCAACGTGCTGGCACTGAAGCCTCTCGCATATATGTCGCAATACACGCGAGGCGTTACGTCATTCAATGGTGGATCCCCCACGGTATATAGCCAGAGCCGTGTCAACACATTTTGCGCCCCTAGGCCAGACAAATTTGGGTGCCCATTGACTCACAATTGGGCAATTCACCATCAAATACGTTTAGAAGAAATGAAAATTATATACTTTTTGGGGTTTTTGCAAGTTGCATCTAATCAAACCCAAATTTCACCCAAAATTACTTCGACAATATTATACATGTTATGCATGCATGTAATTTTAGGTTAAATTTGGGTTATATTTCAAAGTTTACGGTCCAACTTTCAACTCGCGCTGTGCCAGTTAATGTGATCCACAACTTGCAATATAAAACCTAAATACCATAAAATATTCGTTTCTTCCAAACATACTGTAGCCGTTGCCACTTCTAGTATTCACTGCATGAATGCCAATTTTGTAATTTGCAATGAGTTGTACACACTTGGATGTATATATCAGCGACGAGCCGTGTACCAGATTGTGTACTTCCGGTCACTTCGATATATCTCGAAACGGCGGCCATGTTCGTTGTTTACTTTCAGCGGGACTTTTCGTTGTTGAATTGTGTGCTAAATTGATATGAATTGAGTTGTATTTGAAGTAATACCTTATAGTAAATATAAAACAAGTTTCGGTACAACTAAACTATTGTAGTTATGAGACACACAAGCACCATGAATAACGAACATGGCCGTCGTTACCCACTAACCAATGCCATCAGGTGGTGGTATACCTCCAGTACAAATACAACTCCATGGTATTTGAGTCACTTCTCATCGGAAAATCGGCAATACGCAATTCCTCCAACCTCCTCTGTCACATCAAGAACATATTTTATTTGCAACGTGTATTTCCCCGCGTCACCGCCAGGCCACGCCACTGGTGTTCGAATCTAGAACTAGGAAATGAGTGTGACAACCTAATTAGGTTTCGTCTGTCATTAGTCGGCTTCACTTCGCGCTCTACATTATATGACGTCATCACCGAACACGTTGCACACACTCGGAACAGCATGTCGGCAATGCTTGGACATAAGGGAGACAGACGAGCACATATTCCTGCTTACTTGGCACATGTGCGGTGTGCACTCGGGGCAGCCGGACGTCAGTGGTTGGATATAGGCGGGGGCTGACGATCGAACCGGCATGTATGTGGGTGGGAAACCGTATGACACCTAGAGAGCTTGCTACGCGGAAATGTCGAGGATTGATGAGTGATGGGAAAGTGAGTTTCTGATGATGATTATTTCGACCCCACTAACAGCTAGGTTGAATGAGAGTCAGATTGAGAGGGTGACGTGTGAATGTTCGGGACTCAAACCCTGTTGATGATGATGTTGATGGGGACCATTTCGACCCCACTAACAGCTAGGTTGAATGAGAGTCAGATTGAGAGGGTATATATGAAAGTTGGTGGAAATAGGCATACCGTATGCGGGACTTGAACCCATACCCAACTTGTGTCGAGAGGGTAACTTATATCTAGGTGTATGTGCTCACAACAATGGATATACCAAAAACTGGACATGTTGCCATAGTATTTAGCTCTCCCAGTCAACATTCTCCAATCCAAGTACTATAGTATGTTGGAGCTATAACAGATACAGGCCTAAGACATAATTTTATGTCACACCCGTGGCCCTGGATTACCTGTATAATAATGTTATCACTGCCTCCCTCCACTGTCATTCATAATGTGTTTGTTTATCACATGTAAACAACAAACATTTCAAACGTGTGTGAATGTGTGTAGATTCAAGTCATTTATCTTCGTCAACACCGCACATGATGCTCTTCCTGGCCTCGCGCTGATTCGCTTCCTGGTCGAACAACAACACAACAAGTTGTTGTTGTTGCTTTCTTTGTTCAGTCACGTGATCACAGACCTCAATCACGTGATCGCGTGGACCTCAGTCACGTGATACGAATGACATGTAGCCGAACCCAAACAAACAGATTTTTAGCGGTCGACTGGCACACTAAACCGTCGGTCAGGAGACCGGGGTTTGATTTCCGCCATGGTCGACCATCCTGACAGGGGGTTTTCGTGGTTCACCTCTGTCGTTCAGGTCGGTACTGGGATGGTTCCTTAACAGCAGGCCACCGCGACTCCTTCCCACTATCTAAAAACACCTAATAAAATAACATTTCATCTCATCATCCTATCTTCTCATATATCATTCACCGACGCCAATAGATCGTAGTCATCAGTACAGTGTGTCGTTAAACCCAATATAAAAAAGCAAACACTCAATCATTCAATCAATCACATGTGCATTGTGTTTTATCTTACAAATTTCATTAATCCAAATTACAAAATTTTTGTATTCGATTTTCAAAACGTTTACATATATCCATCGCTAAGGTCTGAACTTATAAAATACGTCACCATTTTGTTTTGACCCCACTCAACCTCCCCCCCCCCCCCCCCCCTCCCCACCTTTTGAGAGACGACACAGTTTCTGATGGACCAAAAATCAATGTGCTCCGGGTTCAGTGGCCCCTCCGTAGTCTGTGCAGACTGTAACGAGTATCGGTGGTCCGAACCCCCCGACCGCCATGCTGCAGTAAATAGAAGGGACGGTCGATCGGAACCGCAGGAAGTATAGCCGACTGTGAATGTCGGGGATTTGTTGCTCGATCGATCGATCATCTCCTGGCAACAGATCAGAGGATGTGCAGATCTTATGTACCATTCGGATCTCTTTGACTTCATGTAGTTAATATTTCAAGTAATTACATAAACATCTGGAATACATGACGGGAGTTCAGTTGTATCTTTCGACGATGTTGTGAATGCGTCGTACATTAGAGCGTTATTAAAAATTGAAAATAATTTATTATGCATAAGTAAGTTTGGAAATCATGGCAATTAGTATCGCAAATAAGATGTGGCAGTTAGTGCACTCTCTTATCCTACACTCCCATCCTTGTCACATTGAAACATTTATAAGTGTATTCATTTATATTGGGTTTAACGACGACCTGTGCTTATGAATAAGATGGCGTCGTCGGTGGGATGATGGGATGATCAGATGAAAAGCTATTTAATTACGTGTTTTTGGATAGTGATAAGGAGTCGGTCGTGTCCTGTTTTCAAGGAACCATCCCGTCAGTTATTTACCTAAACGACAAAGGGAAACCACGAAAACCACCTGTCAGGATGGTCGACCATGGTGGGAATCAAACCCCGGCCTCCTTGGGACGGTTCAGTGTGCTTGCTAGCCACTCGACCACTCATTTCAAACACATTGAACCCCGAATAGCTTTGCTGGCTACACCTTTACTGCAATGGGGTGGAGTTGTCTTCACCTGAATGTTGTTCGATCTCCGTCTCCCATGACGACCAGTGGTTGCTGGGAGAGGTAACCACAAGTTGATACGTCATCAGCGAGGAGAGAACAGGTATACTTGTATCCACAAGGAAAGAACATGGCGAACACAAACATTACCGATATATTTATATAGTTAACTGTTTTTAGGGTATCCTGATATTTTAGGACGTGATTCACGATAAGAAACGCAACGACATCTTTAAGGTAGCACACCCCTTGGAACGGTTAATTTTAATATGTTATCACCTTTTCTTTTTTCTCTCGTATCTACTTGTATTTTTGTAGTTTCTTTTCTTTCTTTCAGCTTGATTATATGTATAATAGTTGTTGTTTTTTTGAGAAAATGAAGATATCTCATCTTCTGTTACTTTTTACTGCATTTATCTCGAAACTTGACCATTACCAACAATGTTTTTTTACTATATTATTCCAATTATTTGAATTTCATGACAGAGAACCCACAGAAAAATATTATGACTCTTTACAAAATAAATCTAGGGCTAAAAGCGACCTCAAACGTGAACTATATTTTCTAGAGTTCAGCAGCGAGAATCTTTGTAATTTCATGATTTTTTATAATTATTCAGACTGAGACGAGTTGGTCGAGTGGCTAGCTCGCTGAACTATCATTCAGGAGACCGAAGTTCGATTCCCGCCATGGTCGACCATCCTGACATGAGTTTTTCTTGATTTTCCTCTGTCGTTTAGTTCAATATACTGGAATACCACGACCGACTTCTTCCCACTATCCAAAAACACATAATAAAATAACCTTTCATCTCTTGATCTAATAGATCATTCACCGACGCCAATCGATCAAAGTAATCAGTACAGCGTGTCGTTAAACCCAATTTAAATACACTAGGAAAACGCCATGTATGCGTTGTTAGACAATCGAATAGTAATAGTAATATTATGGGTAAAAATGGGTAAAAACTGCTTCAGTGGTACCAATTCAGCACATTTTATGTTTTTTCTACAAAATGGCTGACCCGATCAAGCTGAAATTCTTTAGAAATGTGTATCAAAATGTAATTCAACTTCACGCAAAATTTCATTTTTTTGGAAAATATTTTTTTTCCCGCTATTATTCTAATGGGTATTTTTGAAATTTCTAAAATTCATAAAAAAAAACTTACCCCCCGATAATGCCACAAAACTATACAGATCTAAGTTGGATGAGGAACCATATTGGAAAAAAGTTTGAAGTTGATAGCTGTAGCCGTTTGACCTGTGGAGAACCGACAAAAAACATGAAAAAAAAAAAAACGAACACCAATTTCTTTCAGTATGTCAAATTGAATCCTCGCTAAAGCTCGTCTAATAATTAATCTTTATAATTGGTAGTCGACCTTTTTTACGTGGATGCAAGCTATATAATATAATATGTCCAAGGCCAGACAAGATATAAAACTATGTCACCTAGCCATTATCATATTGCTCACGCGATTAATAACTACAGATAATAAAACATGGATACGACCTTTGTTTCATGACTCGATTAACTCGAACTATACGAGTTTTTCTAGGGAATCGAACGAACTTGAAGTGAAATCGATAGTAATGATGAGTGATACGTATACGTAGAACAGATAGCGGAAAATAATCGTTGTGCATTGTGTTGATGGGCAATGTCATGTTTCATATTCAAGGATTTTCACAAAATTGTACCCAATTATTCAGACACAAAAGAAATTGAAAATTAAGTGGGTATACTATAATTTCATTCTTCTTTCATTATAGGGAAGTACTTTTTTATTGCTTTTTTTTGGTGATTACAAAAAGACAGTAAGAAAGATACAATGACAAGGAAACGTCCTCAAAGCCCGTAAAATTTTACTGGGTTATAATGAATACAAATAATGATGACAATATCTGACGTATAATTCACAAAAAATATTAGAATAATTAAGTGGTTCAGACATGATCGTTTATACTCATACCATTAGCAAATTAAATGAGGGATGAAACTGAGATTTTAGATGTCAAAATAATTGGAATAATGAATATTTTACTTGGGAAAAATGATCAAAATTACATTATTATTACATTATCAAAAATACGAAATGAAAGGCTGTTCTATTTGTCAACTGGGAAACAATTCTAAATAGTTGTACAAAATGAGTTATGCAGTAATTCAGCACGATATATACTAACAATGAAAAGCGAATCAATTTTCTAAACTGACCAATTTTTTCATGTAGGCCTAATTCTATATTCAATATATTCAATAATACTCATAATAACTTTCAGTCACATGACTACCGCCCCCGTAATTCAATCGACCAATTGCACTGTGTAACAATAATACCACTATTTGAATGGATTTACGAAATTTCAGCACTAATTGCAGACAATAATGATTGATCATTTTTATGATCGAATAATATGATTAATCTGAATTGTACTCTCTGTTGTCATGAGCGAGATGTATTAGAGACCCAATTTTGGTTTTTTGTACAAGGCATGCAGATCAGATTGAGTGACCAAGCAATCAACTTGAAACTTTTTTCTGAACAATTTGATGTCATACCAGAATAGATATCCGTTTTGATTTTGAGAAAAATCGATCGGACGTTTTTTCTGAAAAATTCGGAAAGTTTGCAAGTTCCCTATAGTATTATAGGTTCAATTTCAATTTTTCAATTTCACCCAATTAAAATGAAATTATCACAGCATATTATTATTATTTTAATACATGTTTCTACAAAGTTTAAAGAAATTTTGTTGGGTCATTTATAAGAGAATGATGTATTAGGCCTATATAAAGTTAAAATGTGGGATATTGAGTTTCAATCTGTTAGGGATGATGAACAAATGGGCGGTATAAGGAAGGCAGTGACAAACTTCCATATTTTTCAAATCAAAGTATGTAATTGTCAATAGCTATTGTGTTAATTACATATTAATGCTCATCTTACATCTGATTTACCGCGTTTCCCTATCTCTGATTCTATTGTAGTCTAGCATGACATCGCTATGTTAGTCATGTATACCTACAGCTGTATGATGTAATAATATAGCGTGATGTTTTATTGATTGATCATGATTAGCAATCAATTGTGTTGTCATATTGTTCGTTGTTAATCTCACAGATTAGGCGCATATTCAGGTTCACTGACACTTTCTGCCCTATATGTACGCGGTATAGAGTCGAGATATTCTAAGACGATAAACGACGGTAGACGGTACCACAGACTAGCTCGATTATCTGTGACTGTACCAACATGAAAGAGTTATAACAATAGTCTAAAATCTTAGTCATCAGTATAGTGCGTCATTAATTCCGATAAAACTAAATAAATTATTAAAGAAAAATATCACATTGATGAGTATTTATTATTATTATGAAAGAGTTTATCCGTTTGTCGTGAGCCTCTATGTTCAATAACTTGAGTATTTCCTAGATTATTATTACATTAATCGAGTTATTACATCATCAATTATAATTCAACTCTGAATATATTGCGACATTTATAATATAATTCAAACTTCAAAAATCAATTTTCCAAATTATTACTTGTTGATGATCTTACAAATGTACCAACCGTCCACCTTTTTTATTATGAGATGTGACTTATTAAGTTAATAGCATTTCGACAAATATTGTCTGCATCAGTTGATGTAATTTGTTAATTTTGTATCTTGCACTTTTCAAGTTTTACTATCATTAATATATTATGGTACTTACAGTTGCATGAGCTCAAACCACGGTAAAAGATTGCGTTTAATTAAAACAGTTGATAGTTCACGGGAGTCGATTTAGCGGAATATCAGTTTTTTGGTGATAACTTCTGAACGGTATAACCGTATACGCCTGAGAACTATGCAATATGAGATGAATAGTTATTACTTACACCATCTGGTAGGTATTGAAAATATCTATATTTCTATTTTTCATAATTTTAATCTCTCATACCGTTATACGCAAAAGTTATCACCTTAAAACTGATATTCCGCTAAATCGACTCCCATGGACTACTAAATTTCCCCACTATCTTTAGCTTTTAATTATACTAGCTGATCTTCCTTCTGTGAGTTTCCAAATACGGCCACTAGTGATGGGTCAGTCTGATTACCATCTAATCGTGCCTCTACTATACGACAACAAGAGCTCCACATGTGGTATCCATTGTTCACGGGACTTATTGCGCTTACCAATCATCTGTTCAGTTGACGTCACTTCTACATTATCTTATCTGGTTATAGCCAATTCTTCATCGGTGGCCGCGTAATTGCTACAGGAAAATTTGGAAGTGAAATAGAGGGAGTTTTTGTAATGAAATAGGAAGATTTGGGAGTAGGATAGGAAGATTTGGAAGTAGAATGGGAAGATTTGGAAGTGAAATGGGAAGATTTGGAAGTGAAATGAGAAACTTTGGAAGTGAAATGAGAAGATTTGGAAGTGAATCGGGAAGATTTGGAAGTGAAAGAGGGAGTTTTGATAGTGAAATGGGAAGATTTGAAAGTAGAGGATAGGAAGATTTGAGACTCAAGTAGTGAGATTTTAAAGTAAAGCAGGAAGATTTGGAAGTGCAATGGGAAGATTTGGAAGTGCAATGGGAAGATTTGGAAGTGAAATTGGGCAGCTATAGTGTTCCTTGAAATTTGAGTAAAGAAGTCAATCTGCTGATTTTTAATTGCTATGGTTACCAAAAAAAATTTATCTCCCTAATTTTACAGAAAAAAAAATCACGTACACAAAATCCAAACCCCAGACTACTCTAAACTTCTTGTGATAGATTTTAAAATAAAAAATCATTTAGGTCCAAGTTGAAACGTACCATCCAAATGTGCATGTAATGGAAGGCGTTGCTCGTTTCATTATGTGCTCGCAGAGGACGCGAGTTCAATGCCAGGGTCACTGACTCGTTGCTTTCAACACTTGTTTTCTCATTGGATTCAATGAATGGGAGAGGGTGATGGGGGAGGGAGAAGGAGGGAGAGTAATGTATTTTCATCGTCGAAGATATAACGTCATGTTATAGGATAGTGTATTACAATTGAGTACGCCAAGTTTGGCGAACGATTTTTTTTTCATTTTTTTCTCTTATATCGTAGATATAATATATGATACACATGAATAAGAAATGGACAACAAATGGACAAATTTTTTTCTAAAGAAGACATGGGCGAATTGAAGAAAATGTCGGAGAAAAGATCGAAGTTCTTTTTTGCCCTTCACCCAAGGCAAATTTAAAGTATAGAAAAAGCAAGGGAAATTGGAAGAAAATAAGAGGGAAAAAGAAAAATTAAAGAAAGAGAACATATATTCAGAAAGAAGATTCAAAACTTTTTCCCCAAAACGAGTTTTGAATTGTTCTCCATTTCTTAATTTATCTACAATTTATCATTTATAAATTACAGCGTGTTGAATGAGCTATCCGACTATTTCTCTGGGGATCGCCCTAGTGGTGCCCCGTTCAAACGATCTCAAACTTTCATCCAAAGCCTTCATAGTGGAACAATGGCAGTTTTCGATATTATTAGAAATAAAAAATATTGTTGTATATTCATATAGAGGCTTACGAAAGAAGATTTCCGTCATATAACATATAACAAAACGACGAATAAAACTGCATATACTTATATACAGCTGTGAAATTCTGAGGATCAATCACAATGATCATATGACAATATTTACGATTAGAAACACGCCTACATCTTTAAAAAAAAGTGTTGAATATTGAAGGGAAGAGTTGTTTATCTCTAGTAGTGAAGTTTTTACAATGTTTTAGTTGTTAATCTCATCTTCTTTCGATGTTATCTATGCAGTTTTCGCAAAATCTTACATCTTGGCACGTACACCGTGTTTTATCTAATGTGGGACGTTAGATCAGTTAAATGACTTCGTGAGATGCAGACATGTCTAGACCAGTGCAACAAGTATGCAGATTTCTACTCTTGTCTACGTCATCTGACACGTAATTAACAAGGTGGCATGGGAGGAGCCTATATTCGTTCATGATATGCTGTGAAGAAAATCAGATATACGATATCCCAGAATCTTGACTCGGTTGCACACTTTGAACGTTTATTTTAAGGGGGTGCGTGCACAGTGCTTATATATATATATATATATACATATATATATATACACAAATCGAGAAATTTATCTTGACTATTTTTTCCATTTTCAAAAACCCGTCTAATTGAATGAAAAGTGCACATCTCCAAGATAATTGTATGCATTTTATTTTGGCAAATTCAATTAGTTTTGAGATAATACGTCAATGCATTCCATCACATTCTTTTTATTCATTGATATATTATCTTGAAACTCGTTGAATTCACTGAAATAGAATGTCATATTAATTAAAGAGCATACAATCTTGGAGATGGGAACTTTTCATTCAGTCACACTGGTTTTTCTACATGAAAAAAAATGGTTAAGTTTTTTTTATAACCAATCGTGCATAAACCCCCTTAATTCTCATTTTTTTAAATTCCAATTTTAATACTAATTTTAATTATTTTTTTAAAAGTCCGGAACACATAAGTATAAACCGATTTTGTGATATATGCTTCACACCATTCAGAGAAGTATCTTCTAAAATACCGTCGTACCATTTTCTATCTCTAGCTGAAATTATTACCTCGAGATTTAGTGTTTGTTAAAATATTTTATTATTTATTATTCTTTGGGGTGGTAAGATCGCCCTTGTGGTGCCCCGTCCAAACGATCCCACTTTCATCCTTGACCTTAATTGAGGAAAAATGGCTTTGATCAATTTTTTATTATCATTTTTTTCACTATTATCTCTCATTTTTATATGACGACACAATTTAACCACTGGTCGTCATCTACTCTCCTAGTTCTACAATTTAGTTAATTGTATGTTTAAAAAATATTCGAAATACCCGCAGGACGTCCAGTTATCAAATAGTTTCGGTCATTGTCATAATATGAAATAGAAAGTTGTACAACTCATAAGTTGAATCGCCATCAGAAGTGATTATAGAGCTATTTGCCTGTTTTGCATAAATACTATCAGCCGCAACGCAACTAGCTTTTGCTGATCTTGTTTCTTCAGCTAATTATTATTATTTCCACGCCATTAGCTTCATAGTTTTGTACTAAAAAGAATTATAACCTTGGTTTCAGCTTGACATTAAAACCGCGACACATTCTTCAAACTAGATACATGTATGAAACATTCGCATGTAGGCATGTATATCTTGAATTCGCACTTCGCTGGAGGAACTTGCTGTTTAAAGTTATTTATTTATTTATTTATTGCACTTCATAAATGAAGAATTTTACAAGATGAATTACAATTGTTGGAAATCATTTGTTGGAATACTGCGGCGGGAGTCGAGCCATGGACCTCAAACCGTGAGGCAGCTATGCTACCAGTAGCGCCACATCGACATAGGCTTGCCTAACGCTACTTTATCAAAAGATAGCACGGGTCGGTAACTGAGTCATGACGTCACAAACCGTGGCGTTCCCATTGGTCACTTTTAGTGGACTATTTAAAAACCGACTTGCAGAAAAATTGTCGCGTACCGGCAGGTGGAACCTTCGTGATGATGATTATTGTTTGCTTAACGACCCCACCAACAGCTAGGTTGTACGGGGGTACGAATGATCAGATGATTATGAAACTATGAAGTAATGATAAGTGAAAGGATATGTAAGGATATGTGTGGATATGGTTTTGGGTTTACCAACACCCATGCTTTATGCGGAACTCGAACCCACGCCTAACGGTGACTTCAGTTTCTGAAGCTATGCCTCAGCTGACTGAGCTACCGAGGGCGGCTGGAACCTACGTATTTATGGATATTACCTAAATTGGTATCAGCTAAATAGGGTACTTTACATTTTTAGCTGATACCATATAACAATACGTTGACACTCGGTAGTTAATAGGTTATACCTTGACAATAGGTATCCATTTAAAATGAATCGCGAGTGACCTAATATATTGCTTTCTCGTACCATGTAATTGACTTAACTTTGAAAAGCTCATTGTTCCACGTTCGATGGCTTCTGGAAAATACCAGTTAATAATAATTGCTGACTGGGTACTTACTGCGTCAGTTGACGTATGTAGGATATATATATATATATATATACAGTACATGACTTTGAAAATGTCTTTGTCCTTTCATTTTTATCTACTTTGAAATGTATTGCACTACAAAGGTGACACATTAACGTTTATTACCGATTGTAATAGTAAGACGAGTTGTCGAGTGGCTGGCACACTGAACCGTCATTCAGGAGACCGTGGTTCGATTCCCGCCATGGTCGACTATCCTGACTGTAGTTTTTCGTGGTTTCTTTGAAACTTGAGTTTCATTGAAAGCACAAAAAGTTTATTGTTAATAAGTTAATGAAGACCAGTTAATAGTAAAAGTCGACTTGTGAACTTACATACAATTCAGTTGACGTATAGGTCTGTATAGGCCTATCAGTACATGACTTTGAAAAATCTTTATCCTTTTATTGTTATCTACTTTTAAATGTATTGCACTGTGCAGGTGACACATTGACGTTTATTACCGATTGTAATTGTTGTAGGCCTATAGGCGGATAGGCCTACGTCGTTTTATCATACCCATGGAAGAGGACTGGTACACTTGCGGTCACATAAAGTGGTGAGCAAGACATATTAAAATGCATCGTGAAGAAAATGTATTGACATACGTACCGGTACAAAAACTAGCTGAGAATGTACATATACGTTTTCGACGTGCAATATATC
This sequence comes from Brachyptera putata, assembly GCA_907164805.1. Taxonomy (NCBI): domain Eukaryota; kingdom Metazoa; phylum Arthropoda; class Insecta; order Plecoptera; family Taeniopterygidae; genus Brachyptera; species Brachyptera putata. Next base: position 15,705,565 of record OU015469.1, on the reverse strand, counting down.
AAAAAAAGTTGGTGGTAAAATATCCGTAAATTTCATTTGAATTTAAATTTCGGTCAAGTCCTTTTTATGTTGACGCATTTTTACTTGTACCATAGACGAAAGATAATCTTGATGATTATATACATTGATTTTTTTCTCTATTTTTATTTCATTTTCCTTGATGTTTGAAATTCTTCTTTTCCTCATTTTTTCATTTTTATTTGATCTTTTATTTTCTCTGTGATTTCTCAATTATTCCTGATATTCGATTTCTTCGATTTTGTTTATAAGCCTAGTTACGAAAAAATTTCAACCATTTTTAATATTTTTTTAAAGTTAATCTTTTTCGATTTTGTATTTGTTTCAAGATTTTATATATTTTTTTCTCTTTCCTTTCAAGTATACCGACGACCTTCACCTTATTTATTACCAATTTAATTGCAAATTAACTTCCAACTTCTCTGAAAGTACTCTCAAGATGATCATTAGTCGAGCTTATTACTGATCAAAATAATTAATTCAGACCAACGTAGACTAGACCTTGGCGAGCCGTACCTAAATCAATTACACGTGCTCGTACCATTGGTCACATGACCGGCTCCATGTACGGTTTCCAACCTGCCAACGGGCCGTGTGCACAACTAGACCGACCTTGTCATTTCTCTTCGTGCCACTCTGTCCTGGACCCTAGCCTTGACCTTTTCTTCAACTCACTTTTTAAGGGAGGTTCATTTACGGAATGGCAACAGGGTCAACTTTTATTTTTAGAGGGGGGGGGGGTGCGTGCTATGTGCTTATACAAATAGAGAGATTCATCGTTACTATTTTTTGGGGGGCGCCTGGACCCCTATTCCTGAGATAAATGAGATGTGAGAAAAATCAGTGAGAAAACTATCTCATATAATAATGACATATTTCATCTCATATTTTATGTGAGATACTCGTTTTCTCACTCATTTTTATTTTTCTCACATCTCATTTATCTCAGGAAACTATCTCATATAATAATGACATATTTCATCTCATATTTTATGTGAGATACTCGTTTTCTCACTCATTTTTATTTTCTCACATCTCATTTATCTCAGGAATAGGGGTCCTGAAGAGCGTATACCGGAATAAAGTCGACTCGGTTGTGTCACATGGGTTTGGGTGGCCAACCTAACCTGAACCCTATAACCATATTTTACAACCATACATTGATAAGTACCCCGAAGCCCATGTCACACGATCGAGTCGACTTTATTCCGGTATACGCTCTTCAGCGTTCACTTTTTTCTATGTTCACGAACCAGTGTAATTGAATAAAAATGAATACCAACTCCAAGTTGATTTTATGCTCTGTAATTAATATTACATTCTATTTTTGTAAATTCAATCAGTTTAATATAGTACGTCAATGAATTTCATCACATTCTTGGTATTCATTGTCGTATTGTCTTGAAATTGATTGAATTCACAAAAAAATGAATTGTTATATTAATCAAAGAGTATGAAATTATCTTGGAGTTGATATACTTTTTATTCAGTTACACTGGTTGGTGAACAGAGAAATAACTAGTAAAGACGAATTTCTCTATTTTTATAAGCTCCGTGCATGCACCCCCTTAAGCAGACAATAATCTTTAGGTACTAGTTTTTACTGACGTTTTTTCTCATTTCGCTAAAACTTATATTGTGAGTACAAGAGCAATAAGATTAAAATACACTACTTTTCCAAGACATTCTACACGATTTTCGGCTCTTACGCCTCGTTTAGGTCTGCTGCTTCTATATAGTTGAGAGTTTTTATTTTGTGTGTGTGTTGAATACATGCAGCAAACTCCTATCAATTAAACCTCGTGCAAGTACAGTTGCTACTTTGCATACAGTATAGATATGAAGTTAATTGGTGCTGGCAGTTTGCCAAATACCTTTCCACTTCCAGCCAGAGATCATGCAGTGGCAAGACAATGATAATCACACTTTTTGTCTCTATTAGGCTTCGGTACAGGAGGAGGATTTAACATCTGCTCTCATGTTACATAAGCCCTATACTCACAAGGTATCGCAGAGCGATCCGAATCCGCTGTTGAGCGTGGTTTTCATATAAAACAAGGGAAAAGAATGGGATATTTTATTGTTTTAAGAAGATTATATTCATGTGTTCCGGTGTAGGTGAGGGACAAATCGGACCTGGTTCGATCCCCACCACCGTTCATCTCTACAGGGGTTTTTCCTGGTCTGGGTTAATGCTGAGATGGTTCATATATCGTAGGCCACGACCGCACTATCCTTCCCAATACCTAAGAAACCTTCATCTCATCCATCATTCATCCGAAGCCAATATATCTTGGTTATCATTACAGTGCGTCGTTGAACCCAGTATAAAAAAGAAGATTATAACATCGAAATCTTGATCATTGAGCTTGATATAGGCCTACATTCATTGTTACCTGATTAGGGCTGAAGATGAATTGATGAGACATTTTAGTATCTATAGTAGGGCCTATAGTATTACATATTCCTAACATACAGTCCGATATTTTTTACGTGGCTTTCTTATGAACGAGAGGGATTTTTTTTCGTGAAGATTAACATAGAGATTTATGCACTGTATGTGACCAGTCCTCTTCGATGAAAGAATTTCGCTTTCCAAATAATCAATTCTAAATCGTAACTCATCATAAATCTTAAACCACACTGGATTTATATCTCCCAACTTTTGAATCATCATAAATTATCATCATTGATCAAGTATTTGAGTGCATCAAATTTGTGAATTTAAATTGAAGAGCTACGATTTTAAGTTCCAATCATTTTCTGATAGTATTTCTACGACTTATACATAGTACAAGGACGTCCAATGTTTTTGTGTCAGTAAAACACGATATAAGATTTATTATTTTCTACAGCACTGAATCAATCAATGTGTATACACTCATATTTATTCATCACTTCACATTCATTCGTCAATGCAAAACTATATTTAGCGTTTTCCTCTGTATATACAGAAGTACACGTTTCTATAATTGGGGTTGGCCTAGAAAGGGTTGCGAGCGATGTTGAAGTAAAGTGGAGCAAATAATATAATACACAATAGCTGTGATGTGATGTGATGATATACAAATGTACACTCCCGAACACATAAAGTGGTCGATCTAGCCACATTAAACTACATCCTGAAGAAAATTTACTAATATTATATATAAACTAAAACTAGCAGTCCATGGCTGTATACGTACGCACTGTACCGTGAAAAAATTAGCGGGAAAAAGATAATTGGTTTCAATTTAAATTCAAATTTCGTAATAAACTTTTAAGTGGCCGTATGTGTACAGTAGGTGTATAATGTGACGACTGATCTACAAATGTACAGGTTGCCGGCCAGAATTGTTCACAATGCCGACGAGATCGTGAGATGAGATGGCAAGAAGAAGGCATTGCCCCTTCTAATTCGGGAACTGCTAACTAGGGCAAAAGTTGAAAAAAGTATAAAGGTGAAAAAATAGTTTGTTTGGCAGTGACAATTTATCTATATGCGGTTGAACGACGTGCTGTCATGATGACCCTGATCTATTGGCGCCTAGGAATTATATGAATGAGATGATGGGATGATGAAATGAAAGGTTGTTTGATTAGGTTTATGGGACAGTGGGAATGAATCGATCAAAACCTGTTTTTAAAGGACATCACAAACCTGAAACTGGACTTGATGAATAATGACGATATTTATTTCCATAGTTTTAGAGAAAACTAGAAATCATCATCTCAATTTCAGAAATTATGATTAATTTATTTGTCTTCCAGGACCTGACCCTTTTTCTGAATCGTGACGTAGACAATAGACATGACTCGATTCTGTTGATGTTTCTGTACAGAATCGATAATGCCTACGTCATGACTCGCCGTCCCTGGAGGACAAATAAATATACAAGTTCCAAAATTGAGATGATGATTTCTAGTTTTCTATAAAATCAGGGAAATAAATATCGTCATTATTCATTTACATTCAGTTTCAGGAGTTATTATGTTCTTCTTAGAACCCCAAGTATTAACATCAAGACTGAGAAACCATGAAAAAAACTCTTCCAGGATGTCGACCTAACTTGGAATTGAACCCCGGTCTTCTGAATGACGGTTCACTCACCAATTAAGCCAATTCTCAGCGAGTGCGTTTTCCTTGTCTCAATTGCTAATCTCTGTTCTGTCATATCCTAATGGTAACGACCTATATTATAAATTTAAAATGTCGAACGTTTTATTTCTCTGTAATTGTATATTTGTAATAAACTTACAAGTTATTTCGTGTTACACATGGGACTGAGTTGCACGCTCAATGTGTCATCTTAACTACTAGGAAACACCATATTGCTTCATGTAGACTTTCTATATGTTCAATTTCTCAATTCCCTATTTTCCCTTCATGATATTTCTGTGTTTATTTATTCATTTATTTATTTGTTTCTTTTCCTTGCGGAGGAATCCATATCTTAAGATGGAAATAAATATATTTTGTAATAATCTTCATTATATCCTGATTATTATATTGAATCTATATTTTTTCCCACGCTTTGCGAATTCAGCTCTGAATGATAAGGAGAGCCGATATCCGAGGATCACTTGAATCCCAATTGTTACTCTAGTTGAACATTGTTGTTCGATGGTAGGATAGAGGTGCCGTTTGAACTCCATATTTTCGATCTATTTGATATCGAATTGGAATATGCGTCAGTATTATTTTAGGCCTATATCGGAACAAGGATCGATATCGACTAAAGAAAGTCGAAAATAATACGAAGCTGCCTAGAAGTTCGTATTGCGTACAAAAAAACTGAAACCTTATAACAACTATTGTCCGATAAGAGCAACTGACCGAGGGGTTTATACAACGCGAAAATTTGGTGTACGCCTGATTCAGATTTCAAGATTTCAGGTGATTTCAGAGATTTCAGGAGATTTCAAGAGATTTCAGGGATTCCCAAAAAGTTCAAAAAATGTCAGGGATTTCAAGGGATTTTAAAGATTTCAAGAGATTTCAGGGATTTCAAGAGATTTCAGGGATTTCAAGAGATTTCACGGATTTCAAGGGATTTCAGGGAATTTCATGGCAAGTGTACACCGGATTTCATGAGTTGTTAATCCTTCGCAACTGACTTAGTCTGATAAAAGCAATTCAGGCTGATGAAAGCATCTCGGTCTGATAAAAAGCCACTGCTAGTGAACGTAGATAGATGCGAATGTGAACTATAGATGCAGTTATAGTTCATTTACATTCATTCGTCTTACACTATTCCTAACCAATTTATTTTTCTGATTCTTTTTTTTTATATTGAGTAAAAATTAAAATTTTCGATATATTTCGACTAATTTTCTGTATTGGAATTTCGTTGTCTTTTCCCTTTTTTCTTAACGGCAACCCCAAAATAAGCAGACGGATATTGTTCGTTATCATAATCGCGTTTTTTTCCATCATATAAAATAGTCGATTGTCTGCCGTGTATGTAAGTATCTATCTATCTCACTTATCGTGGATCCATGTAGATAGAAACTGTTGAAATTTGGCTTACGTGACTCGTTCACGGTCATCGTATCCTAATACACCCACGTTGGCCCAGCCAGTTGAACTGTGACGACACACACACGTGGTCGGATTAAAGGTCATCCTCTCTTGTGCGCAAACTCAATCCTAGATGACAAGTTACATTACTTATTTTTATTTATTCGTGATAGCTTCTGACAATAGATCCATTACATGGATATAAGTCACGTCAAAGATTAAATATACATTAAATATAGATACAAATTATAGATTTAAATAAAAGATTGAATATTTATATAAAAATACAAGACGCATTCAAATGTATGTATTTATATATATATATATATATATATATATATATATATATATATATATATATATATATATATAGGGCCTATATATATAAAAATAAAATGAAATAATAATAATATGTCTCAGTATTCACAATATGTGTATAAATACTTGGAATTATACTCTTTCTGTAAAGCATGATCCTGTAAAGATTCATTAACAGAATGAGAACACTTTTCATGGAGGAGATTTTTCAATTCGCCTGAAAGTATATATATTAGGCCTATAATCCATGCTGATGTTGTTGTTGTACAATAGCAACAGCAACAACCGCAACCTGGTTTTAGGATTGATTGAAATTCTACGTCATATAGCATGCACATTTTCCTTGACCTTTTTGAAAATATAATAATACACCATACAAGCAATTTTTACTATCATAATTATTATTATTATTAGGCCTATTTCATTTCCTTTCTAAGGACATATATATATATTTTATTGATTCATAATGTAACATGCATGGAAAGTCAATCGATAAATCAAACACAGTCATAGAGTTTAAAAGTCGAAACAGTGACACAATCATTCAAATTCACATACATATTCATTCATTTTGTTTCGTATAACACTCATTTATTGGGCCAGTGGTTGCTACATCCAGCATAACTAAAGACAGGCGTCTGCGAACTCGCATCGTCTCCTGACTCTCTTCATCATCATTCATCATCTCCATGATGTTCCCGTACTGTATATAAAACACTGAGACGAGTGGTCGACTGGCTACCACACTGAACCGTTATTCAGAAGACCGGGGTTTGATTTCAGCCATGGTCGACCATCCTGACAGGGTTTTTTCGTGGTTTCCCTCTATCGTACAGGTCAATACTGGAATGGCTCCTTAACAACAGTCCACGACCGACTCCTTTCCTCTATCCAAAAATACCTAATGAAATATCCATCCATCTCATCATCCCATCATCTCATATATCATCCACCGACGCCAATAGATCTTAGTAATCAGTAGTGTGCGTCGTTGAACCCAGTATAAATAAAAATACATAATCTCCAAATCCGGGACTTGCCAACTCGGACTCCCTCCGTTTACTCCGATTACACTACTCTCATCATGATTCGAACGTCATCATTCACCATCATCATCTTTCCATTCTGACTCGTATAGACCCCAGATCCCCATATCCCGAGTACCACATAGACCCAGTTAAAACATTTCTGCCGGGAAAATACTCGCCATTGCCAAACTAACTTTCTATTTCTTTATTCTGCGACATTTAGAATGTGTGTGTTGCGGCTGCTATGCACTTCTCATACTGACTACTCGCTGTGTCTACGTCAGTGTTATGCGTTTAAAGGTCAACAGCTGTAGTTCACTTTCATCTCTCTGGTTTCGTCTTGGCTCAGATACACTGTATGAAGAAGCAAGACGAGAGCGCAGACAATTAGTCCATGGGGAGTCGATTTAGCGGTATATCAGTTTTTTGTGATAACTTTTGAACGGTACGAGATATCGAAATTCTAATTAGAAAGAAAACATTTATTCCAATACCTTCAAGATGGTGTAAATAATAAGCTAATAACTATTTTATTTCATATCGCCTATAATTGTCAGGCGTATATGGTTAAAAAATGTGTATTTTCAGCCGTATACGCGTGACATGTATGCGATATCAGTTAAATAGTTATTACTTGCACCATCTTGAAGGTATTGAAAATATCTGTGTTTCATTTTTATTACAATTTCGATACCTCATACCGTTCAAAAGTTATCACCAAAAAACTGTTATTCCGTCAAATCGACTTCCGTGGACTCTTAAAGGTCAACAGCTGTAGTTCAGCTGCAACCATCTGGTTTCGTCTTAGCTAGGATACAATGTAGTGAAGAAACAAGACGAGAGTACAGACAGTTATGTCTAGTGAACTGGCGGAGATATTGTAATTGTTATGGCGCACATTCGATTAGCGTAGTTTGCAGAACTGACGTCATAGATGGGAAAGCATGAATTGCTAGAACCGTCATGGAACAAATTAGTTTTACTTAGAAAATGCTTCTGTTGTGAGAGGTGTTACATTTTGTTGTAATGAATGAAGAATGTCTACACGAAATTGTATTCTTCAAACACAACTTTAGTTGCTTTGCTTCAAACTTGTCTTAGTTATGGTAACCTGGCAAACATGGTATCTCCCTATAGACACTATATATTGTATGCTTGTTCAAAGAGCTATGATTTTTTTCCATTCACTGTATAACATCGAAACTTGATCTACAGAATCATTGTTCTGATGCTCTCCAAATTAAGGCTATTGAACGTAGGATGAAAGTAGGATCGTTTGGACGGGGCCCACAAGGGTGATCTTGAGCTAGTATCAATAGATTCACCTAATAAGAACTCGATTATGATTTTCACTTTTCACATTCTTAGTTAAATTCCTTCACCCCATTAGGAATAGTTCATTATCCATGTACTTGTCATGCAATTTACTCATTACATCCAGGTTGTTTTAAATGAATTACATTATTCATAATTAATTGTTTTCTTTTGGTGTGGTACGATCGCCCTTGCGGTGCCCGGTCGGAACGATCCTGCCTTGCCATCATTTGCCTTGATTGGGAAGCAAATATCTTCGAATCAAGTTGTTCATAGTATAATGACAAAAAAGCTCTTTATAAATTCCAAACGTGGATATCCAAAGAACTAAAAATATTTGTTCAGGATGTTTTCAAGGACTTCTTTATTTTTTGTAATTTAGGTTGTATTTCATTTCATTTTAAAATCATTTCATTCTTGTTTTGAAACTTATACATGAATAGTGGAGCAAAATACAATCGAAATAAAACATGGAATCAAGGCATAGATAAAAATATATAAATAGAATATATAATAGAATAAAGATGGTCTGTTATATCTAGGTCTATAAGCTAGCATATTAGACTAGGAAGTGTTTGACTTAGAACCCGGCACCTCCACCTATAGTTTCGTATCAGCCCACAGCTGGCTACTTGCATTACAAATAGAACTATTCGATAACCATATCTACTAATCTTACGTTATTACGATGACATTTAGGACATCTTCCGGTCATAAAAATGATATTGCTCAATAAAATGAACGTGTTTTGGACACATTTTGTCGGTTTATCTCTATATTTGTGTAAACCTCCTTCACCGAACAGTATACATGCTGTGAGTGGTTTCACTCCAGTCTGAAATGTGTGATTTGCGACCTGTCATGTAATACGTAAGCGAACGACACCAAGTGGGAGAGTTTTATTTTTAAATTTCACGACTCAATTTTTAATTACTATTGCCGCCTCCGTAGCTCAGTCAACTATCGCACTGCGGTAGGAACTGAAGTCAGGCCGGGCGTGAACTTGATTCCCGCATAAGGCATGGGTTTTTGTAAACGTCTTTTCACTGATCGTCACTTCGTTTCATTATCACCCGCTCATTCGTACTCCCGTATAACCTAGCTGTTGGTGGGGTCGTTAAGCAGCATTATAATGGAAATAAATCTAATTACTGTTTTATCGTAATCTGTCTGTCCTCTTGACTGACTTTTACGTGGTTCTTAGACAAAAGTTTTCAGCGTCACCTACGTAACATATAAATCAAAGTATAAAGCTTAAACTTCCTTGAACTATTGTATATTTAGTTACTCTTTGGTTTAAATATTTTGCAGTGAAATTGCTTCATGCCATTCAAAGAAGAATCTTCTAAAATAATTCTGTCAATCCATAATGAACATTTACATCATGCTATAGGCCTATGTGTATCGTAAGAACCTTTTGTGAGGTAAATACTAAATAAATTTGTCCAAACTTGATGTTTTACGAAATTTGTCTCATTGGTGTTCTTTACATTTATTGTATAGAAAAGTGTATTTTGCTTATTGTCATTTATTGTCTATTGTCGCTGTTTATGTCTAAATTACTATGTATATGATACTGATTATGCACCTTGTGACCTTATGATATATTCATTCATTTCCTACCGTGCAATATATTGATATATTATGAGCATTTATATTGAAATCCTGGCGCAAACTCTCCCCTTCATTCAAATGGATCCACCTTAATAGGCGCCATGACTTTTGCCAGTCACCCTCCACTACACACATCTTGGTGGGTCGACACTGTCGCTCGTTAGTGTTGGCGAATAGATAAGACGGACGATCGAGACAGCAACCGCGTTAAAATCAAGATATATTATGTACGCATGGATTAGTACAAATTATAAATGAGCTATTCTTGAACTTGGTTTCGTTATTAGCCTTGACGTATAGCCGAGAATACAGAGACTGTCGTCGCGTTACATCAGTGTTAGCGAATTAAGATGGCTGATACACCCCCCTCCCCCCAACCGCAGTAATAATCACCCCCCCCCCCCCTCTCTTCACTGCCCTACGTTGAATCTATTCGAGTCTTTGCCGATACAAGTGAAAATAGTGAATTCTCAAAGGGCCGGTATATGATGTAGGCCTATACCTTCTATTCTGGATATTTTCGATTATTGTTCATATAACCGTCGAGTTTAGAACTGGAGAAGCACTGAAAAATCTGTAAGAAAAAAAAAGTAAGAAAAGTAAGTAAGAAAACTGTAAAAAAGAACTGTAGAATAAACAACCACACACACAGTTATCATTACAGTGCGTCGTTAAACCCAATATATATATGTATATGTATATATTTTTTTTTTATGTATAGCTGTGATATGTTGAGGGTCAATCCGAAAGTATCGAAAATGTTTGAACCTGCAGCGTGTTTCTTCCTACAATTATTACAGAAGTCCTAGCAAGTATCGGCTGGCATAGACCACACCTCTAGGCTCTATATCTCATGGATCCAAGACAGTTCCAACTTACAATATATAGAACAATAAATATATGTATTGTCTATTATATAGAGTACATCGCGAGGAAGAATGTAACATTATATGCAATTAATTTTAATTGGAGCCACGTGTGCCATTGTTATAATGATCGAACACGGGCACAGAGACGTTAATTTATCCTCCTTGTAGACAAGTCGGGGTTTTTAGTTCAAACTTCAAAGTAATACCACGCGGGATTAATTAAAACGATAGCTTGGTAATCAAGTACTTGGCTGCAGTGCTTTATTTTCTTTAATCTGCTCTATACTTGCATGTATCCACGAAAGAAAAGTTCGTCGGGCAACTAAATGATTGTATAAACTTCGGTAATTAATTAATAGTCTCACTGAAACCATAGACAAAAAAACTTTTTTGGTATTCTCTGGTATTCTTTGTGATTACTTTTTGGTATTGTTAGATTCTTTGGTCTATGTTGAAACTTTGAGGCCTGAATTTTCAAATGTAATCAAATATAGATTAATTTTGGAGGTAACAATAATAATATTATAGCATAATGGTATAATATATTTTAATTTTATTTCATTATTATAAGACTGTGATTAAATTGAAAAAACAAACGGGAATCGTGTTGATGAAATTTCCTTTTTTTCTGCGGATGACTTTTGAACGAGATGAAAAGTGATAATTCTAATAACAGATAAACACAGCCCTAAATATATATATAAGTTAAATTCGAATTGCTATCCATGAAAACTTTTTTAGCTTGTATTCTCACATTTCCGCAGGTATACAGCTAAAAATTATGTTTTACTGCTATGCATCTGTGAGAAATATATTATACAAACATTTATACGTTTATACTTAGGTGTAGGTAATAAAAATATTTAAAATGTTTCGGTGTTTTTAGGATGTCTCATATCTTTCAAAACTTAGCAACGTAAAAGTAATGTTTCACTTAATCACCCAAACTCCCATGCGCTATCTTGAATTGATATTCAACATTTATTTTACAAGATAGATTTTTCTATATATTTGTCCTTAAAAGAAGGTCGTCTGCCAAATGAATAATTTCAAAAATGTAGGTAATTATACAATCTCCCTGCAATTTTTATATTGTAGTGCTCTCGTAAAATACAGTTGCGTTTCTTATCGTAAAGTTCGTCCTCAAAAATCGTAACCCTATTTTAAAAAATGCCACAGCTATACATATGTAATGTTGATATTTGTATTTGTTATGTTTCTGTTATAGACTTCTTCTTTCGTGAATTCAAGTATAAATACGTTCTATGTAAGAGATTGAGTGTTCATCTCATTTGTGTGTAATAGCGTGTTTTATTATTATATTGACTTGATAGTGCCAAGTATTCATAAAAAATAGTATCTAGTATCTACCATATATTTCACTTCATCTACCACATAATTATAGCGCCTATATCTAGAAGAATGGTTTAACTTACCAACTTACCTTACCTTACCATGAAAGAATGGTTTAACTTACCATCCATAGCCTTAATTGGGGAACAATGATTTTGTATCAAGTTTCGATGTTATTAAAAAAAAAAAAAACTTATCAACTGTCCATATGATTTACATTTTAATATTAACATTGTTGTGTGCTTTTTATCATCATTGACTTTTTAGATACGGTACTTAATATTTATGAGAAAAAAAACATTCTACATATAATTATACATTTTAAACATTCGTGAAAATTATGTATTTGAAGCTAACTGTCCATATGATTTACATTCCATTTCATTTTGTTATTTTAATAATAATCTTGTTACTCGTCAATCGGACGAAAGTAAAATAGATAATTAAATAGGCCAACACCTTACTGTCGACCTGTAACCTTTTTTTTTAATTAGTTTGTCGATCTATTTTGGCAATATTTTTTTCGTTTTCCGTTTTTCGTTTTTTGCTTTCTCTACGTGATGGCTGCATGCCACGGTATTTCGCGTGCCATACTCGCGCCATGCGTTCCGCAGTGCATCTCTGCCAAAGACAACGTCCATTATAAATATACACATTCTTTTTTCGCTTACCTGTTGGCATTACTCGAGTCAATATGAGGGGTGTGTTCGTTTGACGTTTTGATCTTTTACAATTGTGAATATTTTTTCCATTCAAGAAAAATAGGCCTATATATAGAATGTGTTTACATTTGTGAAAATTATTGGGACAGTTTATGTCACAGTATGCATTTTCAGCGTCAACAAAACATATAAATAGACTAGTATAGTGACTAGTGACTTTCGTCTACATTTATTGTATAATGTATATATAGTTTATAGACATGTGTAGGAGTGTCTGGTGAAGTGTTTATCCCTCTTTATAGTCTGTTTGAATGATAGGAAGGAGTCGGTCGTGGCCGAATATTAAGGATCCTATAGTATCACTTTCTAGGTGAATCAAGAGGTGCCTCTTTTAAAAGATCTTGATTGTAAATCAACATTTATATATTGATTTTTTTTCAAGTATTTCACGACTAATGCGAACCACGAAAAACCTCAGTCAGGAGGGATCTACCATTGCGGGAATCGAATCCCGGTCTCCTGAATGACGATTCAGTGTGCTAGTCACTCGACCACTCGTCTCAGTCCACAATCGAAAAAGTTTTGTTTTGCCATAAGCGTGGTCTGTGGTTTGTCTTAGTATTAATCTGACATGTGTGGCTGCATATGCCAGTGTTTTGCCACATATTCAGTGAATAATATTCCATTATATGTCACTTCCGTTGTTGTCAACCGCGATAAGCCGATGTCAAGCCAGATAACAAGTCACTCACGCGCATTATCAACTAAGGTATATGACTATTATCTGCGATTATAGTTTGCATCCTTCAGACTGTTGAACCGATTACTAGAATGATGTCAGATGAGGTTTCCGGTCAAAAAACCAACGATTGTGTAAATTATTATCTTCACTTGCAATTGCCTGTTACATAATAATTTACGTCTTATTTTGTTAGTTTTTAATTTGAGAATGTATAGTCCTACTTTGAAAATAAATATAAGTATACTGTTCGACGTTATTAGGTGTGAAATTTTCGGTGAATGCATAATCTCATTGCAACCTTCAAGTTTATAACGCTTTTGAAAGATGCAGTTGCGTTTCTTATCCTAGACCTCGTCGTGGAAAATTCAAATACTCCAAGGATGCGACAGCTGTATAAATATATAGGCCTACACTTGCGATCACTTGAAGTGCATGGCCGATCAAGTTACATTTGACATGCATCTTGAAGAAAATTACTGATATTATAGGCCTATGCACTCAAACTAAAAAAAAATGCATACGCACACCACACATTATATTCTTCGATATAATTAGCGGCTAAATGTACATAGATTTTGTTTATATTAAAATTTTAATTTCGGAAAATTATACATTTTATGTGACCAAGTACGGTCTATGAAAAAATCAGCAGCAAAGCGTGCGTATATATCTAATTAAAAATGTGTTTTCAATGACAGTATAAGTGTGGGCCTACGAATATATCAATGATATGGATATTTGTTATGGTGGTAGACGACCTTCTTTTTTCGTGTCATTAAAAAATAAATTAATTAATTAATTTACACATTATACATTAATTAATCATTAATTAATTAATACTAATTGAGAACACTAATTGAAATACTAATTGAACAAGTTCAAAGATATCTACATACTCATTACCATTCCAATCGGTTCATCCGTTCTTAGTTTAATTAAATCTGTATATTGTTTAGGTCGCAGATTATATTATATTGGCATCATTAAATGACGAACTCGAGTCTAGACTCGTCCGCGAGTTTTTTTGTAGCAAACAGCTTAAGCACTATGCTGAAACAAAATATGAATAAAGTGATTATGCAGTATTTAAATGATGTTTTGAGCATGGGGTCAATGACAAGAGGTCAAATTTTTCCATTTTAGTCTACGTAAATCAAAGATTTACAAATGAACGGTTGAGGATGTGATATGATTTTAATTTTCCGGAAAAAGAACTTGGAGAGATTAACTGAATGTTAAACTTTTTGTTGTGTCTGTGTGGTCGTAAATATAAGGAAAAAAATCTTGTTCATAACCCCATGCTCAATACAACATCTAAATACTGAGTAATCACTTTATTTATATTTTGTTATCCAGCATAGTGCTTTAGCTGTTTGCTAAATACAACTACTCGCGACCCGTCCACAGATCCTTGGCAAGTTTTGTCCTAGTTTCAAGACCTAGCTGTATGCAGCTACTCGCGGATGATTGACTTTGACGTGATTCTAGTACCAACTATTAGAATTGGGTCATGCTGTCCTGTAAAGAATGAGATCAAATCGCATCAGTATCAAGTTTTTGTCGATCCGTCAAGGCTGCGACGTGTAATCTTTCGGAAATAACCCAAGCGAAGTTAATCGCGTTTGGAAGTTGGAACAATCGTATTATGTACGAATGGAAAAGAAATATATTTGTATAGAAATAGAAATAACAATAGAACAATAGAGCTTTTGAGATTACTTACGAATAGAATGTTTTCTGCGGTGTAATTAGTGTACAATATTGATGGAATATTTTCAGAGGGTTCTCCGTGATCCAATATAAATGTGGTTATCTGGTTGTAATTAATTCATAGATGGAAAGTAAAAACAAATAGTGGGCCTATTAGGTTATGGGAAAAGGAAACGATCAAACTGGGTCCACTAAGACCACTAAGAAAACGCCAGTTTAAAAGACACAGATTTTGTTATCTCTTCCCACCTTTACGCAATTAGTTCACAATAAACTTGCTCGTCCTTTTCAACAGTCGGAAATACGAAAAAAGGGTAATGATATGTCGAAGTTGGGTAATGAACTTTCGAAATGGACGCGTCTTTTTTTTTCTGAAGGTACTATTTCTGATATACAATGTGGTTTTCACCTTTTGATGTACTTATTTTGTTTTGCGGATATTATGAGATACTGGTAGTGGATGGAGCATACACATCACAAATAGGCCTGCAGACACA
The DNA here is from genome assembly GCA_907164805.1 of Brachyptera putata. Lineage (NCBI taxonomy): Eukaryota > Metazoa > Arthropoda > Insecta > Plecoptera > Taeniopterygidae > Brachyptera > Brachyptera putata. The sequence continues at coordinate 15,689,940 of OU015469.1, read as the reverse complement.
ATACCGAATTTCACTTTCAAAATCGAGTCTTCGCCACTTTCATCTATTTATCGATAAATTAATCGGCCTGTCTTCACTTTCATGTTAACTAATGTGCAGTGATCATTTAGTTTATGTGGCTTTCAAACCATTTTACTTGGTAATTAGTTACGTGCTTTGAATTGGGAAATGTTCCAAATCTCGTTCGTTCCTTTTAGAAATTATGTATTCATATATATTTAGATCATACAGGATTGCATCTTCATCTGACAATGTGTGAACTTTAAGAGCACACTGAAGTAGATTTAACGAAATACCACATTTTCGGTGATCACATTCGTATGGCATGAAATACAAAAATTGTTATATTATAGAAAGTAAACAGACATTTTTTATCGCGTTCTAGATGGCCAGTATACTATATGACCTATTCAATTGTTACTTATTATATAGTTTCCACGGGTATGCAGCTAATAAACACATTGATTCATTTTTTTTTACATTTTTTTTCAACATTTACACATTTGAAAATATTAGGATCGAAGGTTTAAAATCTGAATGCTTATCTTTCTGTAGGTATTAGAGAGATCTATGTTTCTCCCCTATTAGAATTTCGATGTCTTATTGAGACGCTCAAAAAATATTTATATGGCAGTGAATCATAAAGTTTGGGTGATCATATAAGCTCGATATGACCAGTGTAAATTTCCCCGTCGAAAAAGAACCAATAGCCAACTTCCGCTATCATCTAAACTAGACGCTGTAGAATTATTATATAGCAGTATCAGAAAACATATCAATTTTTATTTTGAATATACTATACCATTTCCAATCCCATATGAAAGTAATCACCAAAAAACTGCTATACTCGTATCCACGAAAGAAGGTCATCTATCCACATAAAAAAACACAAATATCATCATTATATATTTTTACTTTCTGTGGCATTTTTAGGGCACTGTTTTTCAATACGAGGTTTACGATAAGAAACGCAGCTCTAGCTTTCAAAAGCGGTGAAACATTAAAGGTGCAACGGGTATTTTTCGAAGTTTTTACAAGTATTTAATTGGTAGACCTATTTTCGTAGATACAAGTATATTCGGCTAACTGGACTCCTAAGGAGTGCTCTTAAGAGTTCGTTAAATAGATGTTCAGATGTCTGCCTCATGCAATCATGTTTGTCATTTGAGATAGTTCCAACATTTCTTGATCGTACATACATTTATAATCTATGATGTTGCGAGGGTGGGTATAAGCCTATAAGACATCCACGTAAACCGTAACCATGCCACATACTTTCTTGATTTATCGTCCGCTCATTCGTTTAGATGGTTATTGTCTTCTCACATCACATTATATTACATTATTTATATCGTATAGTTCATTGTGATATGCAGATATTTGTACATTTTATTTACTTGCTACTTTTCACGGTTTCACTTAGAGATTGTCATCTTTCTCATCTTGTTTATTTATTCATTTTCGTGTATATATATTTATAGTTGACTTGTTGCATATACGATCCAAAATCAAGATATTTAGGATGTAATAGTAATATGTCATATAAGATACGCCTTGACCGGAACTCGAACCGTGGACCTTCTGATAGCCGGTCCAACCAATTTAACAAGCACAATTATCACTGTTAGATTAATAGTGCTGTTGTATTTCAAGTCCGATTATATTACAGGACGTTATTCAAGATTAGAAACACAACTACGTATTTCCAAAGCTTCCAATTTTCCAAGTTCCATGAGAGTTTCTCCACAATTACAAAAAATAGTGGGCCTACAATTTTATTTTCGGCAAACAGGGCCGTGTGAGGTCCCCATTTGAGGTCCCCAATACGCCCTAAAATTTGTAGCGCCTCCCTGTCCCCATTTACTTATAAGCATTTTACCATCATATATATTTTTTTATATTCGTATTTTTTGAGCTTTTTAAAAATAACATCTTCATTCATGAGTTGACACCTTGCAATACACTTCATAATACACTTCTTTTTAAAGAAATACAACTTGATATGATATTTTTTTAATTCAATGGGCTGGTGACAATTTGGCGCCCCTTTATGTGTGGCACCCTAGGCCCAGGCCTTCCTCGAGGGCCTGTGCCTTTATACGGCCCTCTTAGCAGAAGCCAATCTCGTTTCGTGTATAGTCAAGTATAAATGAAAACAATTCATCATTGTCTTCTACGTGACGTCCGCTCATCACATTGTTGCACGTACACATATGTGTTCGAACACTCACGTAACGTGTTGAGCTAATTAGCGACGTAATTCACATCACAGTCTAATTGTTTTAGAGGCATATTTCATAACAAACAAAGCACCTGCGAGACGCTGTATAATGGAGGACTATTTATGTCAAAGCGAATTCTGTTACGATCTTGGCTCCTCTCTCACAAAACGGTCAAGGATCGGTTCCACTTAATCCGTTGTTTCACGTAGGTCTTCTTTATATCTAAGTTTATTCATTTATTTATTTATAGTGGGTTTAAAGACGCACTGTGTACAGATGACTCGAGATGTATTGGCGTCACTGAAGGTGAATGAGATGATGAGACGGAAGACTATTTGAAGGATAGACCGAAGTCAATAGATCGTCGTCATCAGTACAGTGCGTCGTTAAAACCCAATATAAATGAATTATTAGGATGGATAGTGGGAAGCAAACGAATCTTTATCGTGACCTATTCTTCAGGGGTCATCCCGTGTATTCACCGTGATGACAGAAGGAAACCATGAAAATCCCCTTTCTATATGATCGACCATAGTGGGAATCGATTTCTGGTCCCCTAAATGACCGCGTACTATAGCCACTGGTCTACCCATCTCGGTTCTACAAGTGGGACATTGCAGAAATTGAAAATAAAAAATTCGTTTCTTTGCCCGTCGCTAAAAACAAAACCTCTCCCAGAAACCGTGGCCAAAAGTCGGTATATATGTATTTTTAAACAAAAGTAGCGGGGTGGGAATTAACAAGAATAGAGTTCTTGCCCTAGCACCCTCGCACCTACACTACTGCCAGGGCTGACTCGGAGAAAAAACGTAGTTATGACAAAATGTGACAAACGGTATTGCTCATGCTTCTTATAGAGACTTCTGGAGATCAGTTCCTGTCGCGATTATCTCCTTACAAAACAGTGTTTGTTTACATAACGCCTATTCTGTTCTTATCTTGGCTATCCTCTCACGAGTGTATTCGAGGTTCCCGCTTCACCGTCTCGCCTATCTTTCAACACAGGCGGACGGTGGTGTCGACCTGTTAAACGAGATGCTAATCCCGTGATGAATCGTAGAAGTGGAGATGAACAATATCGTGTTGAATGATGCTGTTCGTGTAAGAATGTGGCCGATATCTGTCACTGTCACCTTCTTGCGCGAGACGACGGTGACATAGTGATATAACTTGGAACTAGACACACTTTTCTCGTAGCCATATTAGAAATTAGCGAGGGGATAATTTTATGTGTCAGGTTTCATCAGTTGGCTTTCTTCGTAAATTAGGACAATTATTCTAGTGAAATGATTCATAATTATTCTTCAAATGTAATAACGATCTTTTCGTGTATTATGACTGAGACGAGCAGTCGAGTGACTAGCACACTGAACCGTCATTCCGGAGACCGGTGTTCGATTTCCGCCATAGTCGACTATCCTGACAAGGGTTTTTCGTGGTTTCCCTGTTTCTCTCAAGTCAATATTGAGGTGGTTCCTAATAAACAACAGGTGACGACCGACTCCTTCCCACTATCCAAATTAATGCCACGACTTTCCTAAAGAATAAAAATTACGTAAACATACCTTGAAGTTGAACAAATATAATGATTAACTTTAGGCCACAAGTTATGGAACTGTTGAATTCATTTTCTATAAGTAAAGATCTATCAGTAAAATATTAGTGATAGACTTGGTGAAAGTATATTCTATTTTGACAGACAGCATTTGAATATAGTGTTGATGCTATTTTTTCAGCTCATCCCTCAACAAGTTCAATGCTAGGGAAACACGTATAGCGTTTTCCTAGAAACTGAAATTTACAGTTGTATATATAAGTTGGATAGGTTGTTATAGGTTGTGAGAGGTTGTGAAGTTGGATATAGGTGCCCCTTGGAAAACTGATTTCAAAATCATTGTTCCCCAATTGAGGCTATGAATAAAAAGTATAAGATCATTTGATTGGGGCACCACAAGGATGATGATCCCCATTTTGATTATTAAAAAAAAAACGGTGAACTTTGACACCAGGACTGAGCTGTCTGTGACCATTCTTTTTCGCCGCAGATAAATGTCTTCAGTTTCCACACTCCGGAACACATTTTAAGTATAAACATTGACTAAATCTTCAAGTTATACACCGTTTTTGTGATATATCCGGACATGACCAACATTTATAAAATTGTCTATTATAAAAATAAGAGCGCATTTGCGTCATACAGACTACGTCTTTGGCCGCATTTACACATTATTTCACACATTATTCTCGAATCATAGCTACTACTAGATATAGACAGAGGCTTGTTGCTGGCGGGCTATTATACGAATCTAGTTTTCGCCAACTCGTTTTCGTTATTTCACATAGTTTGTACATCGGCCTAGGTAATAACTTTCATTCTTTTCTCCTGATCCTCGTGATATTTGGTTTGACGTCAGTTGCATGGAAATGCGTATTCGAGTGAACGAGTGTTGGCGGTCGGTTGCCAACAATATGAACTCTAACATTGGAAAGGTTAGAGATGCACTGTTGAAAACATCGTATTGAAGAACGAAAAAAAAGAGGATTAATGAGTATGAAAAATGAAATAGGTAATCAACGTTATAAAAAATATAGGAATACACGTCTGATTTAGCTGAATTTCTTCAAATTAAATTTTGAAACAATTGTTTCAGTACCAAACATTTTCAACACCTGAAAAATCTCTATCTGAAAATTTTGAACATTATAGTTTCTTAAAAATGTCCTGTAGACCTACTGTGTAATGTCATGGAGTGTAATTCAAAGTATCATTTAATTTAATTTGTTTTATTTAACTGTTTCCACATTGCAGTCGGTTGGTTGTGCCAACAATATATGAACTCATAACGACCTCAATTGGCCACGGGAAGGTTAGAGAGGTGACAAGTTCACTCGTATTGAAAAGGGACAAAATAGATGAATATAAAAAAAATTAACGTGATAAAATGAGTAACCAACATTTTTAAATGTGTACTTCTGATTTGGCTGAATTTCTTCAAAAAAAACATTTTAAATCAACTATAAAACTATAATTATTTTCAGCACTTGAAAATCTATATCAGATAAATACGAGTTAGAACTTTCTAACAAGATATGGTCGTGTATAACCTTATATGTAAGGATCATCAAAGTATCATTTAGCTCAATCTGTTATACTCTGTTTATACAGCTAAATTTATACTGCTATAGGCCTATGCTGCTATAGGCCTATGCTGCTATAGGCCTATACTGATACTATTTATACTGTTTTCAAATTCCAAACGTCTTGGTACTGTATTGGTGACAGTACAATTTAAAACATTGGCAGCGGCAATTCATAACCGGGCAGTTTAATTGTCAAGTTAAATTATCTAACCTGACCTAAGAATCCATGATGATATCAACATTATGAGATAACCGAAATATCTAAATACAACAATATTATTCGAACCCGAGGGGTTAACAACTCGCAAATTGGGTGTACACTTGATTTCAGGTGATTTCAGAGATTTCAAGAGATTTCAGGGGATTTCATACGGGTTTCAAGGGGATTTCAAGTGATTTCAGGGATTTCAATGGAATTTCATGGCAAGTGTACACTGGATTTCAGGAGTTGTTAACCCCCCGTTCAAACCGTATTTTTTCGAATACATTTTTGGAAACAGGGCACCTCCCCCTCCAACAACTTCTATCCAGAACACAAATATAATTGCCTGTCTGTACAGATGTTAGTTAGCGTGTCTGTGTAGTTGGTAGACATGTCGCCAACACACGTTAAATGGAGTGTATCAAGACAACGCCGTTGATAATCCGAGGACCACAAAGACGGGCTAAAAATAACTCCTACAATTAGTTATACGGTCTGACAAGAACGAGTCCACCCGCTAGAAATATATCTACACTTGTCTCCGCGAGAGATGCAGGAGAGAAACACCAGTGCGGTAGTTGTGTGGGATAGGGGAGACGTCGATCGGAACCTTCATCCCTCGTGGATACGAGTAGTTTAGTTGTTTTATAGTCGATGCATGTACGTTCTTGTATATCTACAGATGAAGGTGTTGTATTACATATTGTTGTGATAAAATTGGATGAGCTAGATTGATATCATAGCGTCTATATTAAATTTCTTTTGTGAACAAAATAATTGATTGATTGATTATTGATTGATTGATTGAAATAACAGATAGGTTATACGGGGGTACGAATGAGTATAGGTGATAATGGAATTATGAAGTGATGATGAGTGAGAGGACGTTTACACAAACGAAACTCGAACGGTTCGCGGGACTCGAACCCAAGCCCAAGGCACCGGTTTCTGAAGCGGTGCCTTAGTTGACTGAGCTACCGAGGGCAGCCAGAATTAGTATGTTCTACTATTGGTCGGAGAGGGATACAGTTTTGGAAAAGTCCAGTATATGCTGGAGTTATTTTCTACAGACAGACTTCCAAAATTAATCAAATAAAAAAGGCTAATAAGTGTGATTTAGAATTCCATCGCAAACTCAAGTCGTTTTAATAGAAAAAGCATTTTACACAACAGGTGAATATATTAATCACTTTGGATTAAATTATTTGTAGTACCGTAGGCCTATATTGACCTGACTTGTTCACCAACATTGCATAACCCATGTTCTTCTTCTTTTCTTCTTCTTCTTCTTCTTCTTCTTCTTCTTATTATTATTATTATCATCCACTACATCTCCTGGCTATGAATATATGGAAGTTATGTATAAGAAATGTTGTTTTTTTAATTCTGAGCGATTACTGAACCTTCATTAAAGCTATAAACTTCTAAAACGGATATCTGATGAAAAAATATTTTCAACATATAATTGTTTTCATTTTGTTTTCATGTGAACATTCCCCTTTTGTCGGAAGGCATTTTTTTTTGTTTTGTTTTGTTTGCCCTGTTGAGAAACGCGTTGACAAAAAGGTATAGATCAGAAATAACAGTTTGGCCACAAACTAGTTGGTATACTATATAATGATTATAATCTATAAATATATTCAAAATCTCAGATTTCTCTGATCACATAAGACAAAGGCCATCTTATAGAGAAAGTATACGAAAAGTTCAGTTTTATGTATAGAATAGATACGGTTTAGTTTTAAACTCGAGCCAATCGGTCAAATATAAAACACAGTGCAGTGAACTGTCTCATTTCACTGGCACCATTTTATTTCCCAACCATAACTCAAATTGTTTTCGATTATATTCGATACTTTGGATATCAATTAGAAATCTCGATTCGATAGAACTATATTTCGATCACATTTCGAAAGATAGGTCATTACAGTGCAATTCGTTAGCACTAATAATATTTATAATGGGCAGGCCAATTGGTCATACCCACCTCGCGACAGCCCAACAATGAACAAAAAATTTCAAAAATATTCTTTTCAATATTTTCAAAATATGTTTTACATTTTTCCCATTATTTTTCTCCATTCTAGATTGTCTGAATTTCATAATATCTAGTACAACAATTAAAATAATATGGACTCGCATTTTATTAAATGAAGCCATTATTTTTTTGAATTATTCAGAAATTTCCATTTTCCCAACTAGGCCTAATTATATTGAATCTGCTTCATACGTATATTTATTTTACGTTCGTTCTTGAACGCGATACTGTATATATAGCGTTTTCCTACATAGTGTTACAGTTTCTTGACATGCTATTTATCAATTTAATATTAGATCTTCAGCCGCTCGCCTGGTTCTGTCAGCAAGGCCAAGTCGGACCGGGGTTCGAGTACCGCATAAGACATGAGATTTTTAAAACATCGCATATTCGTAGGCCTACTCCTTGGTAACCAAGCTATTATTTTTTATATTACCAAGCAAACAGTATTAATCATTATTCATATTTGTTTTCAATTCTAGCTCAGTCATGCAGCCAGAAAACATTGTTTTTGCGTAACCATTTTCAATTCATTCATTCGTTAAGTAAACAATAATCAAGTAGTGAATTTTTATATGAGCCATTAAAATGGCCGTACTGGTAGTAAAGAGGCAAGTCGTAAAACATTGAAAAACTGTAAAAACAGTAACGAAGGCATTGATGGGTGTAGTACGCCTACTATAATGTATCATAATTAGCTGGAGTAGAATGTTTATGCGACATCAATCATACCGTTTGACCTTGACCTTTCGATCAATGAAGAATTTAATTCATGAGTCCGTATGTGCGAAAATTCAAAATTATTTTTGTATGAAACTGCATGTTTGGTCCTTCTTAGCTTTAAAATATAAATACGTAGGTCTATCCCTCTAAATAATTATGAATGTTGAAAGGACATCACAACCCTGAAAATAGATTTTCGTAGATTATGATCGACATTTATTTCGCCAGTTTTAGAGAAAACTAGAAATCATCATCTCTATATCAGACATTATAATTCCTATGTTTGTCCTCCAGAGACCATGAGTATGGCAGCCATTACTGATTCTGTCACAGAGTCCAGTAATGTTGTACACGTCACGACTCAGAAAAAGGGCCAGATCCTGGAGAACAAATTAATTAATTATTATTTCTATACAATTGTGATGGTGGTTTCTAGTTTCTTCTAAAATTAGGAAAATAAATGTCGCCATTATTCGTTAAAACCAATCTCAGTTCCAGGTTCTAAGTTAAAATCCAGTTGTCCTTTTATGTAATCATTTTCAACTTTTCAACCACATAATAATTTGCATTTTCATAATTGAAATTAATATTTTGGAAAAAAACATTTGATGTGATCACACATTCACTTCACGTATATACAGTCTGTAAAAAAAAATAGCGGTAAAATAAAATGAGCGTGGATTAAATTCAAATCTAAAGTTCCTAAAAACTCATTTCATGTCACCTCAAGTGTATCATTGTTATTCTTCACGATTGTTTATAATTACTTTTTTGGCTCTTTTCTTTTGAGCCTCGAGTATGAAGTGGTGCAAGGCTGACCACAAGGTCAATGATAGACCACCTAAAACGTAATTATGTGCTGCTATAAAAACCTGTATCATGTCATTTAAACTTGTCACGAAAGCCCATGGTATAATCATAATGCCCTGATATCTTATCAACCAAAGTGGGTAGTTGAAACGTGTTCAACTGTCTGCGACACGAGTGTTACGAATCGTTGATGTTACATGTTATCTCAACAACTTGATTTTTATTTGCATTAGGAAAACGATGTATAAGTTCACCTTGATGGGTGAGCTCGAAATATAGACAGAAAGTATAAGAGAATATACATTTTTTTTATGAAACCATATATTGTTGTCATTACGTTTCGAAATTCAAATAATTCTAGACAAAAAAAACGACGGTTTTTGCCGTGTTAATCTTATGGTTATTTTCAAAACATCAGTCGTGATTTTCTCAAAATCTTCTCGATGGAATTTTGCCTGACCAATACAGGCCCGAGTCAGAGGATGAACAATGATCCCAAAAGGTTTCCAAAAAGTCAAAGGATTAGGTTGAAAAAGGTTCTAAAAAAGGAAAATAAAAGGTAAAATAAAGGGTATATTTAGTTATAAATATATATAATATATATTTACTAATATTATGGGTATAACGTATGTAAAATAAAAATGTATAAAAAATAACTTGTTACGTTTCGTACAAAAATTACATTCAGAAATTATTTGATATAGATGTATATATAGCTTTAATTTAAACAAAGCAGCCTCAGTAATTCGATTCCGTAGACAAAATCTTCGTCTATGGTTTTTCTTATAACATGAATTATTCATTCATCTATCAAACTATCATCCTTATCGTCCGCTCTTTCGTACCCCCAAACAACGTAGCTGTTGGTGAGCATCAGTTGAGTGGGAGTCTAGCTAGACGCTCACAACAACATTATGCCTAGTGATAGTAACCATGCTTTGTATTGTTCATTTAGAACATTGACCTGTATCTAACTGATACATTTAACTGATAGAAAGCAATGGCAAATATTATTAATAAATACAGCTATGTAAGTCAACATGTATACAATCATGAATATGATTATATCCAATTTCATATGTTCATTATGAACATTATATCCAAGTTCGAAATAGTGGTAATAACGAGAAAGTAATAAGACAGTAAATAGAGACGGAAATGGGGATAACACCTAGACAAACAGTGGACAGGAAATTTCCCTGTAAACTCCTAATCTACTAATAAACCCACTGGGACCTGGGAACAGCCAAGACAACTTATATTATTATTTATTCATATTGGGTTTACCAGCGCACTGTACTGAAGACTATTTGAGTCGTTGAGTGATTGATGGGATGATGGGATGATGATAATATGGAAGTTTATTTTATTATATCAGGTGTTTTTGGATAGTGGGAAGGAGTAGGTCGTGGCCTGTTGTTAAGGAACCATCCCAGTATTGACCTGAATCTTGAGTTTTTATTCTTTGTATTGGGTTTAACGACGCACTGTACTGACGACTAAGATCTATTCACGTCGGTGAATGATATAATTATGAGATGGTGGGATGATGAGATGAAAGGTTATTATATTATGTATTTTTGGATAGAATTATATTTGGAAGGAGTCGGTAACCATCCTAGAATTGTCCTGAACGAAAGAGGGAAACCACGAAAAACCTTTTGTCAGGATGGTCGACCATGGCGGCAATCGAACCTTGGTCTCCTGAAATGACGGTTCAGTGTATACTGGTTTATGAATTCAAGTCGAATTGTACCAACAGCCCTACGTGCACGTGATAATGTAATGTACCGTGTATTGTTCGCGTATTCATGTAACTTATATATGCACGGTGTTAATCTGTAGACAGTCGGTGATGGCATGGCGAATGTCCATTACAGATCCAGTTTCAACTACCAAGCAAGCCGGAACACAAACATTATGATATCTAGATCTTGAGCCAGATTTGTCTGCTTTTACCTGGGATTAAAACTCCTGTCACAGAGATGAGAAGTCGATTTTGCGGGATGAAAACGTGTGACGTTTACTGATCGCATGGTTGATGAATAAAATATTTAAATATGCTTTTTTTAATATTTACCTATAACGATTGGTATAGAAAAATAAAATTGGTAGATAGAAAGCTCACAGAATCTGAATATATTCACGGATTGGGTCTTTGAACATCAGAGTTTTCGCTTGTATCCACCCTTGTTCTTTTTATAGCAGCCTCTGGCAATATGTTAGCATTGAAACGGCACCTCCACTCATGTATTTCACTTGTGGAGCAGTACAATAATGAGCATTTAATTATCTGCTATGAGTGAATTATATTGTTTATTTATTCATAGTTATATTTGATTTCTCCTTATATTTATTTTTATATATTATTTTTTTATTCATATTTATTTTATTTCTATATTTATATTTATTTTGTTTTTATTTATAAATATTTATTTATTCATTTCCGTCCAACACCGCAAGGTGGTAGTTGAGAATAAATAACTTATTAGCAGTTTTTGCTCAGTTTTCAATTTGCTTTGTAATTATCCGTTTTATTCAATCCTCTTCTTGTTTCAAAGAACCAAAATATAAAGCTTTCATACTTTTATACAGTATTTTCTCATATATTATTACCAATTACCAACGTGGGAGTAGCTAACCGATAAGCAGCCCGATGTTATCACCATGGTTACCCATGCTATTTGTTTTCAGTATCTCTCAGATTGAAGTTAACTGGACTGGTCTTGATAATACCGGGTCAAAGTATCATTTTCTCAACAGTTATTACTTATTGTTTTAATTTCATGCAGTTTCGTTCACCACTTATTTTATATTCTATATTCTGTATTTAATTGTTTTTAAACCTATTAATAAAATCTAAATTATGTATTTGAACAGTATCATAGGTGAAGATTATACTTCATCTCTAGTACCAGTATATGAAAGTAGGTCACATAAAATGGTTTAATCCGAAATAAAAAATTAAATTCAAATACAATTTAGGCACATTTAATCTCAAATTTTCATGGGCTATGCGTGGAGAGCGTATTCACATCGTCTTCTACTTTTAGTGCTTATACTGTCAATCTTCTTCAGGATGCATTTTAATGTAGGCCTAGATTGATCGACCACTTTATGTGGCCGCAAGTGTACATTGACAGTATTTTGCATCACAAAATACTGTTGATCAATTTAAACCTCGAGTTATATTATAATAGGAATATTACACAAATTTAACAATATAAAAAAAGTATATAATTGAACACGTACTAAACTGGATGACGTAAATCAAGTTAATTTGTCAGATATCTTATCTGGCTGGGGGCTCGCGTGATCCGAGTTGTATTGAACTTACTGATTTGTGTCATAAGTTTGAGATAATCGTTAAGAAGTATTAACCAGATAAATCAAGATTTCCAACGGCCAACATTAATGTATTTACCCAGTAAAAGTTACCTTTCAGTATTCAATCTACCTCAGGTCAAAATCTGCGCACACTCCGTGCTTATCCTGGCCCCCATTATACTTCCTCGACACTCGTTGCCAGCTGGCAATTGGCGCGCATCGCACGTGGTCTCCGTTTAAATATCGAACGCACGTCGCCAGTGTATCTTCCAACATTGACGACCGACAATTCCGAACCTTCAGACCACGTGACACGATCGCGTTGCTATCCTCGCGGTTTGAATTTCGAACGCATGCCTCCGTACATCTTTCAGTGTTGACGGTCGGCTGATCCGAGCCGTCGATCGTGTGGACCCGCTCTCGCTCGCCACACGAAGGTACACGAGCGCAAGTCGGGACGAAATGATTCCAATTTCCAATTGAAGACAGTTGCTCGCAAACAAGTAAACCGCGCGGATGTATTATCAGAGTTTGTGACTGTTACTGTCTTTTGTGACTGTGTGACTGTGTTGTAGTTTGTGTGTGTGTATTTCAATAGTGGAATAAGTAGATAATAAGTACAAGACATCATGCACACTAAGGATATCAACGGTAAGTGGTTAGAATATCTCTCGGGCTACATATGGGCGAAGCATGCATGGCGGTTGTTTGGCGGTCGAAAGCGAGTTTCACACATTGCGGATGTGCGAATTTATAAATGGCCAATGATCTCAACGAGTACAACAATCACTGTGTGTGGGGTCAGTCGAACCACGTCGTGTAGTTGGACTAATTAGAATATAGACACGTTTTCTACAAAGTTTTCTCTTATAAAATTGAAACTTTGTAGCGGAGATTTGGTGGCTAGACGTTTCTTCTACATGTAGCGCGTTCATTCCAGACCTTCCTTGCTCTTTCTTTTCGCTTCTCTGTCGCGTCAGCTTCACGCTTTTTAGCTCGATCTTCATACACGCTGTCTCGCAGATGCATAGAATAGACTCTTGTTAATGTTTTACCGTACCTTTCATGTAAGTAGGTTTCAACAGATTTCAACTCATTACGGTACATGATGTACATTATGAACATCTCATCATACTCAGTGATGTCATGACATGCTGCTAGAAATACAAAGAACGATAGCATTGACCGTCTCAGCCGTACTCCCAAATAACCTCGCTCTTGGTGGGGTAATTAATCATACAACAATTACCGTAATGCATTTCAATGTGTGAAATTCGATTCGATAGGAAGAGCAAACAAGGGGATACACGTTTTAATTATTCATCCTATTTCGTTAAATTTTCAGAGGGATATACGGTACTTGAAGAACGTACTTTTCTTAGTAATATACTTCTGAAAATGATTCTAGTTGTCTTGTTTTTCCCTTGTGGAGGAACAATGTATTTACTATTTACGATCAATCGTGTAAATCGGGGAAGGATTCGGTCGTGGCCTGATACTAAGGACCAGAACGACCACTTCCAAGGAATTTTTCTTTTTTTCTTTCTTTTATCTTATTTTCTTTATCCGTAACAATCGCAACAATACAAATTATAGTGCTATATAAATTTTTTCATGATCTAGAGCTGTCATGTTATTAGTTATTATGCATATAGGCCTATATCGTGATATTATTCTTGGATTTCATTACAATAAATTTTGTATTGACTAATGAGTAGCCTAATGATCTATCCTACAGTCGCCGTAAAACTACGATTAAATGAATTAATAAATCTTAACGACTGTGAGAAATACGGAAACCCTTTATCAGAATATTAGGTAAACGGCGGAAATGGAATCCGGGTCTCCTGAATGACAGTTCAGAGCTCTCCCACCTGACCTACCCGTCGTGGCAATATCATTTTATCGACATTACAAATAGTTCTATGGTTGGTATTGCACGATAGCCGCGAAGTGACCTCGTTGTCGACTCGCTTCTATAACCTCACCTAATAATAAATGTATCGTATGATTCGGGGCATGAACCCCGAGCTATTACTCGCACATTGTTAGACTAACGACGTGTAATTTGATCGGAGGAGTCTTCTGTCGCGACCAGTTATAGTAGCTGTAAAAGACGACGTGCCAAAATGTGTAATTATTACTCATTCATGAATAAACACACTATAGATGCCAGATGGTGTTCGGTGATCTTTATTTGTCCAAACCTCCATTGATCGCGCGTCAACACCGAACAAATATCTCATTATTCTGCCAAAATTTGCGTTTCTGCTATTCGTCTCACCTTGTTTTATCGATGTTTTATTTTTGGTGTTCATCTGTATTGTTATATCGTGTAAATAATTATATGTAGGCCCTATTCAGTGGCGGAGTTATCAACGTGGGAGTAGCCTAACTGGCAGTTTAAAGCTGTTGTTATCGCCATGGTTACCCACGCCATTTGTTTTCGCCAACTCTCAGATAAAGGCCTTTAGCTTTACTTAGGTAGTTGAATGTGTACGGTAAGTGAAGGTTCGATTTCACGGACCTGTATACTGTGGATTTTTTTTTTTTTTAGTGTTCAACACGTCTATAGTCGAGACACTATAATTACTTGAAACCTTGCCCAACAAGTATTTTATTTAATCCAAGAATTTCAATGATACGGTATGTAAAGTATACCGGTAGGCCTATATATTATTCAAGAAAATTTCCATTCAAAGCAATTGAATTATTTTCGATATGAGTGGGACGCAGAGGCCTACGTCCCTAATCCACATTATCGTTTTATAAGCTCGAAAATACTAAGATGGGCCTGCAAAAAATCTCATCAATATAAATAGGTGAAATAAAATGAAATCATGTCGGTAACGATTAGCCCACATACTAACAGTCTTCATACAAGAATGTTAATTAATTATTCTTGCTACATGTTTCTTCATTATTTCTTATTTCATGGTCCGTTAACATTTCGGATATTTTAGTGACCTCATATTTTTAATTGATGCATTTATAATGTATTCATTAATAGTCGTTGCTTGCCCAGCTAAAAGCGGGGGTTTATTCATCAGAAAGTATCAAAAGTCAAAACGTATGTAAGCTACCTACCCAATAGTTTACTCGAATTAGATAATTTAAAAAAAACGGTGCACAGAGTTTGTTCCACAATGTTTCCATTTGTACAGAACACGCGAAAAAAAGACAAGTTGGGCTCGGGTTTTAAAATGAAACGAGTGTTTTCTTAACCTTCCTCCAAGTACGAAATAAGATGAAAATAGGTACCTATACGGGGTGTTCTGGTAAGTTAGGCATAATAGCATCATAGACGAGAGAGAATTGAGCTTGAGCTATAGAGACTTGATCATATTTCGCATTAGTGCAACTTTATAACAAATCAGGTCTATCGACTGAATTGCGTGGTCTTAGAGATGTGAACTTTTCATTCAGTTATAGCCTACACTGATTTTGAACATGGGAAAAAATTAGTGAAGGTGAATTTCTCTATTTTTATCAGCACCGTCCCCGTAATATACAGATAGTTAAATATTGGAATCATTCTATGTTGATGATGACGCTAATCTAGTCTAATCTAAGTCTCATTGAAGCTAATCTAAAAACTACTTCCGGTTCGGTGAATAGCCACCGCATTCGTACCCCAAATATCACTCCACCTGTTGATGGAATCGATCAGCAAATTATAAAAACCGACGTCAACACTCGGCCTCTCGTGACCATATTGCTTGCACTAGGTCTGCACCGAGGGGTTTACAACTCGAAAATTTGGTGTACACCTGATTTCAGGTGATTTCATGGCAAGTGTACACCTGATTTCAGGAGTTGTTAACACCTCGGTCTGCACTAGATCTTTTCCCTGTATTTTACTGTTACTTCTTAGCAGTGACCTTCAGAACGATAACTCACCGGACAACTTCGTATAGAATCAGCAGATCTTTCGTCTTTATTTACCGAACACTTACCTGTTCGTTACGTAATCGTTTATCATGTACGGGCCTCGTTAATTCATCCATGAGAGAAGGCTCGAACTACCCGTGCGATAGTGGTTTGTGATAGGGGGGACGGTTGCTCGTAACGTTCTTCGCTTAGATACAGGTGTCGATGTAAACAGGGAGGACCCGCCTACTTGACTGACGACCGAGGGGTTAACAACTCCTGAAATCCAGTGTACACTTGTCATGAAATCCCTCAAATCTGAAATCAGATGTACACCAAATTTGCGACTTTTAAACCCCTAGCTGACGACATTTTGATAGCATTTATCTTTGCGTCGTTTTGCGTGAAAGCGATCGCGTCGCTGCTAATCTTCTTTATGGCAATACGCACGGAGGAGGCGAGCTATCTATAGCATGTTACTTATATAGGGTGAATACACTGGTAATTACCTTCTCCAGCATCACTTGGCTCCTGCTAGTGACGTCATACACGTGTGTCGACACGGTTTACACGAGGATAATGTAGCTGTAGGAATTGTGTCAAAGCGCGAATAATTACCGGTGGGATTACATTGGAGGTGATATTCTATGACAACACTAAGGTGACGCTAAAGTGGAAAAAAATAAGGCTTTTGACCACGGGTTATGGGGTTGAATTTTTTTTTTCACAATCGATGTTTAATTTGTTTTGTATGATTGATGGAAAGAACATCATCATATCCTTCAAAAGCCTCGGAACAATTAAGCTAAGGTACTGTTTTAGAAGCTGAAGTCATGGTTTCGAATCTCGCATAACCAATGGTTTTAGTAAACATCTGTCATCCGCTCATTCGTATCCCCAAATTACCTAGCTGTTGGTGGGGTCGTACAATCAAAAGCCTCGGTTAGGTGTGTCTATAACTACCTCATTTAGACGCCATCTTCAGCTTATCGCCGTCATAACATCAGCGCCTGTTTACACTTGGTTATAAGAATACTTACTATAGGTAACGTGGCAGGTGACATGAACCAACCCTGCGCTACAGATAATCCAGCTCGATTATCTGTGGGTTGTACAAGATAGAGGAGTGAGGAAATTTGTATTGAAGTAGTTTTTGGAAAAGATGAAATCACGATTCCACGAATGAGCATACTCTGAGATCGATTTTGATTTCATTGGGATTTACCGTAATCCATTCGCCTCCATATATTTGGATGCTGAAACGAGGTGGATTCTTGTGGTATGGTATGATGTTGAATTTGATGGGTCAATGGGTAATATCTTTCGATTGTTCGACATTGCTATATTTGTCTCCACGAAATATGAATGAAGCAGGGAACCAATTTAAGGCGATAAAATGACAATTAAGTTTTTGATTTGACATTGACATCGTGTTAAGTAAACACACAAAACGTGCATGTGGACGTGGTTACCTATGACAATAACATATGGGTACTTAGTGGTCGGGGATAGTCTCTCTCCCAAATGACCTAGCTGTTGGTGGGGTTTTAAAACTAATAGTGTGGGCTTTGGGGAGGCTGTCGATCGGAACGTTCTGCTTTCGTGGATAATAAAAGACCTTCCACAAGATGTTGTCAGTAAATATTGACGAAAGCCGTCTTCAGTCCTACAGCTACCCCACGGCCCTCACGTACACCGTGGTTTGTCCCGTCCTTCTGGTGACCTACCTACATGTTTACCTGTTTACCCCCTTTTACCTGCTCAAGTCCCCCTCATTCCACGGGTGAGAGGTTTGTCACGTGATCAAAACCCGCATTCCTCTCTAGAGCGCGCGTTCAGGGAAGGCTGGAAGTAAAAATATCCGCTCTTTTTTTCAGACACTTACCAGCTTCACTGGTGGTAGCAAATAATGTTGCCGTTAGCTGAGAGTTGGAATTTATGATGTAATTTGAGGCAATCAAATTACCTTTCAGTGTTAGATATGACGTCATGATAAATAAGGCAAATAAAATGTGATGGCAATTAGCAACTCACAAGTTCAACATTGTTACAGGGTACATGTAACATGGGTATTGTTGTAGTCATGGATAGTTTTGGGGTTTTACTTGACATAACTATTCCTATTGGGCGTAAGTATTATTGCTCTCCAATTTTTTTTTTCATATGGAACCCCAAAGAAGTATTTAGTCAAGTATTGCAATAATCTGAATTAGATCCTTATTAGACAAAGCCTGAATAACTGCCTTTTCCAAATTTAATAAATGTTGGCCTACATGTGTAGTTTAGTGAACATCAATGGATTGATTTAAACATTTTTTATTTTCTTGTTTCAAGTTTGTGGGATTTTTTATTATTAAATATTTGCAATTTTTCTCTAGATATGCCATAGTTCTTTTGTGGGTTAGTCTGACAGTACTGGGGGTGCATTCCTATACAAGATAGACCCAGTTTCCAAGGTTCAAGGTGATTGTGTACCAGCTGTGATATCAACACATTCACTACCCAAATGAAGTATTTCCGGAGTCAGAATCTGAGTCCATTGTCCCGTTTGCCTGTAGCGCAACTATCACTTTTATATACTCAACACTGCTATACACTATAGGCCTACCAGGGGTGCATTCCTGTACAAGATACAAGAACCGGATTAGATCACAGCGGAATGTGCCCGCTGTAGTTTACTTCCGGGAGCTATTGTGCAGACTAGTGGTCTACGTGACAAACCCTGTATAATTACCGCACCCGTGCATGTTCAAACGTAATCTAAACGTCGACTTCTCTGTCTTTACAGAAGTGACCATGAACGAGGGGGAAGTGCAGGTCGAGGACGAGACTGCTTTACCGGCCGAGGAGACGGGACGGCTGGTCTTCGAAGACGAGAAACACAACACTCGGATGCTGCAGGCTCTCAACACGATGCGGAAGAATCGGCACTTCTGCGACGTCATCCTCCACGTAAGTTTCACTTCCGTCTTAGGTCTAGTAGAGGGTGATCCTTCATTTATTAGGGAATCCTCGGGAAGGCAAAAATGGAAAAACGCAGTGAGAAAGTGCCATAGTTTTTTATTTTTGCTTTTGGAAGTAAAGTTTAAATTGCATTTCCTCTGTTTTTTACAAAGTCCTGGTCTTGTCGTTTCCCAAGTTCTCGATATAGGGCTAGAGCACAATTTCACGTGGTCTGTTGCCAGTGAAAATACATCTACTTTTCTGCACTTAATTTTTGTGCAATGCGCGCATCTGCATTACTTTCATTTAAAATATACAAATAAGGTCTATTCCTTTGTACTTGTGAAAAATTAACCAAACAACACAATATTTCAATAGTAGGTGCCTCAATTGTCTTCGTCAGACATAAAAATGAAAGTCCGATTAAAGGTGATAAAACACACCTCACTTTGCCTATAAAGAGAGTAGGCCTAGTAGGTGACTAATCATTAAATACACCTAACTATTGATTGTTCCAAGGTTACACTGTTGCCCTTGCTGTTTTTGTGTTTCAAGTAATTGAGCGTTTATCATAGCAGAACAGTCATGTAAATGACAACCTTGGGGTACCTGACTATTATTGATTAGACAAACTTGTACTGTAGTTGTGATTGACAGTTGACTCATCCAATCCCATTATTCTGATAGTAAACATAACAACAATGCAGGGAATTAATCTTGACCTATTTGTAGGTTTTAGGTGCGCATCTTATTGTTTTGCAGCAGATGTTTTTTATTATTATTATTTAAGTACATTTTAATACTTCTTTCCTCGGCTGGTTGACAACAAATGATCGGTAGCTTCTCGTTCTCAAATATTTTTATGGGACATCTTATTTCATGTATTTAATAGTGACTTTGGTGGTGTGCGATGAAGGCAGCCCTGATTTAATCTGTATTCAGAGGATTTTGGTTTTGCAAAAATGTAGAGACATACCCAGTATTCATAGTAGTATTTATAGTAATTAGAAGAGGAAATGAAGATTTGGAAGGGAAGAATACAAACGAGAATCAAATGAAAAAAAAATATGAAAAATTGCTTTACCCTAGCGCAAGTTATTGAATTGTTATGCCTACTTATCCCGGAACGTACTAGTTTGTGCCTACTATTTACAGTTTAATAGTCATGCAAACTGAGTTCTAGTGAATTCATTTTTGGGTGGTAAGGTCGCTCATTGTAGTGCCCCATCATAACGATCCTACCTTTTCAACCATAGCCTTAATTGTGGAAAAATGACTCAGTCTCAAGTTTTCGATGTCTAAACCCGACGCGCCTTTTTGTTTGCAGGTTGGCAATGCGGAACTGCACGCCCACAGAGCCGTGTTGGCTAGCGTTAGTCCGCACCTGTTCGAGGTGTTCACCGCAGACGACGAGACCAAGGGCAACCACCGCGAGAACGTCATCATATACAAGCTGAACGGTAACTTTGAACGGTCCGCCCTCGAGACACTCGTTGACTACGCATACACAGCCAGGTAACTTTGACGAATCAGATCTTTGATGTATAACCTGGGATTTTTATTTTACAGTAATGTGTAAACAGTGCTTACAATTTTAGTTTCAATAATGTACCATTCATGCATCTTGACTTACTACTTTTGGAGTATTTTTTATAATTTCTGACCCAATATTGAAAAATTCCTTCTCTCTTTACTTCGTTTTACAAGTGAACACGCGTTTTCACTCTCCCCTCTGAAAAACGTACCAAGGAGGCTCTATACATACATGCTGTATACATATGTAGTTTAATACATAAATCTTGAATACATACATACGTATATAATATATAATAGCCTATAATATACAGTTACACTTTTACTTTAACAAATGACCCATTTCGATGACCCGCGGTAGTCACTGACACACACATAGAACTGGGTTATGTATGTTATATCTACATGTTAATAAAACGGGACGTTTGTTTGCGTGTACCAGACTGGAGGTGGCCAACAGCAGCGTCCAGGCCGTCTACCTGGCCGCGTGGCACTTCAAGATGGACCGCGTCGTCAAGCAGTGCGTGCGCCACTTCGTCAAGCAGCTGGACGTGGAGAACTGCATCGAGACGCGCCTACTGCCCGGCATATCCAGCAACAAGATCTTCGTCGAGAAGGTGGACGCCTACATCGCCAGGGAGGTAAGACGAATCAAATTGCTCGGAAGGACACTGTTGTACCTATTTTCGCGACGTTATGACCACTAAATGAATCGGACACGACAGAAAAAAAGTGATTTTTTTGTATTGTTATGTAATGTTGATGCTGCTTCACGACCTCACCAACAGCTAGGTTATTTACAAAAACTCGTGCCTTATGCAGGACCCGAACCCATGCTCGACCTGACGTCAGTTTCTATCTCTAGCGATAATTGACTGAGCTAGGGGGTGAACTTTTACAGTATTGAATATAGAAATTCATACAAATATTTTAATGAAAGGTAGATGAAACAAAGTGAAATAGGAGAAACATAACTTCCTACAAGTCAGCTTGAACTGTGATCTTTACTTTGTTTCTGCTGTATCACCTAATATGATGATACAACTTTAATTTGAGCGCAGCTTTAGCCTAGTTTATCCTATATTGGTACATTATTAATCGAATGGAGTATGAATGAATAAATAATTTATGCAGACGAGCTTGGCAGTGACGTGATTCCGCCCGTGTTTCAGTTTGCGGCGATCTGCAAGTCGCAAGTGCTGCTGTCGTTGCCGTGCGTGCGCATCGAAGTGTTGAACCAGACGCGCCAGGAGATGTCGCTAGTGGTCGGACCGTCGATATGCCAGCTGATCCTCGACTGGGTGCACCGCCAGTGCGACGAGAAGGCGTTCAACAAGGACCAGCTGACAAGCAAGGTGAGCTGACGTCTGATCACTTGACAGCCGATACGCTTCCAACGCCATTGTGCTGCACAGGCCGTGAACGCGTGATGTTCGTTCTTACACTTTCCAACATGTTGCATTAAATATTGACGTGGGACGTGTACTGACATCTAGAGATAGATTGAGAAATTGACATTCATTTTTTATTTGTCTAGAGCTATATTATATATAAGCTGACAACTTTTTTTTTTTTTTTTTAATTACTGTATTTATTTTTCTACAGATTTGCTACTAATACAAATAGAGGAAATATCAAAACTTGAAAAGTAATTTCTGCAGGAGCACCAAATAGGAAAATATATATACGGTAAAAAATAGATACATATAATATGACATGAGCATTCTTCATTTCCAGACCCATCTTTTGTACCTGGCACTCGACAATTCTCTCCAGGACTGTTCCGAGCTTCCTCCGGGAGACGTCAGTGACACCGAGATTGTCCAGGACTATAAGAAAATGTCCAAGAAGAGCCAGACAAACCCGTCGGTAAGTGAACGACCCTTGTTGATCTCACTGAAGCTTGTACACATACTTTATAGTTGAAGTTGAAGAAGGTCACGGAAGACTGGCATCTTACGTACTTGTTGTGATTGGTGTTCAGGGTCGTCGCAAGGGGCAGATGCAACCCGCCAAGCCGCGGGTTCTCATCTACTCGCGAGACATCACCGAGACTCCCGAGCAGCAGGAGACCGACTGGAGTCTCATTGCTGCCGAGAGAGTGGGTGGTGAGTGCCACGTTCACACGTAGCTATGCTTGTTTCCGCCAGAGAAGAAGGTCGTCATGATTATAGCTTAAAGAGGCCTCATCTTGGTACAAGCGGTGATATTTGTGTTTTTTTATGTTGCTAGGCCTAGACGGCTTTCTTTTATCTGGATACAAGTATGTAGTGCTTCTGCAATTTGACAGAAACAAAATCACCTGTTTGATGCTTTTCTATGATGCTCTCTGTTTCTCTATAAAGGCTGTAGACTTGGAAGTGTAATATTAATTAAACTTATGAAACGTTTTTAGCTGACTTTATGTCCTAGTGGAATAGAAAAATAGAATCTTAAATTAACTGAAGAGCATGAAATAATCTTGGAGATGATATACTTTTCATTCAATCGCACTGGTTCGTGAATATAGAATCAAAGGCAGCACGTGAAATCTTCGAAAAACCAAATCTTGGAAATCCCATATCTTCGAAATACTATATCTCCGAAAGATCATTAGTTCAATACCTCGTTTACTCGACTGACCAAATCTTAGAAAACCCATATCTCCGAAAACCCATTTGTCCGACACTTCGATTACTCAACTGACCAAATCGTAGAGACCCATTTCTTCAACAGATTTGGGTTTTCGAAGATTTGGTATGTAGCCCAAACAAATTGGAAGTGTATTTCTGTATTATATAAACGCCGTGTATGCACCACCGAACAATCGTCGTTTTGGTGTCGTAGATCACTCCTTCCTCGCGCTTGTAACCGTCGGTGGCCGCCCCGCCACCCTGAGCGTGCTGCTCCGCCTGAACCAGCCGTCTACGCCGTCGCCCGTCTCCACGCCCGTGTCGAGCCGCCCGGCGTCCGAGGAGAAGCCCGACCTGTACTGCGTCGTGGCCAACATGAGCGCCAACAAGTGCGCCGTCGGCTGCGCCAACCTCAACAACACGCTGCTCGTGTGCGGTGAGTGCCGTCCCGTGGGCTTTGTCACGACCGCAGATATAGATGTGAAAGTTGTAGAGCTAGTTTTTAAGAATTTAACATTTAATCATTAACAGGCAGATACATCTTAGAACTTGAGAGTTGAGGCTTTTATGATATCTAACCTTGTATTATTCGACAGAGAGCTTGGGCACTAGCGTAGCACTCCTGGGATATATTGTTGTCGAACTGTTCTTTATGAAACTGAACTCACCTACAGCGGTGTTCAATTTTATCATAGATTACTTGAAGAATTATATATTGTCAACAAAATACATACTTTTTGATAAATGTAAAACGTTAGGCCTATCTTATTGGAGAAGAATTCGATGATATATCACAGATTTCAATGCGTGGGTGACTTCTTATCACAGAAACACTGACGAACACATATATCTTATAGGCCTATCTGTTATCTCAATACTGACGAAACATGTGACATCTAACTGTGGATGAATATTATCATTATGATTATATTGACTCTAAACTTTCCATATAAATACATTTTGTAATAGGTGAAAATTTCTTGTTCTATTGCAATTTTTGTATTGAACTACAAGCGTACAGTTTCGTTACACAATATTCTAACAGCCCCTTGCTCTCGTTGTCTCGTCCAATAACCGGGTTGTCCGTTGGCAGGTGGCTACGACCGTGCCGAGTGCCTGAAGAGCGTCGAGGCGTACGATCCCAGCCTGAACGTGTGGGTCCGCCTGGCCCCGATGAAGGAGGCGCGCGGACGTTTCTCTGTTGCCGTCGTCAACGGCCAGGCTTACGCCGTCGCCGGCAGCAACGGCACGACCGAGCTTGCCACGGTCGAACGGTACGACCCGGCGATCGGCAAGTGGAGTCGCGTAACCTCCCTGCCGTTGGCTAGGTGCAATACAGGCAAGTCATGCGACGAATGGTGTGTGTTAGCGTGTTAGAAAGTGACTTTTAGGAAGGTGTTACCTCTCTTGACGCTGCCCATTTTTTCGTTGAATTTTAGGGCTTGCTGAATTTAAGTGAGAAAGAGTAATTCTTTTCAAGAGTCTTCATTTCAAAAATCAAACTGAGTAATGAACCTCTCGTAGTGTCATTTCTATTTTGACTTGGATATGAATACATATTTGCCATTAATCTCCTATATTACTTTGAAGTTTCTAACTACAATAGAGTTTTCACCTTGTTTCATTGTTGAAAAATTGAATATGAATTCACTTTCTTATTTAAAGTGCACTGTTGACCCCTATAGGTTTATCACTACTTTAGCAAGTTCGTTTTGCGAATCTTTTGCCACCTTGGCGATTGTTCTGTTGTCAAGCGTTGACAGAAAGGTCGTCGATTGTTTACGCAGAATACGTCTAGTATTGAGTAACTGCTACAGCAAGCGACAATCTGAGCTGTCAGCCCTTGTCAATGTTAATATCCGTAATAGATTCACAGAGTTCATTCTTGACGCTATCAATGGGCGGCGGCGAGAGAAAGCGTAGTTCAGGTGGTCAAATGCATCTCGATGAAGTTTCGAATCGAAGGGCAATGCGTCGAACGTTTTCACTCGATAGCAATTTTTTTCATGTCTACGATTGAACTGAAATTTATCCTATTTTCTCTTAAAAAACTTCTCTATTTTGTCGATTTGAAAATGTCACCGAAATGCTTTTCATCGTCTGAATAACGCTTGTAGCTAATTTGTCCCCCGAACCCCCCCATTTGATTCGTTGTGCTGCCCTTTCACAAAAAGGGCAGCCTCGATTCAGGAGCATTTTCAAACGTAAGAACGATGGTCTATCTCAGTATTTGGTGTGTGACCATATTTTGTTCTCAGATTTGTGTGTGTGTCCACTTAAATGCGTTTGCGAGGTAAGTTGATGCTGAATAACTTGGTTTAAGGGATGTTTATTTATTGTTATCGTGTTGTCCAGTCAGTCGCATTGTTGAGGTAAATCGTTGAGCTTTGCTACAGTAGAATCAGGAAGTAGACAGGAGTAACTTGCCGGTAATGAAGTTATTTGTAGTTTGATATTGTTGTTGCTTAGATTTTGATTCATGTTGGTCCTGAAGTTTATGGCCCTGCTGTTTGAGATTCTTTGAAACAAATTTTTCTTCCATTTGCTTGAAGAACAAAAAACTGATTTCAAATACCCTGTAAGAATGTAATTTACACTAAAGGTCATTAAATAGACCTACCTACTTGAAGTTCAAATTGCAAATTCCATTATCCAACTTGGTCCTTATTCATCAAATATTTCTTCTCAGAACACAACTTCTTTGATATTCAAGTTGATGAAAACAATTTTTGAATTAATATGACTCGTGATCGTAAATTGCTTACTGAGACTAACTGGACAGTACGTCGACATTCATTGGGCTATTTCTCACTTGTGTCTTTGAATACCATTTTGCAAGCAAATCGTTACGCCAAACCTAACCCTGTGTTTCCCATTTTACTCTTTCAGCGGTTGTGTGTGCACATGATTTGAACAGTTGGTGGCAAGTGAGACAGAGAGAGGTCGCTTGAGAGAGAAAGAGAGAAGAACACCGGACAGTCTGCGACATGTTTAAAGACTTGTTTTACTCAAACGCCGTAGTTGTGATGTTTTCGTTTCCCCGTGCATAAAACAAACCCTAGCTGCGGGCCGTATGCCGCTTACGAGCGCCCGCGTCGCTTTCGGACCGTGATCAGGGGGCGTTGACGAGACGAACTTCGACCGAGCATCGTCGTACGAAGGCCCGCTCACGATTTTCATCGTATTTAGTGTTTTTATTGTCTAGTGTTCAAGCGTAATGGATGGTGACGATTCCATGTAGCCGTTCACAGTGAGAAACTGTGGATTATTGTTTTTATAGTTTGAGAAATGAAAAATTATTTCTTGCAAGTTGACCTTGGGGCAAGCCAATCAGAAGATTGCGAATCATTCGGAGTACTATTGGCGAACCTCCCGTTGGATTGAGCGACTATCGTGGCCCACTGTAGTCATTACGACCATGAACACTAAACAAAGTCAAAACACTAGACACTGACAATTCTGAACAGGCCTTTAGTAAACTCCTGATATGTAAAGGTTTAGAAATCATACTCAACGCTCGGTTTAGGCTCGTCCAGTCAACGCGCATGATCGGCTAAATGTCAAATGGGCTTGTTTACGGTTAAACTAAGGCATTATAACGGGTTAAATAAAAGGAATTCCGTCGTAGAGAACCATTGGTGAGTAAAATTATATTATATTATTTGCGATCTATTGTATAGAAACATGTGGAAAGAAAATGCTCCTGATTTACTCAAGTATCAATATTAATGTCAACTTGACTTTTTCATTTAGGCTAACTATTAGAACTATTATAAATAGGGTTATATACAAGGAAGGACTGTAAAGAAAACTAGATATGTTGATTGAACCGTAAATACAAACTAAATTGATTGGAAAATAGTCACTTGTAAAAGTAAACCCCATGAAAGTTTATATTCATTTTCCTGATATTCCTTCCTTGTATATTTGCCCATAATAGTTTTTAGAATAATGCTGTAATAATGAATAATGATTGTATTTTTATTTCATGATGGGCACTGATATTAATATTTTACATCATTCTTTTTCTAGATCAGAATTAATTGTTTGTACCTTCTTTTTTTGTGTGCATGTTCTGTTTTGTTTTTGTTTAGCAATTTGACGTAAACTCTTGTATTAATATTCCTGCCCATCTCTTTTACTTCTGTGTCCGGTAGTTTTCACGTCGACTCGTTATACCGCGGCCGTGACGCCTCGCCACGAGACCGCGCAAGTCAAGCCGGCTAAATCACTCGCGCGCTATACTCTGGCCTGTCTCTATTTTCTTTCCATTTTCAAAAATTTCGGTGAAATACATTAGCCTTATTTTGAATACATTATTTCCATATTTTCCATTTTTGATATAGTAATTTTGATAATCAATCATCGTTTCCTAGACTGAGGATGATGTAATGAGGCCGTTTGACAGCTCTTCCTCGTTTCAATACTTGAGTAGTTCGTGAGGTCTCGTATACGTTCATGAATCAATAATACAAATTTACATACAATTGATATTCCCAGTAAACCAAGTAATCAGTTTTTTGTGATTATTTGTAGTTTGTTTTGTTCTTATCATTTTATCACTATAATCTTAACAACTTGTGGTCATTATTCTCAAGTCCACATACACATTCACCAAACTGTCGTTCGTTATCGGTATCGTGTCGAGTGATCCAGTCGAGTGATGCTTGCGGTCTCGCAGCCTAGCGTCGCGGCCGCTATTGCAGGCTCGCTCTCGCTTGTCCGGACGAGCCGCGTTGTGCGCGCGTTTGCCGCGTTGTGTCTTGCTAGCGGATTGTGTGCGCTCGCTGACCGCGGCGTTGTTTCTCTGGCGCAGGTTTGTGCGAGCTCGACGGCATGATCTACTGCGTGGGCGGGTGGAACGGACAGGCGGGGATCAAGCAGTGCGATCGGCTCGATCCCGAAACCAGCCAGTGGACGAGCATCGCTCCGCTGCAGACAGGTAACTGCGACGCTCCTCTAGGCTAGGGTTGCCGTTTGTTATGACAATTAAAAGCAAATTTGAATCGAATGATTGCTGTGTAGCCTGTGTATAGGATAATAGCCTGATGCTGGATGCATGAATTTATACGTAGACCAGGGGAGTCTGTGTAGCGAAATATCTATTTTTTTGGTGATGACTACTGAACGAAATGGATGGGATATCGAAATTCTGAAAATGATGAAACACAGATATTTTCAACACCTTCCAGATGGTGTAAGTAATAACTATCCATCTCAAATCGCCTAATTGTCAGGCGAATACGGTTATAATAAAGGTATACACATATTTTTTAATTGTATACGCCTGGCAATCGTAGGGTATGAGATGAAAAGTTATTACTCACGCCATCTAGAAGGTATTGAAAATATCTGTTTCTTTGTTTTCAGAATGTCGGTATGACATACTGTTGAAAATGTATCACCAAAACACTGATATTCCGCTAAAGCAACTCTTAATAGACGGTTTGAATTTCATGTTCTCGCCGTACGCTATAACGGTAGTGTAGTGTTGCATTGTCAATGAGCCTTCAGAAATTATACTGCATACGAATGAAAGATGAGTGATGAACTGTGTTTGTCGTCAGGCCGTTACCAGGCGGGCGTGTGCTCGATGAACGGGCGGCTGTACGCGGTGGGCGGCTGCGACGCGTGGAACTGCCTGAGCTCGGTCGAGGTCTACGACCCGGTGGCCGACGAGTGGGCGTTTGCCAAGCCTCTGATCACCGCACGACGGGGCTGCGGGCTGGCCTTCTTCAAGGGTGAGTACCGTCGCCAGAGCTGTGCCGTATGGCGGCCGTGGAAATAGAGATGTAGGAATTTGGCACTAATGAAATGGACCATCAAATCTAAATACTTTTTTTTTCCTAATAACATCGAAACTTGATACAAAATCATTGTTCCCCAATTAAGGCTATGGATTCTAGGCTACTTCTCAAGAATATATATTTTTGGTTTCTTCATGTATCATGGTATTTTGATTCATTCAACATTAGGCCTATATTATATTTTATTATCTCTCACTATAAATATCTTTATCAGAGCTACATTTAGCTACATTCAGCTACATTTAGCTATTTTGTGAAAATATGAACGGTTTTAAAGACAGTGAGCTGTATTGTATGAAAAATTTCATTCAAAAAGTGTGTTCAGGTATGAAATTAATCAGAGAAACTAATGATCAAGTTACATGTGATAGTCTGTTGGTATCACTACATTGTGTCAATAGTTTGAAATCACTCGCACGTCTAATGAGCATCTCTCTCTCTCAGGCAAGTTGTACGCCGTGGGTGGATCCGACGGATCTCACTCTCTGAGCTGTACCGAGGTGTATGATCCCGAGGAGCAGACATGGGGCCCCGGACCGAGCATGACCACCTCGAGGGCCAACGTCGGAGTCACGGTCATCGGCTCGCGACTATACGCTGTCGGAGGATTCTCAGGTAAGACAATACTCAACGTCGATTGTGACTTCGGAGAAATATTTTATAAATTCATGATGAATGAAACATTGTCGCTGGTCATTAGATGAAAGTAAGCAATGCCTCAGTTTCACCGTGCGTGGAAGAACTTTCTTGTTTGCGCTGTCTTATGCTGGTGAGACGAATTAATAAATTGCGGTGAAACTTTCATGCACATATGTCTTGAACTCGCTTGTAACTTGGCCCTGTTATATGAATTGATACTAGATTAAGCAATGGTTAGCAGATTAACGTGTTATCATCCTTGGTTACGTATGGGACTTTCATACCTTGACTAATTGTTACCGTAGTAGATTAGTAGGCCTACTTAACTGAATTTGAAAAATGGCTCTTGATACTGTATAGTTTTTAGCAAAATCAGTTGGTTTTTCAAGTTAGCCTTGAATGAAAATTGTGTTCATCCACTTCGTTTCACTTGCACGTCAGCTTTTGATTGATTCTCTCTTTTCTCCTTGCCTTCCAGGTAAAACCTTCCTAAACAGCATTGAATACCTGGACGAACGCACGGACGAGTGGACCACGTTCGTGCCGAAGGTGGCCACTGTCGGCGACAGCTCGCTGGCCAGCCTCAGCAGCCAATCAGAAGAGGAGGACGAGGTGAACTACGGCAAGGGCCAGTCGAGCCTCGCCAACACGACGTTCAAGCAGGTGGAGGAGGCGCTTCAGAGCCTCCAGCGCAGCCAGCGGCGCCACGATGACGACATCCTCAACGGCGACGCAAAGCTCAACTGGAGCAGGGCAGAGCCGAACCTCGACATGCACGCCGAGGAGACCAAGGGTGCGGTCATACGCGACGAAGAGAACGGCTATGGCTACCTCAACGGCGGGGACGTGGAAACCAACGGACTGAGCATGTGCGGAATGCGAAACAGTGACGCGTCGACACGAGACTCGCTCGACGAGCGATTGTCGATCAGTTAAAAACGTCTTTGATTGGGGAAGGGGGTGGGAGGGGGGGTTATTTTTCTAAGGGGTGGATATATATATTAAATGACCAATCTAGAGCCTATTCACTACGCAACGCACGATGCTAACTTGATTCCGA
The DNA here is from genome assembly GCA_907164805.1 of Brachyptera putata. Taxonomy (NCBI): domain Eukaryota; kingdom Metazoa; phylum Arthropoda; class Insecta; order Plecoptera; family Taeniopterygidae; genus Brachyptera; species Brachyptera putata. The sequence continues at coordinate 15,659,013 of OU015469.1, read as the reverse complement.
ACTTCTAGTTCACAAGCCGACATTAATTACTACGTGATGTCATCCGATCCAAATTCTTCGTCGTTTTTATTCGACCGAGCAGCTCGGTGATCAAGTCCAGGTAATTAACCGCTCGTCTCCGTTATTTCGAGACGTCGAGGCTCATAATTGGTAGTTTCTCATATTTGAAATTAACACAAAAAAGTTCGGAGCTCTGTACTAGTGTGCGTGGACCAACGACTTATCATCTCATTAGACAAAACATTTCTCACGTTTTCCTGTCGGCGTTGCTTCGTGGATGGGCCTGCAACGTAATTGTTAACTTCGACAGGACTCTGTTAACTTAGTGACAGAATTCACCGTCCTGGAATCTCTTTGAAAAGACTTGATTTTTAATACGGGCTTTTGGTGATGCAGACTTTACGAGAAGAGGATCTTTCTTTCAGAGCATTGGGCATTTCGGTTGTTTGTTTTTTATAATTGCCATCTTAATTTATTTAACTGGCAGTTTGTAGTTTGTATTAATTCAAATCTATTTTGATTTATTCTAAACAAGACTGTAGGCCTAGTTGAATGTTTGCGTACAGTTCTATATTTGATGAAGTCAGAACTAGATCTATGTTCAGTGAAACCATCGTTTTTTTGAGGGACCAGATTTAAGTAACACCATCCATGTACAAATCTTTAACATTGATCACAATATATGAGATTGGGGTGAGAAAGGATAATGCTAGTCCTACTAGCAGGAAAATGATGGATCCAGGAACAATGCAAAGAAGTTTCACTGGATATCTTTTAAATTAAGTTGATGAATTTTATATGCATTACACAGCACATCACAAACGGCTCAAAATTGTTTAATTTAACATAATTATGGACAATTATTCAAACATGTTGGCAGACTACGGTAAACGAAAGTGTTGGTGCTGGCCTTCATTCGCAGGTACTTCTTTTCTTCATTCCGAGAAAACAATGGCCGACATATCTTACAAAAGGTCCTTTTCTCTTTAAAGTGTAATCATTTGACCCTACATTTTGAATAGGAGTAAATAACACTGCTGGAACCCCATTTTAACTTGATTGCACGGACTTTCTTCGCAGTATTATCGAGTTGAAACGATAAATTGATGTTCACTGTCTTGATCGATTATTACTGTCTTGATCCAAGATATCTGGCCACTGCATTGTTCGAGATATTACTTCTTGTCTCGACCATTCAAATAACCCAAGATTATATATACGGTATGTATAGGCCAAAGACATGCGAAAGGTACATCGATTTATATTCCATTGTTAAATTGGGGTTCAAATGGTGAACAAATAGACTTTTATAATCTTAATGGCTGAAAGAAATTTGAATGACAAAATAAAATATCAGCTTAATTGTTTCAGGAATTGACCGCATTGTAATGAAGAATTAAATTAAAAAAAACAGTTTATTGTTTTTTCGATGTCTGTAAGATTACAGTAATTAAATAATAATATTGGATTTCCAACATTGGTGTTGTAACCAACTATAAATATTTATAGAGCATAATAATACATCATCGACATAAATTATACAGTATTTTTAAAGGATGCTTCAATCCACATTTGGAGGCCTATTTAGAGTGTTCAAGTTATGTATTGATTGCATTTGTATTAATTTCAGACTATGAACAGATAAGAATTTGTGGTTTGTAGAGTTTACATGAAAATGCAAAGTCTGCAAAGACTTCAACGTTTGTACAAATCAGAGATTAAAAAATATATTTGAACCCAATAAATATGATTGGAAAATCAATTTTCGTGTGCTGTTATTCACAGTAATATAATTTATTTGTATATGTACGTAGTATAAAATGTAACTGAAACTTCACAGTACTAATGTAATGTATTTATCACAGCCTTCTTTATTGGATAAGACAGTCTCTTCTTATACTGCCCTTTCACTAAGGCTATTTTGACGGGTTCGCGCATCTTTGCTCGTGCAAGCAAAAGTGACGTCATAGTCTGGTATGTGCTGCACTCTGGTAATCTAAATTTACAACTTCAAAAAACTGTCATCTGTCAGAATTTTTCAATTTCCTACGACGCTATTGAGGACATGTCATATCTACATTTTAGCTAGGGCCTGTAGACCACTGATCTCTACTTAAGACTTACTCAGGTTTGAACTTGAACAATATTTATGTTAGCTCAAGCAATAAACATGAATCAAGAAATGGTCCTGGCGATATTCCATCATATTATGGGATTAATCGTTCATATTACTGTCATAAACAAGGGTAGTAAACTCGCAATCACGGCCAAATAGAATGCACGCTTAGTTCAAATTTTTCTATGGAAATTCCCAAAGTTTTTAGTAGCTTCGCAGATATGACACTTCAAACAGACTGATATACTTGAAAGTCTTTGGAAAGTGACGTCATGGTCTGGAAACAACGGCACCATCGGCGATTTAGTAAACTAAAATAAATGGACATCGGTTAACACGGGAAGCATACCCCCAGTGAAAGGGCAGTATAGGAAGAGACGTCTTCTCTGATAAAGAAGGCTGTGGTATTTATATTAGGTTGAACTCAAGAACTTGAGTTGGTCTAAATCCTTTTTAATTTTCTAAATCTAAATTGTTTCAGTTGGGAAAGCTCATTTGACCTACACTACCCACTACACTACACCCTTACTCACACTCAGGTTGACATATAGGGCCCATTCACGAGTAAACTTTCAGACCGTTAACCGCCGTATTGGCGTGGAATGTGTCTAGTATGTTGTTTAAAACCTGTAATAATTCCGTAACTCTCATGAATATTATATTTCTTAAATCACGCAAAAATAATTGAAAGTTCTCGTTAGAGTGGGGACACAACTTTCAGGTTATGTTTAGCAGACAGCTTTTTTCGCCTGTTCTTTTTTATTATTATTCACGTGGTAAATGACGCAAAAATAATTGAATCTCTTGTTGACTTTTAATTATCATATTAATCTATTATATTAATATAGGCCTAAAAATAATTAATTATCGATGTGATGAAAACAATACAGATGATAACAGACAATATACGAACAACCCTAGTTAAAAATCATTTTATATAAATGAACGGTGGCAGTATGTGACTAATTAGTTTTTTCCGTGTTTGTAGACTCTGCTGCTGCGCCACCCGGAGTAAATATATCGCCGCTATGTAACAACGCTCTATCCTGGACCAAGAAGACGCGCCACTCGATGACAGTTCGACCCTACGGACGCCAGACGAGTTGGTAGCGCACACGCAGACCCACGTCGACGTCCTGGCGCCACGGCGTTGACGGCGCTACGTCTACGAACATATCTTTCATTCCTTATTTATTTCATTAATATATGGTTTGAGATAGAGTTTGAGAACGCAGAAAACAATGGAGCTAAGGGAACAGTGGGAAGACCAAGAGAAAGGTGGCAGGAGGGAGTAAAGTGTGGGGTAGTCAACCGAGGAGAAAAATGGGAGGAAGTGGTAGATGAGAGATGGTGGAAAGATAGAGAACGGTGGAGGGAACTCGTAGGGAGAGAAGAAGAAAGTAGTAGTGAAGAAGAGGAAATAGAAACTGACAGGAACCCATTGATATAAGAAGACTGCCCTAGAAGACGTGGTGGAAACACCCCCTGGCACAATCTACTGTATTTACTCGCATATAAGTCGCACCCCTGTTTTTGACAGTCATTTTTTTTAAAACACTTTGTATGGTCGTATAAGTTGCACCATACATGGTCGCAAAATACATGGTGATTGAAATGTTTAGCACTCTATTCCAGACCCATATGAGAGTAAGAAACCATTGTGAGGGGCCTCAATACAGCCAGGGACATTTAAGATGTGAGAAACCTCAACTACAGCATGCAGGTGACCTTGGTAGCTCCACTGCTGTGCCTTTGTATCACACACACACGCATTGCCCTGCCCATAGCAACCAAGAGACACTGTCCAGATGTGCTAGTGTCACATTACTTTGAATGTGCTTTTTTTCGAACTCGCAATTTTCTCTCCGACTCGAACTTAAATTCTCCAACCGCTATATTTTAATCCTCCAAGTATTGCTAGCCTGCGTCAATTAGCTTGCAGCGTGATAACGTAGTGCTTGAAATGCTTGTTACCTTGCTGTTGGTGGCACATGTGTTAGCAGGGAAACAGATTCAAGTCAAGCAATTCACTAGCATCATTTCCCAAATGATGAAGGACAGTGGAAGATGGATCCTTATTTGAAATATGAAATGTCTAAAATAACCAACTTTTAATACCTGTACATTTTCATCCAAAACGTGACCAGTGAGATTGTAATATAAGTCGTAAGTACTATTTTTAAACGTGGTGTTATATGTTGAAAACGTTTGATGATAGCAACTGAGCTACTGTGCACTCAATGTTCTTTAAATCAGCAATATCACATTATATCAACAAATTTAAATTAGCCCTAATCCTCTTGTATATAATTTTGATATTTTTCCATTCATTGTAGGTGAATAGAGATTACTTACCAGCTGGGTGCAGTCATTGTTGGTTTAGTCAATGGTTATTCTATCTTGAAATAATTTAATTGATGGTAATTCAAATTCATGAAATGACAAATCTGGTCTTCATCGTAGCGTTTTTACACTGGTGTGATTTACTGTCATGTAGACATAAGTGTGACAGTTATTACTGCACTTTTCGTCACGGTTCTAACGAGAGGTTATTAGGTGAACCGTCATTATTTGGTTTCAATTGTTTGTGTTACGGGTCCATCGGTAAATATTCCTATAGTTGAAACGTTACGTACGTGTTGAACTGAAGACATTGTGTGTGTATTCAGTCCCTGTGAAGACCTAGGTTCCAAATGTCCTTGTGAAAGTATTGTCCCATGAAATCAGTACTCGTATGAAGTGTTGGCGTCTGTGAAGTGTCTGTGGTACTTGAACGGTTTTGCTTCTCGTTAATCGGTCTGTTGTTGAGTTAACGTTCATATCAGAATTCTAATATCGAAACATAAATACGTATCTGTAATACCTTCAAGGTGGTATTCATCAGAGCTATCTCATTTAGGTGCATTTATAATTGCAGGTGTACAGATGGGAAAGATTGTCTATTACCTGTATAGGCATACTCAAATTGCGAGTCCAAAGCTATCTATTTGAGTTGTTGAAAACATTTGTTTCTGTAGAATTTTTAAACCTCACCGTTTCTAAACTTGTAACATTGATATTTCGCGATGCGATGTTTCCCGCTGGCTAGACGTTGTATTATTCACCATCGGTTGTTTGCCTTCCTAGCAGTGAAACGTCTTATTGTGTTACCAGTATTCATACACGATCAGTATTCTATCGTATGCTTTAACCAAGTTTGTAGGGTGTAAAAGCCCATGTGAGAAAGGCAGCATTTTGGAATTTAGTCAAGTGATTGATATTATTTAGTATTTAATTATAAATCTTGAATGAAAATGATTTGTATTTTGTGCGTTGAACGAATCCCCTTATTCACCTGGTCCCTTGACCAGGTTGATGGAGGTTTCACCGTAGTAATCAATATCGACCGTGCATGACGTTAAGAGTATATGACCTATACTAATGCAATGAAAGAATGTATGAGGGCATACAGCCTGGTTGCATTATTATAATGTCTAAACATAATTATATTTTTTAGTTTGAGTATGTAGTTTTATAGTCACTGTTATAATATAAAAGGTATGTACTGTATAGCAAGGCTAGATGTAAGAACTGCCACCAGGCTAAATCTCGCCAATTAAAGTCCTTAACAACAATATAACATATCTCCTCTGTTCAGTGAGTAAGTATGACATTCAGTGCTTGCACGCAAATTGTACTGATGTCTATCGACCCTTGTGTCCACTTATTACGTAATTCCAAACAAATAAAGTTGGAAGATCTAAAATTAAATACGGAAGAGAACACGAGTTATTTGTTTGAAATACTAAATGAACAACTCAATATACCGGTATGTAGAAAAGGAATGTCACATGGCAATAGGTATATATAATCAATCGAACACAGTGTCTTGCGTGTATCTTTTTAAATAACAATCTTCAGCTACATTTCTGTAATATTCCTATATACCTACTGACAGATTCAAGATAATGTTCAATGTCAGATTTAAAGGCACATGCAGCGCAGTGTTTAATTCGCTCGCTTCATGTGATACGTGTGACTTTCAACCAGTTCGATCCCTGCCGCCGACCATGGTTTTGGATTCCCTACTACCCAAGAAACTTATCATCCATCCGACGCCAATGGATCTGCGCTATCATAACAGTGCGTCATTAAACCCAATATAAAAAAGACTGACGACAGCGTCGCAAACTTCAGGCAGTAGCTGCGATATTGTGCTGTGTCCAAAGCAGAAAGTGGCACTCGAGGATATGAAATCCTGAAATCAGGTAACAATTTTATGAACTAAACAAAAATGTAGTTCTGGTCTAGGCCTACATCTGATGACCAGTCTTACGTGTTGCAAGGAAATGCAAGTCATTTGCCAGGTGGTATACAGTGCCTCATGTTGGTGTTTATGGCAATGAGGGGTGTCAACATTTCTGACAAGCAACCACCTTTCACTGAGACAGACCTCTTCTTCCTTTCATTTAAAATTACAACTAAGGCTGCATCAACTCATAGCCAATTTTATAATAAATTAGTGAGAAAATATAACCTAGGCCTAGGCTATACCCTTTTACTGACAGTTTTTTTTTACTTCACTGACAGTTCCAGCTTGGTTTAACCCGCGATAATGCTGCTTTCCTATTGGTCCACCTACGAGTTTCTATCATTGCATTAGGCCTTTCTTTAAAATAATATATCAAATGTCAACACATACAAAGTTACAGGAATAGGGGGGTCAAAATCACTACTCATAGACTCTGAAGACGGAGACCACGTTCAGTTGTAAATCGTTTATCTAGCATCATGCTATTTTCTCTCAATACACAACACAATCTACATAATGCCCAAGTTGTGCATTTCAAATCCAACCACAGCCTTGTTTACTAAATAATACGTCTCTTTTATCAGAAGAGAGAAGGCCATGATTTTCAAGCTCCAGCATCTCCTGTCCAGACGAGGCTCTTTGTGCCTGTCTGCTCCGTCATGTCGACATCAAACGTGAGTGCCTATAATTATTTAATTTAAATAAAGTTAAATAATTATTCAATCTAAATAAAGTTAATGAGTATTCTTCCTTGTTTGCACATGTTCTACAAGTTTTCAAATTTCACGTACTACCGTATTAATGGGGTAGTAACAATAGTCCTATGCTTTTTGCACGTGGTGCCTCATGTTCGCATCAGCATTGAATTTGTACAAATTCAATGACGAGGGCAAGAGTATTCAAGCTGCAGATGTTTGGCCAAATACGCATATATCCGTGGAGTTACAATCATGTCCTACAAGGACGGAAAGTTCATCGCTAACAGAATAGGAGTACCAGTTGCATCCAAAAAAAATGGGCCTAGGCCCACTTCTGTTCAGTAGCCGTTAAAACTTACCCTGTGTATTCAAGGGTAGGCCTAGTCTGAAAAGTGCATTTTTCCCTGGAATGTGTGCACACCCAATCTTTATCGTGGGGGATATCTTGAGATCTGAAGACTTGGGACTGCTGCATTGTTTGGAGGATAGGCGTAGTGCTAGGGATAATGAGAGAGTTTAATTATAGCGGGTGACTTAAACATGCCTAACGTAAGGTAGGAGGTAGAGAACAAGGGAGGGGGGTAATGCAAAATATCGTTACGGGCATACTAAACGAAGGCTTTCATCAGGTTGTGGAGGAGGGAACTCGGAATAGCAGGCTAGGGGGTACAAATATCCTAGACGTAGTGTTAGCAAGGCCGACAGAGCTATGGACAAAGACAGTAGTAGTTGAAGGCATCAGCGATCATCGAGTACCCATAGTCAGCTTAGCTTTAGATCCGGATCAAACAAAAAACGTTGGGAAGAAAGTCTGGGGGTACAGAAGGGTGCAGGCAAGAGAGGTTCGAAAAGCTTTTGAGGATAGGTGAGCATGATGTTGAGGGTCTTTGGTTCAATTTTAGGAAAGTATATGAGGAGGTTAGAGATACGTTGGTTCCCTATAAGGTGTTACAGGCAAATGCAGATCCTGCTTACTATAATAGTACGGTTAGGAGGCTTAAGAGAAAGGGTAGAAAAATAAGTAGGAAATTGAGGGAGTCAAAGGAAGCGATCCGGGACCTAAGGCGGGAATTAAACAGGGCTAAGAGGGAGGTGAAAGAAAACTTCATGGGTGGGATGTTTAGTGAACTTGATGTGCAGGGTAGCTGGAATAGAATGTATAGGTTTGTTTCAAGTCGGAAGGATAGTGGTAGGGAGCTGCCCACTTAAGTTGATCAGGCAGGGAATGAGTGGAAAACGGATAAGGAGAAGGCAGCAGCTCTAAATAGATTCTACGGGAAGGTGTTCAATGTGACTGGAGGTATGGGGGAGGGGGAAACAATAATAGAAGGGGATGGGGTCCTGCTTACAGAGGGAGAAGTGTGGAATGTATTGAGAAAACTTGAAAGTCACCAGGCATAGATGGGGTGCAAAGCGATCTACTTAAATTAGCGGGTAGGGGGTTGTAGGTTACTCCAAGCTTCACTCACAGCAGGTAGAGTACCACAAGATTGAAAGCGGAGGTGGTTCTAATTTCAAAGGGAGGGCAAAGGGGCAGGGTAGACAAAGTTAGTACAGAGGAATCAGTTTAACGTCATATGTGTGTAAGATATTGGAAAGGGTAGTTATAAAGAGAGTAATGAATGAAGGAGTATTTCAGAAGTGCAGCATGGGTTTAGGAAGGGGTATTCGTGCGAGACGCAGTTGTTAGGTTTTGCGGAAGAACTGGCATAGGTAGTAGATAGAGGGGGGTGTATTGATGCAGTGTTTTTAGATTTCGAAAAGGCTTTTGTCAAAGTCAAAGATCATACTATTTTATTAGGGAAGTTGAAACTGTCTATTGGGAATGTTGGGCTAGTTAAATGGATTGTAAACTCTCTTCAGGGTAGAGTGCAAACAGTTCGGGTAGGTTCAGAGGTCCGTTATTATTTGATTTATAGATAGTAAGAAACGAGTTATGATAGCAGCCAAGCGAGACCGCTTTAAGTGAAAAGATACGTCATTTTCTATTGTCTTCATCTTATTTCTAATTTTTCATTTACTAATAAATGAACCTGTATTATTATTGAATAACTGAAAAGCAACAAGAAACTGATGTACAAACAAGGACTGAAGTATCATTTGTCATTAAACCAGGCAAATGCAGAATGCGTCGTGCGAGATAGTAAAATCTAAAACCCTTGACCATATAAAATGAACTTCATTCGATGAATAAAAAACATGTGATCCGAATTGCATAAATTGTCAATTCTCCGTTGTCTTATGCTTATAAAAAAAAGCTCCACCCAAAATGAACGCAGACCTGTTACCCATTGCATACATTCACTCTACCACACCTAAAAAGTTTTGGTTTGACTGACACTATTTGTTTGCCATTTTCACAGGACCCTTACTGCGAGGCTATCCTCGCATATAATGGCGTGCCAGAATCAAGCGCCAAATGCTGGAGCGAGTGATGGCGGAACAAGAGTAAGCAACATTAAAAAAAAAATCCAGGATTCATCAAGTACTACCTACCGGTCGGCACCTAGGCCTACTGTATGCAACCAGTTGTCTGACCTCATGGTGGTATTTTCAAACCAACACCCAAAGCTCTAGAATGTCCGTAGTTTAATTCTACTAAAGGTAAGCTACTCTTAAGCCAACTTGATTCTACTACCTGGTCGTAAGACCTCCCTCTAAAACTAGTTGCTAACTATCTACAAGTTAATTAGAAGCTGTCTTGTGATGCGAATATAAGTTGCCATTAACTAGAGGCTACCTTAGAACTTGCCACAGGAATTTTGTGGTGCCATACCGCCAGCTTTAAGCAGTTATATTGTGAAAAGATACTATTTTCTATTGTTGGGTACTGTTTTCATCATATCTTATTTCTTTAAATTTCTAAATTCGGGGACAAACCAAGTTAAAGGGGGTGCTGGCGTAGGCCTACCCCTAGCCACCAGAAGGAGGGCAGCACAAACGAAAATGTCAAGATTAAGGTCCGTACCCCTAGCATCCCCATTCTTTATTCACAAATGAATGGCGTCACCAAAAAAAAAAAAAAAAATTGTGAATAAAGAAAGGGGGTGCGGACCTTAATCTTATGCGAAATGATGTATCTAAAAAATTGTCCAACAGATAAGTTCGCATATAAAAAAACTCATGTTGATCGGTCAAACCCTGCGACCTAGGCCAAAAAACAATAATAAAAAAACGCAGACAAAGCTCCTGCCAGTTGAATGGAAATCTTTGCCAATGTGCTCGCTAATTCTTAGAAGGTGCTTATACCAGTCTCTAATTAACCTCTAGTGACCAGTTAGCAAGTCACAAGACGCCTGCTAACTATTTAGAGGTCATAAAACTACCATCACCTGATTGCAAAAAAAATCTCAACTTCAGCCAAATTTTTGAATCGCAATTTGCAGATCGGTGTAGGAAAATTGATCAACTACGAGATGTAACCCCATAATAAACCCCCATAACTCCTGACTATTTTTAGATTTGGTAAATGTTATTCAATACACCGCTCGATAACTCATGAGTACAATGGATATATAGAAAGTCCGTAATATCAATAAAAACTATACCCCAAAATGATGCAAATCAAATTGTACAGAATGTCATCCAAGTGTAACATGTACCTTACTCATGTTTCCAGACAAAATATACCATGGCCTACAATGTCACCTCTCATCACCAGGCACCTGCAAGACCAATTACCAGCATACGTCACGGAATGACCACGACCATCAAACTGTCACGAGCCGGAGGTGCAGGTAAGCATCACAGAATCTTAAAACACCACAGCCACATGTCCATACGGCAGCTACAGCTCATTTTTGCGACGAATCAAACTCAATATAAAAATATTTATACGGCTAACATCTTGCAAAAAAAAATACATAAAGGTGGATTTTCACCAATCAGACAAAGATCACCAGCCCTAAATTTCCAAGTTGTCTAAGTACATAGCATTGCTTCTGCAATCTAAAGTATCTAAGCCGGTCTAAAGTAGACCGGGGTTTACACTTCGTTCTTGCAATCCACCATCATTGAATTATACTTGACAATAAAATAAATCACTCTTTGCAGATATGCAGCTAATAATACACAGAATACTAGATTGAGAAATTTGGTACACATCACTGCCCTGCGCGTGCGGACACGATGTGTCCGCACGCGCAGGGCAGTGATGTGTACCAAATTTCTCAATCTAGTATTCTGTGTATTATTAGCTGCATATCTGGCACACTGATAGCTGCCTGTGCGGGCGCGAGCCAGCAGGGGCAGTTGCGGCTGCTGAAGCTATCCTAATATATATTCATTGTCTATTTGCAGGCTCGACCCGAAAGAAACCGGCACACACTCGAAAGATGAAACACAGTATATAAATATAATGTAACCAAACAGGGTGTTGAGGATGGAATAAAATATGTGAAATTGAAAGTGCATATCAGATTTATTGAATCAAAAACAAATACGAAGACATATATATAATAATATAGCAAAGACAATATAGATATATATATAATAATATATAAAGACAATATAGATATATATATAGTAATATATAAAGACAATATAGATATATATATAATAATATATAAAGACAATATAGATATATAATAATATATAAAGAAGTCCCAAGAATATATATATAAAAAATATTGCTAAGTCCCAAGAATATATATATAAAAAATATTGCTAAGTCCCAAGAATATATATATAAAAAATATTGCTAAGTCCCAAGAATATATATATAAAAAATATTGCTAAGTCCCAAGAATTGTTAATATTAATAAATACTAATAACTATCAATGTACCCATGTATGTGGCAGCCATGGGCCCCCCCTTAACGGGGGGGAGGGCGGCGTGTGGGAAACGGATGTTTGGGGTGTTGCGCCTCAAACCCACGTCCAACAATATTGCTGGATATTCGCAGCCATGAAGGGGCGGGCTGAGACATCACCCACAAACCATCTTAGTTTTCCTCCGCCTCGCCCTTAGCAGTTTAATGACATGCCTGGGTCGACACACTCACAGTCACACTTCATGAGAGATGATGAGACAACCTTATTGTTCGAGTTAAGAATTGAATCACAATAGTCGAGTTTTACGTATTAGAGTATTGATAAGACGCATACATGACTTGAACGAAAGCCTGAATACCGAGTACACACGACACGTGTCACATAACTCTCGGAGAACTGTGACACTGTCTGCGAACACAGTACTGCTTGCACCCAAGTCACATACACATTGCGTCAATACTCTACTAGAAGTAAAACTCAACTAACATGATTCAATTCTCAACTCGAACAACAAAATTGTCTCAGCATTTACTAAATTACATTGAAATTACCTAAATTTCTTCAATTTCAAAATTCAATTTTCAGATTCAAAATTTCATCAATTTGGCTCAAAAGTTTTTCATTATCTATTAGGCCTACATTATAAGTTTTTCATTATCTATTAGGCCTACATTATATCTAAATAATCTACTGTGAATCAATTAAAATACTGCCATCAGCTCTACTGTGAATCAATCAAAATAATGCTAACTAAAAGTTGCCAAAAAAGCTTGTAATGCTTGTTTTAATCGTTATATATGAATAAATGAAGTGATGTACAGTTTACGGTGTTATTATTTTGCATATTACGTTGGTGTTGATGTCATGTTCTTTGCCGCAGTGATGTTGCGGAGGAAGGCCTGCTTCCTGCCGCAGTTATGTTGCGGAGGAAATCTTGATCCTTGCCGCACTGGTGTTCAAGACGCGCGTGGGAACGCCAGTGCACCTTGGACGAAGACACAAGATCTGCAAGAAACAATTGAAGCCTTATTAGTTACAAACTTATTTCTTTACAATGAATGTGAATGTTAACTAGTTGTAAGATGAGCGAGATATTTACATTATCACGGCCATGCCTAACCTGTCATCCCACAGGTTACAATGACCTTGAGTGACAGCTGTCACTTGGCATAACAAGACAATGCGACATGTTATCAGGTTGTTTGATTAGAAAGTACCAGAAAAGTTGAATGACCAATACGATGCACATGCTCGCATCTATAACCTTTCATTGTTCACATGCCTACTTAGCATTCTCACCTAGTTCTTGATCAATAAATGTTTGTTATCTAACAGTGTCCCAGTGACGTATTCTTGTCAGTGACCTATTTTATTCGTATTCTATTCTAGGAATGAACTCTTTCCTTTCCACATACCAAGCGATACAAACCCATGGCTAACACAAGTACGAGCTACATTTTCCAATCAGTGATTACGAGTAAGTATTACTAGTTGAACCTATAATAATTTATAAACTACTGTACCATACTTATATTCGTGACATACTCATACTGTAATCGAAAACTCAAGTCGTGAAAGCCATGAATCTGGACAACATGGTTATGCCATTATTTCCGTCTACGAGATGAATAAAACACGTATTAAATTATTTTCTTCAAATTGGATAGTCTGATTTGAATAAAAATTAGTAATCATATGTATCTATTGACTGTTTACATTCAGTGAAAGTTTGAATGGTTTTGGAGAGACGATTGGGTATAGCGATGCATTTTGTACTAATAACTACGGTAGTTTTGGTCGTGGCCCATTGTTAACGAAACAACCACCCCAGTTTTGACTTGGAACGACAGAGGGAATCCAAGAAAAACACTTGTCAGGGTGGTAAACCATGTGATGATGTTTCTAAAAAGTGGTCAGACCAATTTGCCCCAAAACTATACAGTTCTAAGTTGGATAAGTCTGCAAGTCCAGAAAAAGTTTCATGTAAATCAGATAAACCGTGCAACCTGTGCAGCTAATACAAAATAACAAACAGACAAAGCTCCGTAAGAGTATGATGGAAGTCTTGGCTATTGCTCATCCAATAATGAACTGCTGATTACGTGTAATGGTAACAACGATTGATAATTTTAAGAATGATTGTTGTTCAATACTCTTTGAAAAAGCACAACTAACCTGTATGGTAAGCCCTTCTTAGGGCTGATGGCACATGCACTAGCTCAATGTTACATCTTTCATTAAATCAGATTTTGAATAATTTTAAGTAGGTTCACCGAGTTCCGAACTGAGAGTGGATTCATGTAGCTTCAAATTCCACTGAAAAATCACAAATTCTTATTCATTTTTATAGAGCTCAACGACCTCATCAACAGCTAGATAATACGCGAGTACCGATGATCCCCCCTAACAGACAGAAAAAATCCTTCTCAATAAGTCAACTTTGACCTTTAGCGTTTCATTCTTAAATTCAACTAGAAAAGCGTTCGGTCCTAAATAGAACGAATATATATATATGAACAAATATGAAATTAAAGATGAGCCAGCTAGGTAAAGTGATCACTGAGGGCCTACGACAGTCATAACGTGTGGGAACGAGGCCCCAAGATCGTAATCAAGTCCTTGCTATGACCAACATTATGCCTACCGACATTCAGACTTATAGGTAGGCTATTATTATAACTTGGGCATATAGATAGAGGTGTTGGAAAACAATGCTACAATTTCATGTTTTTTGCAGCAGTATTGCAAATTTTAGTGTTTGACGGTGTTATGGTTTTTTGGCCGAATGTCAAGCGGAAATAATATTTACGAACGTTTAAAAGGAAAAAGAGGATTATGGTCCTTCTTCAATCCGAACTGTGAGGGACAAAAAAAAGATTTCAATTGATGAAAATTCAGATTAACAAGAAAAAATCTTTTCCCACAAAAATCATCACTCTATCCGCTTTGAAGAATTAAGATAATTTCGTATTGCACGCGAGAGAAAGCTATGCTACCGGCCGAAACTATGTATGAGAAACTGTCGAGGGACCTCGCTGATCGTGTGCACTCGGCTAGCTTCGACGAAGCGCAATCGTCATTTGATTCGCTTCTATTGGCACTCGGCTGTTGCGAGTCTGATGAAAGTGTTCCGAGCTCTACAGTCTTGTGCTCGTCAAGGTCAGACCGCAATCATTCGGATGACACAAAAGGAGCTAAAAGCTCAACGGGCTTCGACTTATTCTTACCGTACGCGACAAATAGAAAAAAATCACACATTTTCATGATAAAACATTAAACATTACAAGTTTTATCGTGGTATATTTCGCAATGCCAGGTTGATTTCCGAGTTATGAGCAAATTTGGGTATATTTTGTGTATTTTGAGAGGGGCCATGGCAACCATGGATAACAACAGTTTTTGAGATATATCTGTCCGTATATAAATAATGTTTTAAAGGATTTAAAGTGAGCCAATGTTACTTCCGGTGATGTCTACATGATCTTCGAGTACCATACTACAAGTAAACGTAAAGGGAAGTAATAGTTTTAGTTATTTTGTGAAATACTTACGATACAAGATTTTGACATCTGGGCTAGCCAGAAGGAAGGCTGACATTCAGCTAATTTGATATAAAGTGATCACACAGAGTTTTTATGACTTTTAGAAGTGGTTTCGATATTAGCGTTTCAATATATTGTATTTTAGAATAGATTTATGTAAGCACATTCATTATTTCTAGGATTTTCAAGATATTTGGGTCCCAAAAGTTTGAAAATCACTCAAAAGAATACAGGAACCTTGGCAGATTGTTTTTGTGCACGGCCATCAGGATATCATCAATGTCGAGAGGGCTATGGGGGATCGAGACTTTCCACTGCCACTTGGTTTTCCTTGCATCCATGTCATCACAACTATCAATGTCTCAAGAAACGAAGAAAACAAGAACAGACGAGAAGAATATAAGTTGGAAGAAAAAATGTATATTTCAAGACCAACAAACATTTGATCCATCCTGACGTGGTTTTTCGTGGTTTCCCACAGTCCTCGAAGTGAATGCTTGGATGAAGTACTAATTGGCCACGACCTTAATTAGTAGAGTGATAGGCCTAGTTATATCGAGGGCTGTCACTCCTATTGTTTATCCTCTGTATAATGATGAACTATGCATCTGCTGTTTTGGAAGAAGTGAACATTGCCTAAGAGACTTGGTTCAAAGTGAAAAATATCAACATTCGTGTGGTTGGATTATTCCTAATACCAATGTTGGTAGTGTCCGGATATATCGAAAAAACAGTTTATACTGTGTTTCGGACTTTCGACAACTGAAGACTTTTATCTGCGGCGAAGATGTGTGGTCACAGACAGCGTAGACCTGGTATCAAGTTCATTGCTTTAATTTAAAATAATAATAAAATGGGGGTGGTGGGATCGCCCTTGTGGTGCCCCGTCCAAACTATCCTACTCTCATCCTCAGCCTTAATAGGGGAACAATGATTTTGTATCAAGTTCCGATGTTATTAGAAAAAAAAAAAATTAGCGAATTTGGATATATTTTGTGTATTTTTGCGACTTGAAATTATACTAATCAACTGAGAATCCAAGAAAACACGCTCCAGTTGTTTCATCATCATACGAGACATTCCGCGACTTGGGAAAAACTAACACCTCGTGACCTCTACATATAGAGTTATAAGCTTCAAATCGGACTCTTCCACATACCTCATAAGGTGATGAACTTGATGACCCATATCTCGAGAAACCTAGTGCACTTGAGGGGTGAAATCACAGCTGTCTCCGTCTTCATTCACGTTCCATTAGTAGCTCGTGCAGTCTCGTCAGCGAGTAGGCCTACTGAGTACCATCTCCATGTTCAAGGGTTGCTTTCCATTCCATCAGCCTGTAACCAACATCATTCACATAAGATACATGTCCTTCTAGAACAACACTGTTACAAACATGGACTTGGTAGGCTTTACAGAATCAATCAACTGGCAACTGATACCGAGGTCTAGCCTACAAAACTAACAGTAAATAACTTGAATTTCTACACATTGTGTGTGCTTACGCCTTTAGAGTTTCAAGGGGTGCTAAATGCCAAATTCCAAACAGTTTCAAAAATGAAACAAAAAACCAAGAGCAAAAAAAAAACGGTATCATCCTAGATACTAACAGCTGGTACACAGCCCCCTTGAACTCTGGTTCAAGTTAGGACTGGGGTTATCTTGTACAGGAATGCACCCGCAGAAGTAGACACTTTGATTTTACTCTCATGCAATTTTAAATAAAAGAAACACAAACCTGGTATTGTAGCCGTCAACTGCACGATGTGATAGAAGTAGCGCACGCGTGTCACGGGTTTGGAAAACCTGCAACAACAAGAAACAGTTGGTATTAACCACTAGAAAGCCATGGGCGCATCTGTTGCAAAAAGTATTTGCTGTTGAAAATGAATATCTCTCAAACAAATGTTAGTTCCATTCACAAGTATGAAACGACAAACAAAAAAGTGATCCTACAATTCAAAAACATTTTGATAAAAGTCCAAAGAGTACAGGCATCAGAATGTAGGGCCTATAATCAGTATTAATCACCTTCATAAAAGCCTTAAGCTAGTCAAAGAGAATAATTTTAAATTGAGATTGATAAACTACCAATTAAATAGGCCTAAATGTTTTTACTACATTCGAGAGTTTTTTGAAGACGAGGATCAACTTCTACAATCTATGAATAACTGAATGAGTACCGGTAATCTCTAACTGTGACCAAGGTAATAGCCAAAACGCCAAAATATTGTTTGTAAAAAATCATCATTGCCATGTTCTATCAATGGTCTCTCCACTATGAGTAGGCCCCCATCTCTACTTGGACCTACGAACCTCGGTAAGCTGCTGTTCTTTCTTTCCCTTTTACCCATAATTCGAATCATGTTACTATTATTATTATGTATATGTTATTGATAATGTATATATTTCACCAGACTTTCTGATATTACTTTTGTGAATCACACAACAATAAAAAACTTGTACCATTATTATTATTACTATTACTAGGCGAGTTTTTCTTACACTTTTCAACTCGTTGCATTTAATATCTCAAAAGCATCAAGTCATCGACATGGGACTTGTACCGACATCTAGGAGATAGATTGAGATATTAATGTCGATTTTTTTCACTGATTACCTAAGTTAATGTATTGAAAAATGAGAAAATAAATAAGTAATAAGTGTTGTGGGTTCAATTGTAACAACTTTCGAAGCATCTCGATGTTCATGTCTTAACACTACGATACGAGTTGTTATTTTGACATTCCGCGTCTTGGGAAAAACTAACACCTCGTGACCTCTACATATAGAGTTATAAGCTTCAAATCGGACTCTTCCACATACCTGATAAGGTGATGAACTTGATGGCCCATATCTCGAGAAACCTAGTGCTCTTGAGGGGTGAAATCACAGCTGTCTCCGTCTTCATTCACGTTCCATTAGTAGCTCGTGCAGTCTCGTCAGCGAGTAGGCCTACTGAGTACCATCTCCATGTTCAAGGGTTGCTTTCCATTCCATCAGCCTGTAACCAACATCATTCACATAAGATACATGTCCTTCTAGAACAACACTGTTACAAACATGGACTTGGTAGGCTTTACAGAATCAATCAACTGGTGTCATGAAGTGACAATTGTAAAACAATTAATTCTATTATTCAACATATTTATAAACTCATAGGGCCTATACATAAATAATCTTCCTAACACTCTTTCATATCAATCAATCAATCTTCTATAAATATAATTTAACCTCAATTCTCAAGTAAATGATAACTGATTCTATAACTGTTCATTGTGTTCCTAGCTTCTATAAGAGACTTAATTAATCTATTTGTTCTATTTTCGGCCTTTCAACTCTTATTGTAAACCTAAATTTAAACTTTGTAACTGTGTAACCCTCTTATAGACAGTCTATGACGCTTTCTTTTGCCCTTTACTCTGTCGTCACCAAATTGCTATAGTATATAACGGCCTATTTTAATCAATTAACATGAGTCTTAAATGTGAGTGCAACATGACGCTGCTAGCCCAGACCACGTAAGTCGATCTATTATAAGGTAAAATTATTCTTTGTCTAATGTTTCCCATACAATAAATAATGTGATTGCAGATTTAGTCTCTGTTACTTTTCATGATTCCCGATCGTTAATACCGTCTCACGACAAGTTCCCTCTCCTCCAGATTAAATGGCCACCTATCGAGTTTTCTCACAAATTTTATTCAAAATTTATGTCAAACTCAGTTTTGACTGGTGACAGCATCTGCTATCAATTTCGGCCATTTCAATGATAAATTTTTCGCTTCATAACAACTGGCAACTGATACCGAGGTCTAGCCTACAAAACTAACAGTAAATAACTTGAATTTCTACACATTGTGTGTGCTTACGCCTTTAGAGTTTCAAGGGGTGCTAAATGCCAAATTCCATACAGTTTCAAAAATGAAACAAAAAACAAAGAGCAAAAAAAAACGGTATCATCCTAGATACTAACAGCTGGTACACAGCCCCCTTGAACTCTGGTTCAAGTTAGGACTGGGGTTATCTTGTACAGGAATGCACCCGCAGAAGTAGACACTTTGATTTTACTCTCATGCAATTTTAAATAAAAGAAACACAAACCTGGTATTGTAGCCGTCAACTGCACGATGTGATAGTAGTAGCGCACGCGTGTCACGGGTTTGGAAAACCTGCAACAACAAGGAACAGTTGGTATTAACCACTAGAAAGCCATGGGCGCATTTGTTGCAAAAAGTATTTGTTGTTGAAAATGAATATCTCTCAAACAAATGTTAGTTCCATTCACAAGTATGAAACGACGAACAAAAAAGTGATCCTACAATTCAAAAACATTTTGATAAAAGTCCAAAGAGTACAGGCATCATAATGTAGGGCCTATAATCAGTATTAATCACCTTCATAAAAGCCTTAAGCTAGTCAAAGAGAATAATTTTAAATTGAGATTGATAAACTACCAATTAAATAGGCCTAAATGTTTTTACTACATTCGAGAGTTTTTTGAAGACGAGGATCAACTTCTACAATCTATGAATAACTGAATGAGTACCGGTAATCTCTAACTGTGACCAAGGTAATAGCCAAAACGCCAAAATATTGTTTGTAAAAAATCATCATTGCTGTGTTCTATCAATGGTCTCTCCACTATGAGTAGGCCCCCATCTCTACTTGGACCTACGAACCTCGGTAAGCTGCTGTTCTTTCTTTCCCTTTTACCCATAATTCGAATCATGTTACTATTATTATTATTATGTATATGTTATTAATAATGTATATATTTCACCAGACTTTCTGATATTACTTTTGTGAATCACACAACAATAAAAAACTTGTACCATTATTATTATTACTATTATTAGGCGAGTTTTTCTTACACTTTTCAACTCGTTGCATTTAATATCTCAAAAGCATCAAGTCATCGACATGGGACTTGTACCGACATCTAGGAGATAGATTGAGATATTAATGTCGAATTTTTTTCACTGATTACCTAAGTTCATGTATTGAAAAATGAGAAAATAAATAAGTAATAAGTGTTGTGGGTTCAATTGTAACAACTTTCGAAGCATCTCGATGTTCATGTCTCAACACTACGATACGAGTTGTTATTTTGACATTCCGCGTCTTGGGAAAAACTAACACCTCGTGACCTCTACATATAGAGTTATAAGCTTCAAATCGGACTCTTCCACATACCTGATAAGGTGATGAACTTGATGGCCCATATCTCGAGAAACCTAGTGCTCTTGAGGGGTGAAATCACAGCCGTCTCCGTCTTCATTCACGTTCCATTAGTAGCTCGTGCAGTCTCGTCAGCGAGTAGGCCTACTGAGTACCATCTCCATGTTCAAGGGTTGCTTTCCATTCCATCAGCCTGTAACCAACATCATTCACATAAGATACATGTCCTTCTAGAACAACACTGTTACAAACATGGACTTGGTAGCTTTACAGAATCAATCAACTGGTGTCATGAAGTGACAATTGTAAAACAATTAATTCTATTATTCAACATATTATAAACTCATAGGGCCTATACATAAATAATCTTCCTAACACTCTTTCATATCAATCAATCAATCTTCTATAAATATAATTTAACCTCAATTCTCAAGTAAATGATAACTGATTCTATAACTGTTCATTGTGTTCCTAGCTTCTATAAGAGACTTAATTAATCTATTTGTTCTATTTTCGGCCTTTCAACTCTTATTGTAAACCTAAATTTAAACTTTGTAACTGTGTAACCCTCTTATAGGACAGTCTATGACGCTTTCTTTTGCCCTTTACTCTGTCGTCACCAAATGCTATAGTATATAACGGCCTATTTTAAGTCAATTAACATGAGTCTTAAATGTGAGTGCAACATGACGCTGCTAGCCCAGACCACGTAAGTCGATCTATTATAAGGTAAAATTATTCTTTGTCTAATGTTTCCCATACAATAAATAATGTCATGCAGATTTAGTCTCTGTTACTTTTCATGATTCCCGATCGTTAATACCGTCTCACGACAAGTTCCCTCTCCTCCAGATTAAATGGCCACCTATCGAGTTTTCTCACAAATTTTATTCCAAATTTATGTCAAACTTAGTTTTGACTGGTGACAGCATCTGCTATCAATTTCGGCTATTTCAATGATAAATTTTTCGCTTCATAACAACTGGCAACTGATACCGAGGTCTAGCCTACAAAACTAACAGTAAATAACTTCAATTTCTACACATTGTGTGTGCTTACGCCTTTAGAGTTTCAAGGGGTGCTAAATGCCAAATTCCAAACAGTTTCAAAAATGAAACAAAAAACAAAGAGCAAAAAAAACGGTATCATCCTAGATACTAACAGCTGGTACACAGCCCCCTTGAACTCTGGTTCAAGTTAGGACTGGGGTTATCTTGTACAGGAATGCACCCGCAGAAGTAGACACTTTGATTTTACTCTCATGCAATTTTAAATAAAAGAAACACAAACCTGGTATTGTAGCCGTCAACTGCACGATGTGATAGTAGTAGCGCACGCGTGTCACGGGTTTGGAAAACCTGCAACAACAAGAAACAGTTGGTATTAACCACTAGAAAGCCATGGGCGCATTTGTTGCAAGAAGTATTTGCTGTTGAAAATGAATATCTCTCAAACAAATGCTAGTTCCATTCACAAGTATGAAACGACGAACAAAAAAGTGATCCTACAATTCAAAAACATTTTGATAAAAGTCCAAAGAGTACAGGCATCATAATGTAGGGCCTATAATCAGTATTAATCACCTTCATAAAAGCCTTAAGCTAGTCAAAGAGAATAATTTTAAATTGAGATTGATAAACTACCAATTAAATATAATAGGCCTAGATGTTTTTACTACATTCGAGAGTTTTTTGAAGACGAGGATCAACTTCTACAATCTATGAATAACTGAATGAGTACCAGTAATCTCTAACTGTGACCAAGGTAATAGCCAAAACGCCAAAATATTGTTTGTAAAAAATCATCATTGCCGTGTTCTATCAATGGTCTCTCCACTATGAGTAGGCCCCCATCTCTACTTGGACCTACGAACCTCGGTAAGCTGCTGTTCTTTCTTTCCCTTTTACCCATAATTCGAATCATGTTACTATTATTATTATGTATATGTTATTGATAATGTATATATTTCACCAGACTTTCTGATATTACTTTTGTGAATCACACAACAATAAAAAACTTGTACCATTATTATTATTACTATTACTAGGCGAGTTTTTCTTACACTTTTCAACTCGTTGCATTTAATATCTCAAAAGCATCAAGTCATCGACATGGGACTTGTACCGACATCTAGGAGATAGATTGAGATATTAATGTCGATTTTTTTTCACTGATTACCTAAGTTAATGTATTGAAAAATGAGAAAATAAATAAGTAATAAGTGTTGTGGGTTCAATTGTAACAACTTTCGAAGCATCTCGATGTTCATGTCTTAACACTACGATACGAGTTGTTATTTGACATTCCGCGTCTTGGGAAAAACTAACACCTCGTGACCTCTACATATAGAGTTATAAGCTTCAAATCGGACTCTTCCACATACCTGATAAGGTGATGAACTTGATGGCCCATATCTCGAGAAACCTAGTGCTCTTGAGGGGTGAAATCACAGCCGTCTCCGTCTTCATTCACGTTCCATTAGTAGCTCGTGCAGTCTCGTCAGCGAGTAGGCCTACTGAGTACCATCTCCATGTTCAAGGGTTGCTTTCCATTCCATCAGCCTGTAACCAACATCATTCACATAAGATACATGTCCTTCTAGAACAACACTGTTACATAACATGGACTTGGTAGGCTTTACAGAATCAATCAACTGGTGTCATGAAGTGACAATTGTAAAACAATTAATTCTATTATTCAACATATTTATAAACTCATAGGGCCTATACATAAATAATCTTCCTAACACTCTTCATATCAATCAATCAATCTTCTATAAATATAATTTAACCTCAATTCTCAAGTAAATGATAACTGATTCTATAACTGTTCATTGTGTTCCTAGCTTCTATAAGAGACTTAATTAATCTATTTGTTCTATTTTCGGCCTTTCAACTCTTATTGTAAACCTAAATTTAAACTTTGTAACTGTGTAACCCTCTTATAGACAGTCTATGACGCTTTCTTTTGCCCTTTACTCTGTCGTCAACAAATTGCTATAGTATATAACGGCCTATTTTAATCAATTAACATGAGTCTTAAATGTGAGTGCACCATGACGCTGCTAGCCCAGACCACGTAAGTCGATCTATTATAAGGTAAAATTATTCTTTGTCTAATGTTTCCCATACAATAAATAATGTGATTGCAGATTTAGTCTCTGTTACTTTTCATGATTCCCGATCGTTAATACCGTCTCACGACAAGTTCCCTCTCCTCCAGATTAAATGGCCACCTATCGAGTTTTCTCACAAATTTTATTCCAAATTTATGTCAAACTTCAGTTTTGACTGGTGACAGCATCTGCTATCAATTTCGACTATTTCAATGATAAATTTTTCGCTTCATAACAACTGGCAACTGATACCGAGGTCTAGCCTACAAAACTAACAGTAAATAACTTGAATGTCTACACATTGTGTGTGCTTACGCCTTTAGAGTTTCAAGGGGTGCTAAATGCCAAATTCCATACAGTTTCAAAAATGAAACAAAAAACAAAGAGCAAAAAAAAACGGTATCATCCTAGATACTAACAGCTGGTACACAGCCCCCTTGAACTCTGGTTCAAGTTAGGACTGGGGTTATCTTGTACAGGAATGCACCCGCAGAAGTAGACACTTTGATTTTACTCTCATGCAATTTTAAATAAAAGAAACACAAACCTGGTATTGTAGCCGTCAACTGCACGATGTGATAGTAGTAGCGCACGCGTGTCACGGGTTTGGAAAACCTGCAACAACAAGAAACAGTTGGTATTAACCACTAGAAAGCCATGGGCGCATTTGTTGCAAGAAAGTATTTGCTTGTTGAAAATGAATATCTCTCAAACAAATGTTAGTTCCATTCACAAGTATGAAACGACAAACAAAAAAGTGATCCTACAATTCAAAACATTTTGATAAAAGTCCAAAGAGTACAGGCATCATAATGTAGGGCCTATAATCAGTATTAATCACCTTCATAAAAGCCTTAAGCTAGTCAAAGAGAATAATTTAAATTGAGATTGATAAACTACCAATTAAATATAATAGGCCTAAATGTTTTTACTACATTCGAGAGTTTTTTGAAGACGAGGATCAACTTCTACAATCTATGAATAACTGAATGAGTACCGGTAATCTCTAACTGTGACCAAGGTAATAGCCACAACGCCGAAATATTGTTTGTAAAAAATCATCATTGCTGTGTTCTATCAATGGTCTCTCCACTATGAGTAGGCCCCCATCTCTACTTGGACCTACGAACCTCGGTAAGCTGCTGTTCTTTCTTTCCCTTTTACCCATAATTCGAATCATGTTACTATTATTATTATGTATATGTTATTAATAATGTATATATTTCACCAGACTTTCTGATATTACTTTTGTGAATCACACAACAATAAAAAACTTGTACCATTATTATTATTACTATTATTAGGCGAGTTTTTCTTACACTTTTCAACTCGTTGCATTTAATATCTCAAAAGCATCAAGTCATCGACATGGGACTTGTACTGACATCTAGGAGATAGATTGAGATATTAATGTCGATTTTTTTTCACTGATTACCCAAGTTAATGTATTAAAAAATGAGAAAATAAATAAGTAATAAGTGTTGTGGGTTCAATTGTAAGCAACTTTCGAAGCATCTCGATGTTCATGTCTCAACACTACGATACGAGTTGTTATTTTGACATTCCGCGACTTGGGAAAAACTAACACCTCGTGACCTCTACATATAGAGTTATAAGCTTCAAATCGGACTCTTCCACATACCTCATAAGGTGATGAACTTGATGACCCATATCTCGAGAAACCTAGTGCACTTGAGGGGTGAAATCACAGCTGTCTCCGTCTTCATTCACGTTCCATTAGTAGCTCGTGCAGTCTCGTCAGCGAGTAGGGCCTACTGAGTACCATCTCCATGTTCAAGGGTTGCTTTCCATTCCATCAGCCTGTAACCAACATCATTCACATAAGATACATGTCCTTCTAGAACAACACTGTTACATACATGGACTTGGTAGGCTTTACAGAATCAATCAACTGGTGTCATGAAGTGACAATTGTAAACAATTAATTCTATTATCAACATATTTATAAATCATAGGGCCTATACTAATAATCTTTCCCACATCTTCAATCAATCCAAATTTAAATATAATTAACCCATTCTCAAGTAAAGATCTGATTCTAACTGTCAATGTGTTCCTAGCTTTAAAGGGTTTTATTTGGGTTTTATTTCGGCCTTTAACTCTTATTGTAACCTAATTTAAACTTTGTAACGGAACCCCTTATAGACGTTTTGACGCTTTCTTTTTCCCTTACTCTGTCGTCACCAAAGATAGGATAAACGGCCCATTTAAAAATTAAAGTCTTAAATTTAGTGACAACCTGCCCAAAGTAAATCTTTTAAGGTTTTTTTTTAAGTTTCCCAAAAAAAATTTTGATTCAATTTGTCCTGACTTTTTTTCCCGACTAAAACCCCCAGAAAATTCCCCCCTTCAGTTAAAATTTTTCTTTTTCCCAAAAAATTTTTTTAAAAATTCAAAACATTTTAACAAGTTAATTTGGGTTTTTTAAAAATTTTTTTTTTAAAAAAACCCAAATATACCCATTTAACAAAACCAACTAAAACTTTTTCAATTGGGGTTTTTCCTTTTTTCAATGAAAAAAAACCCCAAAAAAAAATAAAAAAAACAAAGGAAAAAAACCCTACCCCGTAAACGGGGTAAAACCCCCCCAACCGGAATTTGGACTGGGGGGTTTTTTTCAATAAAAGAAAAACTTTTTTTTACTCCTAAATTTTTTAAAAAAAGCCCCCGGTTGACCGCAACCAGAGTGTGAGGCCCCTGAAAATTTTTAAAATCCCAAAAAAAAGGGGGGAAAACTAAAAACCGGGTTTTTTCAAAATAGCAAAAAAAAAACCCCCAAACAAACATTATAAAGTTAAAAACGCAAAAAAGTGCCTAAATTAAAAATTTTTTAAAACCAATAAGGCAAAATTGGGATAACTTTAATCCCCCAAAACCTTTAAATTAAAAAGAAAAATTTAAAGGTTAAAAACCAATATAATAGGCCTAATGTTTTACTACATTCGAGAGTTTTTTGAAGCGAGGATCAACTTCTACAATTATGAATAACTGAATGAGTACCGGTAATTCTAACCTGTGACCAAGGTAATAGCCACAACGCCGAAATATTGTTTGTAAACAAATCATCATTGCCGTGTTCTATCAATGGTCTCTCCACTATGAGTAGGCCCCCATCTCTACTTGGACCTACGAACCTCGGTAAGCTGCTGTTCTTTCTTTCCCTTTTACCCATAATTCGAATCATGTTACTATTATATTATTATGTATATGTTATTAATAATGTATATATTTCACCAGACTTTCTGATATTACTTTTGTAAATCACACAACAATAAAAAACTTGTACCATTGTTATTATTAGGCGAGTTTTTCTTACACTTTTCAACTCGTTGCATTTAATATCTCAAAAGCATCAAGTCATAGACTGGGACTGTACTGACATCTAGGAGATAGATTGAGATATTAATGTCGATTTTTTTTTCACTGATTACCTAAGGTGATCATATTGAAAAATGAGGAAATAAATAAGTAATAAGTGTTGTGGGTTCAATTGTAAAACTTTCGAAGCATCTCGATGTTCATGTCTCAACACTACGATACGAGTTGTTATTTTGACATTCCGCGTCTTGGGAAAAACTAACACCTCGTGACCTCTACATATAGAGTTATAAGCTTCAAATCGGACTCTTCCACATACCTGATAAGGTGATGAACTTGATGGCCCATATCTCGAGAAACCTAGTGCTCTTGAGGGGTGAAATCACAGCCGTCTCCGTCTTCATTCACGTTCCATTAGTAGCTCGTGCAGTCTCGTCAGCGAGTAGGCCTACTGAGTACCATCTCCATGTTCAAGGGTTGCTTTCCATTCCATCAGCCTGTAACCAACATCATTCACATAAGATACATGTCCTTCTAGAACAACACTGTTACAAACATGGACTTGGTAGGCTTTACAGAATCAATCAACTGGCAACTGATACCGAGGTCTAGCCTACAAAACTAACAGTAAATAACTTGAATTTCTACACATTGTGTGTGCTTACGCCTTTAGAGTTTCAAGGGGTGCTAAATGCCTATTCCAAACAGTTTCAAAAATGAAACAAAAAACAAAGAGCAAAAAAAAAACGGTATCATCCTAGATACTAACAGCTGGTACACAGCCCCCTTGAACTCTGGTTCAAGTTAGGACTGGGGTTATCTTGTACAGGAATGCACCCGCAGAAGTAGACACTTTGATTTTACTCTCATGCAATTTTAAATAAAAGAAACACAAACCTGGTATTGTAGCCGTCAACTGCACGATGTGATAGTAGTAGCGCACGCGTGTCACGGGTTTGGAAAACCTGCAACAACAAGAAACAGTTGGTATTAACCACTAGAAAGCCATGGGCGCATTTGTTGCAAAAGTATTTGTTGTTGAAAATGAATATCTCTCAAACAAATGTTAGTTCCATTCACAAGTATGAAACGACGAACAAAAAAGTGATCCTACAATTCAAAAACATTTTGATAAAAGTCCAAAGAGTACAGGCATCAGAATGTAGGGCCTATAATCAGTATTAATCACCTTCATAAAAGCCTTAAGCTAGTCAAAGAGAATAATTTTAAATTGAGATTGATAAACTACCAATTAAATAGGCCTAAATGTTTTTACTACATTCGAGAGTTTTTTGAAGACGAGGATCAACTTCTACAATCTATGAATAACTGAATGAGTACCGGTAATCTCTAACTGTGACCAAGGTAATAGCCAAAACGCCAAAATATTGTTTGTAAAAAATCATCATTGCCGTGTTCTATCAATGGTCTCTCCACTATGAGTAGGCCCCCATCTCTACTTGGACCTACGAACCTCGGTAAGCTGCTGTTCTTTCTTTCCCTTTTACCCATAATTCGAATCATGTTACTATTATTATTATGTATATGTTATTGATAATGTATATATTTCACCAGACTTTCTGATATTACTTTTGTGAATCACACAACAATAAAAAAATTGTACCATTGTTATTATTAGGCGAGTTTTTCTTACACTTTTCAACTCGTTGCATTTAATATCTCAAAAGCATCAAGTCATCGACATGGGACTTGTACCGACATCTAGGAGATAGATTGAGATATTAATGTCGATTTTTTTTCACTGATTACCTAAGTTAATGTATTGAAAAATGAGAAAATAAATAAGTAATAAGTGTTGTGGGTTCAATTGTAACAACTTTCGAAGCATCTCGATGTTCATGTCTTAACACTACGATACGAGTTGTTATTTTGACATTCCGCGTCTTGGGAAAAACTAACACCTCGTGACCTCTACATATAGAGTTATAAGCTTCAAATCGGACTCTTCCACATACCTGATAAGGTGATGAACTTGATGGCCCATATCTCGAGAAACCTAGTGCTCTTGAGGGGTGAAATCACAGCTGTCTCCGTCTTCATTCACGTTCCATTAGTAGCTCGTGCAGTCTCGTCAGCGAGTAGGCCTACTGAGTACCATCTCCATGTTCAAGGGTTGCTTTCCATTCCATCAGCCTGTAACCAACATCATTCACATAAGATACATGTCCTTCTAGAACAACACTGTTACAAACATGGACTTGGTAGGCTTTACAGAATCAATCAACTGGTGTCATGAAGTGACAATTGTAAAACAATTAATTCTATTATTCAACATATTTATAAACTCATAGGGCCTATACATAAATAATCTTCCTAACACTCTTTCATATCAATCAATCAATCTTCTATAAATATAATTTAACCTCAATTCTCAAGTAAATGATAACTGATTCTATAACTGTTCATTGTGTTCCTAGCTTCTATAAGAGACTTAATTAATCTATTTGTTCTATTTTCGGCCTTTCAACTCTTATTGTAAACCTAAATTTAAACTTTGTAACTGTGTAACCCTCTTATAGACAGTCTATGATACTTTCTTTTGCCCTTTACTCTGTCGTCACCAAATTGCTATAGTATATAACGGCCTATTTTAATCAATTAACATGAGTCTTAAATGTGAGTGCACCATGACGCTGCTAGCCCAGACCACGTAAGTCGATCTATTATAAGGTAAAATTATTCTTTGTCTAATGTTTCCCATACAATAAATAATGTGATTGCAGATTTAGTCTCTGTTACTTTTCATGATTCCCGATCGTTAATACCGTCTCACGACAAGTTCCCTCTCCTTCAGATTAAATGGCCACCTATCGAGTTTTCTCACAAATTTTATTCCAAATTTATGTCAAACTTAGTTTTGACTGGTGACAGCATCTGCTATCAATTTCGGCTATTTCAATGATAAATTTTTCGCTTCATAACAACTGGCAACTGATACCGAGGTCTAGCCTACAAAACTAACAGTAAATAACTTCAATTTCTACACATTGTGTGTGCTTACGCCTTTAGAGTTTCAAGGGGTGCTAAATGCCAAATTCCAAACAGTTTCAAAAATGAAACAAAAAACAAAAAAAAACGGTATCATCCTAGATACTAACAGCTGGTACACAGCCCCCTTGAACTCTGGTTCAAGTTAGGACTGGGGTTATCTTGTACAGGAATGCACCCGCAGAAGTAGACACTTTGATTTTACTCTCATGCAATTTTAAATAAAAGAAACACAAACCTGGTATTGTAGCCGTCAACTGCACGATGTGATAGTAGTAGCGCACGCGTGTCACGGGTTTGGAAAACCTGCAACAACAAGAAACAGTTGGTATTAACCACTAGAAAGCCATGGGCGCATCTGTTGCAAAAAGTATTTGCTGTTGAAAATGAATATCTCTCAAACAAATGTTAGTTCCATTCACAAGTATGAAACGACGAACAAAAAGTGATCCTACAATTCAAAAACATTTTGATAAAAGTCCAAAGAGTACAGGCATCAGAATGTAGGGCCTATAATCAGTATTAATCACCTTCATAAAAGCCTTAAGCTAGTCAAAGAGAATAATTTTAAATTGAGATTGATAAACTACCAATTAAATAGGCCTAAATGTTTTTACTACATTCGAGAGTTTTTTGAAGACGAGGATCAACTTCTACAATCTATGAATAACTGAATGAGTACCGGTAATCTCTAACTGTGACCAAGGTAATAGCCAAAACGCCAAAATATTGTTTGTAAAAAATCATCATTGCCGTGTTCTATCAATGGTCTCTCCACTATGAGTAGGCTCCCATCTCTACTTGGACCTACGAACCTCGGTAAGCTGCTGTTCTTTCTTTCCCTTTTACCCATAATTCGAATCATGTTACTATTATTATTATGTATATGTAATTGATAATGTATATATTTCACCAGACTTTCTGATATTACTTTTGTGAATCACACAACAATAAAAAACTTGTACCATTATTATTATTACTATTATTAGGCGAGTTTTCTTACACTTTTCAACTCGTTGCATTTAATATCTCAAAAGCATCAAGTCATCGACATGGGACTTGTACTGACATCTAGGAGATAGATTGAGATATTAATGTTGATTTTTTTTCACTGATTACCTAAGTTAATGTATTGAAAAATGAGAAAATAAATAAGTACAGTAGAACCTCCTTAATACGTTTCGCTTTAAGACGTTTTTCGCGTTAACACGTTTTTTTCCACAGGTCCCAGAATTGTCTTATGGCATTTAATGTTAAATAAAATTCGTTAGTACGTTTCTCTATAACACGTTTATCTCGTTATTACGCTTGAAAATGTGATCCCTTGAGCATTATTTATTCCATAATACGTTTTTGAACAGTCCCTTTCCCAGTTTTGTTTCATTGAAAATGTTGCAAATGTACGTAAAATTCTCCGAAATCTGTACCCATGCACCTGCATTGGCGTTGTGCAGGTGGCCTTTTTGCTTTTTTCCCGGTTGCTTAGCAACGGTCGCAGTGCATAGCAACGGTACGGTACAGAACACGTGTTACTGTTTACAAACGTATCATTCTACCTCGTGTTGTTCTTGAGTGCACTACGAACGCAGACAAAGCTCCTTTGTGCTAAGATGTCTGGCAAAAAGAAGGCGCTATCGCTAAGTGATAAACTACGCATTTTAAGTGAAGTTGATAGAAATGTAGGAATGACTCGAGTAGCGTTGGCAGGCAAATTGGGTTTAGCTGTATCAACATTAAATACGATTGTCTACAAGCGAAAAATTGTTGAAGAAAGTGCTGCAAAGAGTGGAACGTCGTGTGCGAAAAGATCTCGAATGCGTCCCGGTCGCTTCGAGGATCTAGAAGAAAATCTCCTACAGTGGTTTAATCAAAATCGTGCAGCGAATATACCCATTAGTGGACCGTTACTTATAATCAAAGCAAAAGAAATTGCACTGAAGTGTAATGTGACCGTAGACTTTCAAGCGTCGAACGGGTGGCTACAGAAATTTAAATACCGCCACGGTATCACTTGTAAACGCGTGTGCGGGGAGAGCGGTGCTGTAGATCCTGAAACCGTCAGGATATGGAAGGAGGACACTTTGCCATCGCTTTTACAAACCTACGAAGCGAAAAATGTTTTTAATGCAGACGAGACCGGACTTTATTTCAATATGTTGCCCGACAAAACGCTTGCCATGAAAGACGACACGTGCCACGGCGGGAAGAGAAGTAAGGAAAGATTGACCGTATTATTATGTACGAACGCCGACGGATCGGAAAAGTTGCCGGCACTAGTAATTGGAAATTCGGGAAGCCTCGGTGTTTCAAGAACGTCAAGACATTGCCGACGAAGTACACCTACAATAAGAAAGCGTGGGTGACTACAAAAGTGTTTACGGACTGGCTCCACCAAATAGATTCCACCATGGGGTCGAAAAACAGAAAAGTGTTGCTGATTGTGGATCAGTGCTCCGCTCATCCACCAGATATAGTTTTGAGAAACGTTACGGTGAAATTTTTTCCGGCGAACTGCACGTCTGAATTGCAGCCGCTAGACTTGGGAATCATCCAAGCCATGAAAATGAAATATCGGCGACGGTTGCTACAGAGAGCGATTCAACTCATATCCCTTGGCCGAAAAGAAGATATGAAAGTGAACGTCCTTCAAGTAAGTTAAACATCTGTTGTTATTACATTTTTGTACCATTTTGGTGTTGTACGGATATTACTTTATAGTTTGATAATTTATCCTGCGATATTGACGCAATTGTTGCCATGCCTAGCCTTGTATAGCCCTATTGTTTCTGTGCCATTCACGCCCGAGAGTACGGGCGATGAGTACCCGGCAAGTGAGGCCTCGATTCCCGGTAGACGGGAAAAAACGCGCTCGGTCACTTCGATATTACTGTGTTGGCCTAGCTGTGTTGCAACCTGTGCTTCTTCAAAGCAAGACAAGTTGCCTACCTAACGAGGTAATACAGGGGACCGTAATCATGACTTTTTTTGTTTGTTTTAGGCAATGCAATTTATTGCACATGCTTGGAGTGAGATCACGGCGGAAACAATCACAAAATGTTTCAAGAAGGCAGGTTTTTTTACTGCCAATTCAGATGTGGACGACCCAGATGACGACCCACTGTTGGATGCAATTGACCCTGAGGATTGGCAGGTTCTGGGAGGAGGGGCGCTAACTTTTGAAGAGTTTGTAAATAGTGATAGTGCTGTCATAACTAGTGACTTAATGGATATTAATGAGATTATTAGGGATCAGCAGTGTGGGAATGAGGAGAGTGATGTGGAGAGTGACGATGGTAGTGAGGCAGGGCCAGCTAAGTTTGTTGAGGCTTTGAGAGGGTTTGAACAATTGCAGAGTTTCTTGCTGAGTCGTGATGTTGAAGACAGTACATGTATACAGAAAAATCTTTCAGAGCTATATACAGCCTTACTGAACGTCAATACAAAACGCAGCGTTCAAGCTAAGATAACAGATTTCATGGATCAGTAATTGTAAGATGTGTAAATGTAAGAATGTGTGAGAATGTGTGTATTTATGAATTATTTTGACTACTGCTCTTTGGGCATTGTTTTAGTTTAGGCCCTATCTGTAAATATATGTATATATATATGTAAATAAATATACATTATTATGTTGAATATCTACTTTTTTTCCTTTTTTTTTTTTTTTTTTTTTTTTTTTTTTTTTTGGCCCTTTTTTTTTAGGGTGATATTCATTAGTACGTTTTTCGCGTTAGTACGTTTTTTCCTCATTCCTCCCTGAAAAACGTACTAAAGAGGTTCTACTGTAATAAGTGTTGTGGGTTCAATTGTAACAACTTTCGAAGCATCTCGATGTTCATGTCTCAACACTACGATACGAGTTGTTATTTTGACATTCCGCGTCTTGGGAAAAACTAACACCTCGTGACCTCTACATATAGAGTTATAAGCTTCAAATCGGACTCTTCCACATACCTCATAAGGTGATGAACTTGATGACCCATATCTCGAGAAACCTAGTGCACTTGAGGGGTGAAATCACAGCTGTCTCCGTCTTCATTCACGTTCCATTAGTAGCTCGTGCAGTCTCGTCAGCGAGTAGGCCTACTGAGTACCATCTCCATGTTCAAGGGTTGCTTTCCATTCCATCAGCCTGTAACCAACATCATTCACATAAGATACATGTCCTTCTAGAACAACACTGTTACAAACATGGACTTGGTAGGCTTTACAGAATCAATCAACTGGCAACTGATACCGAGGT
This sequence comes from Brachyptera putata, assembly GCA_907164805.1. Classification (NCBI taxonomy): domain Eukaryota; kingdom Metazoa; phylum Arthropoda; class Insecta; order Plecoptera; family Taeniopterygidae; genus Brachyptera; species Brachyptera putata. The sequence continues at coordinate 15,624,706 of OU015469.1, read as the reverse complement.
CTAGCCTACAAAACTAACAGTAAATAACTTCAATTTCTACACATTGTGTGTGCTTACGCCTTTAGAGTTTCAAGGGGTGCTAAATGCCAAATTCCAAACAGTTTCAAAAATGAAACAAAAAACAAAGAGCAAAAAAAACGGTATCATCCTAGATACTAACAGCTGGTACACAGCCCCCTTGAACTCTGGTTCAAGTTAGGACTGGGGTTATCTTGTACAGGAATGCACCCGCAGAAGTAGACACTTTGATTTTACTCTCATGCAATTTTAAATAAAAAAAACACAAACCTGGTATTGTAGCCGTCAACTGCACGATGTGATAGTAGTAGCGCACGCGTGTCACGGGTTTGGAAAACCTGCAACAACAAGAAACAGTTGGTATTAACCACTAGAAAGCCATGGGCGCATTTGTTGCAAAAAGTATTTGTTGTTGAAAATGAATATCTCTCAAACAAATGTTAGTTCCATTCACAAGTATGAAACGACGAACAAAAAAGTGATCCTACAATTCAAAAACATTTTGATAAAAGTCCAAAGAGTACAGGCATCAGAATGTAGGGCCTATAATCAGTATTAATCACCTTCATAAAAGCCTTAAGCTAGTCAAAGAGAATAATTTTAAATTGAGATTGATAAACTACCAATTAAATAGGCCTAAATGTTTTTACTACATTCGAGAGTTTTTTGAAGACGAGGATCAACTTCTACAATCTATGAATAACTGAATGAGTACCGGTAATCTCTAACTGTGACCAAGGTAATAGCCAAAACGCCAAAATATTGTTTGTAAAAAATCATCATTGCCATGTTCTATCAATGGTCTCTCCACTATGAGTAGGCCCCCATCTCTACTTGGACCTACGAACCTCGGTAAGCTGCTGTTCTTTCTTTCCCTTTTACCCATAATTCGAATCATGTTACTATTATTATTATTATGTATATGTTATTGATAATGTATATATTTCACCAGACTTTCTGATATTACTTTTGTGAATCACACAACAATAAAAAAATTGTACCATTGTTATTATTAGGCGAGTTTTTCTTACACTTTTCAACTCGTTGCATTTAATATCTCAAAAGCATCAAGTCATCGACATGGGACTTGTACTGACATCTAGGAGATAGATTGAGATATTAATGTCGATTTTTTTTCACTGATTACCTAAGTTAATGTATTGAAAAATGAGAAAATAAATAAGTAATAAGTGTTGTGGGTTCAATTGTAACAACTTTCGAAGCATCTCGATGTTCATGTCTTAACACTACGATACGAGTTTTATTGGCATAATTTCAAGATGTAGAAACATTTTGTTCTATTGATACTGGTATTGCACAATCACTACCGAGATCTACGATGTGAGACTTTTTTTTCACCACTGAAATCACAAAATTTAATATCTGGAAACCCCAGAGTGGCCAACCACTGGGCACTGACACATTACCGGTACCTACTTGCAGAGCCTTTCCCGGCAGCACTTGCGTCATACGCCTACTGTGCGACAATCCTTTTCACTGGTAATAAACAAGAAATGGGTCTTTTTAATGACGTTCCAAAACTGTAATACATTTTTTTCAAAATGTGATGCAATTGAAAATTTGAATCACAAAGATTATTCTAGGGTGCTCTACTAGGCCTGTTTGTTTGTGTTGCACCAGCTGAACTAAAGTGTAGCTGGTGTAAAAAGGAAGTACGTCATATTACGGGTTTTGTGCAGGAAATAATGCCGAAATGATGAGGTACAAACAAACACGAAATTGACGATTTTTCAGTTCCTAGACGCGAATTTTGAAATGGAAGCAGATCCGTTCATGGAGAAAGAGATATTACATATCATGGAATGTGATTAATGAATAGTAAATATTAAATAATGTCAACCCTTATTCGATTATATATTTTTTCATTCTCATTAACACGAATTTAAGCGTCAACAACTAGTAAGCCAGCAAAGCGTCCGCGTACAACTTGATTTTGGCGCCTGCCATCTTGCACTGAACTAAGCACACCAGCTCCGTAGCTGGTGTAGAACTAACTGAACAAGTGCAAGTGAACCGGGACAAACAAACAAGAAAGTGCAGCTTGGTGCAGAACCAAGGTTACAAACAAACACGATTGTGCAAGAACTGAAGAACCAGTTCAGCTAGTGCAGGACAAACAAACAGGCTTATTGTCTCGGGCGGTCGGGCCTACTCCACAAGTAGTTGGATAATTTTGAATTTGGACTGGACAAGATGCCATAGACCGTAGTCTGCTGTTATAACTACTTAGGCCTACCGGACGCACTAGTTCATAATTTAGTTGAATTGTTCATTGTCGACTATTTTGTTAAAAATAAAAAGTGACCTGGCTATAAACATGAACGTTTTGGAAGCCTAATCTGTGATTGTTGCCGAGTGTTGATTTGTCTTTGTGTTGATGACGTCTATAGATACATGGTCACACTCTGGTAGATAAGCCCACACCTTTTCAAGTTAACAGATCAACTATAGACTTAAGGTATAAGCTTTGAAAATAGTTCAATTTAGAAATATGAACTGATCTTGTACTGTACTGTATTGATGGATTTCAGCTTACTTACAGAGTGCAAAAACTGGTAGGATGTATGAAGAATTTGGAGGCTTGTACGATGATTGACAATGATTGTTTGCTCAACAACTTTATACTGACACCCAAGTTATTTGGAAGACAAATAAGCGTACGATAAATGACCGTGTACAAAAATCCATGCCATATGTAGCACTCCAACCTAAATCCGACTTGACTTCACAGTTTCTAAAGCAATGCCACAGTTCTTATTTATTTACTCAGTCTGGGCTATACAGGTGGCAGGCCTGCTGGTAAAGTAGCTACAAGCGAGAGTTGTATAATTGAAGAAATTATTCGTACGAATTAATTATCAGGGCCTTCATTAGGTTTTATATGGAGATGGTGTGAGGTACGCACCTCTGACCGGGTTGTCTCCTGGATCTTGCCGTAGCATGCAATGACACGGCGGCGCAATGTTGTTACCCTCTTCGTGTACGTGTGTCGACAGTGTCACGCGTTGCAAACATTTAAAATATCTCAGAACCGGTTCTGAGGTCCAGGAGGAAGACGTGCTCGTACGCATCGAGTGCTGCATCACGTTCTGCGGTTGCAGCAGGCAGCTGTAAAATGGGATAGTTTTATCGTACGAACGTGCATGAAACCATTTCAGTTAAAACTCATTGTAAATCACTTCTGGAGAGCTACTAAGATGGTTTGTGACAAGACAGATTCAGCATGAGGAAAGAAAGTTGTCGGAGGTTGTTTGAAACATTTTTCATTGTAAATTTACTGAGAAGGAAATGTTACTGGACCTCTCTTAGTTCAAAGATGCTCTTGATTTGCTCCTATAACTTGCACAATTGTATGAAGATTGCCCTTGTGGTGCCCTGTCCAAATAATCCTAACCTTCATTTTAGCCTTAATTGGGGAACAATGATATTGTATCAAGTTTCAATGTTATTAAAAAAAAAGAAAATCATCATATTGGCTGGCACCTACCATATGCCTACGACATTCAGTCCGTAAAAAAAAAATGTTTCTTTGTTTTACGGGGGAGGTAGGCCTACCGTATGAAGATGTCTGAGCGTGACCTAGTTTGGTGAGAGTGGTTTGTAGAGTTTTGAGGAAATAGATTGGGATTAGAGTGGGCAAAGGTAGCTGCAGCCAAAATCAGAGTGGAGGTAAGGGTTAGAATCTTGAGGTTAGTGAAATGAGGTTTGCATGACTGACGTCTAGATATCCCAGCAAGAATTCGAATGGCACGTTTTTGTATGATAAAGAGTCTGTGAGCGTGATGAGAGTGACCCCAGAAAATAATAGCGTATGAGAAGATGGAGTGGAAATAGGAGTGGTATACAAGAAGGAGGGAAGAGTGGCTGACAGTCGTTTTCAGTTTGCGTAGCATGAAGCAGCCACTTAGGAGTCTTGATGCTAATTGATTTACATGAAGGGACCAGTCCAGAGACTCAGTTATATTAACTCCTAGGAATTTTACAGTGTAGTCTCTTGCAGTACTGGAGCCATTGAGGCGAATAAGGGGGCTGTAGGTGGGTTTGCTATGTTGGGTGTGGATTTAATTTGTTAGTTAATCAAAGAATCGTGGGTTTATAATATGAAAAAGGTGGGTTTATTACGACAAATTAGGCCTACTTATGGAAAATATAATGAAATTGGATGCAACACGATATTTCACAAAACGATTGTACATGGCCAAGTAGCCCACTGCCACAGGCATAGTAGGTCTGCCACCATGGTAGGCCCTACCCTAGGGCCTAGCAGGCCGGGATGAGAATAGCTGCCAAGTTAGGCCTAGCCTACTTTTAACAAAAATGAAAATTACAACCTAGTAACTTGGTAGCAAATATTACAAATCCAACCTAGTTATTCCTCTTCCAAACTTCTAGGCCTACCTAGGCACATTAAATTGTGCATTAGGCGCTTTAATCAATTGCACCGCACACTACATCCAAGAAGCTGATGAGATACAGCTATTTCGCAACTCATTTGCATATTATGTTCATCATTATCGGTGCCTAATCCATTTAAATTAATCCACGAGCATTGAAAACTTCATTACTCTATGCTGCGACCACGAGGAGAAAAAGTTGGGCTATGTATGTTGCATGGCATGGTCATCACGCCATGGTCATGAGCTCGGAGAATTTCAATGGCATGCTATGTCCCAAGAGACTTGAATATTACAACAATCTCTTCACAAAGAATTACTTCATTTAATGATCATTCGAACATGAAACAGAGTTAACTGTAATATACTTACGAGAGGTCATGATTAATGAAAATATTCCCCGATAATTTTTCCCGTTTCATTACTGGCGGCCCCGGCCATATGCAAAAATCGCAGGTGTACCAACCTTCGGGAGAAAATTGAAATTTTGCTTGGGTGGATTGCAAGAACGAAGTTTAAACCCCGGCCTACTTTACACGCCGTCTAGGTACAAAATAGCATTGCAGAGGCAATATGCTATTTTGTACTTAGACGGCGTCTAAAGTAGACCGGGGTTAAACTTCGTTCTTGCAATCCACCCCTTGGGTCTTGATTGTATTCGGTTGTAATTATAATTGGATGAGCGAAGCAAAGACTCAAATCACTTGACTCGAAAAAAAAGTTTTTTTTTTTTTTGTTTTCTTGTTGTTCGCGCTTTACAGGTCAAATTCTCTCCAGGTCAGATCTCGGTCTCTACAGGTCTGATTTGAATCCCATTGTTTTTATGCGCAATCGGTTGCATCACTTCTGAGAAAACTCATTTTCCAGTTTCCAAATTCCCCATAAAAATAACCCAGAGAATTTCCGTACAAAAAATGTCCTTCGAAAAAATTCAAATTTTCACCGAATTTCAATTTGATAATGATACACATTATTCCAAACTTTCACTGAAATCCAATCAGTCGTTTTGATATAAAAAATTATATAATGACATTTTTATACATCGTTCAAAGCTATCAATAAAACCAATTAAATCCAAGCAACAAGTGTCGAACAAGTTTGGATCTCAAGGTGTATATATGTATACAGCTGTCATTACGTTTCATATAGTAGTCTAATATTACATATAATATTAAATTGCGTCTAATATTTCCTTCATTAGAATAGTCTACGAAATAAACCCAACCGAATGGAAAGATTGATTTTCAACTTGAATGCCATCAAAACATCAACTTGATATAACTTTTTGAAAGAATTCAATTTCATTCTTATTAGCTCATCCATCAACACGGAAACACATAACGCATTTTCCTAGTTATTATAATCATTTATTATATAACCATGGGAAAAAACAGCACATGCATTGTTGGATAAGCATGAAATGTAATGCACCTTGCGCACCTTTTCAATTGTGTCACTGGATGCCTTCTTGTATTATGCACCACTCATTTCAATTTAATTTCAATCGTTTTAACTATAACAAAAATATAACAAATACCATACAACAATATTCACATATATATATATATATACTCATTATAAGTGATATGCTGTGTAATAGTCAAGGAAATGTTGTAGTGTAGGTAGTAGGTACTACATATACGTGAAAAATCATGTTTTTAGTAGGCCTACATTTATTTGCATAACAATCAATCATACCAATTTTTAAAAATTGCCATCGATTAGAAACACTGATTACGAATGAATAAACAAGAGCGATATCATTAGATTTATAAAAATGATTCTGCTTCTCATCTTGATTATCATTCAATTCCCTATAAAGCATCTTGAAATACAACTAATGAAGTTTTGAAAAATCTTCGCTCATTGTCGAACGTCGTTTATCAAGAGGCCTCTTTACATGCTGCTCAACGTTGTAATCAGCTTCTGCACGCCAAGCTCGAGGTAGAGGTGCCTGATCTGCAAGCATGGCCATCCACCATGCTTGCGGATCCTGCTCAGTCGATCCAGGTGGCTCCGGTGTATTATTGTCAACATAAATATAAAATAGTAGGCCTTCCACCATGCTTGCGATGGCTGCGTTATCAATCTGCATGGCTCTGGTAGTTACTCATACCACAGTATAAAATACCCAGTATCCAGTAGCTTTGCTTCTATCATTCTGATATTATGTTTTTTTGTTTTGCATTTATTTTTACTTTCAATTAGTCATAATTTTAGAGAAATACTCTATAGACACTGTATTATTTAATGCTAAGCTGTTTTAATAAAGAAATAATAATAATAATAATTTGAACACTACTACTATGGCAGTATGGGTATAGTAGTGGTATGCCAAGTTGTCATGTCAAAAAAGGCGTTCCAATATTAAGCTGCTATCTCTTCTAGATTCTAGCACGTCATTCCAGAATTCAACTAGCCAAGTTCTCCGCTTGGTGACTAGGCGCACCAAGCGGAGAAAAGGATTGCTTACTTGCCAACTCCCTGACAACTTTGTTGCTTCAAATGGAAAAAATGCAGACCTAGTACATAAGTAAACTACAACGATAACTGTTGATGAAAACACGATGGATAAATAAAAATTAATAGTTGAATACTTGCAAAGAAAAAACCACACCGTAGAGGACTAATAGGACAAGGCCACAATTGCACAGCTCCTGTTATAATTTACACAGTAAACTTCTTTTATTTTAGCATCTTTTACAGGCAATTCAATTATTGAGCCTACTTAATATTATAACAGAATAATTATTGATTTGGTTGAGTTACACTCTTAACAGGGACAAGTACGTTTCATTTACTTTGCAAGGTGGGGGAGGGCCGGCATATAATCTTACTAGTGGTGGTGGTGAGAGGGATAGTGCAAAGCCAAAGCATATGAGGGTAGAGAGGAGAAACATATGGACATAATATAACAGCGACTGCGTTACAGTTGAAAGGAGGGGGGAGAGGACTTCGTAGGAACATTTCTATAATATGTGCGCTAAGAAACTATAAGCCGAAATAAACAGAATCGTGAAGGAGTGAACATGTGGAAATGATAGCAGCAACTCTGTGCATTAAGCTGCTTCATAACATAGTTAGGCTAACGTTTTACATGAAGTGGGGTATAGGGGGGAGGGGGAGCAACGTGCCGTTGGTCAGAATGAACAAGCTGCGGGCGAGGGGTGGGAGGATTATCGTGAACACAACGATAGCTCGTTGAAATTCTTAGTGCGACGCCGAAGCGTTCCGTTGTTTTGGGTGAGCGATCTTGCGTCCGAGAAGGTCGAACTGTTTGCACTGTGGCGCGAGCTCCTGGTCAGTATCGGAACTGGCCTCGCTGTCGCTGGAGTCTGGATACGAACCTGGGAAACGCAACGAAAACTGTGATCGTATGAAAGTGTTCATTTAAGCAAGTTTGTGCGGGAGTCAAGAGTTTATGAATGGTCTACGACAAAATTCGATTTTACACAGAACCATTAGTCTACTAGAAAAAATGTAGGTTTGTCTATGAGTCTACTTGATTTATTCTCTGCAGTTGAGATGAATTCGGCTAGACCTGACAAGAGGTTTTTTCGTGATTTCCCTGTCGTTCAAGTTCATTCTAGGATGGTTCCTCTACAACAGGCTCAACCAACTCCTTACCACTATCCAAAAACATAATAAAGTAACCTTCCATCTCATCGTCCCATCATCTCATTCATCATTCACTGACACCAATAGATATTAGTCATGAGTGAAGTGCGTCGTTAAACCCGATATAAATAAAATAAAATGGAGAGTCCGCCCATCCAATTCAACCCTGAATGCATTTTCAACCGATTTCAAATGAAAAACCAGCAATCCTCCTGTGCCCACCCACCACGGCCTGTAGACGAGTTGCCACACTAAAGACCCTGATGTTCAATGAGATCTAGAGGCCGTGGTTGATGGGTGTCCTGGTGACGATTGTTGCTGGCCTTGACAACCTTATATTATTTTCTATGAGTCAAGGCCCATTTACAATGCAACCCTAGCATTAGCGCGTAACACTAACAATAACACAAGAAATGTTTGTCTAAAGGGATGTCCTTGGTCTATTCACAACCACCACTAACCATAACACTAATATTAACTCGAACATGAAACCTTGCAAGCTCATTCAAAAACTCACTAGATTGGTACTGTTACCTAGGATGATAGCTATCTACGATGGATACACAACTGAAAGCAACGTTGTTCTGGATCTATGAAACCAATCTAAGCCACTAAGATCGACTACTCAGGCCATCAGAGCCCTGTAGCTCTATTACATAGGCCACCTAGGTGGCGTCGAAGATTTCTTAGCACTGGAGATGATCGTCAGCTGGGAGAACGTGGGAGAAGTCCAAGTTGCATATCCATCGTAGATAGCTAGAGTCCTAGCTGTAGCAGAGATGAATTGTTTGTTCTCCAGTTCATCTTGAATAATATATAAATTTAACCAAACCGTTTAGCGTTCACCAAACTACTATCGATGCGTAACGCCTCACCTAGTCCAGGTAGAATACCGATACACTTCATAACTTCGCCGGTGCTCTCCTCGTCGTCGGAATGTTTCCTCTTCAACGAGGTGTTGTGTTCGGAGTCAGTCTTGTCGGGCAAACAAACCGTCGGGCTGGCGGTACATTCCGTTGGGCTGGACTTGTCGGCCGTCGTGTTCTCGGTCGGAATGGCGACGCGTGCCTTCTTCTCCGGCGTCTTTTCTGTCGTGCCGGCGGGTCGCTTGCGGACAACTGCGCCGGCTAGCAGGCGACCCTGGGAACTGCGGCTGAAAACAGAATATCGGCGAACCTATTTTAATATTGTTGTAGCATAGATTGAGTCGCATTATGTCAACTGTTCGGACTAGAAGTGACAATTTAGTAAAGGTTTGTTGTAGAGAGTTGACCACCGAGTTTTGAACAGGATCTGAAAGATAGCCGAGTCGTGGAATAGGTGTATTTAGATAAGCATAGTGATAAGAATAATTAAGCGTAGAGGACGTTCAGATGCAAACTGTTTACCGTGCCTCACTGACAGAACCAGGAGACAAAAGACTCTACATTGGTTTAATGTTTCAAAGATGTTGTAGGGGCTCAATTCTGGGTTTCCTCCTGCAGTGGCCTTGAAGAGAAATACACAGGGGAAATCCCTTCCAGGTGTTAGACAAGGGTATCCTGCAAGGGACTCACTATTATCTAGTGCCAGTATATAAAGACCAGGAAGGCAATTCCAGTTCAGTTGCCAGTTGACAGTCATCATGTAAGGATCATATTTCATTGGGAAAATCGGATGTCCCCATTCACGTTCATGTATTTTTTCAATCAGTGTAAATAAATATCAATTACCTTTTAGTATCAGTGACAACATAACCTCGCACATCATCACTAAAACACCACAGTGGTGACCCCGACGTGGTCTACATATCAAACATTTTGCTGCCTCGACTCGGCGCTCAACACACCACAGCGCCCTTCAATAAACTCGGACGCCACCAACCTAACCTCGCACCTCATCACCAAAACACCACAATGTCTTAATATTCTTTTCAGGGACGATTTCGCACAAGTTTTTGGTCACATGCTTTTTCAATCGCGACCGGATTGGATTATCGAAACCATTTCTTTTACTATTTTCATCCTACGAAATCACCACTTTTCCGATTAACATTTGGGACTAGGCAATTTCGTATTGCGCGAGAGGAAGCTATGTCATGGCAAACTACACATGAGGGACCGTTGGAGACGTCAATGATCATGTGGCTTGCTGTAGATGTACAATCGTTTTGTGACCTAATTTGTAAATTACTTTATTAGTCAAAATTAATAGAAATTTGGAAGGAGTGGGTACTACGAATGGTTTACAGACTCATCAAGGTCGTACCCCAGGTTTTCATACCCTCCACACGGCCGTCCGTAGACTTATGTGCAACGTTTTACTCAAAATAATATCACCTACCTTGTGTTGGTGGCACCAGGGGCCAGCACTGGTCTCGCCTTTATTTCGGTTTGAATTCGATGATCTAGCGACGCTTCTTCGGCTTTAGCCACCTATTGGACAAAAGTCAATATGTAGGCTATATGAGAGTTACTACAGACCAGGGGTCAAATTTTTTAAGCGGATGCAGGGGAATGACATTGCTCCAAAGAGAACTGTCACTTTCATCATCCCCTCATAGAATTAAATTTGGGTCAAGTATCCCGTCATAAGAAATGTAGGCCTCCTATTCTTCGTAAATGTAATATTTATGTGGTGTTCACAAAATATTCTGATGGTTAGTTTCTTTCATTTCGATGATTCGTGGCGCTTTCTACTTTAACCTTCTATCAAACTAATTTCTATGTCGGCAAAACAGTTTTGACCGTCTGGCAGTTCGTCTGTGCACCTCTAGAGGGCGCTCCCGGTCGGATTGCGCGGGAGAGCGCTTGGCTGTTCAGTCACTGGTTGTTCGGTTGTCAGTTGACCTGATGAAGACAGCCGAGCATGCTGTCGAAATATTGTCTGTTTTCAATTTTTAGTTTTGCTTGACAAGTACCGTGCGTAGTCCAGCAGTACGCTTTTTTAAATATGTGACACATCCTAGTGAAGTGGTGGAGCCAACGTACCGCATCTCTGTACTCCCGTAGCTCCCGAGCCTCGTCGCGACTAGTCCTCATCTCGGCGTCCATCTTGCTTTTCTCCACCAGATCCAGAAAGTCTACCTCGTCATCGTCCAAGCCTCGTATCATGTTCTCTGTGACATCAAAACGCTCGTCACAATTCGATATATACAGCAGAAGAAACCCTTTGTGATGGCTGTTCATCTTGACGATGAATGACCACGAAGGTCCAGCTATATGAATTTAGAATTTTAATTGCCAAAATTGAAAATAAGTGATGCAATTATGGTAATAAAACCAAAAACTCAATTAGTAATAATGAAAGTGGTGATGATGGATGAGAAAAATAAATTAGAATTAGATGAAAGTCGATTCAGAAGTGTTGAGAAGATGGTTATGGAGAATATGTGAAGACTGGCGTAAGATCGTGCAAAGACTATTTCGTGAATGAGTGGTTTTGACATAGGTAGGCCAGATTGTATGATTTCAAAAAAGTGAAAAAAAAATGTGGGGAATAGCTGCCCTTGCTGCAAGAAGTAAAGATAGTTGAAGTAAGCCCTCTCCAATTTGAAATTCAATTTACCAAAAAAAACTCAAGTTGAACTACACTATTGAACAACATTATAAAACAAATGAACATATTGAACACTGAGGTTATGGCTACATACTCTGCAAGGACCAGAAGTAAATTGTTTGAATTAGGCATACAGCAGAAATCAATTTGGAAAAATATCACTGAAGCAACGTATAACAACAGTCCTTTTGAAAGCGTTCGGTATGTGATTTCAGTAAAAGATATTTTCGATATTATTGATAATGGAAATTTAAAAAAGATTATGCCTTATCGATAATGAAATCATCATCTTTTCCCACACCAAGTAAACGATCATTGATCTATCAACGCAAATATTTTGAACTCAATTAATTTGACGAAATATTGAAGTTTGTTTACAAAATAGCCATTTTAAAAGTGCATCAAGGAAGTACGTGAATTTAAAATAATCTTACTGAGTTTGTGGGTTTCTTCGTATTCAAGATCCCTTTTATTCTTCTGTTCTTCGAGACGATCAAATAACGAACGGTGGTCATACTGCTCCTCAGGGACTTCTAAACAGGCAAACAAACACACATGTTTAGTCAACGTCTAGACAGCAAGTGAAGAATGCACCAATTGAATATGAGAAACAATGGTAGGCCTAGTTGATTTAGATAAATAGGACTGTTATAGGTAGTTGAATCATGTTGTGACTTTGATCTCAACTTGTACCGTATTATTTAATAAAATTTAATTTAAAATTATGAAATATTTACCAAAATATTTCCTACAAATTTTCATTTGCCTACAGCATAGGGTCAGGGTTTCTGGCCACTCAATGAATATTGCTCAACTGTCACTGGCAGCTGTTGGAAATTGTCTGTTTTTATTTGTAACGGTTTCCTTGATCCTATTCCCTTATTAAAAATAGTGTGTGGCCATGCAGCGCTCAATAGATCTGGAATTATATCGATGTAGGCCCTACTGTAAAAACTACAAAATGAAACTTTGTGCATCTCATGATAAGCAACATGGCTACTTTCTAATTACGCACTTGGCACTAAAAAGATTGCCAAAACACCAATACATCAGTGGTAGTAGGTGCGGCCGGCCGGAATCTGACGCAAGCCTGGCTGGCAGAAAACCGAAGCAAAAGTTCTGAAGTGGCCGGAAACTAATTTAACATATTTTTATTGAATTTCTGAAAACACTCACGCTAAATTTGACAAATAAAAAATATGACGTCAACATCTCCGTTTGCGTATGACTGCACCCCATCAATAACGTGAACTAAACTGCTGTTCAATAAATTCTCAAGTTAAGAAAAGTGCTAGAGCAGCCGGAAACTGGGACGCTGACCCTAGTCTATTTATAAAATTGAATTAAATAAACAACCTGTAGGCTCATCAGGCTTCCGAACTTTCTCCCACTCCTCCTGGCGCGTACGACGCTGCTCCGCTAACTCGGTCTCCGTAATAAACCCGGAACTCATCTTCGAGCAAGTTAACCAGACCTAAATACAGGACAAACAAAAAACAATCATCATTTGAATCACCCTGTTATGTAAAAAAGGAAGGAGGAAAGCTGTCTGAATAGCAAATCATAAAAACAGTGTTTTGATGCTACAATCAGCATCAAGTGAGCTGAGCACTGTAGTGCCTCGATAGAAATCAGAACCTGTAGGCCTATTGAAAGAAATTCCTGGCTCAAAGTATAGGCTAGGGGCTAGTACATCGAATCAAGGATCTAGGTCTAGTGCACTCATCTTTCCTAGATACAATAATGAGACCTTACCAAGTCTAGGTTTTATGATGGCAATTGTGGAATAGGCCTACATATGGGCCTAGAATTTGAAAGTTCAATGGCCTAGACCTACCCTACCTAGGCCTATAGCAATAACCCTTGGCACTTGGTGCAAATGTTGGTAAATATGTCTCATCAGTCACCAATCTTTCTTAGGGTTCTCTCTAGGGCCATTGATTCTGTCATTGATTACAAATTCAATGATTCTGTTGACTTACAAAATCACTGTCTAGGCTAGGCCAAGGCCCTACCATTAAGTATACAGGTTAGTAACCTGTATACTTAATGGCCCTACCATTGATTTTTTAACCTACAAATTCAATGGCCCTACTCAGTGCCTAGACTACAAACTCAGTTGCCCTATGCCCAATTCAAATAGGGCACCTAGGCAAATTCAATCTACAGGCCTAGGCAATGGCCTAGGTATTGAGTTGACCTAACAGACCTAAGGCATTGCCATTAAGTATATAGTGTTCCCTTGGCTGCCTATACTCTACCATCAAAATAAGTCAACTCATTTCACTGGTCTACATGGTAGTCTAAGACTAGGACTATACGCCTCAAGTAAAATATGATATATTATCCTACCTTACAAATCGTGGCAATAAACGACGTAAATCAATGAAGACAATTGATAGGACTACGTTGAATGTGTCAAATTAATCAAAGTTAATGAAATGATGTTGGCACCAATCACTTGTAATATGAAAATATTCACCACCAATAGCTGCCAACAGCTGCTTCAAATTACTAACGACGGGAGACTGCAAGTGGATCAGGCGTACCAACATCGTTTAACGCTTGCGGCTGCATTCCTCACATTTTCATTCTTCAAAGTTCAAACGTCAAAATAATTAAATTTCTTTTTGTAAGTGTTAATTACGTACATTAATTTACTATAAAGCAACCACAAAAGTAATGAGTATGCTTTATTATTGATTCTTAGTGGCTACACTACGTAAATACGCTTTGTAGTTCTTTTACCAGGCTCTTTATTAGGGAAATCAATAAGTGTCAAATCGTAATGGCCACTAAAATTACTTCTTTACAACTTGAAAATGGTAAAAATAGGCATTTAATCAGATGTCAACGTTGTCCATCAAAAATATTGTGTCCTGGAGTGGGTGTATATAAGCAAGTTGAGGTAAGCATTTGAACAGACTTTGTCAAGCTTAGGTATTAATATTGTGAATTTTCCATCGTGGGATATTGATTAATATAGGCCGATCTAATTTTGAGGTTACATTTTCCGCAGTTCCCTTTGCCGCACATGAAGCAAAAGTCTGCATCACCGGTTGGAGTCGAAAAGCCCGAAGAGGAAGTTATCAAAGATTATTGGATCGTAGGTGATATTTATGCTTTTGAAAACGTCGGCTTTTCACATCCAGTTGGCGGAGTGAAATACTTAGCTTGCGCTGACTGCGAGATTGGACCAATCGGCTGGTATGATTTGGCAGCCAAAACAAGCTATGTCGCTTTGTCAAGAGTCCTTCACGCAGATTCTACCTAGATAACAAATGATGCATATTGGACTTTTATTAAACTTATACTTCATCTTTATGTACTTTACAACATTACGCATTTAAGGTGCATTCAGAGAGAGCTGCCTTCGTAGTGCTAAAATGTGCTGGCTACTCTTTTAATCGGTAGCGTACGCCTAGCTCTTGATAAGCGGTGCAGGCATCATGCTACTGCATCGTTAGTGTGTTGTAACTTTCTACCTGCTTGGTCTTCCTCTTAAAATATAATCCTAGACAAGGGTTAATAATATGTTCAATTTATATATCACCAAGGTTATTTGAGAACTCAAACTTGTAACAGTACAGCATAGCACCGATGTGTTTTAAAAACCTGTCATTGTTAGAGTTGACCCTCATCACTATTAAATGAATTTGAATATTTATTGGCATTAATGCTACTGGGTACCGTATAATTATTTTCTGCTTTCACATTCGAGTGAGAAATAAACTTGTGTTCAAGAGTCTTTTGTTGCAAGAGCAAGAATGATAATAAACGCTTTGACTTTCGGCATTGACTTATTGTTGGTGTGTGCGATTAAAACTGTACTTAGCAGCTCTCAAAACTGAAAGCACCGGTAAATGATAAAAGCCTGACCACTATTATCATTCCGCCTTAAAAGTGGTTGTATAGTATTATACGCACATATGGTGTGCGCGGCTTCCGTTAGTATATGCACATTGTTGTGCCAAAACAGTTATTCTAGGTTATATTCATTAGTAAACAAAAATTTAATTAAGCTTAGTAGGCCTATACAGAATATTAATACATAATAATTGAATAGATTTAGGCCAAATATAGGCCTAATATAATTACTTTCAACATTAGATTAAGGTTAACGATGATGATCGAACTAGATTTGCCACCTTGAGAAGAAATGTAGATTGCCAAATATAGATCCAATATCCAATAATTGGAATGTGTTGGGCCTAATTCTTTGAAAAATATGAGCTCTGTATGATCTTTCTAAAGGATGCACCATCTTATGTTATGTAATTTAGTTCAGGAAGTTACAAAATCATATTTATTAAAGTAGGTTCTATCTCAAGGTAATTAAAATAAACAAAATAAAAATCGAAAAGAATTTCATTTGTGCAAGTCAGTCAGACGTTACAAGTTCTTTCGAGTTACAGGTACCACTCAACTGTAAATGTGGCATAATTACGAGTAAAAAAATCATCAAGTCATATCATTGTACTGCTAACTAGTATAAATGTCTAGATGTTGTGACTAAAGTTTGTACGGTAAAATAGTATTTCAGGAACAAATTTTGAGCTTTCTGTTTAATGGGTAAGTAGACCCTGTTCAGACAATATTGTCACATTTACAATCAAACGGGTAACTTGCAAGTGCCGATCAAATATTACGAATAAGCGATCTTAAAGAAATTGTCAATCAAAATCAAGCTGGAAATGTATTATAAGTTGAAATACGTAATAATATATAATAGCCTGTTGTGTAGCTTATTGCTTAGAATGTGTAATATGTGAAAAGTCGATAGAGGCATAGTTGCTGAAATGTATAATGCACAAAATATTATAAAAAAACCTACAATGAAATTATGTACCTTGATATATTATAGCTACTGCATTTACTTTTTCGTCAAAACAGATTGAGAATATGTAAGAAAATCATGTGTATAGACTGATCTATCATTTAAGGGTACCGATATGGAATACGCCTGTTTTTGAACGTATATTATACTGTACTTGTATCCGCAAAACAAAAAAGTCGTCTACCAACATAATAACCACAAATATCACCGTTATATTTGTATAGCTATGATATTTTTTGAGTCAATGACTTTCCACGATGAGGTTTACGATAAGAAATGCAACTGCATCTTTGAAATGTGTTTCATCCCTAAAGTTGCAGCAAAATTATATAATTACCCAAGTTTTTACAATTATTGAGTTGGTAGACGACCTTCATTTATTATGAATACACGTATATATTGTGTTGAATTAGATCAGCCTGGACTGGTATGGAGCAAAGCAGGGCACAATTTGCAAGTCTTTGTTTTAGCATTTGAGTTTGCTTAGGTTTACAAAGGGTGATGATTGTTTTCGGCCAAAACAAAACAAATGGCACCCCATGCAAAGTGTTTTGCAAGACGTATGCTGCAGTTAAATAATGGATCACTAGATGCCCACATTGTCAACGTTGAACTAGCTCTAACTAGTAGTTGAAATGGGTTGTCACCAAGGTACCATGCTATTTGGTTTCACCAACTCTCTAAATAAGGCTAACTGGACTAGTAATACCATAGATTAAAAACTTCATTATTCTATGGTAAACTATTAACTGCTATGTTTGGCACAATTTAATTGTTAGTTGTAAACGTAACTGATAATTCCTGTATGGTAAATGAATCTTGTTTATTTTTGTTTGCTAGAAGCGTGTTTCATTCTGTCTTCTCGGTCTCTATGGCCAGGCCTAAATATAACATAAGTTGGTGCAAATCCACCTTGAAATATTATAATATACCTACGTACCAAATACTCTTTACTACTCTTACTACTACAAAGAACCAAATAAGTCTTTTCATTCGTAGATAAGTTTTTCTATCGGAACTAAAATACAAGAAGCTATTGCTTGCAAGTTGTACAACGTGAATGCGTTCTAGCAATACTGTAATTGGTAGTTACATAACTAGTACTGCCTTACAGGCATCATTGTACCTAGTTAGTTTCAAAAATGAATATACAAACAGTTCTCAGTCTAGAGATGTAAAACTAGAATATGATCTGTGAGAATGTTTTTCACGAGAAATTCTCACGAGATACTTGACAAGACTTCTACATCTCTAGCCTGGCCTATAACCTCTTTGCCACCCTCTAGTGTGCATCTAAAATGATTGAAATCAGACTTTTGCCTTAATCTAGGGCTAGGTCTCTACCTATATAGGACCAAACCATTCCTCTCTAAAATTATTGTTGAATATTTCTTTATAAATGAATATATTTCAAGATGTGCTTCTACAAAATTAATGTAATGTTTACTAGTGTTTAATATTTATTGTCTTAAAATGAAATACAACCATGTTTAAGCTTACTATGAAGTAATACATTAATATTTAATTGAACCATGCTCCTTGCTCCTCAAAAATGTCCAGAAAACCACAATTGATTCTCACTGTAAAAAGTGAGAAGAGTCGCATTACATTGACTCGGAAATCAAAATAAATTCTTGAATTACATGAACCGATTACCGAACATGGCTTTATTTATTCTTTACTAAAAATTAGAAACGTAGGAATGTAGCATTTTAGCAAGGAATGACGCCCAATTTACATATATTTTTGTTTTTTTCTATGTTTCATAGCATTTTAGTGTTTTACACCACGCCATGTTCTATTTCACTAATTCCCGCTGATGTAATTTTCGTCAGATTTAGCTAAAAGTGTACTAAAAGTTTCATAAAAATACTATGAAATTTGAATAAATTAACCTGTATTGTACAATACATTATTTCCCAGAAATTTGAAAGGGCAAGTTGGAAAGAATCGATTTTCCATTCCTCGAATACTCGTTGATTTTTTTTAATCAACCTCTTGCTTTGGATTAAAACCAGACAACTGGCAATTCCAAAAAATATGAAATTTCTGTTGATAACCAGTTGTTGTTGATCAAAACTTTGCAGCTGCCTACATAATAGGCCTAATGCCAACCGTTCCCCATCCCACCGTCAAAACTTGAACATAATGAACAATTTTTTTTTTTAATTACTGAATTTCTTATTTTTAGAACACGATAGGCCTAATTATTGTCACACAATAGGAAAAATCAAACGAATGCTGAAGAAACAGAACATTAATGCTATATTCCTACAACTCTACTCAAGATACAATAAATAGTTCTCGTTCAAATTATTGATAATCACAGCTTTTCAAGTAAAGCCTAAGAACTAGTGACACAACGCACTCACAGTGTTCGTATTTTTACACTATTATGGAATGCTCTCGTAATAGCTATATAAACATAATAATGTGCAACATTATATCACACTTCATCCCAAGTGAATATAGCACGTCGATCAAATGAATATATTACAATATAGATTTATGACAATATGGACAAATAGATTTTCGTGCAAGGTAGGTTGCTGGTCAGTGGTCACATTGGGGTTTTTGAGCCAAATGATGTCACAACCATAGATGACTGAATCCTATTTACAAAACTCCCAGCATTTGACATTTTCTACAATGATATTCAATTAAAAAATTGTTAGGTTCAACATATTGTATATTGGACCCAGCTGACTACCCCATCATTAATTACTGTAGTGAGTTGTTGACCAGGAGGCAGCAATACAGCTGTATCAGTTAACCAATAACGACATTACAATACAGAAATAATGGGATAAGCCCGTTTAAAATACTGTAGTTGAACTTCCAGCAAAACATATCCAAAGAAAAATGTACTCTTTAAAAAATACAGCCAATAAAATCAGGAATATGTTATTGAAAGAAATGATCAATGCGAAAGAACGATGAAAGTACCTTCCTTCCCCTGGATTTGTCATCAATTAGGCTACCATATTTAAATATAAAGTCCTGACTGATTTGAAATTTTACCTAAATCATGAGTTTTACAACCATATGACATGTGGCATACAATATTTCAAGACAACACCCAACTTGGGATTTTCCAACAACATTTTCGCTTCACACTGATCGACAAAAACTGTACAACATTCAACTAGACATGTTGTAGTTCCCTATGAAATTTCATGACAAATAGGTGCTCTCCCCTAATTTTTCTCTCCTTTACAATTGTCATTGAGAAACCTACTTCACGCATCTCCTTTTCAATATCTTTCGGTTTATTCTCTGCCAAGACTACCAAATAAAACAAGCCATGTTTGGATAATAATCTAGGTACATCTTTAAATAACCTATCAACAACCTCCCTTCCATTCAATCCTCCGGCCCAAGCCCGTGCCAGTCCTGGTTCACACACTTCTTCGGATTCTGTCGGAACATAAGGCGGGTTAAAAACTAACAAATCTATAACACCGTCTTTTAAGGACGACACTAAATCCATATTCACTGTCTCTACATCTACGTTATTATGTACACCAGTCTGTTTTGTCACTTCGCACGCTTTAGGATTAATATCGATAGCTAGATAACGCGTACATGTGTTTAAACTGCACGCCAGAGCAGTTATAATAACACCAGAGCCACTCCCGATTTCTAAGCAAACGGTGGGATTTAAAGATCGTAATAGTTCTAGATCACTCTCTAGTGCATCAAGAAATAAAAATGAGTCCTCTGATGGTTCATAAATTAGGTCGTAATCTTTTACACTCAAATGAGATAGCTTGGGTGTATCCATTTTATCATAAAAAAATAATATATAACTACCAGTATAAGAAGAAATACAGACCACTTGAATGCTTACCGGTAGGCCTACAGTCAAAAAGTACCTACCCAGTAAGTTTAAATATTGGAAATATGTTGAATAACTACAGTCTATGTACGTATTCAATTTCTTTCAAATAATTTAGCTCTATCCTACTGTAATGCAGTGCTATTATATGTTATATATAATATTTCAAAATGATACAATATAGGCTCTAGGTTCACTTAAACAGCGTCATACTCCACCGGTAGACCTATGTACCGTAATGTTATGTTAAGTGTGTAATGTTCACAGTTCGTAATAATGACGTCAATGAAATATTTATGCTGTTTTATACCTGATGTTATTGTATTGAAGAGTTATTGACTTCCAACGGTGATGAGATAGGAGAAGGCTCGAGAAGGGAACGTCGCTTAGCAGCTTCTCTTGCAATCATATGATGAACCTTATTGAGACGTTCTTGAGCTGTTTGTAAGATATTACTGACAACAGTGACTTTGAGTTTCGCGTTTGTTAGCTTCCGGACATATAAATCCAGATTTAATGGGCACTGTTGCGAGTCGGAGATCTTCCGCAGTTCCTCGGCCAAGCCTTCAATCTGCTGCTTCAATTCAACTTGGCTGATTCTGAGGAGATAATTATGTTCATATAGTCAGTTGATTTCTTTGAATTACATATTTGAATAAGCCTATACGACTATAATTTCTCATAGAATAGGGAGGCATTTACAATCTCTAATATTTTCATTTCCACGGTAGGCCTACACCCACCTATTGTCAAGTGAGGTTATGTTGGCGAATGTTGACTGAAATAATTGCAACTTACCGGGTTGCTCGTACTCTCTCATCCAATTGATCAATAGTAGGCTTTAAAAGACACATTAATCCTTCGGCTAAAGTGTCCCTTGTTGGATTTTCGCAGAAATCTTCGGTTTTATCATCTAGAGAAGTTGTAGTACTCACAGAATCATGATCGTCCATCTTGGTTTCGAGCTAGTAAAATTTTCATCTAGAAGGCGGAGAGCAGTAATTTTATGGTGGGATTTCTCTACTTTATTTAACCACTTCTCTATGATTTAACATTACACATAATAATTTTATGATTTTTTTACTTGTAGAACCACTTGTTGAAACAGATTTTCGTTATTTCAATGCTCAAATTTTATTTGTGAATAATTAATTTGGTTTTACTCTTTCAAATGTTTGAGAAACATGATTTTTAAAAACAGATGAAAAAAACATGAAAATAGTTTTCGTCGTTTTAGGAAGTGCATCTGAAGATAACGTCAGCAGGTGATAAAATCTCATAATGGTTAGACTAATTACTTGTTCACTATTCGTCTATATCTGTTCTTTTCAAGCACGTACGTTGTTGTAATTACGGGGGTACGGTAGGTTGAAAGCTATAGTATAATATAAATAAAATAAACTTGCATGTATGTGGCAACATCGTAAATGTAACATGTAAGCGTAGGATTTCTCTATCAATCATCATCTGCTATTTACGTAATTGGTAGTCAACTAGTCATAGCTATTAGCTTATGAGATTGTATTATATAACTATCATGGCAATGGATTGGTAACTCATGCTAGTTGCACAGCAATGGAATATTTGAAAATAGCTGTGAAGACAAATTATGAACACAATCACATAATATAGTACAAAATTATTTATTTATACTAAGAAAAATGAACAACATAGAACATATCCCAGTTATTATTATAAAACACTATACTAAAAAAGCTATTGAAAAAGCTAGACTACAGGCTCAAGTTCATAATTAACAATATTACGAACTAAATAATGTTTATACAAAATGTACAAAATGTTGTAATATAGGAATGATAAACGTTTACGGTCAGATAAAAATATCAGACCGACGAATACAGAGATTGCAGATGAAGGAGTCTTTAGAATAGACACAATTTATTCCGCTTGCTTCTCCCAGTTGGTTTCAAGACACTTTTATTCACATGCACTATATATATCAGTTGATTTTCAATGATTGGGAAAACTTACACTCCTGATTTGTGATGTGAATAGGCAGTGGTTTATTATCCATAAATCATATTATATAGAATTCATTTAAGAATTATCCAAACTGCAAATTTATTCAGTGTGATGAAAAAATATGAAAACCATCCAACTAAAAAATATATTGTATATTATTTCTTATGCATAAGTGAATTGATTGATAATATTTACTATCCACGTTTAATTTTTAAATATGTTTTTAAATTTATTGTAGGCCTACGGCATTGCATTGTGTTTAGATGTAATACTTTCTAAAATCTTACATAATTATTTAAGATAATCGGAATATCATAAATAGATATTTTTTAAATTTTATATATTTTCAAGATTGGTTTATACATTTCTTATGAACTGGTTTTTTAATAAGTATTTCGTAAATAATACTCAGTAAAAAATTCTTCGCAGTTTGGATAGTTTGGATTTGGATACTGCTGATGTTGACCCTAAAATGATGGCATTGTTAATATTATTGGTTACCAAGAAGACAATTTGATTATAAATTATGATTACAGTATATAGTTTTAATACAAGCAACGTTTAGCTGCAATTTTTGTAGAGTCATAAAGTGAGAACGCACTTTTGGTTACTTATCAGTTATAAGAAACAATATAGGCGTACTATATTGTAACTTACTCTTACAAATTTCAAGTCAAATTTGAACCAATAATATTATTAGTTACTGAAATTTATGATTTCGACTCAACAACTAAAAATAATTCAGCTTTTGACTTAATTATCAACTTTTCGATTCCATCTTCAATACCCATTGTAATTACAACGCTTAATACGCTACATTCTTCGTTGACCTTTGAGATTTCAACCACATGTAAGCTGTCATTGAGCATGAACCAATCAGCATTGAGACCATAATAGAGGAAGCCAATAGGAAGCCTGGCATTGAAAGGCAAATTCCTTCGTGTCCAACGTTGATGATCACGGCTTCGTTGGGTTCTTCAAAGTCTTCCGTCGCAACAATACGGAACGACCTAAACATAACGATGATTATAATTATTATCAAATACAAGATTGAGGCTTCTTGATGAGGTAGTTGAATGAAAAAGAAAATGAGTGTACTTTATAATGTGATGGTAGTTGTCATGGGATGATTAGTGAATTACATCTACTAATTGTAAGTATTTTGATTGAATTATGATTACCTATGATTTTATAGATAACTTGAATTAATTATCAATGAATATTTGATTACAACTGAATATGAATGTACATCTGTCGTCTGCTAGTAAGTTCGATCGTCGACCTTCAATCTTTGATATCGAATATTTCGAAATCGATTTTAGTTTTACTTACTCTGATGGCCTGCTCCAATTATATCGCACAAAATAGACATTTACCGAGAGGTTGTCGATTGTCAATTTTAATGCATCGTGATATGTGTGAATAATCAAGTACAACAAGTAGACAATCTACAATGTGGGCCATTGCAGTTGGCAATTGTAACGACTCGAATCAATTGTTGTGTGCGTACCGTGTGCATAAGGAACTATACAGTAACAATGACCCGATTCCTCACATCAAACATTGCTAACGTACCTGAACACTCGGACGGGCTCTCCTATTGTGGAGTTGTCAATTGAAGAGACGTCACGCCGCCTGCGTCCGGGTTCGACCTTCTGATCTGGATCCGGGCACATCTCGCAGTCTGTTTTACACAGTTCTACGTTGCAGTCTAGCGTTAAGTCCATGATGTCGGGGAACTAACGGAACAAATCAAAACTTGATCAGCTTCCTTCAATAGTGCTTACTATTCACTGATACCTTTGTTGATCAATATATTTAGAGAATACATTTTTAACCATAACTGTAATTACTTTAGTTCTATATATTTGCTCATCAATGATTTTTTAAAAATTAATTTGTGAATTAATATTTGAAGAAACAAAAATACATAACGTTACTACAATATTTCAAGCTATCCATCCTACGTACCATAATTTATATGACAGTTTCATTCATAATTAGTGTAGAAATCAGAATTTTTTCATAGGACAAGGATGACCAAGGAATCATCCTTGGTCGCAACAGTGATTTTGTATCGAATTCACCAAGTCGGATTTTTTAAAAAATGTTTGTGGTAGCCTAAATGCATGTTGGAAGATTTCATCAAGTTTTGCTGTTTGTCAGCATTTGCATATTTCTAACATAATTCATCCATATAATAATCTCGAAATTTCACAACTTAACTTATGTTCGTGGAAGATAATATAACTCCAATGTTCCACAGCAAGCTTACCTTGAAAGCCTGGAAGAATGCGTAAGCGATGATCGAAGCTCCCGTGTTTCCTGTATCTCTGGTCTTCTGGAAAGCTCCCATCAACTTGGGCTTGAGTACACAACCGCGCTCGTCGGTCAGTTTCACAACGTTGTCGGAGCTGGCGTCGCGTGCAACACAATCTCGAACCTGACGACGCAAAATGTTTAAATTTACAAGTTGACAAAAAGATTTTGAATTTGATTTCAATGCTGTCGAAAGATCATCTCATAACTAGGTTGTATGGGTATACTAATAAGTGAATAATAATGAAACAATAGGACATTGAAAAAACGTTTACAAAAACCATATCGACAGCAGGACTCGAACCCTTGCCCAATGAATGAATTTGGGTTTTACGGCACATCGACATCTACGTCTTCTTGCACTTTAGCTTCAGATATCAAAACAGTGCCTCAACAGTCTTGGCTAAATGGATAGCTAAGATTTTATTAATAATTAAATGAAAATTGTAGGATACAGTATATGCATTTTTTCTAAGTCTTACACGTCAACGATTCGCTGAGGTACAAGTACTCACCTGGACGTCGAATCCTGGATCTCCTTCGACGGAAACGACAAGAGTCATGGTTTCACCGATCTTGATGAGTCCGGTGGCTGCGGGGGCGAATGGACCGCGTCCAGCCTGTAACATCAGTTATGCGGCCCGTTTTTACTTTGCTTCGTAACCGTATCACAGTTAGGTTATTTGGGGATACAGATGACCGAGCCGATGACAGATGAATGATGTTGACAAATAAATATCTGTCTTATGCAAGACTTGAACCGACGAGTGACTTGACTTTAGTTTTTAAAGCCGTGTCTTAGCTGAGCCAAAGAGCTGTCTTAGCTGAGTGTCTGAGCCAAAGAGGCAGCAGCAATGTGTTGACCATGATTGAAGCTGTCAGTCTTGAGTTTTACTGCGGTTTCCTTATTCTATTTTTTTGGAAGTGAGAATGGCTTTAAAAAGTTGAGATTATGTTACAAAGATGAATAAAAAATACTATCCAAGTTTATGTCAAAAATGACCCAAAAATAAGAAATCCAGAAATAGAATATACATATAAAAAGTAAAAACAATGTTGATAGGCCTATTAGTGAAATAAAATGATCTTGAAATACAGAATTAAAATTTAAATGCACTGTAAAACAATCAATTATATGATTGTGCTTACTGGAATTTGTGTAAATATTATATATTGTCGGTGTGTTTCCACACAGTAAGTTGGCGTACCTGAATGTCCAGCCTGGCAACGGCTGTGTCTCCGCTGAATGTGATGATCTCTTGGTTCAACATGTCGATCGTAAGTTCGGCAGTCAGAGCCTTGTTGAGGTTACCTTCCCACAAGCAACGCACTCGTCGTACTGTGTCCCAAACCTACAACACACAATCACGTCACTAGGAAAACGCTATATGTGTCCGAGTTGAAGGACGAGCTCGGAAGATTCAACGTAAAGTGAGAAAATATCTGACATTCATTTCTTTTCTGTAGTCGAAACATTTTTACATTATACTCGATAAACTGTCAGAATGGCCGGAGTGGAGATCGCCGCCTGGGCCCGACCAAGTGTAGAGCCACCAATGTATTCAGGTTTATACTATACTCCTTCATAGATCATGTCTGATAAAATCAATTTCAAAATGTTATTCCATTGCTCATCCTGCGAATTTTTGCAACAGCTCATTGTCATTTCACTTTTTTCTCTCCGGGCTCAAATTTTTATTCACCTCCCGGAACCATCCAGTCCGCCTCTGTATGTCCGTTACTGTTGTACTCCTACCATCTCAAAATTTCAATATTTTTGGATAAAAATATTTTCCACATTTTTCCGTCCGGTAATTCTTGTTGGTATAGTCAAAATTTCAATTAACAATTTCTCAAAATCTACTTGACCGATTGGTACAAAAAACTAAAGGGGGCCCAGTGTTCTAAATTGAAAAATAAATAGTTCCTAGAGAAAGTTTCATGTCGGCTGACACGCTCTTTACCTTATAGCTTGTGGAGGGCATACAAACGACAAGAGAAAAAAAAACAATCAGAATGTTTCAATTTTGACAGAATGGATTTCCTCACTACTGTTCATCCAATAACACTGCCATTTACACACCTCCTGAATGCCTGCCTCCGTCTGAATGACGAGCACGTTCTCGAGGTAAGCTTGTCCCCCATCCTTGAACTGATCGATGAACTGCGTGCCGCAAGAGTCGAGACTGACCGTGAACGAGAATTTGGTCTGTCCGCTGTTTTCCGAAACGTATCGGCATTGTTGGTTTGCGAAGAAGCCCTGCGGAAAACAAAAACATGTCAATTATTGTACGAAACATTATAACATCATTTACATCTTGTGCTATTAAATATTACCGTAAGTAATGTAATGATTATTTGCTCTACAACGTACCAATAGCTTGATTATTTGATTATTATTTTTGACAATTATTTCTTTGAATCATCGATTAAAATAATCAATCACCGGTCGAGTATTTTTGAGTAATGAAATAATCAATTATCTATCGATTGATTATCACAAAAGCTTGACTTAAGTTGATATTACTTTTTTATATCAGACGGCAACATAGTAATGTCATATTAAATAGTAATAGTGATTAATAGTGATAGTAATTAATAGTAATAGTAATTAATAGTAATATGAAATATAAATAGTAAATAGTAACATCATATTTGTATACAGTAAACTATATTGTAATCAACCACGAGTATTGCATTTCAACCTATCTGTGACTCGTAAGCCTACCTTCGAGTAGATGACTCCGTCGAACTGTCTGTTGAACTCGATGTTGATCGTCATCATGTCTTTGGCACATTGCACTTCGACAGCGTGGATATGAGGAGGATGAGCAAGATCGTGGCTCTCTCCTGATTCCTGACCGTCTCCGTCTTCGGGTTCCAGACTGGGTAGAGAAGGTCCTGGGGTTGAGTATATTGGCCTGCAGAAGAATAAAGACTTCGATGAGTACTGTTATTTTATACCAACAACTTGATAGTTCTCACGAAAAACTATTTACGGTATCCTGCATTTTTCCAATGCTGCTTCTCGACCCCACCAACAGCTAGGTTATACGGAGTTATAAATGAGCAGGTGATAATGAAACGATCAAGTGATGATAGGTGACACGACGTTAACAAAAACCCATGCCTTATGCGGGACTCGAACCCACGCCCGACCTGACTTCAGCTCTACGGCTGGCGAAAATTGAGAGCCATGGGGGCGGCTCCTGTTTAGATTTGTTACGAGCTGAAATATAGTTTAGAATGAAATTATCCTCAAATTAACATAATTAGTTGAAACTTTAATTGGCGAGTTTATTCTCTATGAAATATCCAAAAGATATTAATATTTAGGGCCTACAAATGTTTTTTACAAAAACACAGCTTGCTCATTTTCGAGTAGGTTTAATACCATCGTTTCAAAACATGTTCTAATATTATCGACTGGAGAGTTCATTGCTGTAATCCTCACTTTTAATATAGTAACGAGAGAAAATGGTAAAACAATAGGAAAAATGGTATAACAATAGAATTTGAATGATAACATGACCGAATGCCAACAAAAAATTCGTAAAAGTTCATTTTTTACCGAACAAAAGAAACAGTCGAGACTTACTTTTCAGGTCTTTGTGTGGGCCTCTGAGTAGTAGAGTACGACGGCTGACTCGGTTTCGGAGAAGGGTAGAGCGGCGCAGGAGAGCTCGGCTGGCTGGTTGATGGGTACGGACCGCTCGGGAAGGCGGGCTGCGGATTCTCGTACGGATATCCATTGTTGCTCGTCTGTACGTTGTTTGACGTCTGCGACGGCGCCGGCTGGAATGGACGAGGGCGGTTGACGTTGACGGGGATGATGTTGACGTTCGATCCGTCCTCGTCTTCTCCTTCTTCGTTGGCAGGGAGGTAAGCGCGAGATGGTTCGGACGCGGCGCTCGACAAGACGCTCTTGGAGTCGCGAGCCGACTTCTTACCGCCTGGTGGATGAAATTAATATTATCAATATTTATAAAAAAAAATGTATTGCTATTCACAGCTTTGGACTTACATCCCGTACAGTTTTTTTCTCTTAATTTTGAATTATAAATCACTGATGGAAGGATGAATAATTGATGGATGAATCATGAATGAAATATATAGATATATGTGAAGATAATTCATTTAATTTATTCATATAACTGCAGTTGAACACGCATGCGCGGTGAAAGTTTTCAAATTTTTAATTTACAATTCATAATTATATTCACAATTCATATGAATTTTATATTCTTCTCTTGAATTCTGCAATTTAGTCTTTGCTCTTCTTGCATCTTTGCCCAGCCCATTCCAATCCATTATTGTTTTCTGAATGAAACCACCTCTACCTAGTTCTGTTCTAGCCCTCTCCACAGCAAGCTGTTGCCCGCCTCTCACACTCCTCTGAACTCTCATCCCTATCCTATCTCTCACTATCTATCCTATCTCTCACTGTAGCATAATGATGCTACAGAAACAAATTGGGTGCAGTACTGTTGTTTAGATCTTAAAGGTAGTATGTTGTTGAAGGCGTAGGGCTTGGGACAGACCGTCATTCTATCGTTCAGGATGCTGTTCCATAGACGAATGGATCTCCCAAGGAAAGATTGAAGGTCAATATCTGTCCTGTGTCAGGGGAGGTTCAACTTTAGTTGATGGTCATTTCTGCCGACGAAAGAAGCCTTATCAAGACGGGCGGTAACAATCTGCCATGCTGGTTATTATAATAATTATAATATTATATTTGTTCAAATAGTTAACAAGTCTTAACTGGGACTTTATATTACTTCTTCTTTGAGTAAGGGCGGTATTCTAAGATTTTTTATTTTTCTTGAAACCATACAATATATCAAAATAATTTATTCACGAAATGGTCGTTAGTCTCCATACCATCTTTTTAACGCTTCTTAAATCAACTTCTGAATCCAATTCTAATTATGTTTCTCATTCATCATCACCACTTTTATTATTACTAATCGAGTTCTTTATTTTATTATGAAAATTTATAATATATATTGATTTTAATATGAATAATTATAATACGTAACATTATCAATGGTTGGAAAATTGACCATTAAAATAAATGTGACAGATTTATTTTACCTGTGTATCTGCCCTGTATCCACTCAAGAATGGACCTAACTGTCTGATCTGTCTGTGCCTGTCTAGACTGTCTGACGGCTGATTCGTCAATCTCAACTTTCTCAGTTTCAGGAGTTAGTTCAGATCTGAAGAATAAGGCATTTTCTTCAGCTAAAGCCAAGCCTGCTACACACTGAAAACAAACAAACGGTACAGAATTACATCGAACGAAACGTAGGAGGGAAAATATTAGATTGTAAATCGGTATTGAGCATTGACAAACTACGTAAAATATTTAGTTTGTGTTGACTGAAACCAATTTTATTTGCAATAACTTTTGAATGATTGGAGAACGTAAAGACTTGAAGTCACACTTTTAACTACAGCAATTTTTTTTTCATAGACAGCGGTATTTGATCCCTAAATTCTGAAAATCAACCCGACAATCAGGCGATTTGAGATAAATAGTTATTACTTACACCATTTTGAAGGTATTGAAAAAAAATGTCTCTTCATTTTCAGAATTTCGATATCTTATACCGTTTAAAGGTTATCACAAAAAACTAATATTCCGCCTTATCGACTCCCATAGATTCTTAAGGCCCCAATTAAAGCTATGGATGATCAATTAAATTGATCAACTAATTAAATGAACCCAACCTACCCAAACTAACCTCACCAAACAAACATCCTGCACTAATTTAATCTAGATTAAAACCAATCTAAAACTTACTTTCTGTGAGTCGAATGGCCACTTCGAATAATAGTGACCAGAGATTTGGAATTTTCATTATTGCAGACTCAGATAGGACGAAGGTAAAATGAGAATCTCCACAAGAATATCATCGAGTATAAAAATATAGTAATCTGAGGTCCTAGTCTTTTTCTATATTATGTTTAGGTCCATAGTTTTTTGTTATGACGTGTCCAAGTGTCAAACCTTTTTTTCATAAGTACATGTAATGTTATTTTGGTATCTGCATATCATTATCTTTTCAATTTCAAATTGTTATTTTTATTCTTGATTTAATTTGAATATTTTCAAAACATTTGTACTGTCATCTCATTCTTCAACACAATCAAAATTGACAAGCACAAAACGTGACTTCTATTATATTATATTCAATAATAATCTGTTCACATACACGTTTTTTTCTTGAATAAATAATAATTAAAGGACCTTCACACAAATTTTACCCCTTACTTTCTTTCACTTCTACTTTCAGTTGTAGTCAAAGATCAAATATACGTGGACATTTCTAATTATATTTACATATCGAAACACCCAAACGTTCTGGTAATTTTATATGTAAAACGAACGATCGGAAACTTATAAGTTCACACATTCAACTATATTTGTTTTGACGATTCAAAACATCCGAGCGTTTTGGTTAATTTATAGGAGAGACGGTCGACCGGAACCGGTTTAAAGGTAATGCTAACCAGATGGTAAACGAAACCTATTATACTTTCTAACTTCCATGCATTGTTGACCTTTGACTTGATGATGGGAGAATAGTTTTTACTCAATTATTCACACTTTTTACACGCACTTTTAGAACTAGGAAATCATGAATGGTTTAAAATCACGCAATTGAGTATTTCTTTATTATGCTAATACGCTTTTTTCTATTATTTGTTTGTAATACCGCAGGCATGGAAGATAGAAGACTAGATTTAACTAGAAGAAACTATAATTTTTTATTGTTTCGGTATTTATCTCATAAGGTTTTTACACGAAATCGTTTTCATATAATTTAGGATTCCGTATTCAGAAGTATAGGCCCTAATATTTTACACGAATATTTCGTTTTCGAATTTTCTCGTCAGTTTCTCACAATATAAAAGAAGCATCAATTATAGCAAGTATGATTTCGCTCATTTAATTTCATTGTCATTTCGCTGTTTATGCCGAACTTAACACTATATTAACTAGGCCTACAGACGAACATTGTTACCTCCTTCCAATTTTGTTCTATTCATGTCTTATTCTATCATTTTAGTTCTAATTTCAATTATAATGTATTAATTTCTGCAAATTATTATTCTGTGTCCACATGGTAAATGTGATTGACAGCAGAATTTATATTTATTTAATACTTAATAGACACCTCTACGAATCTTGGCTAGGTAGGACTACTAATATGATAACTATTAGTTAAGGTATGAAAATAACATATGTAACCAAGGGTGATAACAAGTTGATCCGCTAACTATTGCTTAATCCACTAACTATCAAAACGTGCAAATGGGCATGCATAAAATGTTTCTCATTAAATCATTCATTTATTTATCCTACAAATGTATGATATGCAAAACATAAATTGATCTAATTATTCTATTAATATTTATATTGGCTTGATTTCTGTGTCTAAGGCAACCTATATTTACTGGGCAGAGATTCTCATTGAATAAAATTTTAATATAAACAAAATTGGGCGGTTCAAACTATCCTAAATTATCATCCTTAGCCTTAATTGGGTAACAATGACGGTATATCAAGATTTTGATGATAAAAATATATATAAAAAAAATTATCACACTTTGCTCAGTAAATTCACTACACACAATTACAACCAATTTAACTATATTATAATTATTCTTTACACATAAAGATAATCATCCGCCGAGTTTCCCACAGGGGCAAACAATGCTAGCCACCTCAAACGGTTGTCTAGGCAACATGTTGAGTAAACAATAGTGTTATAATAGTTAAATTGCTCGAAGAGAAGAATGATATAATTGCGTAATATCTGTTAATTTATGCCGTCTGTTGTGATAGGGGCATAGCATTAGCCTCATTTAAGATAATGTTGAGTAATTATTTTAAATAATCTGCGGTGATAAAGAGAATAAGAATGCTATGTGAGTGGGTGAGTGGAAAATCGGGTTTGTTTTGTGAAAAATCATTAAATCATACAATAATATTAAAACTTAAAAGTCTAATAGCTTTATTGGCTATCGCTAAAAAGAACGTTATTACTGGTGTTTTAAATCTGTGAAAGCTATACCATTAGTTTAATAGTTTATAATCAAATCAAATAAGGAAACACAAGCCAAAAAGTATTTTTTACTATACAAATTATGAAAACTACTTATAATCGTTTAAAAGCGATGGACAAAAAACTGAAGTGTATACATTCTCCACAAAAGTAGCTCATCATCGTATAACGTACATCCATTTTTCTTTGCATTTCAGTCTTTAGACACAATAATCCTAAAAGTAATTTATTTCGTCTTACCATAACCAAAAACGCCAAAATCTCAGCCCTCATCTTAATGGCTGTGTGTCCTCTCTGAAACCAAAAAAGTAAACATTTATTAGATTAAACACAATAAAAATAATATAACACGTAATATATATATATATATATATATATATATATATATATATATATAAGCTTATATATAATACACAATTAGTGAATAAGAGCCGATTGTACCAACTGATGATTAAATATCAATTAGTTAATCACTACTTAAGGTACAAAAATAACATTGGTAACCAAGGGTGATAACAAGTTAATTTGCTCATTTTTGCTTAATTCACTAATCATCACTTGGTACAACCATCTCAAATTTAAGATCAATAATTCAATATTCACAAGTGTGTTAAACAAGAACATAAACAGTATGAACAGGAGTCAAAAAATCCAAAATAATATTTCAACACCTTATAATTCTTTTTTTTTAAATTTGAAATGGCAGATTTTACGTCTTAATCAGTGGTCTTAATTCGACAGTAAAAGTAGCAGGCACTCTGGGAGTGGTAAACAATGGAACTTGTGAAAAGTCACAAAATAAAGCGCGCGCATACCTCAACAATGACATTTATTAAAAATGTTACGTCGACTATTTATTTGTTACTTTTCGTCGGCCATATTGGCATTTAGAAACGCATTCTGTTGTTACTTTAAGTGTCGAATAACAAACGCAATCCACACAACTGTGACAAAAATCGTATTCTCATTTTATTTTTTTATAAAAATTACCTCGGTCTTTTAGATGTCACTGCCGATAGTACAAATCAAGTACTTTGAGAACATAAGTTATAAATTCCAACAATTTAACTTGTTCGTCCTTAAAATATACTTGTGTCCACGAAAGAAGAAAGTCGTCCACCAAGATAACAAAACTAAATATCGCTAGTCGAATTTGTATAGCTGTGATATTTTGAGGGTTAATGCATTTATAGAACGAGATTCACGATTAACAACACGAACACATCTTTCAAAAGTGTTACATGGCTAAATCTGCAGAGAGTTTCTCTCACAGTTACAGAAGTGTTAACAATTATTTAGTTGGTAGACGACCTTCTTCTTTCGTGGATACAAGTATGTTTTGTAAATTTATAATTCATTATTTTTGTGTAACCTTAGAAAAAATTATTCAAATAAATTAGGTACTGACAGCTAATGAATCATTTTGTAGTCCAGAGATGAGTAAGTTGAATGATGTATTTTTAGTTCTTATATGTTCTTTTTGATTGCACACAAAGTATTACTATAATTGTGATTTCTAACTTTAAAGCCTTCAATTAATAAATAACATGAATTCTTGTGATGAAATATTGTTAAAAGCACTTGACACTTCTCTCCAAAATTAATTGAATGACTATTTGATGACAAACGACCTCGTTGAAAAACGTAATGAAGTGACGAAAAGAAATTGTAAGGATCATTTAAACATTTCAAATGTTTACTTTCCGACTTGATTGCACATATAACCTAGCAAACTTGAGGTTGTGCTAAAACGACAATAGTATTAAGTACGGTAGTTGAATAAACTTATACAGCAAATTGTGCAATTGCCCTTCACTAGTATATTCCAATATAGGTACAGATTTTTTTATGTGAAATTATTTACAATATTTCATTTTGAAATAAGGAATTTCTGCACATCTTAAATGAAATACGCAACGGTTTAAAAATGGTTTAATAATAAAGTAAGCTACTGGAAGTAAGGTGCTTTCAAGTGATTTTTATCCATTATTCATTGTTGTGATCAGTGGTGAATAATATCCCCCAAATTGTGTGCCAAATTACAACTTCAGTACAACAATGTTTTCCGTTGTAGTTGAACCCAACACAATGAGATTTTACAAATACCACCATATAAAATAGTATGTACAAAATTAAAATTATTATGGATTTTTATTGTATCTTATAGAACTTAAAAATATAGAAACCAATTGCTGATGCTATTAGTCTTATCATCTCTAAAAATATATGTTCTAGATTTTTGAATATAATGTAAGGATTGATTAGAGTACCTAGTCGTAACAATGATTATAAATATTTGTCTTCATATTTTCCCGCGAGAAATTTACTTCTTTCTATATTGTTACAATTCTATCATCTTTATATATATATATACATATATATATATATATATATATATATATATATATATATATATATATATATATATTTAAATAAGGTCTTTACCATTTCCGGTATGCTATTATTTCTTCTTTTCTAATTTATTGGTAATAATATGTATCATGTATTATTTTTATTTTATTTGCATCTTCATATTTTTCAATTCACATTATATTATAAGATTACATAAATATAATCTTGTACACGGTATACGAATATTTAAATCATCTCTCACGTCAGTTTCCAGTAATTAAATCAATTATTATTGCACATCGTCATTTATTAATACATATTTCCCGTTGTTTCCTGTTTAGCAGTGTATGTGTTAATAAACACGGAGATATGTGCAACACTTAACGAGGGGTTAAAGTATTAACAACCGATTGTAACAACAATCAATTAAATAGTGATTTTCTCCTCGGTTAGACATAGAAATAACAGCTGTTGTATAGACCGCAATGTCTAAACTATTTACTGAAGTCAGATATTTTATACGATCGTAATCGTTTAGTATTAAATGGGTAAAAGTAAATAGGTTAGTTGTTTTATGTAATTCTCCAGAAAAACGATTAAAAATAACACGTTTATGTGCGATACTGATAAGTCACATTAAATTTAGGATGCATTTTTTATTCTACTTTCTTTTTTGATCAAATAACAAATCTTGAATGTAAGTTTGTTGTCAAAGTTGCACAGAATTTTGATCTTGGTTTTATTGGATGGTTTTCCACATATTAATTACAAGTGAATCAATTATCAGGGTAAATTTGAATGTGAAAAGTTTTCAAAACAGGCTGTTCCTGAAATCCATAAAAACTGAATCTCTACTTCTAATGTAGGTCTACCTATAATATAAGGCATAGTATGTAAGGCAGCGTAAGATTCATGTATGGCTGAATCTTATAGCCTGCTTACTAATTTTTGTATTCTGTATTTGTTTATTCATGGATAATTAATAAACTAGTATGGTATAAACCAAGTCAGATGATCGAAGAAAAAATTATACATTGATACATGATAGTAAATAACAAGAATAACTTAGTAAAGAAAATATCAAGTACATTAATTGTATAAATTATATTGTAGCGAAAGTAAAATGACGATAATGAATTGAGTCATATAATATGTTATTTAATCGATCGAAGAAGGTACTGATAAAAAAGTATACATACAAAAAGTTCGGAATTATAAATTACCAATCAACCTACTAACTTTACAATACCCTGTCCTTGCGATTTCTTTATATATAAAAAATATTACATCAATCATTATATACGAAACATTTTGTACAATAGAACTTTTTTAATTTTAAAATATAGATGATGCACAATCCAATGCAAAAATATAGGCGTAAAAATCTTTAATATGCAATTATACTTTTACAGTCCCTTCAAATCAAGACTTCCTTTCACAATCTCAAATGAAGATTCACACAAACCTCTTTTGGCGGCCGTCTTGGAAAACCTTAATAATGAAAGTCGTGTTGACGGTTGAAATTGTAATAGTATTCTTTATTCGAAATTAGAACATCAAAAAAACTCTTTCACATACTTTAATGTATTCTAAATCATCTTAGAAGTTTACTCATTTCAAGAAGTTTAAATAAGACGATATTTAGAAGTTTTCTCCTCAAAAGAATTGTTTTCGAAATATTTCTGAAATGTGGTTCAGAAATAAACACCATCTTTGATCTGAATTTGGAAAATCAAGAGAGTTAAAGAAAATTATCCATTTTTATGTGGATTGTAAACTGTTGATTAGCGTGTACAGCAAATGGATTTGAAAAATTTAAATCGTCTGAATATTAATAACCATCCTATTCACATTATAGGCTTATTTCAGTGATTTCAGAGATTGCTATAATAAGTGGACAACAATGTACTCCATAGTGTGGATCTATTACGAATTTATGCATGCAGATTTAGTTTGTTTCACGAAACCTTTGGTAGTTACTGTAGTATCCTTACGAACATTCCATCTCCATATGATGATGATGATTATTGATTGCTTAACGACCCCACCAACAGCTAGGTTATACAGGGGTACGAATGAGCAGATGATTATAAAATTAATGAAGTGATGATAAGTGAAAGAACGTTTACAAAAACCCATGCCTTATGCGGGATTCGATTCCACGTCCAAATGTGGCTTCAGTGCGGTTAATCATATAATGCCTCAGCTCACTGAGCTAACGAGGGCGGCTATCTCCATATGAAAATATTAATCTCAACAAAGATATGGAACATTAATCATTATTACGTAGTTGGTATAAAAATGTCGTGTGTTTACGTTTAACCGTTGACTTACTAACGGTTAATCATATATTAACTAGAGTGTTAACACGAAGCAATTACTATTGACTAATGACGATTGTGCACCGTGTGCCAATCCGCCCCTGATATAATAACAATAGCTCAACAAATATACCCGACCGTGCTGCTGATCGTCTACAGTCCATGAAAGGGTAATTTCAGACTAGAAAATCTATCTCTGATACTAAACTCAACCCTCCGTGAATAACGCCAAAGACCATCGACCATTTTTCATCGGATTGTTGAGGTATATTTACCATGCGCCCTTCTGAGAAAATAATTAGCAAGCATGCAATTTTTTCTGACTAATGTATATTTGTATGCTATAGGCCTATATCAAATCATTATTCAAAAGTAATAATCTTTTTTGAAAAGAAAATGATGAATTTTGATGTTTTTTCATTGTTGTGTTTTACTTCGAAATGGCTATTCGTCGGACCGGAAGTAGGTTTTAGATTAGTTTTAATTTAGATCAAATTAGTTTAGGTTGTTTGTTCTGTTGGGTTAGTTTAAGTTCGATTAGTTTTGGATAGGTTCGGTTGATTAAGTTGGTTATATTGGGTTAATTACGGTTAATTTATGATGCACGCAACAACAACAACAACAACAACAACAACGACGTCCGCATGCTGTGACATGAACCGATGGTCCGGTGAATAGAGGCTGCTGTTTTACTCGGCATATTTCACTCAAGTATGAAAAAGAAATTATATATATTAAATGTATTTGGATATTGATTTTATATAAAAAAAAACGTGCAATTAATAAATACGCTCACTGAAAACGAAAATATAAAATTTGTTAATTATAGTTACTAATTATTTTCTATTCTCATGATACCTAAACAACCCGACGAAAAGATTATCAAAACTCGATACCATCACTCACAGAGGGTTGAGTTTAGTAAAATAGATTTTCCAGTATTAGAATACACCCTTGAATCGACTATATACCAATTGTTGGAGATTTGAACGCGCGATAGAGAAAGGTAAAAGTATGTCACGGGCTATTCTATTGGGATGGATGTAATTCGTCAATGAAAACCTTCATTTGAGATGTGTGAAGAAGAACTTGCACTCTTAAACTTTCACTGAAGATGAGTCGCGTATTTGTGAGCTGTTAAATAATAAGAGAAGCGTGGGTCGCTATGGCTATGCGATAGAGGTCAGCGCCTGAGCGCATTTCTAATCGTCGAAAGGAGGAGGGATTTGAAATACCGATCTAAGTATTATGTTCGATAAAAAGTTTAGAATATTTTGAAGATTGTGATTGTTTGATGGTTAAGGGAAATGCCGTTGAAGCACTTATTGGACGAGCGAGTAGGAAATTCTATTTATTGGAAATCATTCAGTATTATCATTATACTTAAATACAGGAAATTTTTAATTTTCCGATTTTTTTACTACTATAATTAAAATTTATACACATTTTGTTCTCACTGTGCTATGATTTAATTGTTCACAGAACCAATTTACAATTCTAAAATTCCTAAAGCTATTTCATAAAAGAATTTTCTGTCAAATATTTTATCAATTGTACGATAGATGTGTTTCAATTCATTTTCATGGATTTAATTGAATTTCAATTTAATTTTTATGACCATATTTATTGTACTTCTGTGCATTGGAACAAAAATGTATACTGATATTACATAGAAGTAGTTGGCAACGTATATATAAACGACTGTATCTTTTTCTTTCTCTCCTTTTTATAAACTCAAGGATTCTACGTGCTAAAATGAGTCATTTATATTATATTAATTCATTTATATTTATATATCCAATTTATAGAATAATTTGTATGTCTCAACAAGTTTTCTCACTTTTCACATCTAGAACGAGTGATCAATTTGCGTCATTTCATTCAATTGTATTAACTATTCGTCAGTAGAAAGGCATATAATTCCCGGCACCTCCACCTGTGTTAAACTAGGAGGTCCCACCATAAATACAGGCACCTCCACCATAATGTTCATCAATAATGCCTATACGTTTATGCACGGTATGCATGGTATTTACGTTTTACATCTGTTATTAGATTAAATTTCAAAATTTCAATTACATTGAGTTTAACTTAGACCTATTGTGTATTTTAGGCCTACTTTGGCCTTTTTGCCATACTTGCATGTACTTCATGCTATTTATAGTATTTCATTTACTAGTTCTTTGCACATATAAAGAAAGAAGGAATCACTCTCTTAGTGATTTATGATTACGTATTGATTATAATAGAAAATTGAAAGTTGAATTTTTTATTAGTTACGGTAATAATATATTATTAATAACAAGATACTTGAAGTTACTTTAGTTTATGATTCCAATATCAAAGAGTGAATGTTGAAAATGAGGCAGATGATTTACAAATTGATTCATTTAGTTAATAGAAGAAAGTAAAATTTACCAAATCGTGCATTGAGTCATAAATCTAGATCCATACTAAGTGGGTATCTCAGATACAAAAATTGTAATACTGTATAATTTGTATTACTTTATGAAAGATATATTGAAGTCCTAATACAAATTGTAGAATGTTTATACTGTATATTTAGATTTACTATTAAATAATTATATAATATACCCGGAATTTTTATTACTAATATGTCGATTAGTTAAATACATTGCAATCAATTAACTACATCCTATATTTTTGAAACTTATAGTATTTATTTGAAATAATATCATTCATAATTGAACATAGATACGAAGAATTTAAGGCACGTATTTAAGAAAATTAAATTAATTCTGGGAACGATTAAATCTAAACTTTCATGTTTTCCAGAATAGAAGAAATATTTCGTCAAAAATATGATCATTTTCGAAAACATAAATCATTTGGAATTAAAATACCATTCGGAGATCAAAAAAATAATTACAGTGAGGTATATTCAAAATAATAATGAATATAATTTCAAAAACAAATATCTACAACTTTCAATTCAACGACTACTGGAATTATTACAACTTTCGTACAACACACAGATTTCAATAGATTCATATAGTGAAATTTATCACATATCAAATCACGTTGACCGAGAATCGAACCAAAGACTTCTGACTAAGGAAGCTGTACAATAAAACACGAACAGAACCGGCTTCTATCCGATGAAAGGAAGATGCGCGAACAGGTTATGACTGCTTGAAGATTAACATCCCATTCATTCATAACCGTGGCAATGACACGGTCAATTAATACAAAAACAAGAAACTGCAATAGAAAGGAAAAGTTATGTTTAGATCTACAATAGGTTAAATCTCATAGAGAAATGTATTTTCAGCGGATCGAACCTCCTGACCGTTAATACTAAATTATAAGAGAGACGCACGGTTGAAATCGTTGAATCTTGTTGACGGAATTGTAGTATTGAAATGAATTGCAATTTATACGCAGTACGTTAAAAGTGAGTCGACAATGACTGACTCTGTAATTTGTTAAAAATAATTACATATAAATTAAGGCGAAGTAATTCATCGTTGGTAAGAAAAAGTTTCTGCCAGGGGGATTTTACATATATATTCGTTTATCCACGAGAGGATAAGGTACCGTAATCTATCAAATAAATAATTGTACATCTTTTGGTATTCATATAATCTGCTGCAAGTTTGAGTATTTAACGCTTATGTATAAGATGTAGTTGTATTTCTTATCGTAAACTTCGTCCTGAGGAATCATCATACACCAAGAATTCCCAAGCTACACAAATATAACGGTATGATATTTGTTAATTTGGTAGACGACCTTCTTCTTTCGTGGTTAAAAAAATATATAAGTATATATATTATTATATTATAATATTAATATATAATATTATTACGGAACGTTAGTCAATATATTTGAATAGGTCATAAGACGTAAGACTCAACAATAATTGAACAAAATACTAATAAGTAAAATTTTCAAAATCTCAAATGGAAAAATAAAAATGTATATTATAAATAAACCTGATATAATAATTCACTACTTTTTCCTCTCCACGGACCGTTAAGGTAATAAGGTAACCTTATGTGAATGTTAATGGATCGACGGTAATTCAGAAATTCTCTGAATGGCATGAAGCAGTTTCACTAGACTCTGGATTCAAACGGAAAGTTAGTTTATATTATTACGTAGACGCTAAAAACGTTGCGCTGAGGTCGGTTATTACCGATTCAGTAATTTGTCCAAAGTGGCATAATTGTATGTAGTTATAAGTATAAAGTGTTGGAAATCAAGTAATAAAAAGAAACGTTTAAAATACAGATCGTTTAAATGAAGACATGCGTCTATAAGCGGAAATTAAAGTCGATTATACAAACGATAATTTACCGGAAACCGATCTAGTAATTTGGACTGTA
Source organism: Brachyptera putata (assembly GCA_907164805.1). Lineage (NCBI taxonomy): Eukaryota > Metazoa > Arthropoda > Insecta > Plecoptera > Taeniopterygidae > Brachyptera > Brachyptera putata. The sequence goes on along the minus strand of OU015469.1, from coordinate 15,583,044 downwards.
GGCCTCACAGGATATACTGAATAGCGGTAAGCACCGTTATGTAAATATTATATTGAAGAAAATTTATGGTTTCTTAGTGGGTTTTGAAATGTAATCTAAAAATCACATCTATACACTAGAAAAAATATATGGTTAAAAATATTATCACTCTAAAATCGATCAGTATCAAGAGAAACCATTCCACTTATTTTTCAAGAATTTTGTTGAAAAAAAAAACATTTGTCAAATAAATTGATAGATTCCATTGTTGTAGATATTTTGAAACGAACAAACTGAATACAAATTAACATTTCGAGTGTTGATTTTTAATTTTCCACTTCTTTCGTTTCACATCGTTATGTCTTGTATTATTGTCCAAACATTACATTACATCTATGTATACATTTTCGCTTATACTTTCTATTCATCCGTTATATTAAACTCATTTATCTATCTTACACGAATCATTTTTTTTAATAATTTTAATTTCACATCCGTATTTTTTCCCACCTTTCTGAATCGCATTCCTTTAGTTCCGTCGCATCACTAAAACTTACACACCGTACTAAACTACATCGGTACCTATACTTGAATGTACATTAGATATGGCGGTTACGATCGACCGTCGTTATGTCTACTAATATAACCGAACGGTAGTGTCGAATCGTCAAAATGTGGTAATATTAGTATTAGCATCGGATTATTCATCGGAGCACTGAGATTAGTAGTCGAGTGGCTAGCACACTGAACCGGGGTTCGATTCGTGCCATGGTCGACCATCCTAAGAGGGTTTTTTCTAGGTTTCCCTGTCGTTCAATTGTCAATAGTGGGAAGGTTTCTTTAAAAGTAGGGCCGAAGAATAAAAAGAATATTCTTCGGTCTATGGAAGGACAGTGGGAAGGAAGCGGTCGTGGCCCATATTGCACAATATTGATAGACATGTCTATCCAAGGGAGACAAATGCTTGAGCCACCCATGCGTTAGAGCAAAAGTAACAGAGCAAAAGGTCGATCAAAATCTTCATCTCTCGTAGACACAACACACAAGGTACACACGAGAGATGAAGGCTTGAACCACCCATGCGATAGTGTTGTGTCATATGCGAGAATATCGATCGGAACCTTCATCTCTCGTGCGTGGCTACTAATCTACAGACGTCAAAGGTGTGTTACGTGTGCAAGCTGTAAATATAATTGAAGGTAAGTGGCGGGTAATGGAGAAAGTATCAATTATCCAGCGAGACTGGTACATGCCATGTGTGAGAAGATGACACGCAGCATCGGGTATGGACCACGGAAGAAGATCTGTCTTCCGTTGCAGACATTGGTGGTGATGATTTGATGAGTTATATGGAGAGTAGATGAATGAGCGAGTGATATATGAAAGATGTTTATTAATTTAGTTTGGGGTGGTGAGATAGCGCTTGTGATGCCCCGTTTAAGCGATTCTACTTTCATTCTCAGCCATAATTGGAGAACAATGATTCTGTATCAAGTTTCGATGTTTCTTCTCATTTCTTCTTCTGAAGTTTTGATTACACGCAAAAACAAACAAAAATCAAAATGTTACGTTATGGACGAAGAAAATCTCTTCTTCCGTTGCAGAATCTTTTGACAAGAACTAATTAGGTATTTCCACATGCAGTTTGGCCCAAGGAAAGTCTACATAACATCTTAATTGTTTGTAATTTTACTTTATTCAAATTAGATTCTCACGTTATTTAAATAGCAATAAATATACCTATATTCATTAGAACACGGTGTCACACATGTATTAAAATATAACGTACAATTATGTGATTAGAATTGGAATGTCATAAGATTAAAATATATATCAAAATTTAAATATGATTATAGAATTTTAATCATATGATGAAACGTTAAAGCATATACAATGTGTTGATAATATTATTGGAACAAATCTATGCACCAAGGTTGTCTGTAATAGTATACGGTCTAAAATACCTCGGTTCGATTCCCGCCACGTCCATCTTTACACGGTTATTTCGTAAAATATAGGCCACGACCGCTCACACTATCCTTCCCATTGTACCTAAGAAACCTTCATCTCATCATCCCATCATTTCATTACCATTCATCTGACGCCAATAGATCTTAATCATCATTAAAGTGCGCCTTTAAACACAATATTGAAAAATTGAGGTTAGATTTGAATATGACGTATGATTTACGAGTTTTTAATTTACTCTGGGAACTGACAGATAGTTGTATTGAATAAGATTTCATACTAGAATTGAAGAGTTTATAGATTTCAACATTTCATATAATGTATGAACAGAAAATCATATTAGAATGATAAATTGTTTAAAAATTATGATAAAAAAGCTCAATATAATCGTGCCAAACCGCATATTGTGAGCTGCAAGTACTGATCAGAATATCATGAACAAAAATTAAATCAATTGTGATATTTTTTGATAAATTAAATTTACTGAGTAGAAAGTATTATCTCATCACGAAATATAATTGTACCATACAAAGAAAGGATTGAGTACGGGTAGATTGAAATTTTCATTTCAGTATCCAAAACAATTGATTTTTTTACAATTATAAAATCTAATAACCAATTATAAAATGAAATCTATAAATTATAATACGATAGCACAAAATTGATCTCAAAATGAGAACTCCTGATCAGCTATAAATGATATGTTTTCATCCCTAGAATTAACGAAATAATTTAAGCGTTTGATAATAATACAGTTTGCATTTTGCATTGAGTGAAAAGTCTTCAGTCTACCAATCCAATATCAATTCCATTCATAAAAATTATGCTAATTTCATTTAAAAAAAATTATATCCAATGTTTTTGTTTTCTTTGAATGCTCTAATTTCCTGATAAATATCGAAATCTTCCCACAGGTCGTGATTGAGAATAGCATTGACCCTGAATTATATTCGTGACTGATTTTAGATTATTTTCTTATTCTTAGTTATTAGAAGTAGGGCTGATAATTGTACCGATAAGTGAAATCACAGAATCGCAGAGCACGACTACTAATACTTTTCATTTTCGAAACATCGTAGATATAACTTGGGAATACAGTATACAAAGATTCAATGCGTTACATTTTATGAAATTATGACACTTTAATTCTTTAAAGTATTTATGTGATTTGACACAATCGTTTCAACTTCTACTTGTGTTTCGTATAATATGTATAACTATGTCGAATTTCAATGCTTGTATAGATTTATTTTCCATACATTGATGTGCACATAAGTGATCGTCTATAATGGAATAAATGATAATAAAAATTATTATAATGATAATAATTACTATTATTATTATTATCATTATCGCTTCTATTTTGAGAATTTGGGAGTTAAGAGGTCACAACGTATAAGGAATGTGACTCTTTATTAGATTATTTTCATGTATAATTTATGATAATTTCTATGGAATTATCATCCAATATAAGATTTATTCATTAGAATTTGAATAGAGATGTTGGAAATATAACCAACTGGCAAGTAATTAAGAAAAATAGAAATAAACTGTAAGCTATAAGAAAATTAAGTTATACCTAACTAAAAGTTCTATAGAACTTGTCAAACGTCTGTCAATGTTGTCCTTTCAAGATGTACACATTTTTTTGGATACAAATATTTTCCAATCTTTTTTAGTTAATGTTTTTATTATTATATTTCTAAAACTTCAAAAATCAATTTCTCAAAATATACTCGACAGATCTACCGATTTGAACCATGGAGCATTAAAACCTAGTTGTTCTTTAAAAGTTTCGCACACATTAAAGTATTGTTCAATACCGATATTGTTTCCGAATTTCATTTTTATTTTTTAGCTAAATTATTTCATCTCCACTTCACTATCGCGCTCATACATTTAGAGTACTTTTCGCTCCGTATACATTGTTTCAAAAAAAAAAATCCCTGAATCATTGGCTCCAAATTTCAATTACTACACTTTCCATGAAGGAGAAAAACACATCACTCAAAACAAACATTCCTACACAAACAACGTCTAGATATCCTCAATATAGAAGCTTCCGGATTTCTTCTCTAAACAATTTCATAATACAAAAAACAAATAAAAAAGATAATTATAGTCACACTGTAATTATAAACATAGGTAACGCAAATAATTAATAGTATAATCTATATTTATTCCGTTTGTTTTCATGCATAATTCTCATAGCAATGACTATAAATTCACACCATCACTTGCAACGAAAGTTACTTTTATGTGAACAATTTCGAGTTACATCAGTGGTCCACTTTATGATACAAACAATTAAATACCTCAAGTATCAAATTCAAGAGGGCTTTTAACTTTTTTTGTTTTATTCTTTGAATGTTTCGCACACATTAAAGTATTGTTCAATACCGATATTGTATTTGGTATCATTTTTATTTTCCGTTTTAAGAAATTTTATATTAATTTTATCTCCATCTACGTAGGTTAATTATTTGATATACAGTATCAACGGAAGGAGAAACGAAACACCAGCGCGATAATGGTATGTGATAGATGGAACGGTCGCTCGGAACCTTCATCTTTCAGGGATGCAAGTATGCATAATGATTCCCCACATTTAAGTATACTTGAAAATAACTATACACTGAAGTATAAATTCACAAAGCATAGCAGAAAATAAATAGATATGTTCAAATTTCAAAATTTTAGGTAATTGTCAATTCATATCCCAAGTTAAAACGTGATAGATTATGATTATTTATTTATTAGTAATTATCGATGTTAAGGAAAGGAAAACGAGAATGTATACATTGTAAAATGAGCGAGATATTTATATAAATTGAATTGGAAATCTCCTCAATTCGGTTTTGAACTATCAAGTCTAGGTATTGACTATCTTGATTATGCAGCGCTGATTGATTGACATCTGCGTATCATTTTAATGAAATCAATAATCTATGAAGTATGATTTTAATTTCATCATTCAAAACAAATTGTATCGATGTATATTATTCTTCAGTTTAAATTCAGCAAATATAACATCATAACAGTGCGTCGTTAAAACCCAATATAAAAAAATATATGAAGTATATAAACACGGAAATAATAACATAAGCCGAGATCGAAAACTTTCGTGAAAATTCTTCTTAAAACTGATTCAATTTAATTTTACCCAAAACTAAGTACCAAGTTGATGAATGACATACATGCATGCTAAAAGATTTTTCACAATTAGTTTTTTCGCTTGACCTGTGAGGCGCGAACCTTTTTTTCTCTTCAAGAACGTTACAATTTAGTCTGCTTATGCTTATCTAAATATGTCATTTGTCTGGAATAACCAAAAGACATTTCTTACTGAGGAGTGTTGAATCGTTTTTAACACTGGTCTACCGCCCAAAGGACAACACAATGCACAGTTAACTCTTTACTCTAGTTATGAAAAACACATTCAATCATTTTTATACTAATATTTCGTTAAAGTAAAACAATTGGTATTTTATATTTTCAAGGAACAAATTCGGATAGCTAATTTTTATCATTTGATAATTACTAGAAATATGAAAATCGAAATCGTTTCAAATATGGTTTATACGAAAATGATGCATGATGATAATATCATTATAAACTGAATAATGATGAAAAAAAAACGAGGGTAATAAATACATGTAATATTATAAATAGTAATAAAAACGTGATAATTGTCGATAAATGTACGTATTATCCACCGGAATACGATAATATTCAACATATATTGCATTGTATTGTACAGTAACTCTTTCATTGGACATACTGATCGAAAATGTCTAAACTAAAAAGTTTGATCGGTATTTTTCCGATAGTTGAAATGTCTTGACGATATTTTTTCTTCTTATACTCATTTTATCTTAACATATCTAACGAGGTTTTAGTAGGCCTACACAGTTTTAAATTTTCGTAGAAAGAAAAGCCATATTAAAATGTATTAGTTCGTAGACCCAAGTTTTACAGTGTAATAACAATTAGGGAAATAAAAGCTAATATATATATAAATATATATATATTAAAAAATTATTTTTTATAACCACTCCCTATCTATTCAGAAGAATTATTTAACGGAATTCTTCATAAATCTTAATGCTGCTTGTTATTTGTTCAATTTATATGAAATATATATATATATATATATATATATATATATATATATATATATATATATATATATATATATATATATATATATATATATATATACATATACACAGGGGGGTTGTACACAGTCATACAATTTATAACAAAAATTAGGCATACCAGTGCCAAATTTCGAGTTATAAAAGTAGTTAGTTATAATTACATGGGAATTAATTATACTAATATAATTGTATATTTCAGCTTACCTCTAGTAAATGACGTAATAAATGTAATAATGTATGTAGAAGCACTGAAAGTGAATTGAGCATGGGTTCAAGATGGACCCGAGTATTTATATGTGGAGTCGAGATGAGCTTGAGTGGGAGAAATATTGACCTACCTCTGTACCTCTCGAAGATGCAACGCGGTAGCTATAATACGTTGCTATGGTGATAGAGGAGAAAGCAATAGAATAGTCTATAACACTCTGCTGTATATTCTATTGTGAGGATATATTTTTGTACTTTTTTTTTTGTTTGGGTGATTTGATTTCACATACTGTGAAAAATGGATGTTTGAATTGATATTTATTTTTGGTAACACCCCAATTTTCTCATATTCGAAATACCATGCTCACCAGTATGAATGCCTTGAAAGACTTATATAAGATACTAATGGCCTTTGGGCTAAATTGATCAAACCAAGTGCATGAGGCCCAGTTTTACGAATGTATATTTAGTGAATTAAGTAATAGTTAACGGATTAACTTGTTTTCACCCTTGGTTACGTATGTTATTTTCGTACCTTAACTGATAGTTAGCGGATTAGTACTAAATTAAGATTCGTAAAATAGTATAGTGGGTGTATTTAGAAGTACAAAAAATGCAAATCCCTAGCAGAACAATCATAATAGTTCTTTTATTATTTTTTTCTGATGGTCATGTTTTGCTTAACGACCCCACAAACAGCAAGTTCATTTGGGGGTACGAATGAGCACAGGATATATGAATGACGTTCCCATAACCCTATTTATTTTATTTATATTGTGTTAACTGTATTGTTGCGACGTACTCTAGACCTACTGATGACTAAGATCTATTGGCGTCGATGAATGATATATAAGATGATGAGATGAAAGGTTAGTTCATTAGGTGTATTTGGATAGTGGATGGAGAGATGTCGGTCTATCCCTGTTGTTAAAGAACTATCCCAGTATTGACCTGAACGACGATGGAAAACCACGGAAAACCTTCGTCAGGATGGTCGACCATGGCGGTAAGCGAACCCCGGTCTCGTGAATATACAAGAACCTATTTCAAAGCAAAGCTTCAGCTAATTGATCCATTTAAACTGCAAAAAGCTTTTTTGCAGAAAGAATTGATTTTAGTTCGTCAAGTTTAATTGAACTCTTTATTTCATGGTTTCAATTAAATAATTGATGTAAATTTGTTCATACTACTGTTGTTTATGTCGTTACAACACGCACTTATGTTGATTTACTATTAGTGTTCAAGAGAAAACAGTGAACAACAAATTTAAGTGATGTAAGGTGTACAACAAGTGTAAGGTGTAAGTGTTAGGTATAAACGAGGTTTCACAGATACTGGAAAAAAATGGTCGTTCAAATTTGAAATATTTTTGTTTTATATTATTATCGATCGTCTCCACATGCACGCGTATAACCGTATAGCCGAGCCTTCATTTCCATAATATTCAAATCTCATTATTGGAAGTTTATATTGATAACTCTTTTATCATCTCCAAAAAAAAAGAAGAATTTTCAAGAGTTTACACCAGATAGAGTTATGACTAGAAACCCCCGTCTAGATATTAAAATAATTATGATGAAATGAAAATTGACAAATCTACCTTCATAACCTTATCTTTATTTTTTTTTTAACTTTTAATTCTTCAACCTGTTCCAAGAAAGGTTCATACATGCATTCATTGAAAATATTGAAAATATCAAAAGTTTTTCTCCTTAAAATTTCAAAATAATTAAAAAATCACTTCAATTCAGCTTGTTTATTTAGACGCTATTTTCTAGTTTCAAGCTATAGGACACGCCTATTTTATTTCCAGTTTATTTTATTGTTTTTCAAAACATGCTAATATGTCTGTTAATTTCTAACAAATATATAATCAATCACGGTATCTTATTGCAAGGCTGTGATTTGTAACATTCCTCAAAGTTCTTCACTGGAAAGCAAGACCAATATTTAGATGGCAGTATAAGGTGACCATGGTGACCATCAGAAAATGAACATTTTCAATTTTCAGTATCAACCAAACTAAAAGCATATTAACCAACTACCAGAATGCGAATTTGAGCTCGCCACTCCAAATATTTTAAACGCGAATCATTTTTACGTATTTATCAATTATTTTTTTTACTCTGCTTGACCGAATTGTTGGTGGCTGGTGCTCCTCCCCAAAAACCCATGCCTTCACCAGGTCTCGAACCCACGCCCAACCTAACTTCAGTTTCTAAAGCGGTGCTAGCTGAATGATCCACGGGGGCGGCAATATCAATCGTGTGATAACCAAACATTGTCCGTCGAATTACGTAACACATATCATAGGTTGGTTTTTCAACCGCGTTACATAATATGTATATGTATTTAAAAAATATACATATTTATTTTCACGGGTTAGTTTCTCGGCGACTAATTGTAAAGTTGGTAGTGTAATACTGACGAACAAAGAGTGCAGTGTGTACTTTATATATTTCCTTGAATTTGTTCTACCAAAAACTAAACACGATCGACAAACAATGCGGTTACGAAATGATAGTTTTGATGGACAGGTGCGACCACAGCCTAATGGATTGGATAAGACATTCTCTTATAGAACTGTATGATTGGAATAAAGAAGGCTGTTAGTGCGATCAAGAAAGCCGAATTGAAAATACTGACTGTTGAGGCGTCCCCAGTCACAATAGGGAAAAAAGTTCCCACCAGGGTGATTATTTTTGGAAAATTGTGAATGTTTATTATGAATGGATTGTATTTCAGAAGGTACTTCTCTGAATGGAATGAAGGAGTTTCACAACAATAGGTGCATCCGGAAGACCACTACGATAATTTATACTTTAGTTAACACTGAAAGTGGTCACAAAATATCCATCTCGCGTTACATTCACGATTTTATTACTTCTTGAGATATTTTATCGTGTGTGCGTACAGATGTTTTTTCGTAAAAGAACTGGCTTTGGGCTAAGCTAAAAAGAAACAGTTCAACCACATGCAGAACCATTGAAGTGAATTGATATTGAACTGATCGGAAGAGATCAAAATATACTGTAGCGTTTTCTTCCCGTGTAACAGCAAAAAAATTAAAAACGCTCGTGGCATGCAAGATTTCCACAAACATAACTCTGAGATTTTGAAACTTGCCAGAGTTAATGTTCACACTAATGTGAATATCATCAGATGATAACTCAATCCTGGATGGAAATTTGTATTTATTCATTCATAATGGTGCATAACGATCCCACCAACAGCTAGGTTATTTTGGGGTACGAATAAGTAGGTGATAATGAAACTAAAAAGTGATGATAAGTGAAAGAACTTTTACAAAAATCCATGGCTCATATACGGGATTGGAACCCACACCTAAAGGTGACTTCAGTTTCTAGAGCGGTGCCTTGAAAGACTGAGCGGAGAAAAGCGGCATTATGAATGGTAAATCAGCTTAGATACGAGTGTTCTATTAATTGCCTAATTATTATGGGATTAACGCTGAACCTAATTATAGTTTCATAGAAGAGACCTTTTAGAAATATTCAACTTTAATAGGTTATCCGATGTAATTAAGGTCGACCTTGCAACTAGAAGGCAGTGGTGTAACTTTCATTGTTGCAGAAATTATTTCAAATGCATGTAGATTTCTGCTGTCAACATTGAAAATGACAATAGTGTGCACCTATAGCGACAAGGTCGATTTTCGAGCGTATAGCTTTAGAACATATACTAGTAACGAGCTATGTACTTACATGAAATGTAATAGAAATTTTAACACCTTGGTAAACAATTATTTGGTTTTAATAAAACTCGTCAAACTTATTTGAGATTGAATTGTCCCAACACATCTGGAAATTTAACTGTCGCAGTATGAAAATATATATTTCGTTTTCGCAGTGTAATTCTTATGGGTATTTTCAATATTTCAATAATCAATTTCTTAAATCTACCTGACTGATTGTTATCCAAAACTAAACACATTAATTAAAAGTTAAGTAATGCTTTTAGATGAAGCTGAAATTTAAAAAATGGGATTCACCTTGCAGCCTATGGAGCACGTGCAAAAAGGATAAAAAACTGAATAAAAACAACCCGATTGGACAGTAAAAATTTGTCGAGTAAATGCTTCATCGTAAAAGACCGCTATAGAGAAATTTAGTCGAGAAACGCTACATATAAATAATAAATTATGTTCTTATCGTAATATGCATGAATACAGTATCAATTTTTGCCACAGGACATGATAAAAGTAGAGTTCTGATATTGGATTCTATTAGATTTGAGCTCAGTTCAATTCAGGATGAGGAAGACGTCAGTGAAAATAGGGACCAGGACCACTACATAATTATACCACTTATCCCCGAACTTTTCAAAAAATTCATAAATACGAGGATGTTCTTTCCTTGGAGCTCAACCTGCTATATGCTATATCATTTTTTCTTACTAATTTCCCAATAAAATTGTCAATCCCACCACTAGTTCAGACCTCATCATAGCGTAAATTCTAAGAGATAGTATTTTATCCTCTACAATAACTCATCCTGAATCACAAAACAAGTATTTTATTTTGACTGCGTTCATTTACATTTTTACAACTTGATAATTATATCATTCCGTATTTTTTCATCAATGCTCTTCTTTTCATATTGTCGTATAGTCATAGGTATCTTTTCATGAGGTTATATATTTTAATCATATATATATATATATATATATATATATATATATATATATATATATATATATATATATATATATATATATATATATATATATATATATATATATATATATATATATATAATACATTTATATATATTATATAATTTTTTTATGGGCTTGTATTATTTGTATTATTATATTGTTAAGCTTGATCTATGTGGTCATGCACTCACAATATTGAACAGCTGACAAATAAAGTTTGTTTCTCTCTACAATTTACAACCGACTGTTACATGTTTTGACATTTATATCAAACTATTACCAAACATATATTTACAACAGAGCTTTTAATTCCAGCTGGGTGTATCTTTAATCAGAATATAAAACGAATCATTTTCACACCTTTCTCACTCAATCAATATTGCACTTAAATTGAACAGCCATTAGTTTAAAAAATTGTTCATCATGTTTTATGGTATGATGTCGATTATATAAGCAAGTAATAGGTTTTATTATTGTATATATTTAATATTTATTATGAGTGTAATATCTTAAAGGACATCTAACCTTACTGGAACTAGATTTTAAGAACTATATTTATGTACCTAATTTTGGAGAAAACTAGAAATCATCATCTCAATTTCAGAAATTAAAATTAATGTATTTGTCTTCCAGATACCCTGAGTCATGACGTATGCATTGCCCGATTCTATTTATCGAAACGTAAACAAAATCGGGTAATGGCTACAAAACGACTTAGAAAAATGGGCGGGTACTGGAGGAAAAGTAATTTAATTATGACTTCTGTAATTGAGATTCTGATTTAAAGTCTACTTTGAAATTGGGGGGAGGGGAATCGCGTCATTATTCATTCTCAGGGATGTGATGGCCTTTAAGAAATAAGAATTAAATGTAACATCGTTAGACGGGGCACCAAAAGGGCGATCTTAATCAAGAATAATATCTCCTAATATAACTCTTTCACAAACTGTGATTATGGCAATAATTTGAGGGATGATGATCAATTGAACATTTGCGTTGGGAAGAAAGAACCAGACGCCACAAAACTAAAGTCAAGTCGGGCGTGGGTTCGAGTTCCGGATAAGGCATGGGCTCATGTAAAACTATCTTTCATCCATCGGATGCTCATATTACCCCCCGAATAACATAGCTGTTGGTGGGGTCGTTAATTGAGGAAACAGTAATCATTAGAAGGAATCTGCGATCATCTTATCTTTACATTAATTTCTTCTCATATTTACTATAAAACATAACTTAATTTTTGTTTTCTAAATTATTATATGGTTTCATTTTATTATTATTAATTAGGTTTTGAAAAAAAAAAAATCTCGTTTTCCTCGTGCAATAAGACAGTACTGTAAATGTCCCGCGTGTAATTGAGATACAAAAATAAGAATTCAATTTTTTTATATCAAATTACGGCTATTTAATTTGAACGGTAGATATCTCATTATTTTTATGATTTGAAAGAAAGTATTTTGATCGTTTGCAAATTAATCGAGATATATTCAGATAATAATCGAGTTTCCGATCGACTCTTTCCCTATTAGAAGTATTGAGATGACTTCGACCAGATAAACGAAGACGATATAATACATGAAGAGATTGTACTCTTGACTCTCACAAGATTCGAACTCACGACCAATGACACATTGACAAGTTTTATTACACGATCTGTGATTAGATGAGCTATGGACCTCCATGCGACTCTTATGGCACTTTCTCTGCGTGTATGTCTTTTTTTCTTTTTGTGCTATGCACAGGTCGGATGGTTTATTTAATCAATACGATCCTTTATGTTATCTCACAATAAAAGTATAGTTTCGGGGAGAAATCGATTGAAAGATTTATGAGAATAAGCCATTTGGAAATTTTTAAAAAAGGACAATTAACTCAGAGGGGAAGTTTTGTAAAAACAAATTTTGAATTAGAACAAATCAATCATATAGGCCTACATTATTAATTATTATATACTCGTTGTATGTCAATCCGACTAGCCATTATGAAGAAAAAAAAGATACAAATTTCGTTTCTCGAGGTTGACTTTAGTTTATATGATTACAAGGTACATATAGTCCCATCACAACAGTGAATGCATAGCAGTGAATGGATGACTAAACTTGATAGTTTCAAATTCAAGGAACGTATATCGAGGAAGTCTATGTCCTCTCGATCATAACGCATAAGCTGAGTTTTAGTTGACCTTAATTGCTTCCACTCGTCAACCCTTGTGATACTGAATATATCTTATAACAATCTATAATTCTTCCAAATATAATGATATTGCAATTAATTAATCAATATTTTATTTTTAACATACATGAATGCACATTCGTATAAGGATAAGTTATATGTATATATATATATATATATATATATATATATATATATATATATATATATATATATATATATATATATATGTGTGTATGTTCATGTATTGACGTGTATATCACCTCAGTAGCGCAGGAAAGTATATTGGTTAACAAAGGGTGATACAAAAAGTTGATTTATGAAATAGATTACTCGAATTTTATCTGTTTATTGTATTCTGGCACTAAAGTCAATTATTCTTTAGCCTATATATACTCCACTTGATTACGTTCAGGATAAGGAGTTCATAAATCGAACAACTACCTTTACTTATACGACTAGACCACGCTCGTGTTCGGCTCATTCAATAGTCAAGAATATTATACAGTCTTGTATCCACGAAAGAAAATATTGAGACGAGTGGCTAGAATACTGAACCGTCATTCCGTAGTCCGGGGTGCGAGTATTTTTTCAGCAAACAGCTAAAGCACTATGCTGGAACACAAAATATGAATAAAGTGATTATATGCAGTATTTAAATGATCTTTTGAGCATGGGGTTAATGAGGTCAATTTTTTCATTTTAGGCTACATAAATTGAACAAGATTTACAAATTATAGGTAGAGGACTTGATATGATTTTATTATTTCCTGGAAAAGAACTTGAAGAGATTAACTGAATTTTGAACATTTTGTTGTGTCTGTTTTTTATGTGTTTTGTTGTGTATATAAGGAAAAAGAATCTTGTTCATAACCCCATGCTCAATACAACATTTAAATAACGAATAATCACTTCATTCATATTTTGTTATCCAGCATAGTGCTTTAGCTGTTTTCTAAAAAATACTCGCGACCTGTGGTCCCACCATGGTTGACCATCCTGACAGCGATTAGGCGAATCCTTCAGGCGAATATTTGCCACGTGAATAAAAGAGAAAACTAGTGATATTTGTGTTTGTTATGTTGGTAGACGATCTTTCGTGGCTACAAGTATATTTAAATATAGAAAATATAAACATACTTGTTTTTTACGCCAGACAACCGTCAGACGTTGGACATAAAACCATCAGTGAAAGCATTCCAGACTTCAATTGTTTCAAGTCAATAGGGAAGCATATTACCTACAACTGATTTATTACACACTATTAACTTTTTACAAAAATATCCATCAGAAAATCAATATAATAGGATCTGATTAGGTAATTATCACAGTTATATATATATAATTTTATTATTTGTCTTTATATTAATATGTTTAAAACGAATTAATTAAATGATGAAAGTTTTGATAATTAAAAGAAATTAAATCTATATTTCCATGGATCATCGACTTGGGCAATGAAGTCAAGTACAGCGTGGGTTCGAGTCCCGTATGCGAGTTTAGTTCTTAGCGTACACCTCAAGTATTAGGTTATCAAAATTAATATTATGTAATATTATATAAAAATACCTCATATATTATACAACGATTCCATATTTTGTTAGGGTGTACATGAAACTTTTCAATATGGTTTCGCATATGGGGTGGAAAGATCGCCCTTGTGAGTGCCCCGTCCAAACGATCCTAATTTCAACCAAAGCCTTAATTGACAAAAAATGATTTTGTATCAAGTTTCGATGCTACATTTAAAAATATATATGTCAGCAAGTATAATCATTGAGAAGTTGACTAGATTTTATACAAATCGTTTGGTTTCTGTAAGGTAAAATCTAAGAGAATATCAACCTTCTCCATAAACATATGTCTAAGACACAATTAAAATATCAAATAGTAACTTCATTCACATATATCTTGTCCAACTCTCTGCTAAAACATAACTCGAGTTCCGCATAAACGAGGTAAGCGTTTTTGTGAATGTCGACCTTTCACCTAGCTCATCACTTCATCGTTTCATTATCATCTGTTCTTTCGTACCCCCAAATAAATTAGCTGTGCTAGAGTCGTTAAGTATCACAGAGAAAGGTGATACATTATATCTTTGGAGGAAGGGCCATGTTGTCGTTTTAACATTGTAACTCCGACAATCAAGTAAACTGGCACCTCCACCCTGTTATAGAGATAGGAACAACAGGGTCAATTTAATACACAATGCAAGATACAGAATTCTTTTCGTCCGTTGGTGTTACCTTGAAGATATTCTTACTCCAATAATGATGTTGACTGGTACTAGGAAAACGCAACAAATGCGTTGTTGAGTGAGCGGCATACTTAGGCGTATATATATATATATATATATATATAGGCATAGTTATATGAAATGTAGTAGAAAGCTATACACACTTGACTTCAAAACAATTAGCCTATGTCACTGCCTTACTGTTTTATGCATGCTCATTTGAATATCACCCAACTATTCAATTGGTTATACCTGTTGGTTAAATTCCAAATGGGATTCTTAATTGAAATGAAAAAATTCAAAAGATCAAAACGACAAACCCGATTCATGTGAAACTTCGGAATAATGTGTATCATTATTATATTGAAATTCCGTGAAAATTTGAATCTATCGAAGGAAATATTTTTTCCGAATATTCTTCCTTGGGTTATTCTTCAGGGGCTTTTTGAAATTTCGAAATAGTTTTTCTCAGAAGTATTGCAACCGATCGCACGTCAAAACTATAAAGTATCCAACTTATATGATGACAATTGTGTATGTCAAGTTGCAACTCAATTTGTACTATCGTTTGAAGAAGAAAAACAAAAGAAAAAAATCGTTTTTCTCGAGTACGATGAAATCGAGTCTTCGCTTCGCTCATCCAATAAGATGGAAGAGTTGAAATAACAGAATCAAAGAAGAATCTAAGAACAAGAAGATGAATATAAATAAGAGAATGGATGATTCCTCTCCCCAAAACGAATTATTGAATTCTTCAACATCAATTAACTTATTAATCGGTTCACTAATTACAGTTTTTCAAATGAGTTACATCATATTCATTACTTCCTCTAGGTAGTATAAGATCGCCCTTGTGGTGTCCCGTCCGAACTATCCTATCTTCCATCCAGCCTCAATTGAGGAACTATGATCATATATCAAGTTCCAATGTTAATAACAAAGAAAAAAATGAAAGGCATGATCGCAAAAACCCATGCCTTATGCGGGTCTCGAACCACGCCCGACTTGACTTTAGTTTCTAATTCAGTGTCGTAGTTGACCGAGCCAGAGGGGTGGCTAATAATTCAATAATATATTCACATTCTCTCATAAATATATAAAATATACAATGCAGTTGTTTGTCTAGCCTAGCTCATCTTTTAATAGACGCTTTTAA
Source organism: Brachyptera putata (assembly GCA_907164805.1). NCBI lineage: Eukaryota > Metazoa > Arthropoda > Insecta > Plecoptera > Taeniopterygidae > Brachyptera > Brachyptera putata. The sequence continues at coordinate 15,566,489 of OU015469.1, read as the reverse complement.
CATAACTTTCACGACGGTAGAATATGAATTTAAACTAATATGCTCAGCAAACTAAGCATATGTGTTGCAAGATTGACGAGAAATGTATTTGAATTGTATTCAGAATCGACATACCTTTATTAGGAAACTACAAGTCTAGTCACTCACTGCCTACGTAATACAGCTCTAATTATATGTAACCTTTTATTATTTTTATAATTTTAAATGGGAATTCGACATTTAGAAATATTTACACCCCTTAGTATTTACCCCTTTAATAACCCATCTATAGGTACCATAATTATCCTTAACTAATTCACTCATCCGACCAAAATCAGTGTATAATGACACATGCAGTCAATTTCTTATATCACCGCTATAAAGCGAAATATTTAGCTATAGTTAGATTGATATAGAAATGTGTAATAACGTGTATAATTGTCGTGTTCAAATTCAGTTGGATTTCAAATTTATGTAAGATTTTATTTTCAATATTTTTCCCGACTGGTTATTTTTTTATATAAAGTAATTCAAAATCACCAACTTTTTAATATAAAAAGTTGTCCGACCGATTTTGCCCCAAAACTATATATATAGCTCCAAGTTGTAAGAGTGTTCGATTGTGTCCACAAAGTTTCGTGGTGATCAAGTCAACTCTCCTACCATGTGTAGTGCATACAAAAAAAAGCAAAAAAAAAAAAGACAGAGAAAGTTCCACAAGAGTCGATTGGAGGTCTTCGCTAAAGCTCATCTAATTATAAATTAGCATGTTCAAGTGAGAGAGTAATATGTAAGTGGTATTTTTAATTGTGATGACTGCATGATGACCCGGGTGTCAAAGCCATTCGTGTCTTTTGAACCACTGTTCTTTTTCTTATAGGCCTGTAGAAACTTACTCAGAGGAAGAAAATTAAGAAAATTGTTGAAATTGTATTTGATTCATTATACTGATTTGATTAAATTACATATTATTTTATCATGTTTAATTGAATTACGAATTCAAGTTTTTGATGATTGATCAATTACAAAAACATAACATTAGTTGAAAACCATATGAATTTGACCACAATTAATAGAAATTTAATTTTGGAAAACCCAAAAGAAGTGCACGAAAAAATACTAAGAGATTTACGATTTTGACTAAATTCGATGTAATTATAAGTCTACACATAAATAAAATTCCATTTGAATTAATTAGTTTGAATACCATATGTATATATAGATCTATATACATATATTATAAAGGTGATTTCGAGAAAAAAAAACTGTAGGGCCTAAACATTTTTTCATTTTTTCCATTTCATCTACAAATTCATTTCAAAGATTATTTTTCACAATATTTATCTAGTAATTACATTACAATCTATACTAATGTACATCGATAAAACAAGACAAAATACATCTCTCTAATTTATTATGATTCAACAATAATTGTTCATTAGTCATTAATAAGTTTGCAAGTAATAACTAACTTTCCCTCATGTTCAACAGATCGTCCCGGGTCACTACACATATTTGAGCATCAATACCCATAGCGCACGATAACTGAATGCGTACCCAATAACACACACAGATATATGTAAACATTATATATATATATATATATATATATATATATATATATATATATATATATTATGTGTACTGTATGTATTATGTGTATATATATATATATATATATATATATGTATGTATACACAGGGGCGTCTGAACACTTTGAAAATTGGGGGGGGGGGGGGCAAGCTCAATAATTGCGACCAAAATGACAGCAAATTTTAACAAAGTGGGTTTCAACAGGAAACAACGAGATAAATTGAGTCTTGCAAGAACTGCTTGTAAATAGCAAAAATCACTTGAAAAATGACCATATTTTAACATTATTCCCTGCGAGGATTTGGAGGGGATCGCAAAATTAACAATAAAAGTGTCCAAAAGCAAAAATAAGTAAAAATTAAAAAATTACCATAATGAATCAACTATAGAAAATGACTTCGAAAATATTCATAATGATTCAATAATTCAAAATTGCTTGTGAATCGCGAAAATCACTTGATGAAGAAATGACCATATTACAAATAATTCACTTCGGGGAACCCAAGGCGCAGTAACCCAATACACAAATCCTAACGACGTCCTTGTCTAATGTCTATATATATATATGTGTACTTCCAATTAATGATTACTAACTGAAGAGTATACATACAATATGTTGGACATGTCATTGTGATGCAAGAAAATAAAAATAATCGTGATTTTTATTGGGTATTTAATTTATAAACATGCAAAAATGTTGTTTTTTTCTTTCGGAATATTGTGTGGTCACGACCGAATGTTTTCTCTATTATTTAGTATACACGGCGGATAGTTTCGATTCAACAATGAAAGGAGAAAACAGATTTTTGTTATTTTATCTGTAATTACTTATCATTTAAAAAATGCTTTTAAAGGAGTTTTTTCTATGGTAGTTTAAAATTTCGATATTATTTATGAATGACGTTCGTTCAATTTCTGTTGATTTATCACGTATTAGTGATTACTCTAATTCTTTCTTTTCTTGCAATAAAGAATTTCAAAGTAATGGGCTATTAGTAGTTTGAAGTGTTGATTGGATAATAATAGTACATTATATTATTACAAATAGATCGAAAAAGAATTATGAAATATAATAAGCAATTTTCATTTTACTTACGTATATTTCAAGTCAACACGCGTTTTATATAAAGCGAACTCTTTTTTTATATAATTTGTTTTTTTACTAGAATTTACAATCTACACAAGTCGCAGTTTTTTTATATTGAAAATTTGAACCTAACATTTTCCTGAAAATCTTAGATTCTTCTTGAACTTAAACTGTCACAGATACGTTCTCTCGTATATATTTCCAATCCGTTCAATTCTATTTAAAAATGACTTATTTTACATGTCTTCAATTTTAAAAATATTTCAATCTATAATTAATCGCCTAGTGATTGAGTCGCCAAAACAAACGTCACAAAACATTACATCCAATCAAAGTGGCTGTTATTAATGTGAGATTTTGACAATATTGATAAGAGCTCATAATAATGTCCATGTTCATGTTCACGTTCATTCATGTTTCATGTTAATTTCATGATGATAATTTTATATCCTCAAATGACATTTTTCAACTTTTTATCTTGATTGGCAAGATTGAAGTACCGATCGACCGTCTGCTCTATTCGAAACTAGCGCACGTTCGTTTCGAGTCTTCATCTATCGTGGATATAAATATATTTTCGTTTATTTCGTGTGAACCCTAGTTTCTTCAGTTTTACTTGTATTTTCTGTCTAGGAGTTGAGAAATGAAATAATCTGACAGGTAAAGCAATGAGACCTAATGTGAAATATTTTATATAAATATAATTACAGGGAAAATATTTGTTTCGTTGGTTGAGTGGATTTAATTGTTGTGTGAAAAAATGTATCTGTATGTTCAAGTTTTGGGATAATTACTTGAAGAAAGAAATAAAGAAAATATATGGAACCATAAATTAAAATAGTAACAGAGTAATTTGGACGATTTTTTTTTCATAACATTGAAAAATGATACAAAATCATTGTTATGAAAGTAGGGTCGTTTGGACGGGGCACCACAAGGGCGATCTTACCACCCCACTTTACAATTATTTTAAATTAAAATCAATGAACTTTGACACCAGATCGAAGCTGTCTGTGACCACACTTCTTCGCCGCAGATAAAAGTCTTCAGTTGCCGAAAGTCCGAAACACATTATAAGTATATAAACCATTTTTGCGATATATCCGGACACATACAAACATTGGTATATTAGGAATAATCCAAACACACGAATGTTGATATATTTGAAATTTAATCTTTTAAATTAGACAAAAATTTGATAAATTCAATAAGTGGACGGAGAAAGAAAGATTTGGAAAGAAGACAAAGATGAACCCAAGAAAAAGACGATATGAAGTTGTTATGAAATTGAAGATTTCTATCACCCCATAACGCTAGGGATGTTCCATATCCCTTAACGCAGTACTCTAATATTTAAAACTCGTTGAATCAACGCGTGATTATAATTAATCGTTTCCTTTGAAAATTGAGATCGCCCTTGTGGTGCCCCTTCCGGACGATCCTACTTTGTCATTCTCAGTCTTGATTAAGAAACAATGATTTTGAGTCAAGTTTTGTCTGACGGAAACATGTTCTGTTTGGTTTGAAGTAAATTCATGTAATTCAAGACCTGTTGATTATATATAAGCCTCCTATTTTAGGCCTATATGGAGCGTACTTTTTATTTTACATAGACTACTTGGCAATTAATAGTCAATACATACATCGTAGGCAAAGATCCTAAGACTGAATTACATCAAAAATGTATACTAGGCTTATGAGTTTTTTAATGAATTAATTTTTTCTAATATTATCGATGAATAAAATATATTGTAAAAGATTTAACAAATAAAATCCATCCTATACATTTTTGAGACAAATCTGAAAAACGACTACAATTACTTTCGATAATTGATTATTGTTTGCTTAACTACCCCACCAACAGCTAGGTTATATGGGGGTACGAATGAGCAGTAGATTATGAAACTATGAAGTGATGATAAGTGAAAGGACGTTCACAAAAACCCATGCCTTATGCTCGAACCCACGCCCAACGGTGACTTCGATTTCTGAAGCAGTGCCTCAGCTGACTGAGCTAACGAGGGCGGCTTTACTTTCGAATACGGCAACATGTTTTAATCTACACACATCAATTAGCAATAACAATAAATTTTAAACAAAGACACATTAAAAAAATGAATGAACAAGACTGGATGAATATGAACATGTTATAATCTCATCCATAAAGTACTTCCCCACAATTCTTTAACCGTGGGAAACTGGGCTTTCGCTATCACTTACTAGAACACAAAACCACTTAATGCACTTCTTAATATTCATATAACTTCAAAGCGGTTGCATATTGTTACATAAAACATAACAATAACATATCTTTCGTAGATTAGTATCAGAGATTTATATATCTACTTGTATAGTAGATAGAAGAAGGTTCCGAGCGATTGTCCCCCCCTATAACATTACACTAGCGCGCTGGTGGTTCGCGCTTTCTTCTTTCGTGAATACATGTCTATAGTCAAGTCTAATTGATCCAAATCTACATACACTTGCGGTCATATAAAGTGGCAGATCAAACATATTAAAATTCATCTTGAATGATATTAACTCACATCATATGCAATAAAAACAGCTGAGACTGTACATAGATACATATTATGTACAGTAGAGTTTGTAAAAAAAAGCGCTTAATTATGTGTAGATTTTAGTAAATTGAAAAATTGAATTTTGGTAAAAAAAAATCTCTTATGTGACCGCAAGTGTGCAGGTTTTATCAAACTGACAGCAATATAGGATTTTGTATTACTGTAATTAAAATATTATGAAATACAATTAAAACTAAGTTGTGAATGATTTTGAAAGTATTGTTCTTATGTGTTAAATGGAAATCGTAAATAAGTAGAGTAATTGGTTTTTCATATACAATTTGTAGCTTATAGTTCATAAACGATTTCTTTTTTAACGCCGATTTGAAAGGATGTACAAATTCACTATGAACTTATCGTGCCGAGTTGAGAACAAATCGGTCGTGGTCTGATAGGGAACCATTTCATAACGGAACACCTTGAGCAGAATGAGTGACCTACGGGAATAGAACCCCGGTCTCCTGAATGTTGGTACAGAGTTATTTGCAATCCATCTCGCTGCATAAGGAATATAATTTCAAAAAAATCACCGACAAGGGTATACTTTTTTTTTCTTAATCACTGCCAAGTGTATAAACTTAGCCGGTATGCCAGTATAATATTTTTAATTTTCATCACCATAAATCTTCAATAGATTTAGTCTCCCATTCAATATTATATATATATATATATATATATATATATATATATATATATATATATATATATATATATATATATATATATATATATATATATATATAACACAAAATATACTGACTTCTGTAACTAAAAATATAAATTAATTGACCACCAAAGCGAATTGAAAGAAATAAGAAAAGAAATAGTGAGTAGAATATGATGAGAAAAAATTTAATAAACGATTATTATGCAATAATTATACTCAACTTGACTATCCTGTTACCTATATTTACATTTATTGTACATTTAACTATCTATGTGTACTGCTACTACTATTATCGACTCACATATACATTAATATACTATAAAATCATGTAATATTTGTTTCAAATGTATTATTATATACATTAACCCATTTTATCGTCTTTTTTATCAAGACATTTCTATTCGAGTCCTTGATTATTTGTGACTGTCACGATTGATTGTCTCCCGTAATCTATAAGATTACCGATTGTCAGTCTCGACTCGTCAAGCGATGGTTCACCGTTGGGTAATACCGTTAAACGGTGAAGCAAAGATTTGAAGATAAAAACTGCATCTTCTTGAAGTTGTTGCAAGTTATGGATTATGTATATGAAAGGGAGGACAAGTCATCAATGAATGTACAAAGTATAAATTAACATAAATTTATAGCTTTTGTTGTTAGTTTGTAATGTTATGATGTGTAATTATTTAATTGTTTGAATTGTTGAATTTTTTTGAGGGTTCGTTCCAATAAATTATTATGATTTGATTTATAATCAATTAATCATTCACGGATTTTTGATGATGATTGATGTTGATTAGTACTTTCGGGTGAGAAATTAAAAATTGCAAACATTTCTTCGAATTGATTTGTGATTTTCTTTGGTGTTGAAGTAGTGTTTGTTGAGAAATTCTCATAGATAATGTTACTGAAGTAGTATTAGGAGAAAATTTAAAGAAAAATAATGTGTACCGGTATTTAAAAATCCATGAATAATATTTGTGTAATTTAATACATACAGTAATTTTTGATGTCAAAAATACAAATTAGAGAATCTTTTAATTCAGTTTTTAATTAAATTCCATATGTTTATATATATTATATAATATGTATAGCTTCTATACTATATTTATTTTAGTGAATTAAAAAAACTTTCTTATTCGAGATGATCAGCGAATTTAATCCTTGATTAATTTAATAAACCGAACGAAAAAAATCGTGCCAAACACGAAATCACGAAATATTTCAATAACCTACTACAGTAGATAAATGCTTGTTTGAATTTTTATCCACCAGAGATGAAGGTTCCATCGACCGTCTCCCATGTAACACATCACTAGCGCCCGGGTGTTTAACGCCTTCACCGGTAGCACAGCTCAATTATCTGTGCCGGTAGTTAATATACAATTAATTTTTTTTGTGTACCATTTGCCAAATAATTGAAGTATATGATTTACTTATAATTTACTAGGTCTATACAGTGTATATGACCTATATACATTTTTTTTTAATAATTAAAATGGAGGGGGGGGGCGTAAGATCACCCTTATGGTGTGTTGGGGTGTGCATATATATCATCCCAATTCATTTTTTTATATAATAAATAATTGAAATGGGGGATTTGGGGAAGGGGGGCTAACATCACCCTGGTGGTGTGTTGTGGTGTGCATATAATATCCCACCATTTTTTTTTTCAATAATTTAAATGGGGTAAGATCACCATTGTGGTGGGTTGTGCTATGCATATAGATCATCCCAATTCAATATTTTTCTCATCCATAGCCTTAATTGGGCAATAATGATTTTGTATCAAGTTTCGATGTTACTGAAAAAAAAAAAGAAAATGCCTATTCATGAATGAGAATAAACACAAACAGAAATCTCAATGGATTAACTGGGAGAAACCCTACTGACAGACAGTACACGTATCATTAAACGATCCACCCAAATCAAGTACTAATGAAATCGTTACGACCTCTGACCTCAGCTTCCCTATGAATAGTAATTGTCATGTAAATCTGTATCATCTCTTTCAAATATCACGACTTGCCACGACGCATCACGACTGCGTTAAACCGCACAGACGTATCATTAATGTCAGACTTGACGGAACTTACAACCGCTAATGATGATATATACATTAGGAACGAAAATCTTTCTTTCTTTCTTTTTTTATATTGGGTTTAACGACGCACTGTATCATTGACTACGATCTATTGGCGTCGGTGAGTGATACATGATATGATGAGATGTAAGGTTATTTCATTTTTATTAGGTGTTTTTCTAGTGGGAAGGAGACGGTCATGGCCTGTTGTTAAGGAACCATCCCAGTATTGATCTGAACGGCAGAGGGAAACCACGAAAAAAAAACTGTCAGGATGGTCGACCATGGCGGGAATCGAGCCCCGGTGTCCTGAATGTCTGTTCAGGCGTCGAGATGGTGGGATGATGCGATGAAGGTTTGTTAGGTATTGGGAAGGGTAGTGGGAAGGAAGCGGTCGTGGCCTTTATTCTAGGAACCATACCTGCATTTGCGTCGACCTCACAGAGAATATATATATATATATATATATATATATATATATATATATATATATATATATATATTGGCCTACCCTGTATATATGTGTGTGTGAAATATTTTTATTCATCATCGTTGAGATTTACTTTTCAAGAGCAGTAATTATTTTTTAATTTCTTTGTATGAAGAAGTTTCCGCACCCATTGAAACCCACGAAACAAACAATAAAACATAGCCGAAGGTCTCCTTTCTATACAAGGTTTACTTGATATAAAAACAAAAGAAACATAATACAATATTTGAGGGTTTGAAGTGTATGATGTAAGGTTATTGCCAACTTTATTTGATGTATTTTATTGTTAAAAATTATACAAGTTATTAAATATTAACATTCTCAAGTTTGTAGATGTATTATAATGATTTGTGAGGTTCGTTCTATCAATTCTTTTGAATGATTGAAGACAAGTAATGAGATATATTGACTTGATGTACATATTTCGCTATTGTATTTATTTTATCTATGAAATTGGGGTCATTTTTGTGTCGGGATGAATGGTGAAGGATGTATTATGTGTACATATAATATGTCAATGAGTGAAGCAGGGTTTTGTAATCAGGGTTTTTAATCATTGTTTACGTCACTAATAATGGTATCGTTACGAAATGGAAGTCTAATTCATGATTCGTTTCAAGATGATATTACGTAATTGAGAAATTTTGAAAAACTGGAATACTTGAAAATAGGATTTTTTGGCTCAGAATATTATTACACCATCTAGGGCGTAAGTATTTTTCATGATAGAAAGCTAAGGCACTTAGGACGAAATATAAATGAATAATGTTATAATTTAGTAAGTGCATAGTGTCTCGAGCAAATAAGTTTTTTAAATATGTTATATAAACTAAAATTGATGAATTGAACGATCTATATAATATCTAGAATAAATTGAAAACACGATCCTTTACCGTTAATTTTGTACAGTTCCATTTGGTTTATTTAGCCTAACTATAAGTAAACAATATTTTCCATGACCCTATGTTAATCTGGGGAGACTGAAGAGCGTATACCGGAATAAAGTCGACTCGGCTGTGTGACATGGTCTTCGGGGTACTCATGAATGGATGGTTGTTGAATGTTATCAGAGTTTCGGGTGAGGTTGGACACCCAAGCACCATGTCACACAACCGAGTCTACTTTATTCCGGTATATGCTCTTCCCCACCCTGGTAACCTCAGCATCATTATTTGTAGGCATATATTTGTATATACGAGAGACGAAGGTAACGATCGACTATAACGTCTATTCTACACCACAGACGCGCGGGTGGCTCGCTCCTGATTGGTTCCTTGTATAGTTATCAATGATATATTTTATATCATCATATACATAACAATTACAATTGAATTTACAACCTTCGTCATTGAACAAAGTATGCATTTCCTGTTGCACTAGGATATGCACAGACCAAAGAAAATGATAATATTAGCATAGTATAGTATAGTAGGCCTATATGAGTATAGAATATTACTTTATGAACATACAATATTCTGAGCTGTATAATCATTGGGATAGTTATAGCCCTCGGTATAGCCAATGTGTTATAAGAATTCACTTTTTATTTGTTCAATATTTACAAGCTGTTAATAAAGGCATGTGAAATATTTCTCATTTGAATTAAGCTGTATAGGAGCCTACACTATTATAGGAAAAAATGAATAAATGAATAAAAAAAAATATATATATATACATATATATACATATATATGTGTGTGTGTGTATATATTCATTACTTGACTATTTACTGTGTATTTTCGTTGTTCTTTATCACACAGACCATGAGTCTGTAGACTTTATAAATACAGATTTCTTTTGTCCTCGCTAGACGCTACAGCCTGTTCGTAAATAAATATTAAACTTGAGAAATTACAATTGAAGACACTGTGATTTTTATTGCTGTTCTACGTTCATTATCAAATAATAATGAATGACAAATTGATTGGATATATAAACAAAAGTGATATTATTTTACACACCACTGTACGCCTACCCATGAATAATATATGTCATTAGGTTTAGAAAAAAATGATTAACTTAATGAAAAGGATATTAATTAATTTTCTGTCAAGTAAATTTTTGTAGTGTATTTTGTCAAGTAAAACATTTGTAATTTTTTTTTTTTTTAATATATAATTAAAATGGGTGGTGAGATCGCCCTTGTGGTGCCCTGTCCAAGCAATCATACTTTCATCCATAGCCTTAATTGGGGAACACTGTCTTTGTATCAAGTCTCGATGTATTTAATAAAACAAAAGAAAGTTTATATAGAACAGTGGTGGGGTTTTAGTGAGCGTTGGAACAGTGGGAAGAAGACGATCTTGACCTAAAATTAAGGAACCATCCCAGTATTTCTCGAAAAACCGTTTTATAGGTATGGTTGATCTTGGCGGGAACATAATCAACGTAGTGCGCAGCGAATTGTGCATTACATATCTGAGAAAAGTAACGGAAAGGGAATTCTTTGTACGATTTCATAAATTATTGTTGACGTGTATTAGCAATTTATGTAACGGTTATAGGGAAAACAACGATACACTGACAAATAAGAATGAAAAGTACCAATAGCTATTTGAATTAGTGAAGTTATCTTCCCCAATTTGTTTTATTGTTCCTGCACATTTTGTTTTATATTTATAATTTTGCCATAGAATTTCATCATTTCTACAGGGGGAGGGAGGAGAAGCAAGATCCTTTCATATGCACACCTTTGATTGAGAGAGTAAAGAGAAAGATAGAGGGGAAAGAGAATTGTAAACGGAGACGAGAGAGAGAGAGAGAGAGAGAGAAAGAAAGTGAAATTGATGCAAATCTTCTTCAGCGTCACAATGGTGCTAATATACATAGCGACATAAATCAGTGAAATCTGTGTAAGTACCATATCAAGTCAGCGCCCACCTTATAGGAGCATTAGTAGTTCTTTGTTGAACTATTCGAAGTGGGCTTGATGCAGCAGTCATTTGGTCATATAGGCTAGGTCATAGGTCATCATGCGCGCGCTACTGGACCACGACTATTAGCGGTCACCATCCAATGGGCGTGTTTTTTGTTTGTTTAGTAAACAACGAAAATTTTATGTTCGAACATAAATATAAATTAAGTATCTATTAATTAGCGAAATGGCTATTCGCCGAACCGGAAGTAGGTTTTATAGTTTTAAAATAGTTTTAGTTCGGATTGGATCAGTTTGAAGGATGTTTGCTTGCTCAGGTTAGTTGGTTTAGGTTAGTGTGGATGGGTCACCCATGACGATAAGGTCTGGAGTGAGGGTCCAAATCAAGTTCGGACCATCTCGGTCAAGTGGAAGTCCGAACGACCCTACCTTTTCATACTTGGTCTTAATTGGGGAACAATAAAATTGTATCTAGTTTACGATGTTTATAAAAAAAATACTCGTTGAATTTTAATTAATAAACTCGGTGATTTATCAAAAGATATAGACAAATTCCGTCTAAACAGATTGCACACCGTTTCTTTTATCAAAAATTGGACTAAAGTAATACAAGAATAATGTTCGGGATGATTAGTTTCGCTATTTGACCTATGACACACACAAATCATATAAAAACTATTCGCTTTTTTTACATTATCGCTCAAACAGAATGAATGAATGAATGAATGCATGAATAATAAGTGTTATTGTTTAACAGGCAATTCTTGACCTGCTTATTATACGCCAGATCATACAATTTGTTCTATTCAACAAGCATTGTCACAGTAGTCATACTTTCGATTATATAATTTTATTTTTTTAATAACAACGAACTTGATACAAACTCGTTGTTCACCAATTGAGGCTATGGATGAAAGTAGATCGTTAGGACGGATCACCACAAGGGCGATCTTACCACCCCATTTTAATTATTTTAAATATGAAACAAATATCTTTGACACCAGCACTTACTGTCAGTGACCATACTTTTTCGCCGAAGGTAAAAGTATTTCAGTTTTCAGAAGTTCGGAACACATTATAAGTATAAATTGTTTTTGTGATTTTGTGAGACGTTAAGTTTATCATTATACAATGAAAATGGGAATGAAATAAGTGATATGCCTAAGTGTGTATAATTATGCCCTACACTCTACTCATGATGAAAGGTAGTTGCGAATTAGTAATTTGTCCAAGCACTCCCCTCGAGGACTGTGGGAAACCATGATAAACCACGTCAGGATGAATAAAACAATGTGTTTGTTGGTATTGAATTCGATTAGGCCTATATAATAACGTAAATATTACACTATATAAAATATATATTACCTCAGTTGATATACGATTGATTTTGAGGAAAAAAGGAATTTGAAAAATTAAAACGATATTGAATATATTATTTTTAATTAGATTTGAGCTTTCACGTTCCGATTATAGAATGTAGATTAAGAGTCGATTTAGTGGAATTTTTGTTGTTGATAACTTTCGAATGAGATAATATATCTACGATCTCTTACTGTATAAAAATAGATATTTTTAATAACTTTTTTAAGACGATATCTGTATATAGGAACTATTTAGAGTATATCTTATAACTTTCACAGTTATGCAGTTGAATGAACATTTTTTTCAGCTTTACACCATTCAAAATGTCAGATTACAATATCATTATTTCAAATACGAATTAGTTTTGTAGTTAACAAATAAATATGTATTTATATTTTATTAAAATTTTGATATCTGATACCGTTCCAATATTATGATAGAGAAACTGTTATTTCGCTAAAATCATGAAGACAATCGGAAGATACTCCACGATGGTTCACTCTCATGGCAGAACGAAACTAATGTCCCCTTCACACCTTGATTACGCTCACCCACGTCTAAAAGCTATCACCAAAACACTTATATTTCGTTAAACCGCCTCTCAAGTATTCTTAATCTTAAAACCCATCTACTTGTTGATAACAGTGCTATAAATATTATACTCCAACTCGATCGTCTGTCTCCCCTATTGATTTACACTGACGATCAGTAGTTTCAACTAGTCAACACGTCACTGAGATCAACAGATGAATATTAATGTATTGTAGAATGAAGATGTACTGCTTCAGGGAAGAAGGTTTCGATTGACCGTCCCCCTATCCTACAACACTGGCGCACAGGGGGTTCGCTCCTTCTTCCGTGGATCCATATATTATATATATATATATATATATATATATATATATATATATATATATATATATATTATATATATATATATATATATATATATATATATATATATATATATATATATATATATATATATATCGGCAATTTCACTTGAAATACCATTTGTGAATTATCATAATTTTATTGTTTATTTTGACGTTTTTACACATAGTGAACATTAGGTCAAAACTTTGCTTGACCCTTCAATAGCAAAGCGTGGAGAAATCTGACTGAGTTCTATAACTCTTCGTTGGTCTACTATTGGAAGGAAACGCGTTATTTATTTGGTATTAAAATGAGTGAAGTGAGAAATATTTTTTATCCCATCTCCTTCGGAGGGAAAAAAGTTCCCTCCAGAGTGATTTTACTTACCGGTATGTATAAATGATCATTGAACTTGAACAGTGCAATTCACGAATTAAGAGCCGATGGGAGTCGATTTTTATTATTATAGAGATTATTATTATTATTATTTCACTGAGACGAGTGCTCGAGTGTCCAGAACACTGGGCCGTCATTCAAGAGACCGGGATTCGATTTCCGCCATGATCAACCATCCTGACAGGGTTCATTTTTGTATTGATTTCCCTCTGTCGTCCAGATCAGTACTGGGATGGTTCCTTAACAACAGGCCACTACCGACTCCTTCTCACTATCCAAAAACCTAATGTAACAAACTTTCATCTCATCAGCCCACCATCTTATAAATACAATTCACCGATGTCAATAGATCGTAGTCATCAGTACAAAGCGTCGTAAAAAAACAATATTAATAAATGTATCAATATACAAAAATGAATAATCAATCGATGGATGAGTGAATGAAAAAATAAATGAATGAATAAATGAATGAATACATAAATAAATAAATGAATGAATAAATAAATGAACGAATAAATGAATGAATAAATAAATGAATGAACTTATTAGTTGAATAAATATACGATGAGTCGATTATTTGTACCAATTTATTCTTATAATAGCTTCGCTTTTCCCTGCGGTGGTTACGTTTCATTTCCGTGTTATGTATACATGTATTCGGTTATCGAACTGCTAACTACAAAGAAAAGAAAAAGATAAAAAAAATCTACACTTATTAGAGAAAGACCCGTTTGAGTATTACGTTCACCCTTAAAAAAACATACGTGAACCTTCGAAAAGTCCATCTACTTTCTTCAGAAGAATATAAAGAACTGACCTTAATTGAGGCCATAGTGATGATGTATTAGCTTATAAAGACTCATCACCGATTAGCTAATTTCGTACGAAATTTTAATATGCAATATAGATGCATTTTAGATTGTTTTAATCTATGAATAAAACGATAGATATTTTATTGTAAATACGATATGTATGTATATACAATTTAGATTGTTTTAATCTATAAATAAAACGATAGATATTTTATTGTAAATACGATATGTATGTATATACAATTCAGATTGTTTTAATCTATAAATAAAACGATAGATATTTTATTGTAAATACGATATGTATGTAATATAGTTGGTTGTATAGATGGTTTAGCTATGCATAATCAAATGGAATTCTTCATAGCTGATTTTCCGATCTCATCTTTTAAAAAATTATCTATAATGGTTTTTAACTAATTTGGTACGAAATTATGATATGCAACATACATGCATTTTAGATTTAGATTTAAACTATGAATAAAACGATAGGTATTTTATTTTATTCAAGTGAGGTAACAATACATTCGAGTTTGTTATGTTGACAATTAAAATGGTTAAGTGTCAAAAATCCTACAATATCCTCAAAAGAAAAATAAGGGGGGAAAGGCAGTCTTATCTGCATTTCCATTTACAGCCCTAAACTATTATTTGAGCCAGTTTGGTGAAGAAGAAGAAAATGAATTGTAGTTTTAGCTGCTACAATAACCTAACGTGAATACAGTATCGTGTTTTTCCAATCTAAAAATGACATACGCTCTTATTTTCCTAGATATTATGATTTTCACCTCACAGTTTTCTCTTTGTCACATTTGACATTGTGCATACATGGGAGATTTGACCCTAGAACTTCTGACCTTTGACCCTAACACCATCTGCTTGTTTCTATAACTTATTTGCTATAATTCATCAATCAAATCATGATCATATGTAATTACTAAGGTCGGTAGTGACGGTTCGACAATCCCTATCGGTAATGCTAATGAAAGCGGAAAACGGTCGATTGAGTCCATACTCAACAATCATGGATGAAAATAGAAGATGTATTATTTAGTAGCAGGTTTGGAATAGGCCTACAAGTATCCACGAGAGATGAAGTTTCCGATCCACCGTCTCTCTTAAGGGACATCACAACCCTGAAACTAGATTTCAACGAATAATGACGATATTTACTTCCATAATTTCAGATAAAACTAGAAATCATCGTCTCAATTTCAGAAATTATAATCAATTTATTTGTCCTCCAAGACCCATCCCTTTTTCCGAGTTGTGACGTAGACATTAATTCATTCTGTTCATGTTTCTGTACATAATCGGTAATGCCTACGTCATGATTCATGGTCTCTGTAGGAGGACAAAAAAAATAATTATAATTTCTGAGATTTATATGATGATTCTTAGTTTTCTCTAAAATTATGTTGATGAATATCGTCACCATTCATCAAAATCTAGTTTCAGGGTTGTGATGTCCTTTAATAGTTAAAATTGTGAAGATTATTGTAAAGTATAAAACAAAGTGTTGGATTTATGAAATCTTGAAGATTTTATTTTATTCGTTTTTTAATTAATAGTAAATACATATTGGAAAGTCTTTATTTGATTATCGACTGAAATCGTACTTTCAATACAGCTCGCAAGTATTGACGGATCCGATCGACCGTCTCCCCTATAGATTAGTATTAACTGCGAGAGTTTCGACCTGAATAATCGAGTTACTATTATAATATCATGTATTAATATAGGTACTTATACTGCTGGTAAATATGAGGCTCGATTCAAGATCGTTATGTTTTAAGCTATATATATAGTCCATTTAAGGGTAACATATGACTAGAAAATCCGAGGGGTTTACAAATCACAAATTTGGTGTGCACCCGATTTCAGATTTCAAGATTTCAGGTGATTTCAATTTTCAAGAGATTTCAGGGATTTCAAGGGATTCCAAGGATTTAAAGAGATGTAAGGGATTTCAAGTGATTTCATGGGATTTAAAGAGATTTCGGGGATTTCAAGAGATCGGGGATTTCAATGGGATTTCAAGTGATTTCAGGGATTTCAAGAGATGTCGGGTATTCAAGGGGATTTCAAGGGGATTTCATGGCAAGTGTACACCGGATTTAGGAGTTGTTAACCCCTCGAGAGAATCTACCTCTCCTACCAAACTGAATCCTCCATGGACTTTAGACAATCTTTTCGTAGGTGTATATTTTTCATGAACCCTGACCCCTGTTGTTTTCGTCACATAAACTGATCGATGGGGGTGCATGCACGGTGCTTATTCAAATAGAGAAATTCATCTTTACTATTTTTTTCTATGTTTTCACGAAAGAGCGTGTAATTGAATGAAACGTTTATTAACCTTAAGATGACATTATGCTCTTTGATTAATGACAATCTATAATAGTGAATTCAATCAGTTTTGAAAATATTACGCTGTGGGTAAGTTCTCCTTAATTTTTATTTCATAAAAAGTTTATGACTGCAAGTGAACTTAACGGTATACGATTGTAATGCCTGTAAATGTACCGATACAAAACTAGTTAGAGTCGATTATCCGGTGTTCAAGAAGCAATTACCATTAATACTTATCATATGTCACAATATTATTACCTTTTCAAGACTTACAATTGAAATGTCATTCAATTACAAGAAACAGTGAGTGCATAAGACGTGAAAACAATAAATTATCCACTTTTTAATGTTATTATTACTATAACTTACTTTGATACAATGCCGCCTGTCTGGCAATGGCGGGGCTGAGGAGCGTATATCGGAATAAAGTCGACTCGGTCGTGTGACACTCAAATCCATACATCACAACTGAGTCGACTTTATTCCGGTATATGCTCTTCAGGCACCCCCTGGCACAACTGTAGAAACTAAAGTCCCGTCAGGGATTTTCGTCAACTTCATTTGTCTTTCGTCATGTTCCAGCTATACCCTTAAATAACCTACGCGTAGGTGGGGTCATTAAACAAATAATAATCGTCGTTAACGTCTTGATTAGATATTATAGGGGTGGTACGACCTACAAATTGAAAAGGAGACATAGAAAAATCGAAGAAAAAGAAGATGAAGATCAAAGACTTCATGGACAGCTTCCTTCCCACCATCCTACCCATTACCCAAGAAATCATCTCATCATCTCAATAATCATCCATCCGACGCCAATAGATCTTTGCTATCATTACAGTGCGTCGTTTAACCCAATATATATAAAATATATCCAGGACCCTTACCGCGACTCCAAATTTTAATAACGTGCTATGTCTAGCTAGCTCCAAGAGAATAAAGGACTTTGATTCGTCAATGGTCACAAATTCTATGACAGCATCTTCAGTCATTGTGTATTTCCATTGTTGTAAGCATTGTTGTGATACACTTCGTTCAAGAGTTATAGAATTCACTATATAATTGTTATATAGAAACGATAAACTCTACATCTGCTGTTACATGAAGAAGCGAACACTGCCCAAGAGACTTGGTTAAAAGTGGAAGATATCAACATTCGTGTGTTGGGTTTACTCGTAATACCAATGCTGCATGGTAATGTCTGGATATATTACGAAAACGGTTTATACTTAGTAATAATATGCTCCGGACTTTTGGAAACTGAAGACTTTTATCTGCGGCAAAAAGTATGGTGTCACAGGACCAAGTCAAAGTTCATTTTTTTCATTTTAAATAATTAAAATGGGGTGGAGATCGCCCTTGCGGTGCCCCGTCCAAATGATCCTACTGTCATCCATAGCCTTAAATGGGGAACACTGATTTTGTATCAAGTTTCGATGTTATTGAAAAAACAAAATTACATTGGATCTTCTTTTAAACTGCATAATATTGAAAATGCATGAGTATAACATGTATAGTTCCAAAAGAGAAAGTTGAGCCTGATAATAATAGCCAATATTCCTCTGCCACATAGATCAGCGAGCAGTGAGCACACTGGGTGAAGGGTCACGATCAGAGAAAGGATTTGACAGGCCTTGAACTTCCAGGAGGCGGTGACCTTTCATCGGGACATTCTGCACTCTCTAAATATACTGAGGAATGCATCAAAAGATTATACTTGAAAATTATAACCGGGCTTTAACCGGTAAAAGAGATCATCGGTCATTTTTATGGGAATATTATATACGTACCAGGAATACAAAACTTTGGGAAATGTGGTAGTAGGCATAATTTTGGTTTTTTATCCACATCGAAACTTGATACAGAATCATTGTTCCCCAATTAGCGCTATAGATGAGAGATTAATAAGATCTTTTGGACGGGGCACCACAAAGGGCAATCTTACCACTCCATTTCTATAATTTTAGATTAAAAACCATTAAAGGAATCGATTCCTGGTTACATTAACAGCGACCCCACTCATCATAGTCTTTAGCCGATTGTAAATATTCTACATTTGAATCTTTTCAAGAATTCCACAGCGAATCTTCCAATCGTCAATATTAAAAGATGGACACAACACTGAAAGATACCACAGTCGTTCGAACTCATTTCCCGTACCCCTGCAGACTTTTAGGTAGTTTACCTGCTTAGCGTAGGTGTTGACATTATAGCGGGATGGTAAGGGACCGTGCTAAACAGCTCTACAGTAGGTGCTAGGTACAGACGAGAGGGGGCTATTCACCAAGACCCGGTTTTGCCAAACTTTCAACCCTAGGTTTATCTTAAATACGAGTTCAAATTTGTTGATCAGCTAGGATACCAATGTTATATTACGTTACTTATTCTACGTTTAACAATATTCGTCAGATTAAAACCTTGGTAATAAATCGCCATTAAACAAATTAGCTGGTGTAAAAAGCGGATGTGTAAACTACAAGAAAAATGAATAAATATGCTAAAATTGGGTTTCGACGTTGGAGTGAAAGACTCGCCAATGAATACGTTAATACTTTATATTTTCAAATTGAAATTTTCAAACATTATAGATTGATGGTATCTAGAGTTTTCTCAGTATTTTAACCTAATTCGTCTCAAAAATATCCATCCCAACAATACTATATCCTACAAATAAGTTTTTATGAGCATAATACATGATGCAGAATCATCATCTTAGTATGAGCAACAACCTATAGATGATAAGGTTCAACCACTAATCGGATTGGGCCTTGGAAAGAAACAAGGAATGGTTAATAGACAAGGAATCAGGTTGTACCATACTACAATGTATCTAGAAGCATGAAAATGTCAAACACTCTCGAAAACGGACCAAGTATTTAAATGAATAAATATTTGAAAAATAAAGGAAACAATGTGGGTTGGAAACAATGTGGGTTGGAAACAACAGCAGAACTAAAATAATAATTAGTTTACAAACTATAATCAGTACAAATTAATTCATAGGTTTGGATTTTTCAATTATTTATTATTTATATTTATGACCAACAAATATGTAGAAAAGTATTTTGTTAGAACTTTACTGTAAACACTCGAGTATTAATTATATTTATTATTTTCATTTATGACCAACAAATATGTAGAAAAGTATTTTGTCAGAACTTTACTGTAAACACTCGAGTATTACAATACCGTACAATAAAACAAAAAGAACAAGACTGTGAAACAAAACATGAGATGAAGAAATGCAATGTGCATAGGCCTCTACGTGAAATAATGTAATGTAAAATATAACATTTCACCAACGTAAAATAATAATGTACAAAAAGTACATTTGCAGTCACATTTTTTTTTTTCATAATACAAATTTAAATCCAAATAAAAATTACGCATGTTTCACAGCTAATTTTGTCTTTGGACAGTACCTACGTGTAGTGTGTACGTTCATTATCGGCAAGTTTTAGTGCGATCAATGTGAACGAATTTCCTTCGGGGTGCATTTTAGTCAAGCTCGATCGACCACTGTGACCGCAAGTGTACAATACCAGGAGAGCCTATTATTTTCACAGACATCAATCAATTGGTCATCTAGTCAATAGGTTGTTTGAAAGTTATTCAGATGATACTGTTTTGTCGTATTCCAGCAAATCAAGTTTCTAGGTCCTGAATTGACCGACTGATTATTAATACTTACAATATTAGACAAATGAAAATACAAAAATAAATATAAATAAACAGATTACGGTATGTTTCATACATGTACCGGTATTTCCCTTTCAAAATCTGAAAGATTTTAACTTGGTTTTATTGCATGTTCAATGGATTTCAATTATTCTCAAACTATAGGCCTGGGCTACTTGTATAGTTATGTGCATGATAGAAGGTCACCTACCAACATTACAAAAACTAATAGCAAATTTACAATTTTTCACGATTACGATCAACGATTTTTTAAGGACGAGATTCAAGTTTAGAAACACAATAACATTTTTCAAAAGTATTACATTTTTAATGCTGCAGTGAAAATTAATAATTAAAATTAATAATTATTCAGTTGGTAGAAGACCTTCTTGTTTTGTTTTACTAATTTTTAAAAAATATTCAAGCTATCATTTCCCATGTTTTGCCGAGTAATATCGAACGCCCCCAATCGTCGACCCCCTGGCGTGTTTCGTCAACATTGCCGCAACGTTCGTTTGTTTCGTCGCCAACCGTTTGATGAATGGCGTTATCTCGTCCAACGTCCACTTGTCGCGCACTTTGAATAAAACTCGGATACGCTCGTAGATGTCCTCGGGTAGCTTTGTCTCCGGATAATACCATATCACCTCCGGTTTGCACTTGCGGTCCATTAATGCTACGCCGTCCAAGTATTTCGTGTGGGTTTGCATGCCTGAAAGAAATCACGACAATTATTGTTTGCTGAATGACCCCACCTACAGCTAGGTTATTTGGGGATATGAATGAACTGGTGACAGTAGATGAATGATGTTTAGAAAAATGTAAACTCCATGCGATACTCGGAGTGGACTTGATTTCACTTTCCAAGTTGGTTAACCAAGGCTCTCTTTTACGGACTGATAGTTAGTGGATTGAGTTAGTGGATTAACTTATTATTACCCTTGGTTACGTATGTTATTTTCATACCTCTACCAATAGTTAGAGGATTAATACACTAAGAATTCGTAAAACCGGCTCTAAAACCCACAATTTAAATGAAGTGTGCAACCATTCATATTGGCATTCTATTTTTTCTATAATATATTATGTAGGTATATATAACTATCTCAGAAGAGAAATATTACTAGGTAGGTCTACATATGCGGTCACACAAAATGATATTTTCCAATATTTAAATTGAATTTAAAATAAAATGTACACACATTTTTACAGTCCGTACGTGGAGTGTGTATTTGCGTTTCATGCCGGTTAAGTGTGAATAATGTCACTACATTCTCTTCGTTATGTATTCTAATGTGGTTGGTCGACCACTTTCTGTGACTACGAGCATACTCGAATCATCTATTGGAGCCTTGGAGGTAAGGTGAGACCCAATTTATCAACACAAACCTTCTGGTACACTCTGCTGCCATGCCATGAGAAAGTCTTGAAGATTGAACTTATCCACCGGCCTTAACAAAGCTTCGCCCAGGCATCGGCACACGCGATCCTCCTTCAACTCGTACAACTTCTGGCCGTTGCGATCCAACGATCCCGTACTCTCCGTGAACCAATCGAATACTTGATCGATGATTGCAACGTTGACGATGTCGGAAAGTGAGGTTAGAGTTTCGGTTTTCACTACTCCGTTCAGCGGCCATGAGTTCTCCTCGACTACTTTCAATATGTACGACAATACTTGGAAGAGATAGTCGTGTTCTAAAGACCGATAATTATCTATGAGAGGGAACACACAGGAAAATAAATGTTAAATGTAAAAATAGATGTATGTTGGTGTTAATTAAGGACCTATCATGTTAAATGTTAGTATGAAAATGAAAATAATTACTAATGTTCTATTAACTGATTGCTCAATGACCCCACTAACAGATGGGTTATTTGGGAGTGCAAATGAACAGGTGATATGTGAATGATATTGATGATATATGAAGATGTTACATATATACTTTTCTTCAATTTTCTTCTCTCCATTCTGATTTGAAAATTCAAATTATATTCAATTTTCATACCCTAAAGAGCATAAACTGTGTTCTTGGAAAAGGTGAATATACGTACATGTTACAGGACCATTCTCATCTTCTCAGTTTTTCTCAGTTTTTCGTTCACTCAAAAGTGTAAATTAAGTATAAAATACGAAATGCGCATTCTTATACATTAAAACATAATTAAAAAGTGAAATAAATGTACAGTTGACTGTAAAAGTTAGTTCTAAGACGTCGGTAATATTAATAAAATGCTCGTTCAGTATCATGCGGATGCACTGCAAGCAACAGTTTAGTTGTGGGCCTACTTGCCCAGGGACCATAAACAGCGAGCATTAGGATATAAATACGTGCCACTCTACGAACCGAGCGTACATTTATTTTCGTGCGTACCTTAGCTGTACACCAACGTGCGGTCAACTGACATTTTCAAGATATTTCAACCACCATGCTCGTCGTACCAATAAGGATAAAGTCCGTCTTAGATACATGTTGTAATAATTGAGTACATTGTTTCATTCCAAAGTACTGTACACATTGAAATATCGCTAAAAATGATTCATTCTAATTTTCAAAAAGTGTCATACCAGTATTTAATCTTTTCAATTATGGACTAGTCACATTCACTAGGTAAGCTTGCTATTAGACATTGGATAGTCGTATAAAGACAAGCCAATTCCACAAAACTAAACAGAAAGAGGAGGAAACATGGAATGAAATAATGAATGAATATTAGGGTTTTAAGGTGCATTAACAGTGAGGTAATTTAAGGGTCTCTGCATTGTTGAAACCAAGGCATACATAAAATTTCTGCTGTTTTGGTTAAATATTAAAACAGTGAAAAGGTAGCTAATAGCAAGTCTTCTCTTTCTATCTCTCTCTCTTTCTAGGCTTAAATACAGTGAAACCTCGGCGCATCATTCCTGGATCTATCATTTTCCTGGTTCTATTTTCCCATAACTAATGTTAAATCTTTCTGTACTACCGTACATGGATCATTTTCCCTGCATAAGTGTTTTAATCTGGTGCCTTGAAACACGATATAAAATAGAGGTTACACTGTATTAATCTATACACTCAATTATCAAGTACACGAGACACATGTGCAATTGGTTGAAAAGGCTTTGCGTGTCACAAGTTTAATTTTATGCATAGGCCTACCTCCGATTTTGCAGATCAGAAATTCTTTCAGTGCTACTTCTAGTTCTAGTTGACTCGCTTGAATCACCTGCAGAAGGTCGGCGAGCGTATACATCTTTATTTTTTGAGAGCCTAGTATGTCCGCTTCGAACTCTTTGCCGCGATACTGGCTAGGTTCGAGGATCCGTAGAAGTTTCTGTAAGCGAGGCGTGCACTCGCGCAGCTCGAAATACTTGAAGTAGATACCAAGAACCTGTTTAAACATATAAGACAAACAAATATAAGAAAAACAATTACTGGATCCTACTTGATATTTTCCTAATTTCCTGGGTTTAATCTGAGTTTATTAATAACATAATAATGTTCATTTAGTAATTCAGCTAATATATATTTTTTCTTCATGACATAAAATACAATAAATACGGTACATTACAATATAATTCAAACAATACATTAAAACACATTATTTCATATCCATTAATAATAAATTCATAAATTCATATCAATGCCACCATTGAGTTGATGGTGATGATGCCACATAATTGCAGGAAGCGATGATTCAATATTATTACCAAATCCCATCTTCAACTTCCTTTTAAGCCAAGGCCTATATCTCAAAATACATAAATTCAAATCTTTTACATTAAAAATACTCTTATTCCGCAAAATCGATTTCCATGCGCTCGCTGCAGACTATCCAGGAAATAGAGTGAAATGATGAAGTAGGCCTATATGAAGTTCATAAGTCTATGCTTACCTCTCTTTCTTCCAGCACTCGCTCAGCATGTTCACCACTGATATCATCAGACAGTTTCAGATCAGATAATAAAAGCATGGAGTTTGACGTCTCTGCCTCCTTTACTTCGTAAGTGGTATCCTCCGTACAAATAACGGCCATCTCATCCTTGTCCCCTCGAAATATCAGACTAACAACATGCACATAAAGAGATTAGTTTGTTTGTTTTTTGTAGTGCACTCACAAAATAATCTGTGCAGGTTTGTTTTAACAAACGTTGAATCATTTTAGGTTTAGGTATGGTATATAGATTCACAAATGTCACTTGATGATAATGTCACTAAATACCAACAGTGATTAGAGTTCATATGACAGTAGCAAAGATTAACAACATTTGGTAAATGATAATTATAATGAATAATGAAGAAGCAAATTTATGCCTACTGGTACATCAGTTTTAGAATTATTTAGAACACAAAAAACTTATTTGCAGCAATTTATGTCAACACAATGATAAAAGCATAGGCCTAGGCATTGACTTTATAATAACTCTAGGCCTACTCCGTGACAAAAGCAAGCAACATTTCGAGAATTGTACATCTTTCGTCGTCAGGCCCTGAATCATTGGTTCAATGCCTAGGAATGAACACGATCATGAATAGGCCTAGACCAAAAGATAAAAATAGTTACAATATATGACGAGCCTAAATTAATGGTGGGTCTAGAAAGAGGTTGTGTTTTGGCATAAACTCAATAGTTTTGGTCATTTAATCTGAGGTCTTTACTACAGACATTGAGATTATGGTACAGAGGCATTGACACAGGCCCTTGGTACAAGCACTTAATGGTACAAGCACAAGCATTGAGTTGGTAAAGTGAGGTTATGACCATGCAATGGCTAGACTAATGCACTTTGATCACGATTAGAATCAAGTGATGAACCAGTTTATCAGTTCATTGCTGACACTAATATTACTAATTTTATGATGTTACCTCTGTCCTTCGTAGAGCTTATTCAATAACGTTGAGTCGAGTTCCATGAATTTATAGTCGTGTTTCATTTTTCCTTTTTCCGGGAAAGAAAGAACTTGAGTGACAGACTTCAGCTCATTTTCTTCCAGTTTGGCATGACCTATGATTGCAATAGAATCTTCTACTGTACGTTTGTACCTGTTTAATAAAGCGGATGAATAATTTAGTTTATAATAGATACATATAATTCAAATTAAATAATAAAACGTCAAATTTGTAACATGCCCACCTGTTCTTTTCCGCCATTTCTGACTGATGCTAAGTCAAATATAATCGTTTTTCATTGGTCGAATGTCTGGCGAAGGTAACCAATCGGGGTCTCTCGTTTGCAGAGTTCTAATTATTCAGGCTGCGCGCGCAATAAACCGGCAAATTTCTACTTGGTCGTCATTTTACAGAGGATAATGCAAATATTAATTGAGACTAGAACTAAAAAAAATCAACAATTTTAATTAAAATTGATTAACCCATCAAGTTAGAAATTAATTCTGTTTCTTGTATTTTTTGGGGTAAAAATATGACTAAAATTAACTATATAATTCCTGAAATTCGGATGTTGATTCCTAGTTTTCTCTGAAATTAGGGAAATAAATAACGTCATTATTAACCACAATCTTGTTTAAGGGTTGGGATGACCTTTAACCAGGATAACTTGATGCATGCTTACTAAAATTAAGCTAAAAACGTCTTGACAACGAATAAATGCAATATTGTCTACAATGAGTGTCACTAGTCGAACCAATTTTGCTATCCCACAACTGTCTTAAAAATGTACTTTATTCAAAATGGCTTTACAAGATATTTCTTAAAGCCTCAAACAGGTATAGGTGGAAAGGTGTCAATTGCACCAATTCAATTACTTCGACTTTTAAAGAGTTAAATAATTCAGTATATAATAAGTCTTTAATACTCGACTTTCTACTGGTAAAACTAGTAATCATCATTTCACTGAGTTTCTCTCCCATACGACATGGTCTTTGGTGAAATACTCAGTTATTGTCCTCATATTACCTGGTTGTTGTTGGGATCACCACATTACCCAACGTCCGATCGATTCTCTGCTAAGAAAAGACATGCTAAAGAGAGGTTATAGACAGTTTATAGGAAAGTTTTAGTCAATTTTATTTATAGTAATTTATTTATTTTTGTAAATATCACATTTAATTTATACATTTTACCATTTAAACTTTCAAACCTTCTAATAAGTTATTTAAAATTCAACTATTACCAACATTGTAACTTAAATCTTATCAAAATGAACGACACATTCTGTGTTAACTAAGATGTATTTAAGTTGGTCACATTACTGGGTCTAAACATCAATACGTAATACACATTATATTATTATTTATCAATGTTTGTTTAGAGATTTTTTTTTATCCTTATAAGGGATTAAAGAATGCATCAGGAAGAACTACGAACACTCAAAAGTACCTACAATTATACAACAGGTTCGGCTGTTAGTTCGGTGGGTGGGTGAGACACGTTGACTAGGCGGAACTATTTAATGCTCTATGAACGTGACAGCTGCGGGTAGTGATGAAAGAGTTGTTGACAGAAAACTATCAAGTATAGTACAGGATAGAGAAGCGAGTCAGAAAATTATAATAACATATTTTTCTGGAAAATGTTGCACATTTGTATGAAGTTAACGAGGATAATAGACGTGTGATTTGTTGACATTTACCTGGCTACATTATTACCAAATACACGTAAAAGGTATTAAGAGGGCATTGTTCGCCTCTTGAAACAAAACTGGATCAAAGAAGTTGTAAATTACATACATATTCTTCATGAATTACGAATTTGTGAATTATTTTTCATGATATAAATTATGATTCATAATTCAATAAAAACAGTGAAAAGAGAAATATTAAAAACGTATCCATATAACTTTATTAAAAAACCACAACAAAAAAGTTTGGAAAATCTACCAAAAATACACGTTTGGAAAATCAACATCTCCACGTTTATTATTGTAATCACTAAATCGCGCATTACAATAACGTAATGCAACGAGAATATGATGAGGATTGAGTAGCAGAATTTATTTCTCGAGTTCAGATGTTAATAGCTCTACATGAATTCGCTCGATATATGGCAAAAATGAACTACCTATTCACTAATCATCAATTGTACTGTCCAAATTATATTAATATTCATTTCAAATACTTTTAGGTTATTTCTGAAATCGTTTTCAAAATTCAAATTACATCATCATGTGCACCAAATTAATCTACAAGTAGACAAAATTTGATTGTTGCTTGAAGAGTTTTTTTCCGAAAGTGATAATATTTTACTATAAATACGTTGACATTATTTCAAACCACCACTAATTCGTAATTTACTTCGCATACTATGTACAGTACTTTTTGATTCCAGTCAATAAAATTACACCACTACCTGCATAGCTGTCTCTAATTAACTACAGGTCACCCTAGTATATCAACTCATAATAGAACATAACACATATCTTCTCAGGAGATATTATCGAGATACAATTTTGGTCCATTTTATGACGTCAATTATCTAGGTTAAAACTTGAATGAGAAGAAAGCCCTCGTTTAGATGAGGGTTTTTTTACTGATGAATAATGATGTTTTTTAATCATGTTTCATGTACCAAGAAGTATTGGGTACAAAATAATGCATTGCACAATACAATTTTGTATTCCTATAGATTAATACGAAATGGATTTCTCTTAGATTACAAACTAGAGTAAAGCGGAAATAACGCGATTATACTACTTATATATATATATATATATATATATATATATATCAACAATATTTGACAATTGAAGAATGAGGAGACTTATAAACATTCAATTTAGCTCAATTAATTTGTCAAGCAAAATGAAAGCTAGACAAAATGCCTACCAACAATGAATGAATGATATGAAATTTGGTCATCAAGTCATATTTTACACAGCGCTGCATTCCACAACTTCTTGTTACTCTACTACATGACGTGAAACTAGGGGAATTCAATGTTTTTGTTTCAATGTTCAATACTAATTAGTTCAATTAGTAATTACAAACAATGGCAAAACATTATTATTCTAACATTTATCGGAATGGCAGTATTGTTTTCTTGTGTCCGTTAACCAACAGCTTCCGACCAGTTACCAGTTGCTCTCAAATAACATTTGAATAAATCATTGCCAACCGTAACATAATTCATGCCTCCTTTGTGCGAGTATAAAGTTGTCACGAGTCGATAAACTTTCCTATTATTTGAAATAGTGAAACATACATGGAGTCGTTGCGTTTGGAGAGTACTCCTCAACATTTCTGTATCGGCATCTAGACAGTTGACCTTTAGAGGCGGTTGACCTTCCGAGACGGTTTCATCAGAATTGGAACAATACAGATATCTGTTTAGCAGCAGAATGAGATGTTCAATAGTTATTTAAATCCGAGCTCACTGATTGGTCAACGAGTGTACGCCGAGGAACTAGGCCTATTTTAGGCCAATCTTCAGATCAGGGTTATACAAATCAAGACAGTACTCTAATAGACTGTAATTGCTAAAAAATCAAATGTGTTTTATATCATAGCTTCAAAACAGAAAACATGTTTTATATAATATTAAATCTTTAAAAAGTTACATTGACTTTTAATCAGCCTTAATGTTGTGTTTATAATATTAATATTCTATTTTGTCGAAGGTTTTTTCAAGGCTTTTTTGAAAAACATTTTTCATAAAAGCACAGCATGTAACATCACAAGTTTTGCATTCTCACAATAAAATACATTTATGAAAATGAAATATATTTTCATAATCAATGACATGCGATTATAATATACACAAATTTGACGATGTTTACTCGATTCCTAAATCTGACGTTCACTCGAAGAAATTTCTACACAATCAAACTTTCATTCCAAAGCCTCGATTCGTAATTAACTCGAAGTAACATCATTCTTCAAGTGAATCACTACTTTGAAATACGTATTTGTTTCTGTATGACAGAACAGTATTTGAACAATGACATTTAGGACTACAGTGAAATCTTCACGCATTGTTCCCGGATCCATCATTCATTTTATTTTCATCCCACCCTCTTTCCATACAACCAAAGCTAAATTTACCTGCATGGATCATTTTCCTTCATCGATAGTGTTTTTCCTGGTCCCTTGAGATGAACGTTTCACTATATTGTTACTCGAGTATAATAATTTCATTCAATTGCTATCCATTCAAATAGAAACAGAAATCATTTTCCACAACTATGCACGTAATTCCCCAAGCATACAACGAAATATCGACCGATGCGATAAGTATGCGTTGAGAAAATGTAGTAAACCACATACATTTTAAAGAAAGTGATACAAAATACTTGTTGAACGTTTAATCGGCCAGATTTCAGCGAGTTTGTTTTGACCTTGGATTATAGTTATCGTACCATTTTTTTTTTTTTTTCAAAGAACGCTGGGGATTTTGAGAAAAATGTATCTCAAACACGCTGATAAATACTATACAAAAAATGTCTCGTGAACATTCCACTGATTTAAAGGTACAGATTATAAACAAGACACAGTTACTCCGAGTTAACGACGACCAACTTTTACAATCACTTGTTGATCAACATACACTCATCAACTAGCAAACATCATCCATTGTATAGAAAAACGTATTAAAAAAACTTTAGGCCTAACATATAAATACAATATTATAATGGCCCATTAAGAAAATTAGGCTTGGCCTTTCTAATACTATAATAATTATGTAGTACTACCTTGAAACGATTATAGCAAAACATTAGGCTATGCTAGTCTAGATCTATCCTACTAATTCTACACAAATATACAATATGTACGTTAGTTTTCATTTCTCGTTTGATCGAATGTTCGGCAACATTCACAATAATACTGTTTAATTACAGGCTGGTTTGTGTTTCATTTGTGCACAAATTTTGACAACGATTAACAATTGTCTTGAACATGGAAGCCTAACGGTCGAATCACAATTGTCTTAGTCTGAAGATGGAACGTCGAAGACATGAGAAGGAAGAAGAATAACCGGATTTTACGTCAAGTTGTTAACAAAGACCTGACTTGGTTGGAATTATTCCATCTCAAGACTAAGCGAATTGTAAAACCACCTCAATATAACAGTTTGTTTTTCATTTTAAATCATACAAACTTAGTTAACCGTCATCAGTTAGTGATATATTTTAAAAAAATTCTCAAGTCAAAACTTTAGAATATTGTACATAGAAATTTAAACGTGCTTCATTTTTATATACGGCTTATTTAAAATATTCTACGTTCTAGTTAATAGTTTTTTTATACGATTGAAAATTGTCAGCTTCGTACCTCGTCACAGCCTACTTGTTCCGAGCGACAAGCTTCGTCGAAACCACGCTAACAAACCAAAATACAAGTTTTCACATCACTCTAGACTCTTTATCAGTATTGCTTATTTAGGTATACCTGTACAGAGCAATGTTTGTCACTACATTGTATCCACGACAGAAAAAACTCGTCTACCAGTAAAAACACCAGTAATTGTAAAGAAACTTACTGCAGATTCACACATTCCACATTTTCAAAAATGTAATTGTTTTTAATCGTAAATCTCATCCTGACAAATTACCGACCTTAATAATGTCACAGCTGGAGAAATATAGCGGTGACATTTGTGTTTGTTATTTTGGTAGATGACCTTCTTTTGTGGATACAAGTATATCAAGGGACAAATTATTAGGGGAACTGACAAACAAAATGGTAGACTCGTGCAATTAATAATTATTGAACGTAATTTAAAAACAGATATTAAGACCAAGTGAGAATCGATTCAGTGAAATGTAAGTTACCGCAACCATTTAATTTCAATCTGAGAATAAAAAAAGAACATCAAACTTTTAAATGACATTGTACTTTATATTGTTAGTTGTATTCAGGCTACATTACAATTTAATATACGGTAGTTGAAAAATGTGAATAAAACAAAATTTGTTTACTGTAATAGTTTTCAAGAGTTCAGTTCCTTTGGTGAATAAGAATCTATGAACAAAGAATTGAACATTCAACAGTATCCAAATTATACCTTATTCTAATATTTCACTTAATCGATTCGTATACACACCTACAAGAAAATGATTAAATATATACTATCAAATATTATCAATAATTGAATATATATAACTGATATAATAATTAAATGAAATAAAATCTGAACAATAGAATGAATGTGAGTAGGCCTAGGAGTCAACTTCCTGATAATGTAGGTCTACATAACTTCGAAGTTATATTTGATAAAGAACTAGTCGTAGCAGCTGAGTAGGGAGAGATAAAAGTTGCCGTTTGACTAAAAGATCGAGTTCAGTATCGAAAGGGGCAAAACTAAAAATGTATTGAGACAAATCAGAAATCGGGAAATTCATTCAATATCGAAAATTCTAGAAAGATAAAACTTTCAATCAAAAAGTGAAAGTAAAGTAAAGTAAGACTTTCTCCAGTAGCGGGAGCTTTTAAGCATCTCACATACCTTCACTCAACATTTTCCAACGCGTAGAGTTTGAGATAGCAGTAAAAATGAGAACAAAGAGGAGAAATGAATGTTTAAGGGAAAGGTGACAGATGTATGTAATAGAGGAAGTTTTAGAAAACCAGGAGAGAACTAGAAAGAAGTAGAAGATGTACCGGTATGCTGATTGGTAGATAGAGAGAAATTCAAATAACTATTCAGTTGAAAAGAGAAATGCAGTATTGAAAAAGAGACTGAAGGATAAAACTATCTGGAACTAGCATGCACCAAGTATAGAGAAAACTACCCTAGATGTGGCAGATAACACTTCCTAGTCATTGGTTCACTGGTTCGACAATCATTAAATCTTAATGCATACTCTCATTACTGGAATCTGATAGATAACTGAATCCCGACATCAAATCATATTGAATGAAAATATAAAATTACTACTTACGAAACGGCAACCACGGTAAAAAAAGTTCTAGTAAAATAGAGTAATAAAATAAACTTCAGTACGTATTACACATGTAGTTTTGCAGCAAAAACAGGTTTAATGCCACTCGTCTAGACTGTCCAGATATTGCAGGTCAGAACTGTCAGAACTGGAATCGTCTGGAAATTAGGCATCGATTAAATCAGACGCAGAGTGAAATGTGTTAGAAAATATCAAACATATTGTTAGCCATAGACGATCTATATACTTCTACCCACGAGAGGAGGTCGTCTACCAACTAAATAATTGTAAAAACTTTGGTAATTGTAGAGAAATTCTTTGAACTAATTGTTTTTCAAATAAGTAGCTGTGTTCATCATCGTACATATCGGCCTGAAAAATCATTGATTCTCAAATCATCACAGCTATACGAATATAACTGTGATTTTTTTTTAATGTTGATAGACGACTAGACGAACTTTTTCTTTCGTTGGTACAAGTATATCTAGTTGCATTTTCTCGTTTATGAAATATACAGTATCTTACGGTATTTTAGATTGCGCCTCCAAATCTTTGAATTGTTGAAATGATGAAATGTGTCAATTGGTTATTAAATGTCTGCAACACAAGTTTCATACTCAACAAGTTTCATACTCGACATTTACTCGCAAGTAACTCGAAAGAAGGGAAAGTGGCTGCCTTAGTTGATTCGAAGATATAGTCTAAGGGACTGTGACTTATTGAAATAAGAATTGAGCTTTTCAACGACATCTGTAAGGTGCTCCTGATTTTTAGCAAGCATTATAGCTATCTGTAATGGATATGCATGCATTTGTAATTGGTTGAGAACTTTACTAGAATACTTACATTGTTCATCAGTATCACATTTGGATAAAAAATTTCCAATAATAATAATAATAAGCAAGTAAATTACTACGGGTCAAGACCATTACTTTGGTCTGGCAAAGAAAATCTTGAAGGTGGGAACAGAGTTTCAGCTTTTCTTTGATAAATGATCATTTGTTTTTGTTCTATATCTCGACGTTAAAATGATATATCATTGGAGTACGATGTATCTTTCATTAGCTCTTCTGGTAATTATTGGTTATTGTAGTTCAGGCCTTGTTAAACATCCCAGTGCATAAGTGCATATCACTTGCAGATAGCTATAATCCTACTATCTAGGTAAGCTGCTAGTTTACAGAAACATTTCGATTTCCGATAAGCGATGGCTGATGGGTGTTGAACCATCGGTGGAATGTAGGACTGATTAGGAAGATGTGACCGTAGCAAGAACACGACTTACTTATTCAGTTATAACATGAACTGTTCAGTTCAACTACCAATTGGCATAAATACAAGACACAGAACATTTTAGCCTAAGGTGGCCTATTTATCAAATTTCTCACTTCTCAATGGCAAAGTGGAATAACCTACAATTTTTGAGAAGACAAATGCGATCAACTTTTTCTTTCCTTCCCAGTTTGAGTACTTTTCGAGAGGAATTTGAATTTTTTTTGGTTTTCTCAAAGTGATTGTACCAAAAACTATAAGATGTGGATCAAGATTTGATTATGCCAATTAATTTCGTGATTTAAAAAAATCTCAATCAACTTGAAATGATTTCACTTTGTTATCGTAGGAACGTCCAAGTAAGCCGTGCTATAATGCTACTGTCTACGCCACTCCCAACACCTCCTACAGAGCCGAGCTAGCTTCCTGCACTTCCTTCATCTTACTGGAACCACTCCCCGCATTCTCCTTATCCTTATCCCTCTCCTTCTTCGACTTCTTCCTTCGTTTCGACGACCCTCCGCTTCCCTTCGGCGACCTCTCCAACAGAAACAATGCCTCGTGGAAGTCGTCAGAGCTCAAGTTACTCTCTTGAACGTGAAGAACGGACGAAAGTGCGCCGTCTGTCGACGATTTCGGAAAGCGGAACATTTCGCGTTCTCTTTCCGGTTCGCTCGCCGACTTTGATTTGGTTGCGTTTGCCGTTCCGACCCCGTTGAATTCCGGAGAAGTGGCCCCGGACCTGAGACTTCCGACAGGAGACTTGGGTGATAGCAACGGGGTTCGAGGAGGAGTTATAATGTTGTTCAGAGCGAGACAGGAACCGGTCAGCACTGGTGTGATCGGACGAAGCGGTCCAGGCGTAGGAGACAAACAAGACATGTTTAACGAACCGCTAGAACCGATGCGGTTACCTGACGAGTTGTTAATCAACGGCACCGTCAGGCTGGATGATCGCGATTGTCGGCCGACGTGATTGGCTGCGTTGAGAATGACGAGCGCCGGAGAACGCGGTTCTGGCGTACGGCTAATTGACACACCGCTTATGAACAACGTCGGCGATTTCGGAATCCCCGTTTCGGATTCGTACTCGTTTGAGCTGTCCGTCTCCAAGACGCGGCCAGGCTCTTTCGGATTAATACTATTAGGAGATTTACAAATACGGATTCTCAGATTCGAATTTCCCGTCGCTTTCCCACCGGCGGCTTTGAAGGCTTTCCGATGCGCTTCTAACAACGAACTCGCGGCAAGTTTAGGATTGAATCCAGGGACTTTATTAGCAACTTCGAGTGCTTTCAATGGTTCGATCAGGTTAATGTTCAATTCCTCGGGGATGATTTCCTTCGCCTCGTCTTCTGTCGAGCCGAAAATGCCGCAGACCTCCAGATCGGCGTTAAGCGAGTCAGAGGTCGTGGTGGTATCCTCGACTGACGACTGCCCTCCAAAGTAAACGCTCGTTCCGTCTTCCGAATTAGCCGTCGATATTTCCCCGGCGTTGCTGTTACTCGAGTGATGATGCAGCAACAAAAACTGACGTCCTCCCATCGCACGACCCGAGGGAAACGCGAGGATTCTCTTGACAATATCCTCTGGCTTCTCCTCGTGCTGACTGTGATCCGAATCCAAGTGATATCTCGGTTCCTCGCCAGAGTTCCCACCGTGCCTAGGTCGACGCCCCCTCGTGCACAAGTCGCCCGTAGAGTGCGAGCGCTTCAACAGTCGCGAATCGATGTCGTCAAAATCGTCGGAGTCGATGTAGCACCCGTTCTCGTGGATGTCTCCGATCTGGAATCGTCCGTCTTCCGCGATGCACGGTTTGAAACCGCAGATGAGTTCCTTGTCGCTGAGATTCTTGCTGACACCGCAGCCCCAGATCACCTCGCACTCGTCGTCGGGCGAGAAGACGTTCATGCCGCGGCCGGCGAGGCTCTTGAGGAAATAGTCGACGGTCAAGTCTGCGTTCGTCTTGTGGTAGATGGACGTGCCGATGTAGTTGTCGTCGGCAACCGTCGAGCGGGTAGCGGCGTCGTTGGTGCCGGAATTGGTGGAAGCATCGTGGAGTTTGGAGGCGAGTCTCGTGGTTTCTTGCAACGACAGCTGGATGGCCATCTTCATTTGCTGGTCATCCATGCCTTTTGTGTTTGTTAGAGAAAAATCAGCGTTAAAACTCGTCAGAATATTACGTGGACAGCACACAGTCAGGTTATTCATACGTCAGGTTATTTGGTAACATAATAAAATAAGTCTGTAACGAATAAAAAAATTGGTTGTCCTACGGAAGTGGTTCACGAATTAATAGATTAATAACATTGCGTTTGAATACGAAGGAAGAATCAGAACTGATATGTAACTGTAAACAATAACGCAGCCAAATATTTTGAACATCTGAAAGTAGTTTTCTCCCGTGTCGTTAGAGTGGAGATTCCTGGAATTATACGACTAAACCAGGAATATTCTCCTGTATCACTTGAAGTCATAGAAGTCAGGATGGGACCAGCTAGAGTCATATACACACACACACATACATATCAGAAATATACTGTAGATCTGTGAAGTAGATCTATAGATCACGTTTGCAATGCTAATGCTGTTACGTATTCTATTTGTCAGTCAATTCAGATCATCTTCATCATATTGTGCCGAATATAGCCTATGCATACTCCGGACAAGAATCGACCCTAAATTTGTGGGGCGAAGATGAGAAAAAGGGTTCCTTGAAAAAATGAGGTTGTGTACAAGACGTGCATTATCATGAAACAGTAGTAACAATATTATTATTCACTATTATTGACAAATTGTATATCGGGCACTGAATTATTCTCAATTATTATTTCAAAAACATCGACATTATCGATTGAGCCTTTGTACGTCACCATTATCATTCATCACTATAACCGTCATCGAATCATTTGTACATGGTCCTCTCCCAAAGTATAGCACGGCTATACCTAATTACCAGAGAGCAATAATATTCAAGACGTTGTTTATACCACAGTATGGCCACTTATAAAAAAAAACATGTACATTTCCAACCACAGATCAAGTTTAAAATTGAAGATGATAAACCATTTAACCATGAAATTTAGGAAACACTAGGCTTCTATTCGGCGCCATACAGTGCAGTGAAACCTCTATCTATCGTTTTTCGAAGGACAAGGAAAACAGAAACAATCAATGAAGGGAAACGATCCTTCAAGGAGTATGGTGGGTCAAAGCAAATGATAGAAGCGGGAAAACGATAGATCCAGATACGATACACAGAGGTTTCACTGTACTCAATCGTTATTGTGACTCTAATCCTAATCATTCTAAACTGTAAATATTAACTGGCGAGCGCTAACGTTAGGGTGCGACGACTTACCACGCTGGTTGCCTATGCTGGTGCCCGCGAGACTGTCCAGCTCATTGGTCGACTGGCTCTTGCCCGTGTCCTTGGCCGTCCGCTGGCTCTTCTTCATCTCGTCCTCGATCATCTGCAGGCGGGACATCTCCAGCGCAATCACGAGGTCCATGTTGTAGTCTGCCGTCACGTTTACGCGATACACTGGAACGTTTGCGCAACGGTAAAATATGAACAAGACGTACAGGCGTAGCTATAAGGTACGTTCATAGAGCCAAAGCAGCAGATTTGCGACGCGTCTAAGAAACAAGCCAATCACACACTTGCCTTGTGCGTCGTCCAGTGTGTCCTTGAACTTTCAACTGCCGTCAAACTTGGCGTAATATAGGCGTATATCAGGCGATGATAATTTTTTTCAAAACGGTTGGTCAGATTTAAATACATATTTTTAAATAATGTGTATCATTTTGTTTTTACATTCAGTGAAAATTTGAATTGTTTGGGAGAGATTATATTTTTTTTCAAAATTTTCTAGCCAGTCTTATCTTATGGAGTTTTCAGAAAGTTTGTGTTGGTGTTTCTCAAAAATGGTTCAACCAATTTAAACCAAAAACTACACAGAGTTCTGAGTTAAATAAGTTTGCGTGCCTAGAAAAAGTTTCCTGTTGATCAATCAAACTGTGAGACCTGTGCAGCAGTGTTTCCACAAAAAAAAAAAAAAAAAAAAAAAAAAAAAAAAAAAACACTAAGCCCCATAACAGTGAGATGGAAGTCTCAGTTACGGCTCATGTAACCACATATTTGTCGACTGGATCTGGACTTACCTCCTTCCTCAGTAAGTGTTGCCATCCTGCTACACTTGATCCCGCAATAGTCATGGATGAGAGACGTCCTCGGATTCCTCGCCCTGGGTTTCTTGCAACCCTGTCGGCTGCACTCACCTGATGAAAACAAAACTATCGTTGGTCTCTCGTTGGTCGACGATTCATTCTTTACCGTCGACCGTGAGTTGACAATATTGTCGCAAATGTATGCCGTTTTTTCTGATTCCTAGGGTCCGAAAACAGTTATAGGCACAATCGTTGATCGGTCAAAACCACCCTTTAGTATTTTGTAATTTCTCATACCCTACCACACTTGCTTTACACATTGAAAATTACAGTTCTTCAAATACTTATTACGTATTTGTGGTGTTATTTAACATTTTAAATTGAAGAAGGTTCCTTATAGACCAACTGTTTTTTTTCACACCACCTAAATTTTATGAGAACTGAGTTTTCCAAGAAATAGGTTTTGGGGTCAGCTTCTACTCGGAACAACACGTGGAGAAATAACGAAGTGCCAACTTCTCTTACCGAGCATGCTGACAGCAAGGGCTCGACTGGCCTCCGTCTCCTCCTCGTCTGACTCGTTGGCCGGCCAATCGTAGATGGCGCTGAGGTTCGTGTGTCGACCCTGAGAGTCCTTGACCCACGGGTTGTTCGGGTCAAGGTCTTTCAAGGACGCGGCAATTGCATGCGTCATCTGCTCCTGTATGACAAAGAGTAAAACATATTCAACCTTCTCAGTCAACTCAATTGTTATAGCACCCATCGGTTCATTTAAATTGTTTTCAACAAAAATTTCTAAAATATTCAATTCTTGAAAATTGCAAAATCCTGCAAGTCCTGCAAACTAAGACTAAACAAATTTTGAAAACCTTCAAAAATATTTTGACAGAACTTCGAAGAAATTAGGCCTACTACGAATATTTTGAAACAATTTTGACACGAATTTTAAAAAGTATGAATGAAATTTTTTAAAAATATCAAAAAAAGTTATGGAGCAAATTCTAAAAAATTTAGAAGTTTCAACACAAAATCTGAAAAAATGTCAACAAAATTCCATAAAAAACAACTTCCAAAACAGTAGCTCAACTGACAGAGATTTACTGGCTCAACTCACATCATCCAAGGGATCCAGAGCGAGAAGTCCGGGATATCTCCTCTTGCGGATCTTGCGTAGTGCGGGCGGAGTCTCTGGCGGTATTAGACCCTTGCCGACGGCGCGCACAAACTCGTGGCGCTTGCGCCGAGCCAGCGCAGTCGTCTGGATGATGAGAGACCGAGGCGTGCGCAAGTACGGTCGGGCAACCTGTTGACAATTGTCAAAAACATAACACCATGTCCCTTATTTAGGAGCTAGCTCAGCTCGTTTTCACTACTGTAAATCATTTCAAAATGGGAATTATTGATGTGACGAATATAAAATAATTTACAAAATAGATAGTACTGGTATCTAGATAGTTTGAAATGAAAAGGAAAAGTGTAACTCTATCAATAATGAGAAAAAAGGGGGGTTGCATACTCAGCAGAGCAAAAATTCTGTTATTCCTTGTTTTAAAATCATATGAAATCATACAGGCCTGCAAATCATCAAATTCATGACTGTAGAACTGAGCAGTAGTTTGATTAAATACAAACATTCAAAAGTCTGAAATGAATGCTTTTAGAGTGAAACCTTTAAGCACCGTTCCTGGATCCATTATTTTCCTGCACGGATGGTTTTATTTTCCTGGTCCCTTGAAGAACGATAGAGATTTCACTGTACAGTGAAACCTCTATGCATCGTTCCCAGATCCATTGTTTTCCTGGATGTACCATTCATTTTTTCTCACCCCACTCCCATACAATCAATGTTAAATTTTCCTGGATGGATCATTTTCCTGCATGGATGGTGCTCTTTTAATGGTCCCTTGAAAAACGATGGATAGAGGTTTCACTGTATTATGAAAAACAACACGAAAACTGTAATACGCCTAGGCCTACATATGAAAAAGGTACCTAGGCACCACTTCAATTTCCGAATAAACCATGAAATGTCCAAAACGTTGAAACAGTTTGAGGCCATGTATCCACTCACCATCTCCGACAGTTTCTCAGTCACCTCCTCCAGTTCGTTCTGCATGAACTCGAAGATCGTCTTGTTGTACCCGTTATCCTCGAGGTAGTACCCGTAGACGTACGAGCCGCACAACACGCGTCTAGCTTTCAACAGCTCTCTCACTCCGTCTTCCACGAACCGCATCGCCTTCTCGCCGCATTCCACTGCTGCAAACACGACAACATCTTTTCGTTTCTTTTCCCCTGGTTCTGAGTAGGGTGTATCAAATATTTAAAATCAAATCTTGCATCGTAACTAAAAACAGTTGAATCAATAGTGGGATACCTTGTTCGCCCGGTTTCGTGCCTTTACCCAGCGATGAAGCCAGCAGCTCCATCTTCTGCTTGACGTTGTGAAGCAGCGGCTCCTCCATTCGCTGGCTGTTGTCGTGGTTACGGAACCGCGTGTAGTAGTGCAGGAAGCGGTTCAGCTCTTGCATCTGCAAGTTGTGCATCACGGCCTGGAAATGATTTGAATCCTACTGTCAGAGCCGAGCGAAATTCAAGACCAACTTAATCATTCGTGAGATTTTTTATTGTTTTAATTACATCGAAACTTGATACAAAATCATTGTTACACAATTGAGACTATGGATGAAAGTAGGATCTTTGAACGGGGCACCACAAGGGCAATCCTAACACCCCAAAAAATTGAGTAAAATAGAGTAAAATCTCTTCAATGTAAAATTCAATGAACAATCAAGAATTTGAATTATTGAAATATTTCATTCGAGTTTCTGAGTAAAAAAAGCTGTAGGAACCCAAACGAGGCCTATTGTTTGAATAACAGCAATATTTGAGTTATCAGAATTTCAATTACCAAAGGTTACTGTACGCGTATTTGAT
This sequence comes from Brachyptera putata, assembly GCA_907164805.1. NCBI lineage: Eukaryota > Metazoa > Arthropoda > Insecta > Plecoptera > Taeniopterygidae > Brachyptera > Brachyptera putata. The sequence goes on along the minus strand of OU015469.1, from coordinate 15,525,463 downwards.
TAAAATTCTATAATGACGTGAACCTAGCTTCTTTCTTTGGCAAAATGAAACAAAAATCAAATTGATATAATAAAAACTAAGGTCATGAGAATCAACAATGTAAAAGGTTGCACGCCTAGCAGAACTGCACATCTACTCGCGTTCTCGATAGAAGGTGGAGAGGGCATATTGTGATTGAATGTAAGACCAACTCAGTTCACCAATCAGGTCGCAGACGTCACAGCAACCTTCCTTTAGAGAACAAGACAATTATAAAGTTATGTTAAGTCAAGAAGTTAGTTATGTCAAGAAACTTATGTTAGGCCACTTTTTCTACAGAGTAGACAACTTTCTAAATTATCATTAAAGTTCAACTTTCAAGTTTTATTAGGACTACCTTTATTTTACATATATATTATTAGGCCTATTTTACTGAACTTTCTGGACTCAATACATACCTGCTTTCATTTTTTGACAATGGTAACACATATAATTTGTAAGAACAGCTAATAAATACAATATAATACAACAGCATGCTTACCTCGCTGATGAGCATGCCCTGCTTCTCGTCTGCCTGATGTACGGCGTCAAACCGGTTGCAGCGGAAGTAGCCGCCCGTGGCCGAGCTGTGCTTCTTCCAGTTCTCAAGGCAGACCCAGCAGAAGTCATACTTACACTAGAACATCGTACACGAAACAATCAATCAAATGTCGGGAACATTTATTTTTATTTCCATGAATTCATCATTCATCATCATTTTCATCATTCATTTTTCCCTTTATTTACATCAATTTTCTATATAGGCCTAGATTATACACTTCAAACAGTCCAAATAATTCACAAACTCTTCAAGAAAGACTTGACTGGGAGACAAAAAAAGAATATTTCAATTTCCATGTCTTCAATTTTCATTATATTCATACACACTGTAGCCTAACGACAACGACTCTCTCTCACCTTCGAGCACTTCATGTGATTGCAACCCTCGTTCTTCTGTATCGGCGACTTGCAGTTCGGGCACGGTTTCGAGTTGGTCACGAGCCAGAGGCAGTTAGCAGCGTCCTCCGTCTCTGTGCACGACGCCCGCAGCTCCTCGGGCTTCACCTCGGCTATCTTCAGCTGCCAGCGCACCCATTGGTCGCAACCTGATGGGGCGTGTGCTTCTCCCAAACATTCCCTACACAAAACACAGACAGTTTAACTGTACTAAAAACCAACTGTCCTGACAATCAACTGTACTAGAAACTAACCGTCATAGAAATCAACTGAATCAAAATTCCATTTCTTGAGCAACCTGTACAGATGTGAAAGAGGGGAGGGAAGGTGTTGGCTCCTCCCATTTTATAATTATTGTTACTTACCATTGGATGTTCTATTGGAATTTTAGTGTTGCTCAAGGTTAGAGGGGAAAAGTTTGCATCCTTGCGTCTCCATTTAAATTCATTTAAATTTCTCGATACTTTTCTCCACATCTATCATCTTATTTTATTTTATTTCGTCTCATCTTCTCTTACTTTTCTCTTTCTTGCCTGCTCCATAAGCTTAAAACATCCACAAACGTTGCAAACCATGAAAAAGTACACAAACGTGAATAAAGGCGGAAACAACCTTGCTGTCGACGCGCCTTTAAATCCCAACACCAACTAACTAGTTAAAAGTGAGGTTATGTTGGTCGAGTCCAAGTTGTCCTCACCAGCAGAAGAGATGTCCGTTGCCGCAGTCCACGGCGTGCGACGTGGCCGGCAGCGGCTTGGCCGACGTGAGATTGTGTCTCGTGTTGACCTGTTCGATCTCGGGCAGTCTCACGGCGCGACCGCAGCCTGGCATCGGGCACCACTTGATGCTGCGGTTGCTCTCGACGAAAGCCTGCGGCGAGAAGAACACGTGTGACCTTCTATCTATTTCACCTTATTACATTGATAATCATATAATAACTCTCACTCTTATAATTGTTATTCCCTTTCGATCATCATTCTTATACACAAACAAAAATTATACTTCAGCCTGAATATAAGGTGCACCTGTTGGAAAATGAGGAATTATCGACTTTATATTGTTAGTTCAAGCATTTGACGATGAAAAAAATTCACCGTAGTCATGACCCATAACCCAATGCTAGAGGCTTCTATATAATATGCGAGATAAAAAAAAAGTAGCACTGGCCTTGGGCTTGTCTGAGCCAACATCTATGTTTTATTGTTAAACAAAGTTAATTCCTTGTATCACTACACGATCGATATTTCCACCAATTTGGACACGATATTGATACAAATTTTCAACATTGGTGGCAATGGTGGGATAGGCAGTTAAGAAACCATAAGAGACCGACCAACCAATGCCACCCTCAATACATCTCAACTCTAAACCACAAGCTTACCTTAATGTCGAACTGTAGATACCTCCGAGCAATGTCTGGCGTAACCAGCCGCTCGATGACCTCGACCGGCACGAGGATGTGGCACTGGTAGGCGGGACACAGGATGTGGTGGGCGTCGCCGTCTTGTATCTTGACTGTGAGGTAGCTCTCCCAGCATGGAGTGCAGAAGCGGTGGTTGCATGACATCAGTACGGGCAGGCGGTCCCAGCACGGCATCGACAGCGTACAGATCTCACACTGGAACGTATACAATCGATGTGATAGAACGTATTATAATACAAACATATGTATAGTACGTAAAGAACAAATGTATAATAGCGAACGAATCTAAGGACCTAGCGCAGACCGTACAGTACACCTACAGTAGACCTTGATTGTTCACACAGCAAGTTCGATTATGATTATTGTTTGCTCAACGACCTTACCAACAGCTAGGTTAAACAGGGGTACGAATGAGCAGCTGATTAAGAACTATGAACGCAATGATAAATGAACGGACGATTACAAAAACTCATGCCTTGAGCGGGACTCGAACTCATGCCTTGAGCGGGACTCGAACTCATCATCGGCTCGACTTCGACTTCCATACCAGAGCCTTAATTGACCGAGTCTGGAAGAGGGGGTGTTTTAGTCTACATTTCAACATCTATTCATATTCAGCCATCTCAATCAAGAACTACTGCATGTGACATTTCAATCTTGTAATTACAACTATACAGCATTTTCAAGAGACCAGGAAAATTTATTCATCCATGCAGGAAAACGGTCCATCCAGGAAAATTCAACATTGATTATATGCGAGTGGGGTGGGACAAAATGAATGATGGAAGCGGGAAATCGATGGATCCGGGAACAACACATATAGGTTTCACAGGATTGGAATTCATATAAATTAAAAATGGAAGCAGTACGACAATTAATAATACGCTGATCAGCAGTCATACTTACGGTGATATCCGCATGCAGCTTGGCCTGTTGCTGCTGTTGCTCATCGGTGTAGTCGAGCTCGCAGTGCTGCAAGGCTGAAGAGGGCGGCTGCACTCCAGCCAGCTGGCAACACTGTACCGGGTCCTTCATCCACTTCTCTAGCAGAGACTCGCGAGACCATTCTAACGCAAACACACACAGTTACTATTGGATACGAAACTCGTGATCACCGAAATATGTATCGATTATTTTAAACTAAATCAATCATCAATTATAATAAAGGAAAAAATACAGCCAAGGTCTTTATATTTTCGAATTGCGTGAACGTTGGTTATATATAACCTCAGCTCATGTATGTACCTTCGACTGCTTCATTTGATGACAGTTATAATTAATAAAAAATTAAATGTGAGCCCATTTCTGCAAGTGGTTGGATTAGATTAACTTGTAGTTAATCAAATTCAAGTTATATAAACTTGCTATTTTAGAAATTGTTTTCCACTATTTTATTATTACAAGATTTACTCAAATTTGATTGGGGTAAAAAGTGCCAAACTCAATTCTAGGTACTTCCAAGTGTTTTTTGCAAACGTTCAAGTACATCAATTTGATATAAAGAAAAAAATTGTAGGCCTATATATAATGCCACTGCTTATTAAAAAATATGAAGTAGGTACATATTCGCATTTGCACGGTAAGCTAGCAAGAGGCAACGTCCGGTTTCTTGTGGGAAGGAGGGAGAGAGGGGGCTTACCGTTGTCCCTCAGGAGAGCCTCGGCAGTGAAAAGCGGGATGTGAAGCATGTCGGACGTCTCCACCAACAGCTGATCCTTGGCTTCCTGCAGGTCTTGGGTACGCAACCCGGAATACACCTCTTCCTGTTCCCCGTACAGGACTGCCTCGTTGATCGTGTCACTCGTGTCGTCCTGGGAATATTTCGAAATTTACTTCTCTAAATGAAATGATTAACTCAAATAAATCGAAATTTTTTTAAAATTGGGTTTAACGATGCACTGTAACGATAGTGAAGATCTACTGGCGTCAGATGGATGATTAATGAGATGATGGAACGATGAGATTCAGGTTCTTGGGTAATGGGAAGGATAGTGGGAAGGCAGCGGTCATGGCCAACTCATTGTAGGAACCATCCCGGCATTAGCCTACACTACAGATGGAAACCATGAAAAACCCCTGTAAAGATGGTCGGCAGCGGAGATCGAACTGGGTTCGAAATTCCCCTCGCCTCCCGGATCACATGAAGCGAGCGCGTTAACCACTGCACTGCATGTGTCGGTAATCAACTCAATTCTCTTGATCAAATTTATCAAGTAAATTTACTTTCATTTGCATCGTGGAACCCAACATAAACGAATGAATAAATACGAATAGACTCACGAAGACCATCTTGGACTCGAGCAGTTGCGCGATGTCGTGGTGGTTATTGGTCATGGCGAGATCGCAGGGCGTGAGCTTGTCGTGGTTCTCGAGGAACAGCGGAGAGCCGTAAGAGAGCAGCAGTTCCACGCACCGTTTCAAACCCGAGCTGGCGGCGCAGTGAAGCGCAGTGTTACCATGCTGCAAACAAAACAAACACACTGATCATCCAGAACTCAAATGAACTCAAACAAAAGTAATAGAAATAATCAGAGGTATTGAAAACCCAATTTTCGTTTTTAAATAGCCAAAATGGGTGAATTGGTGTTGACCATTTTTCCAAAAATTGTTTTCAGTGGTGAAAAGCATTTGCGGAGTTTTTTCACCATTTTGGTGAATTTTTGCACATTTTGGTTTATGGACTTTATACTCTACTCTAATTATATTGACCCTTAATCTATACTAGTAACTTCTATGCACTACTTGCTATTATCTAATATCTATTACTAATCTAACTAACCTAGTTTGGTGAGGCCTAACACTGTCACTAATATCGTGGTTGGCACAAAGACGAACCACGAAACGTGAGTAACGCAATAAACTTGCCTGGTCTTGAGCCTGAAGGTCGATGCGTTCGTGTTGACCGCTGTTGAGCGGAACGCCGCGCCACTGCAGTATCAGGGTGGCGCACGCCGCCCTGCGTTCCTGCGTCGAGTACATCTTCTGCTGAGTCAAGATGCACGCCGAGTGTAGCGACGTTTCATTGTTCCCGTTCTTTTTGTTCGGGTTGCCGCCCAGGTCGTTGAGAAACGTCCTGAAAGATGGGTTGATGATTGACTGATTACAGGTACTGTTTGATAACAACTGAGTTTACGGGGGTGCAAATGAGAGGATGATTCAAGAATGACGTTTGGAAAAGCGGAAGCTCTATGTCAAATCTCGAAACCCTTGCTTGACTCAACTTCACATTCTACGGCAATGTCTTGCCCTTAGTTAGACAAGCTAGACAAAATAGAATACCGGTATCAATTATTAAAAGAGCATGTGATTATCTTAGAGTTGGTATACTTTTTTATTCAATGACACTGATTTGTGTACATAGAAAAAAATAGTAAAGATGAATTTCTCTATCTTATAAGCACCGTGCATGCACTCCCTCAAAACTGACGATTGAGAGCTTTTCTGTGGGCTTCTTTAAAAGATTTCCGAGTGTACGAAGCAAAGTGAAATTACAATGTGCCCGATGTTCAAGTTGCGTTTACCTGAGCAGATGCTTCATGCCGTGCTTGGACGCGTAGTGCAGTGCCGTGTTGTGCTGGTGGCTGTCGCCGTAACTAACGTTCGGGTCCAGGTTCTTGCGCAACTCGGGGGAACTTTGAAACACCTGCATCAAACGGAACTCGATTCAGAGAACTGTCATTTGAAGTAAGTCTTGAAAGAATATTGTATTTTATGCACTTGAATTCAATTATTATTGAATGCTGGTTGCTACAGACTCAACTATAACTACTAGTATTCTAGTATGCTACAATAATAATTAATGAATAATTCGTTTTAAAAATGAACTAACTCGAGACCGTAGGCTCTGCTGAAGCCAACACTAGGAAATTCCAACTTATTTTTTTGTTGATTTATAATTGTTGATCTTTATACATATGTGAAAATTCTTTCCGGTACAACAATAAATTTTAACTAGGTCTATAAGACTTGGAATATGTAAATGAAATGAAGTATTTCAATTAAAAAAATAAATAATTGTAGTCACAATATATCAAGTGTATGTACATTAAGTTCACAGAGCTCTCGATACAAATTCGAAGGCTACTAACTATCCGTGTTCGACTGGTAGGTCTATTGACTTGGGGACTATGAAAAAAATCCCAATTTTTGTGCTGTTAAGTGCAAATCGAGAAATTCAAGAAATTTTCGAAATATATTCTCTCCTTTTGTTCCAGTCACAAATTGACTGATTTACAATTGGAATGAAGGTTGTGTTTGAGGGTTGCGTTACGTGTTCCGGCTTCACTTGTAAAGTAGGTTACCTGCATGGCAGCAAACTCGTCGCCATGTTGCAAGTATTTCTTGAACTTGGACGAAGCACTCCCCATAGCCTTCTAGACCTTCTCGACTGCTGATTGGTCAAATCTCTCGTCAAGAAATGTCAAAGTAAACAGGTGATTGATGATCTGACTTGTATTGACTGAGTGAATTGGTCATAAAGTGAGATAGCATCATCTAGTTAGCAGCTGGAAAGAAAGAGAACAGTGGTGAGAAAATACTTTAATCAGCGGATGGAATAAAATAGAAAAACGCAACATGTGAGTTGGAATTAGAGCCAGATGTTTATAGGGAAGTACTAGACAGCTATATGCACAGCTTGATTTTAAAGCTATCAAGAATAAACACTGTTATCTGTTGATCATCCTTGATAAACATTACCAGAAATTAAGACACATTAAGAATTTTTCACATTACTGGTATTCAATATTAATACATTATTTTCTCAAAAACGATTGAAACAATTTTTTCAGGCTTCATAGAAATATGTTAATAAAACATTATTAACACTCTGCAAAAATTTCAATCCAATCAGATAAAAGTGAAAAATTGGAAAAATTGAGCCCAATGCTTTCTTAGGAGATTTAGGCTAGAAAAGTTTCAGAAATTTTCCCAAGAAACTGTCGAACTGCTTTTTCTCACGAACAAAGGATCTTTTATGGCATGATAATCAATGCTCAAAAAACTCTCATGTTGATTGGTGAATTTGTCCAACCTATACACCGGGACCGCATAAAAAAAAAGATTTTTCCTACTAGGCTTAGGTGGAATAGAAGCCTTTGCTTTAATCTACAAATCTAAAATGGTGTTATTTTGGGGGAAAAAGCAGTCTCATTAGCGGTTAGTAATGTCATTCAACAGTTTCTATGGCAACATTGCTGTATGAATTTTACCCATGTTATTTCAAGTTGTAGGCCTACAATGATTGAAATAATTTTGATTTAATGGTAAACTACAGAATTCATATTTTTATACATGAGGTATGCCTTTGCATCCGACCACAAAATAATTACTGAAATTAATGACGAAGTGGCTATCTCATAGATCTGTGCAGACCAGGAAAGAAATTAAATACTCCCGTTCCCGTATAACCTGGCTGTTGGTGAGGTTGTTCAGCATCACCCTCCTTCTTCTACCCAAACAATTTTATAATTAAAAAGGCTTTTGAAACAAAGCATTACAAAGCCTAACCAGCATAATTCATGATATTCCAAATTTTCATAATTTTCAAAATGTGGTCCAATAATTAAAAATCTGTCATAAAAATTTGCACCACAAAAATGAATGAAAATGATAATGAAAATAGAACATGAAAATGAATTTTATGAAAAAATTGGTTGACACTTTCTATCTGTAAGGAATAGAAAATTTTTGGAAGCCTCAGCGAAAATAACCTCGCTGGAAAATATCTTCAAAATATAGAAAATTTGATTGATTTTGTAAACAACAATTGAGGCAACAGTAAAACTTGCATATTATTACTGTAGGACTTGGACACTTTTACATCAATACGATCACCTCATCTTTTCTCTACATAGGCCTAGTCTCTTTGTTAAGCAAATAATATTTCTCACCATAAGACCCTGTTAGTATTTCCTCGTAATTAATTTTCATTTTATTGATTTTTTACCAATTGTTGTGATTAATAATGGTGACAAATGATTAATTAACTTTAAAATACTTTATAAAACTGATTATGTTACATGAAAAATACACACAATAATTAATAGTAAAATATGTCATCAATGAATAGGCTAAATGACAATTGGCATCAATTTTACAAAAATCTCATTCACACACAAATATAAATCCTTTTTTCTAAATGATTACTTTTTCACCTCAATTCTTAATTACCGTAACCGTATGTATGTACAGGTATTCTAGAACTTTTTACCTTATCATTCTCCTCAACACTTAAACTTCTTTCAATAAGTTATTTTAATACAATAACTACTGAAAGACCCATGAACAGAAGAAGCGCATCACAATTTAAATGTCACAACCTTTAATTTTGTTACCTATATCTTACTCATTAACTTATAGCTCTGCTGACATTCTCTAGGCCTATAAGTAATATTTTATAGAACTTGGCACAGTACAAATGTCACGAAACAAATCTCATACATAAAAATATTGATTATGTCCTGAGCTGGTCAACTAGGTTAACATCTATTAAAACATGTTATTATCATTATCCATTCTTTAGAAATATGCTTTTATAAATGCAAAGCCTAATTAAAGGGGAAAGGATGACAGTATCATAGAGAAATCCATTTATTAGCTCAAGGGCTATAGCCTACTAAAATGTGAAACGTAATTAAAAACCATCAGTAAATAGTACATCTAATTATCCTGATTAGAATACATACCGGTACAACAATATTAGTTTAATATAACCTAGATCCCACTTCAATCCCCCCCGGGATACGAACTAGGCCTTGTCAAATTCAGACGTACATCCCGATCCAAAAACATACACCTGTCTGGACTGCTTTTTGACACTTGAACCACACGAGCACAACACAACAAACGGAAGTTTTGAACAAAATATTGAATAATGTAGGTCTGGTCCTGAAGACGGATGAAAGGAAGAAATAGGTCAGACAAAAGGCCTAGATAAGAAAGAAGATCAACACTGAGGAGCTGTTGCCCACTTTGACATAGGCCTTAGCTAGGCTAGACACAAAAACAAGAAAACAACGCCATATAGAAAAAGAGATGCCGTACTACAAATACACGCGTACTTACATTTGAATTAGAAACAAAATATGTTGTTATCATCGTAGTTAAGATGATGTAATCCCTATTAGGTTTGGTACGGTTTACATTTTACGAATCTCAAAACTTGCTTTGTCGTAGTAAAGTCAACTGGATCGATGGGCGGCCATGCGCCTTTACATGCATCGTAGTGCGCAGTCGCTGCGGAGGAACAGGTAGATTTATCCGAAAGCCTGTGCTTACCGAGCGCCAGTGTTTAAACAGGGATTATAGCTACCTTGTTGAGGTATACGTAACACCTACAACAATACGAGTTCAGAATTATAAATTAATATTTACCTAAATAAAAGTTGGGGATGAGGCCGTAGCAATGATGGATATGAAATTGTTGTTTTAACTATTTTTTAATTTATAAAAATGTTCACCGTTATACGAGTTTTAGCAATAATAAATCATTTACCATCAACATCCGTTAATATCCGTTAATCAGCAATACGTCCTAAATTAAATTATCACCTCTATGAATATACGAATAAATATTATGAGATAATAAAAAGAGAGAAGATATAATGTAAAGAAAGAAGATTGAAGATTTTCCCTCCAAGACAACTTCGAAATATTCTTCATCCATTAACTCATCACTTTAATTATATCAATTTGTTGGATGAATTCGATATATCATATCAACTATTTCTTCGGGCTGGTAAAAACGATCCTAACTTGTCATCCTTAATCTTAATCGGGAAACAATTACCTCATGTCAAGTTAATGATGTTAATGGAACATTGAAGTAGTATATTTCTAGTCTCGATCGTCCATTAACGCCACAAGATATGTAGCGTTTTCCTAGACACAGCAAATTATTATAGTATTTCACATTTCACGGAATTTGTCATAGACTTTTCACCACGTAATGGATGCAGTTACGTATCCCTCCATAGCACAGTTATAGTCGTTGGTCAGAATACGAAAGCGCTATTGCTAGGGATGAGTAGGATGATTCACGAGATTTTAGTTGTTTATTTCTTCAAAGTGGTTAGTATTTAGAAATACTCTACCTCAGGACAAAAGTCATTGTTATTTTATAATAACGTAAACCTTTCTTGGTATACTTTGCCTATCCACGAGAGTATGGTCTTTTGTTTTAGGTATAGGGTTTACTGCTTAGTTCCTAGTAACACTCATAAACACATTACCTGAATCAGATCTCAACTTAGAATTGTATATTTTATTTTATTCTTATCGAATAATCCAACTTTGAATCTTGATCTATTGTTTTAGTCTCTCTAGTTCAACAATATTCAAATCTTAATCAACATTTAATTAATTATCTAGTTTTAACTAGAGAGGCTATCTAGTTTTAACAAGGTTTTATGGTACGGTATAGATCACTCCCTAGGAAATCTCATCCTATACTGAACATCGCCTTTCTGCGGTTATATTATCTATAACTATTATTATTTTTCTTCATCTTCAATGTGTCGTTGATTTTATTATTGTAACCCCAAAAAATGTACTACTTTTTAGGCCTATTAGTATTATTATTAATATTATTACTATCATCAAGCCTTAATGGCTTCGTGGGAATTGAAGATGTAAAATACATAAATTGATATTTTAATGTGTGAATAAAAGAAAAAAAATCATTATTAAAGACCAAAATATTCTTTTGTCCACGGTATCGTCGCGTAGCATAGCAAACACGTATAAAAGTTGAAATAATATTATAAGCTTTTTAATTTGAAGCTACCAAAAATGTGTATTTCTGACTATCATAAACCATTGAGAAGTGAACCCATTTTTATTATTACTATTATTTTCTAAGCATGTTGTTATTAATATTCTTTTCAATTTCTAATTTCTCACTTATTTTTCCACTTATTCAACGATATTTCATTTATATATATATATTAATATTAACAATTGTATTTCATATTGATTATTATCCTGTAAACTTTTTGATAAACCAAGGACCAATAAAGTTTATTCATACATGCATAAACTATGACTGATTGGTTAATTATTGTCTGCTTAGCAACCCCACCAACAATGAGCACAAATGAGCAGATGATAAATTAATGCCGTTCATCTCGGGAGTCGAACCAACGACGAACTGGACTTCATGTTCGACTTGATTTTTCTCTAAAGCAGACCCTCATCTATAGTTGAATGAGCCAAGGTGGGCGGGGCGGCAATAAAATAACTTATTAACTAAGTTATCGTCTATGGTCGAGTAAAACTGTTGTTATACGGAGTACCGTTATGTTGTATAGTCCTTTTATTGCATCCATAGAAAACAATGCACAATTGTTATAAAGTTTTAAAGATAATACAAAAAATTTAAGTTTTTAATTCAAAAGTTCAGGTTTAATTATTTAAATAGCTGTAACTTGCTTTAGTAAAATCTATTACTATTTAATAGTTTCAAGCCGCTGCATATTTAACGTCTAGTTAAACAACTCTTGTCTAACTCGATTTATATCGCCGACTAGATTTATCGATCGAGATTTATCGATCGAGATTCATCTATCGAGATCACACATGAACACGATTCTTACTTCAAAGACGACAACGTCCGACTTCATATCTATTTCAAATACATAATTATAAACGGATAATATAAAAATACAACATGTAGTTTCAGTGTTACCATATTAAGAGTGCATGGGAGAAGAAGTTTCCGAGAGAGAATGTCAATTTATTTGACGGCTGTCCACAAAGCGGGATACAGCGTAATAAAATCAATACATAGAAGTACAATGGTTATTTACAATAGTGATAAAAAATTGATTACAAAAAAATCCTTAGATATTATAAAACTAATTTAATTAAGTGTATATAACAAAAGTATGAAAATGAAAGAAGGTACCGGTATTAAAGAAAGAAGGTATTATTATTATTATTATTATTATTAAAGAGATTGAAATTATTTGAAATAATATAAATGGTGCTGTAAAAGACCTACCGAATCTATCAAAACTGAGTGTACAATATTTCTTAACATATAACCTTCTTTGGGATTTTGTAAGTATCGAGAAAAGTGCATAAAAATGTATTAAATTTAGTAAATTTAGTGAAAATACTGTAATGAATTGCAGTGAATGAACATCTAATATAACAAGACTTTCTAAGCTAATTCAATTTATCAAAAAACTAGCCTTTGAGCGCGATTTTAACACAAAGGGTCACATACGCATCTCCTGCCCAACATTATAATAGTCATTTCGAAACATATTTCAACAGGTATTATTCTTCTGCTATCTGGTAAAAATTATACAATATGTTAAAGTATGTATTTAATCTATATTGGGTTTAACGACGCACTGTACTGTCACTGATGACTAAGACTTGATGAGATGAAAGGTTATTCTATCAGGTGTTTTGGATTATGAAGGAGTCGGTCGTGACCTGATGTCCAGGAACCATCCCAGTATTGACCTGAACGACAAAGGAAACCACGAAAACCACCTGTCAGGATGGTCGACCATGGCGGGAATTGATCCCCGGTCACCTGAATGACGGTTCAGTGTGCAAGCCATTCGACCACTCGGCCACTTGTCAAGTGGTGAGGTTACGTCGTGCGGTTACGTTATGAATGTGATCAAGGTATTCAAAATTATTTTTCTATTCTATTAGAATTTTGATTTCTTCTTACCGTTCAAAAGTTATCACAAATAAATGAAAAAATGATATTTTGCTATACAAACTGACTCCCATCTACTCTTAATATCGCTATTTTTACCAGAAGTTGTTCTTGCTTTAGGGCTCTTAACAGGTTCTTTTGCTGGTTCGGGACTGTTGATCGTTATCATGATTCTTATGAGAGACGTATGGTCGTCTACTAGCTGAATGTGATAGGGAGTCGGGGTGGGCTACTGCCTAAGGGACATTCCCATCTCTAGTATTGTCATAAGCGTGATATGTTTCTTAATATATGACTCTAGTTTGACATTTTAAGAGTCCCATTTGGTATTTCTAATTAGTAATACATGTACTGAGGCTGGTATTTTATATTTATATAATGATAATTTACATACTGAAAAGAGTGGTCAAATGGCTTGAACAGTCATTCAGGAGACCGCGAAAAATAGTGCCAGGATGGTCGATGATGGCGGGAATCGAACACCGGTCTCTAAAATGATGGTTCAATGCGCTATCCACTCGATCACCCGTATCAATTATATTGTAGGAATTATCCCAGCATTTGCCTAGATAAACAATGACATTTTTTTTTCAATAACATCGAAACTTGATACAAAATCACTGACCCAATTGAAGGCTATGGATGAAAGATAAGATCGTTTGGACGGGGCACCACAAGGACGATCTTACCACCCTAAAGAAAATTAAAGTAAGATAAGTCGTTTAACAACAATACATCTTAAATAAAGGTAGTAATTTCAGGGTTAGAAACAATTGAAACATTCACCACTGTATATAATTAGTCAATGCATTCACTGGGGGGAGAAAAAATATTCTCGAGTCTTCTTATCATGATAAGATCAATCTTGATAAGATCAAGATCTTCGATTTTTGATCAGAGTTCATAGTTCATTATAATAATAATAATTATGAAATATCCCCATTTCCATTATTTATTTATTTCTCTCTTCAATCATCTCATATTTCGACTTCTGCAAGTTGGTAACGATTAATTGTTACCGATTCTAAAATATTGCCTATATGATAGTCAAGTTGGCAATAATACCTAGCACACACACACTAGTGTCAACAATGATTGATGGTCACGTTTTAACTAGGTTTCTATGGCAACAAAATACACATCTCTCTCAATGTCTACTGCATCACTTCCTTCCAATCAAACATATAACCGGTCCCTGACTATAAAACATGCATTCAACTTAATACCGCCACTTCACACGCCCGTTCAATCTAAAGTACTATATAAACTACTGTATATACTATATAGCAGACTCAAATAGCATTTAATTAGACGAGAACTATTTGCATATTGATACTGTTGTTGGCGTTGTTGTTGAACGCAACCTAAATTAACAAAGTTGCTATATTTATAGGAACGGAAGTACGTATAAGGACCCACATGTGCTATGGATTGACGATGATTATTATTTGTTTAACGACCCCACCAACAGCTAGGTTATACGGGTGTACGAACTAATAGTTAGTGGATTCGTAATTCGCAAAACTGGCTCGTAGTAAATTATTAACTCGAGTTCAGCGATAACAAACAATAATTGATTGTGTTGGGGAAAAAGTATCATCTGCCATCTTGTTTATCTTTATATTCCGTTTCTACGATATTTCTTTGTGTTCTTTCCTTCTGAAATTTTCTTGTCTTCTCAGCTCAACAAAAGTTGTTCACCAGCTTGGATACCAATGTATATATACATATATATATTTTTTTTTTTCAAATTACTAATCAAAGCATTAACTCTAATCATCATATTAACACTTTAACAAACCGGTACTAATTATACCTAAATATTATAATTATATAACTCATTATAATATATAAAATTACTGATATAATAACTCTAATTGATCTTGAATCGAGCCAAGGTGTTGAATTAGTTCGAAAGAGGGTCAACGGGACACAAATAAAATAGGCGAACAGCATTTCGTTGTTCGTTTTGAAGTGGTTTTAACAATGGCAGCCAGGAACAGTTAAATCAACGACTGGCTCTGAGTGTTCGATGCACTCCATGCATTGTCCTGGCTGAGTTTGGTGCACCGTTAGCATAACAAGGGTATAGTCACGTGATGCGGTGGTAAGGTGTAAGGACGTGGGGCCTTGGCCATATGTTTATTGGTTGTCAGTTGTTCGATTTATTTTATTCATATGTTCATTTTATTTATACATTCATTTTATTCAACTTGAGTAGGCCTATTCATTTGAAAAAAAAAAATATATATATATTTACCGTATTCAATTTTTTTTATATTTTGTTCATTTTATTTATTCATTTATTTTATTAATTCTATCTATTTCATCTATTTTATTTACTTTGTTCGTACTATTTATTTCATTCATTACCGATAAGTATATATTTTTTATTGTATCTACTACTTAATGTATTACATTATCTCATGTATTCATCGTATATATTTTATTCATTTTATTTTAATTATTCTATTCATTTTGATTCATTCTATTTATTACATTTATTCCATTTTTCTTCATTCATCTCATTCATTTTATTTGACTCATTTCATTTATTTAATTCATTTCTTCCATTTTATTGATTTTTTAAAATTCAAAGCAATTCCATGGGAAACATGATAAACGTGTATGAATGACCGATTCCAATTTAAAATGTGGAACGATAGTAAAATTGAATTTCAAGTTTAAATAATCTATAACAAAAGTGAGCTTTGTTCAACAAATGAAGCTTGGTAGCAATTTTGAATTGTGATGAATCAATTTTTTTTTATCTCTGCTGGTAGATGGTTAGATCGTGAATTTGGTATTGTATTGGTTTAACGACGCACTATAATGATAACTAAGATGATAAGATCTATTGGCTCCGATGATTAATGAGATGATGGTTAATGAGATGATGAGGTGAAGGTTTCGTAAGTAATGGGAAGGAAGCGGTCGTGGCTTATATTGTAGGAATATTATTATTATTTTATTTTATTCTTCCTCTTATTCCTGTTTTATTCTTCTTTTTTCTTGTCTCTTCTTTGTAATTTTATTTATTACAAAATTGATTACTTTGTCCATTTTGTTCGCTTCATGCAGTCTATTCAATTCAATTCAATTCAATTTTCTTTATTTTGTAAAATACATATAAGGTCTACTCAGGATTCAGGAAGGAAAATAATATATAACTTATATAGCCTCGTACAATAAATACGATATTCAATATTTTTTGGCAGAACTGGGTCACTGCCCTATTGATCTTCCATATAACCATCTATCGCGTTTTCCTATGGTTTTAATAGTTTCCCCCATCTCAGCTGGTTCAAGTTTAGATGTTGTCAGATAGTTATTATAGTGGCGTGTGATTGTGCAAAAGATTCTATTGTTAACTGACCGAAACTGAATTTTATCTAGGCCTATGTGCAAGGGACGGCCAATTTAGTTCACCTTTATTTAACGGATCGACACATCCGACCGTTATTTTCGGATATTAGTACTGGGACTGCCAATCGATCCGTCATTTAACAAGATTCGATATTTGGTAGATAAGTGTTCAATTTATCAGTTATTCTTTACCAATCTAAAAATACTCCCGTTTTCTTTAAACTGTTATTAAATTACTATACTTCTATCCTCGATAGAAAAACGTGCCGATCGACCGTCCGCCCTATCACACAATACTATCTCACGGGTGGTTCGAACCTTCATTTTTCGTGGATAAAAGTATACTATTATTTCGATTTTCAATCAGACGTCGATTGGCTACAAATCGATTGTGAATAAAAAAGCACGAGAGACTAACGGGAAGGCTAATTGATGTTTTACAAAAAAAGTGTTTGAAATCTCTCTAATAATATAAAAGTAGACAAAAAGTGTAATAAAGATGGCTGTGTTTGGATCTGATGGAGTAAAATGCATGATTGTGTTTTGACCCACATTTAGATGACTGGAAACCTTGAGGAGAACGACATTTTGCATGAGCTTTGTTAGAGGACGTCATAGCCCTGAAACTAGATTTTGTTGAATAATGACGATATTCAATTCCCTAATTTAAGAAGAAACTAAAATTACTCATTTCGATTTTAGAAATAATTACAATTAATTTTTTGTCCCAAAAGAGACCATGAGTCATGACGTAGGCATTGCCGATTCTGTATAGAAACAAAAACAGAATCGAGAGATGTCTACGTCACGACCCAGAAAAAATGAAATATAATTTAATTTAAATTAATTTTTGTTCTGTCTGTTGTTGCCCAAGTCGTTTTTCATATATATTTGAGGAAAAAGTTGTATTAACATAAAGCTTCTGTTCTCATTTGAGGCCGAGGATGACAAAGGATAGGATCGTTCGGATGGGGCACCGCAATTGCATTCTCTTACCACCCCAAAGAAAATATATTCATACAAAACAAAGTTATAGGAAAACGCAGCTTGCGTTGTATAGAGTAAACGAAATATTTATAGAAAAATACAGACATTCGGCTGTTAACCTATACTTAAGAGCCAGATTCACGAATCTTAGTCAAGTACTAATCCGCTAACTATTAGTTAGAGGTACATAAATAACATAATTAACCAAGGGTGATAACAAGTTAATCCGTTTAACTATTGCTTCCACTTCCACTAACTATCAATTTGTAAAACCGAGCCTTATCCGATTTTCAGAAAACTTGCTATGCTTCATGTGATCCTGGAGGTGAGGGGCATATCGAACCTGGTTCGATCCCCGCCACCGTCCATCTTTACATGCGTTTTCGTGCTTCCCATCTGTAGGCTAATACAGGTATGGTTCCTACTTCCTATACACTATATAGGCTAAAACCGCTTCCTTCTTATTACCTGAAAAACGTTCAACTCATCATCCCATCATCTCATTAATCATTCATCCGACGCTAATATATCTTAGCTATCAATCCAGTGAGTCGTTAAACCCAATATAAATAAAAAATACAGCATCGAGTAGCATGGACATTTCCATATACTTTCAAGTATACCTTTTGTTAAACTACCTTCACTGGTGTATAATACCGGCCTCAACCCGGAAAATATTTCCAAGCGCATGCAGCTGGTCTATAGTGTATAATGCAGCCTTATTGCATTCTATTGTTCAGATATTTCTTATTACTAATCAAGTTAGCGACTGTATTCTTAACGACACCGGTACTCTTAATTAAAGCTGCTTGGCCACTCGTTTTGTCCCAATTTAAATAGACTTTACAGATCTATAAAGACGATAATCACCATCCGCATTCTTCAACAATTGAGACTCCGCGACGAATCTGCAGAGATTATAGCAAATAATTTATAACTGAGAGTTCGTATAGGCGACGGTTTATGAACATGGATCGATTTATGGTTTATTAAGTCTTATGATCGATTGATGGTGGGAGTGAGGGGGGGGGGATACCAAGGGAAAGGAATATCCGAAAAAAAAATTGTTCAAAGAAAAGCGATCGAAATTAATGTTTGAATAATGATGTTGTATTTTAAATTTAATTTAGCTTAATGTTGATATTATAATAGGTTAGTTTCGGCTCTATTAGTCTCTTGCTGTTTTATTAATATTAGGCAAGAATTTGTTATAACATTTTATGGGATTTTATGTAAATCTGTAACAATAAAGCGCCAAGACTTATGAAAATCCTAATTTTCTGACAACCTGCCCAAGTGTGAACACTTGACAATTGCAAATTTCAAGTGTTTAAAATTTTTTTGTGAAATTCCTTCATGCCAAAAGCGTTCTCAGTTATCTCGAGGGTACACGGAAAAAACGAGACAAAATGTTTTGATTTCCAAATTTGTTCATGTCATATCTTTTCACTTTTATAATGCTGCATTGGTTCATTCATAATAGTCATTTGACGGAATTAGTTGTTCTGGTTTTTCCTAATGGTGAAACAGCCCCAAGGGGAAGAAGATGAACATATGATCAAAATCCCCCCCCCCCCTAAAAATAACAAATATCAACAGTTTTTAAATATTTGAATTAAAATTATGAAAAAATTTTCATAAAAACTTTGAAAATATTCTCAAGAAAAAAGTTCTTTCTCTAACTTCTACTTCTAGACTCTCGCGTCTCCCAATAAATAAAAATAGGCCTACCAACATAATAACAAAACCAATATTGCGTACATAAAATAACACTTCTCTTCTTATATATTTCAATTTATGAACAATTAAAGCAATTCGACACATCAATTTATATTTTTTTACTACTGTCTTCCGCTATTCCCATAAAAAACATTAACAGTTATTATTTTCCTGGTGCTATAAATGTATTTTAATTGCTTTTGTCTATACTGATGTTTGGGACTAATTAGAATGTAGCATACAATCATCAGGTATCATTATTTATACCCAGGTAGCTTAAAAGCAAATGAGAGTCGATTTAGCGAAATATTAGTTTCTTTATGGTAAGTTTGATAATATTACAAAACATACCGGTATATCTTTTGATGATTTTAAATTGGTTTGACTATAAAAAACATTGACTCTTACTGTGTGATTCTAAAAATACAAATATAGGTAGAATACCAATTTTTTTATGAAATGTATATATATATATATATTTATATTGGTTAGCGAGTGGCTACTAGACACAGAATAACAATACATGAAATAAAATATAAATGTATAAGTAGATAAAACAATATTACAATAAAGCAACATTCTGGTAATAACAATTAGTGATACTTAAATTATAAATGACTATCATACCTAAAAACAATTAAAATACATTACTGATATTATAGCCCTGTGATTACCGGAACTTTTGAACACATAATTCTTGTTTTGAAGATTGTAACATTTTTATGACGTTCTTCTTTCGTGTATACAAGTATAGTAACCATGTGTCTACTATGTAATTATAACTTGATGTACTAATTGGGGTACTAGGGAATCTGGCAAAAGGATTCGGAGAATCAAAACTGCAAGACACTATATAGATGTAATTAAACAACAAAAGAATAGTATCTCAATCTTTCATAAGAAATTCTCCATGTTATATGAGATGAGGAAGTTTTAATAACATACTTGCAGTATTTAATTGCCTGATGTTTTTACATGTAACCGTCGACCTGGGCTTTAACGAATTAAATTGTAAACTTCATAAGTGACTTTGCTCAACTTCCTTAGTATGGATGTTATTTATGCCTTGGGAGTCGATTTTAGCTGAATATTTTGTTTTTGGTGATTACTTTTGAACGGTATGAAATATCAAAATTCTGATATGGGAGAAACATATATTTTTTTAATACATTCAAAATGATGTGAATTTCCTCAGATTCAACTCTTGATATTTTCATGAGATATATCAATTTTTTTCAACTGTTATAAACGATGGTTCCAGTCCCTTACTTTTGTATTAAAAATAACTTACACCTTCATATATACTTTCCCATTTTGTCCACCTTCAATTTCAAATCAATTTTCATAACATTTTATTTCACATTACCATTACAGCCACAGGCAAGTGAACTATTTTACAGCCGTTTAAACATAGAACATAAGAGCCGATTGTACCAACTGATGATTAAATATCAATTAGTTAATCATTACTTAAGGTACAAAAATAACATAGGTAGCCAAGGGTAATAATAAATTAATTCGCTAATTTTTGCTTAATTCACTAATCATCACTTGGTACAACCAGCTCTAATAAGAACATAAACCAATAACAATTCATACAATATACATATTCCTCTAATAAATCTGACATCTTCTGTAATCACGAGAAATGATATTAATCGATGTCCTGACTTCAAATATTTCTGGAAAAAGTTATAGATAAATTCATAGAAAGGAAGGAAGGAAAGAAGGGAGGAAAGAAGAAGGAAAGAAGGAAGGAAGGAAGGAAGGAAAGAAGGAAGGAAGAAAGGAAGGAAATAGAAGGAAGGAAGAAGGAGAAGAAGAAGAAGAATAAGAAGAAGAAGAAGAAGAAGAAGAAGAAGAAGAAGAAGAAGAAGAAAAAGAAGAAGCAGAAGAAGAAGAAGAAGAAGAAGAAGAAGAAGAAGAAGAAGAAGAAGAAGAAGAAGAAGAAGAAGAAGCAGAAGAAGAAATGTTCATGGAGAGAATAATAATGTAGGTGTAGAACCCCACAGAAGAAATATTCTTGCGTGAGGGCTGACCAAAAATAACATCTTTGTTTCTCCTTTACAATCATCTCGTTCAGCTCTTTCCCAAATTATCTCCCTCTAAACGCTCAGAAATATTTCAAAATACGGTCCTTTATCTTCTCTCTTACGAGATCCTCAAAAGCCCAATCGAACATTCAGACATTGAAAATAGAAATAGAATAAGCATAATAAGAACAAAGACACACGACATGGCTAAGACCTGGTTGTAGTTCTTCTATAACCTCTACCCTCTCACTCTTTCCAGAGTCAACAATACAACAGAGTGAGATATCCGAGTCAAATTGGCCTCTCATACTTACATCCACCAGATATGAAGGTTCCGACCAACCGTTTCCCCTATCCCACACCACTAACCCACAAGTGATTCCCGCCTTCACCTTTCATAAATATACAAGTATAGAAATAAACTTGAAGCGTAACATTATTACTATTATTATTATGTAATTTACTAAACTCGCTACATAAATAACATAATTTATACATTAGAAAAAAGTTGATTGCTATCTTGATGTGAAAAACAGTCTCGATGTGTGTGCATTTCGACCGCATTTAGTGTCGGAATGTTGGTTGCACTTGTCTATCCGATCATGTGTGAAGTAAGCTTCTCGCGCTGCAAGTGTGTCAAGCAGGCTGCGAGAGGCACACATCTCATTACACACTGCCAGAAAGGGAGAGAAAGAGAGAGAGAGAGAGAGAGAGAGAGAGAGAGAGAGAGAGAGAGAGAGAGAGAGAGAGAGAGAAAGATTCACCACGTTTTGATCTCTGGTAGAGTCGAGTATAGGAGCATGAACTCATCAATTTAATTGTTCCTCTATATGAACAATAATAAAAGAAACTAATTTAGTTTATTTTGCGATTTGATTTAGAAATTTTCTCTTAAATAGTGACCACGATTTATGAGTGAGGGTCATTATCATGGTATGATTAAGTTCTTGATGAAGGAGACAGGGGTTGTTAAATCTGAGATCCACGCATGATAGATGTGGAAGTGATTGGACTCCTGGGTGGTGCTAGATGCACAATTTCTCACTTCTTCGTTGAATTTTGTAAAAGATTAAACCTTATCAAATTAATAGTTCCATATATTGTGTAGTTCTTTCAGCCTTGAAAGGATCCATTTCAATTTTTAGAAACCATTCATAAAGGTTGAATTAATTTAGTGTGTATTTTTTTTATATTATTTGCATTTTTTTTCTAAATAATAAATCA
Organism: Brachyptera putata; assembly: GCA_907164805.1. Lineage (NCBI taxonomy): Eukaryota > Metazoa > Arthropoda > Insecta > Plecoptera > Taeniopterygidae > Brachyptera > Brachyptera putata. The sequence goes on along the minus strand of OU015469.1, from coordinate 15,503,058 downwards.
ACTACAAAATTATCTTTTCTAGAATTAGCTCAATATTATAATATTATTTTTTGTATCAACCACTAATTTGTTATTGTCATTGTTATTCTGTGTCTGCTAGGCAACCTTCATTGTAAAAACAGATTCTTTATTTTACATTATTAAAGAATTTAAATATACTGTACGTATCTTTTGTCGCCCTCGGTAGCTCAGTCAGCTGAGGCACCGCTTCAGAACCCCGTATAACGTACCCCGTATAAGTAACCAAGCAATAATAATAGCACTGTATGTATTAAATGGCTACCGTAAACATGCCTCGCGATCTTCCTAGCAGTGAATTAGGAGTAGGCTTACCCCATATAATTTTTTTAATTTTTTTCATTAACATCTGAACTTGATACAAAATCATTGTTACCCAATTAAGGCTATGCAACATGTGTATGGGGTAGTAGAGAACACGTAAAAAAATTGTATTTCTATTTTAAATTATAATTAGATTTTTTATAATTATTATGTATTCAAGATAGTCTTGATATTTTATTTTAATACATACTTTAAATGACTGAGCAATTGTGACAAAAGAAAAGAGGTCAGGGAATTGATTCGGTCTCTAATTGAATGACATCTTCCGTGGAAAGTCCATTGTTATAAAAAGTTATATGATGGCCACTTGAAAGAAGAATTAATTTTATACCATGTTTTAATCTGAATAAGTAAAACGCATGAAATATTTTCATAATTTACATTCTCCACCAGCAACTAAATATCAATTGATCCGTTTCTTTCTTCAATTTTCAATTAACACTAATTATTCAAGCTCAACATGGACATAGCTCGATTTTGCATAAAATCGCATACTACGTCATGATACATCTTACGACAGGAGAGTATACATTTTTATTTTAATGGACCGTGATAGCAATTAACTAATTATCAATAAATGTAGAGCCTCTCAGAAGATCGAATCAACAGGCCGTGATTTGAACAATAACATTCTTAATTTTTGGAAACTTTTTTTACTGCTATGTTATTGAATCTGTTGAAAATATAATTTGGTTTGTTTAGATTATAATTGAATCTAAAATGCATGAATTTTGCCTATTGTGTGGTTTTACGGCATGTAAAACGTTGTTTCCGTCTTAAACCATGTACAATTACAAAATGATTGGAACAGAAATTCTATTCTGATTTTCCTGATGCGATGTATAATATTCTTTATCTGTGCTATCTACTGATCTTGGAGAAAAAATTCGAATTTTATATAATATATATATATATATATATATATATATATATATATATATAAATATATTTAGAGGTATTATTTTACTCTTGAGGAAGGCAGGCATAGCGCTGCCGAAATATTGAGCATTTATCAAATTATTTGAAAGAAGCGACTAATATAGTATATATATATATATATATATATATATATATATATATATATATATATATATATATATATATATACATGTATATAGTATATACATATATTGTATAATTCATTACCTAATGAAATACAATTAAACATTTTTAATTCAACGTATGCTAGTTCACGTCTACCGTATGGCTATTATATACAACATTGTATACATCTCAAACCAATATATAAAAATCTCACCACTATTCTAAAATACATTATAACTCATGTATCCTACCAGCTCATTATGACACTACTACATCGTTTCTTTGTTCTAGCATATAGCTAAATCTCTTCTATATAGTAGTAGATCATGTCTTCACAGAATACACAACATCCCGATCGACTGTCTCCCCTATTCACTATCACTAACGCCCGTTCGTTTCGACCCGCCATTCACAACTTATATATATATAAGGTACCGGGTTCGAGAGGCCGGTATTCTAACGGTGGTTTTTACGACAGAGGAGGATATCATGGCAAATAAAAGTCTCTTGGTATACTTGTGTTTACAAGAGATGAATGCCCCGATCGTCAGTTTCCCCTATTGTATAACAGTGGCGTACTATGTTTCGTACCTTCAACTCTCGTGGATGTATGTATAATTGAACCATGAGAAAGATTTGATACGGGTTAAAAGTATATATATATACATGTGTATGAAATACCCTAAACTAATGTGGCACACAATTAGTGACTCGTACACGTATCATATTAGACCAAGGTGATTATATGCAGAAGAAACTAATCAGTTAAAAACTAATTAGACAACATTATTGCATTTTCGACTATGTTTGGTGGTTAGAATGATGTAATTGTAATTTTTTATTACTATATAGGGAGATAGCATGTTTGGCAGGTTACAATAGTGACTGGAAAAGTTTAGGGCAAATAAATTAATGATAGAATTCTGATTGGAGAAAATAATTTGGCGGTATTGTTAGAAGTTACTGTAATAATGTGTGACATCAATTGAAAGAAGTTTACAGGTTTCTTAGATCATTTTGTGCTGAATTATTGTATGCGGAAATCGTTTTACACAGTCATATTATAAATCAATATTCAGGTAAATTAGAATTATAGAAATTTTAATTTAATGTATGATTAAAATGGTAACAAAAATTTAAAAAATCGATCATACTCTAACATGGGCTGACCATATTCAAAGAAGGAAAATCCAGGGCAGCGCTATGACGTGTCTAGCCAAATTCATTTCTTTCAGATTTCGTAATTTGTAGTCTTCCGATCATTTTTTGGGTGTTTTTTCCAGTCATAGAATTAAGAATATATTTTTCTCTAAATAGGAATTGCATACAACTTCATATACTCTGAGGATGTAGCTCACACATGTTAATGATAGAAAGACAGTTATTTGAATTTGATGTGCAATATAAAATTGATTGAACAAATATTCGCCGTTGTTTTAATTTAAAATGAAAATGGATTATGAGAAGTTGAATACTGAAGTAAGAATACCCCAGTTACCAAAAAAAAAAAAAAAAGTTATTTAAATTTCTTCCTGTTTTTTAAAACGGGGACATTTGATGGTCCCGAGAACAGGACACGATAAGCTCAAAACAAGGATAATCCTGGGAAAACTGGGACGTGTGGTCACCCTACAGTCTAACATAAATATAAAAAACAAAAACCACATAAATTATAAATCATGTGAATTTAATATAATAATATATTAATAAAACAGTAACAAAAATTATCAAATTCTATCATACTCTTAATATATATATATAAAACCACAAACATGACGGTAAATTCCGTTCAGAAACAGTTGAAGTCGTCAATGTGACTGTCAGATTATCAATAAATTCTAATCACAGTTCAGTCAACTGTGGGGGAAGAAACTAAGTTATTTGTCATGCTTTATTACCTTATTTTAAAGCATGCTTTTATTAACATCTGGAAATGTATAAATAAAAATTAATATAGGCGCCCCTATATGTGTATATATATATATATATATATATATATATATATATATATATATATATATATATATATATATATATATATATATATATATATATATATATATTCTATATATAGATAAGTATTTATTACCCTAAGTATATATGCAACGAAGCGCTACTTAGTCAACTTAGATAGTTCACATTAACGTAATGCATCTTTTAATAGCATTGCGGTATTAGCCATATTAGGTAGGAAGAAAGATATAGTGACAGTTAAGAGGCCCCTGACCTTATTACAAACGAGGAAGAGGTAGCTAGCTGTAGAATTAAGCGAAACCTACGAATAGGAATCAAATGAACAATTACACAGAAATCATAAATAGCAAAAGATAACAGAACTATATAGGTAACAATCACGAGAATTCAAATTTTGTTTTGATTTTTGGTTAGAATTGATTTTATAGTCTCACCGTGCCACTTATTTTTCTTTCCTTTACAGGGAACAATAGCTTTGTGTCACATTTTCAACGTTAATGAAAGAAAAATGATTTCACAAAGATCGCAGCCTTGGTGCAAAGTTCATTTCTTAATATTTAAAATGATTCTAGATAATTATTTATATTTGGTGACAAGACCGCCTCGAAGTCAAAAAAGAGAGAGTTTACTTCTACTGAGATCTGCCTACATAATGATCTTATCGATGCATCCTTAGTCTTGACCATAATTTTATATCAATATCTCGATGTCAATCATAAAGAATAATCGATTGGATCCCAAGAAACTATAAAATCATTATAGGCCTAATAAGAATTTGAATGAAAATATTCCTATTAAAATGAAACTATTTATATTTTAACAGTTACAAAGTCATGTAAACAGTCAGAAACTTTAACGAACATTTTAAATTGGTGCACGTAACTTACCGGTACGGAAAAAACCTTGGTACCGTGTTACTATATGGTTCAAGAAAATGTCCTGTACTTCTATGACGTCAGAGTTCACATGCATCTCGTGTATTCGATTCTTAAATAGTTCTAGGAAGAAATGTGTCTCAGAAAATATCTGGTAATAGATGAGTCAGACCCGAGTCGATTATAAAAGAAAGGTATAATCAATTGGTTCCAAGCAATACCAATATCCTGCGGGGTGTTTATAAATGGCAACCTCTATTTCCATGTGAGCACTGTGTAGTTAGTGCGCATGTGCGAGTTATTAGACAATTATCTTAATAATATACGTAAATAACCTGAATAAACTAGATTTAACTACCACAATCGAACTAACCTATAACCATCGTCTAACTTAAATTTATATAATATAACCAACATCTAACCTAAAATTGATACGAGTGGTTAGTGGCTGGCACACTGAACTGTCATTCAGGAGACCGGGATTCGATTCCTGCCATGGTCAATAATCCTGACTGGGGCTTTTCGTAGTTTCCCTCTGTCGTTCATATCAATACTAGGATGGTTCATTAATAACAGGCCGCGACCAACTCCTTCCCACTATCCAAATACACACAATAAAATAACCTTTCATTTCATCTTCCCATCATCTGATTTATGATTCTTCAAACGTCAATAGATCGTGGTCATTAGTTCAGTGCGTCGTCAAACCCAATATAAATATGAAACATTCTAACCTAAAACACGCCATTCTCGGTAGCTCCTCAGTCAACGAATGCACCGCTTTAGAACCGAAAGTCACCATTGGTCGTGGATTTGAATCCCGCATAGGGCATGGGTTTTTGTAAACGTCCTTCCACATATCATCACTTCACAATTTCATTATCACCTATGCTCATTCGTACCACCAAATGACCTAGCTGTAGGTGGGGTATCATAATATAATAATATTATACCACCAACTTTATACCACATAATAACATGTAATAGGCCTAATCATCAACACAAAATTAGCCTATTCACTTTAAAACTGACAAAGATTGGTGAGATTAATATTGAATCTCTTGGAGTCACCTCTGGGGTGAATATAGACATAACATTTATTAATCATATAGAAGAGCTTAATTGGAATGATCGGAAACATACATATTATGATGATTCATGCAGAAAGCTGTTCTGTAAACTAAAATGATTAACCGTGTCATCTTTTAGCTCTGGGACAGCCCACAATTATGCATAATAAATAATAAAAGTTCATTAATATGATACTCGAGGTGGTGGAAAGGTCAGGTCTGAAATATAGTTTCAAAATAGCTGACAGGGATCCCATCATTAACTATTATATTTAAATATTTAAGTTAATTTTTAAATATATTCAAGTTGATTATATTTTAAAAAGTAAAACACTTCAGAGTATGCTGAGGGAAACAGTTATAGTATTTATTTTATATAATAACACATTTTTAGATGCTTTCAATTATTGTAGGTGATATTATTTCATCAAAATCAAATGAAACAAGTTACAATAATTAGATGTTGGTGACTAATTTAAATGTATGACTGACGGTATTGTATTTATTTTATTTTAGTATAATTGTCCATTTGAAATTTATTGTGAACATTTGAGTGCCTGTAGACACGAGTGCAATGTATCTATATAATTTGTATGAAAAAAAAATATGTTCATAAGTTGACGGTTTTGCATAGACCGTAGGGCTACTGAAAAACAAACCCTAGAAGCAATAGGTCATAATCATAGGTCTCATTGATCCGAGAAATTATATATTGTTGAGAATTATAGTTATAGGTTACGTATACTGACTGTCATATACTCGTAGCCACAAAAGAAGAAGGTGTCTACCAACATAGCCAACTCAAATTTCCTCGTTATATTAGTATAACTGTGATTTTTTTATACTCAATGATCATATGGGTGGAGATTTACCATTAGAAATACAACTACGTATTTCAAAAGTGTTAAATCTTCAAGCTGCAGTGTTTTTCTATACAATACGGAAGTTTTTTTCCAATAATTGAGTTGGTAGAAGACCTTATTCTTTCATGAATACAAATTTATATAACTAACATATGAGATAATACAGTAATTAAACAACAATAGTTATTACATTACATCTCTCTCTTCCATCTCCTTCTTTCTCCTATTCTTTTCTCTCTCTTTATATGTAATTGGGTTGATGAATGTCAAGTCGATGGAATGACTCGCCCTAATGAGTTAATAAAAATGTATTTTCTCTTTCTTGTTTGACAAGAATCTTGACCTGATATTATTTGAATGGCACAGAAGGTATTGTGAATCTTAGTGGCTCTTTGTGTGTTGCTTTATATATCTAGTATGCCGTGATAAAGCTACTCATTGTTGATACTTGATAATGATTTGGACAACAATGGTTTGAGGTGGTCTTCATATGGATTTAAAATAATCTTTGTCTGTATTTGTATAATATATATTTCCCGAGTCATGCATCTGACCATGGATTTCATAGATATTGGCTTATAAATATAAGACATTGTACAAGAAATTATAATATTATACAATATTTTTTATAATTACGAGAAACATTATGGACTATTATGGGAGGATAACATTTTAGCATTATTGTGTGAAAAAATTATTTCAATTTTCGATGGTAAAAATGAGAAATTATTTTGTGGGATCATTTTTGGAAATTTTCACAAAAATTCCGAAAACAATTTCGATTAATTCAGTGCTGTATCGGGAGCATACACCATAGAATCGATGGTTTCTTTCAATACATCGCAAGAACTATTTTTAAGCCGAATAAATTACCTACTACTCTCGTAATGATTTTGTAAATTTATTCAAATTTCAACTGCATATTCGAGATTACTCTATAAATATTTCTGTGAATCCTTAAAATATAAATTTGTTGTATTGACACCGGATATATTTTCTATTGAGAATACTCAATAAAGTTTCTACCATGTTGTCGTCTCTTGACGCTGATGGATCTTATAGTCATCAATACAGTGCGTCGTTAAACCCATCCAAGATAAATAAATACATAAACAAATAACATAGTTGCTGCAGAATTCAATCTAAAATTTTTCTTACTTTTTTAATTTCCAATCTTTTCTACAAACTTCTAGATGAAAAGGGTTTTAGAAGCGACCTTCAATCCGCTATACCTTATCTTCTGTATTTTTTCCCAATCTCATTTTTTTGAGCTGTCTTCTACAATTCACCAATCATTTCAATTTTCCACCTTCAATCACAAAAACAAATTAATTGAATATTCCCTTATATGCCAAGAGATTCTTCAACATCATCAACACTTCAACTCTTCCATCAACACCTGCAACTATATCAGTTTCCAGGTAAAGACACAGCGATCAAGAAACGTCATATAAAAATGCCCTTATTTGTACGCACTTCCTGTGTTCTAAGATGCAGTTATCCGCGTGTAAATAGTGGAATCATTTATTGATAATGTTCATATAAATCATGTAGGTACACAAACATGATCATGACGGCTCGACACCACTGGTCGGTAGTGCTGTGATATACTTTGAGACACCCGCTCGATCATTTGTCAAGTGATCACGTGGGATTTGCCATACTGGTACTTGGCATGGTGGTTAGATGTTATAGGAAGTGGATGGAGGTGAAATGGGTAAATGATTAGATGCGCGGTAGTGAAGAGTTCTATTCTACTTTTATGGAGCATTTACTGTGTTTTTGAAGGATCTCACAATATTGAAACTAAATTTTAATTAATAATTACGTTATTTATTTCAATGATTTTGGAGAAAACTAGAAATCATCATTTTCAGAAATTATGATACTTTTTTGGTCCTCCAGAGACCGTGAGTGATGACGTAGACATTGCCGATTCTGTATAGAAACATGAACAGAATTGAGTAATGTCTACGTCACGACACAGAAAAAAGGCCCTGTCCTAGATAGAGGGAAATATTATATTAGTTCATCAATATTGGTCAAATAATATTGAACTAATTATGTTAAGAACAAAAACTTTTATAGTGACAAAATTCTATTTAAATATAATTTAAATATAACTATTTTACTTCATAGGTATACAACTAAACAATTGTTTCACAGCTGTATACCTATAAAATGATAAGATATAAGTACAAAAGTACTCAAGTAGGCCTATACCTTCTTGGAAGTGTTAAAATATTTGTGTGTTAGTAGTTATTAGAAATTTGATATATCGTTCCAAATTATTCCCATAAAGGCCCATTTACACTTTGCAATTTTATATAAAATAATTGATTTCATTACTTAGCTTCAAATTTGATCGAATAATCTAATAATACACTATATCCAAAATAAGTTGAGTTCAATTTTGAGGTAACTTGAGAAATTGTGCTGTCTCATTCGAACAGTTTCATTCAATCTTTTCTAGAAATAGAACAGAAATAGAAATAGAAACCGTTGAATTATTCGAATTAAATGCAAGATTAAACGGTATAAACGAGCAGAACATATTCTAAATGAAAATATAAGTTTCAATCGGTACTTTCATTTACTAGTTTAAATTGTTTCCACTTTCACGGTTATATTACTCGAACACAATCGAATTCAATGAAAAATTGAACGATATTAAAAAGAGTTTCAAAACTGGTATTTCACCAAGACCACATATTACCAATAATAAAAATATGTTGATTAAGCTAATTAGTAATTACCATTAAGGGAACAAAATACCATTGGTAACCAATTGGGTGATGACAAGTAATCCACTAATTAATTTATAAGTAAATTTATTATTCGTAAAACCGTTAAAACGGAACCTAAATCGACTCCCATGCACTCTTAAAGGACTCGAGAGAATAATCGGGATGATAAATCTGTACAACGAAGATAACATGTCCGTAGTTTTTAGTTGGGACATAAAATCATTCCTACAGATGAATATCTTGCTCCATCCTCGTTCAGCTAGTGGTGAATCGCGTTTTTCCTAATCGAGTTCGAGATTTGTCGAGATGTGTCGAGTCGATAGATCGCAATTTCTCTAACGGAAGATCTGTGTTAAGCGTTGCACAAGTTGAAGAAATTAAATAGAAAAAAAAAACAATTAAAAGAGTAATAAGAACGTAATATAGTTGATGTACGTTTAGATATTTAGCTTTTTAGCATAGAAATAAATGTGGGGCTCAGCTAAGTAGAGTGAAGAAAAACTAAAATGATGAAAATAAAAATTATGTGGAACATAATTAAGAGAGGGAAAGAGAGAGGGAAGGATGAGAATCCGTTGGATTAATTAAAATATCTATAATGTACTCAGATTTGAAATGTGAGTTACACAAAATTAATATTGTGAATGTTTTTTTTTGCCATATTCTGAGTATAGACTTTATTTTTTGGATGATGATCACCGATTAGTATTTCTTATACCTATCATTTCCCTTCAATACCAATAACATTTGAATCTACTGTAGAATAATTATATTTTGTTTTCCTCAATTTTCCCAATTAAAAATTCATTTTAATATTCATATTGAATGAATGAATGAATGAATCATATTTTGAAAGTGTTGTATGATCTATATTGAATCCAACTATTTATTTGGGATGATAAGATCCCGTTCAAACGATCGTAAACTTTCATCCACAACCTTTATAGGGCAACAATGGCTTTGTGAAAAGTTTTCGATGTTAATAAAAGAAAAAACTTGAAACTACCAAATACTAACTCTATACCCGTAATAGCATACACCTACTCTACTGACCAGTTGGTGCGAAAGTTCAAATTATCCCCAAATAAGTTCTAAACTGATTTTGTTTTCGAGATTGGTGAAAATTGAGCTTCCAAATATGGCCACTAGTGTCAGGTCATGCCATCCACGAGATATGAAGGTACCGATTGACCGTCTCCCCTATCCCACAACACTATCCAGCGGGGAGTTCGCACCTTCGTCTCCCAAGAATACAATTACAGATGCAATTGATAAGTAGACTGAATTCAACGTGTGGTTCGATCGATCGTTTCTTCTATTTAATAGAAATAACGATTGGGAGTTTCGATCCTGAAGATGAGTGGTAACACAAGTGATTGTAATTTTATTTGGGTTGTAAACAAAAGAGAGATTAAAAAAACGAGATAAACGAATAAAAGAAATGAAGAATAAAAGCGAATGAAATTGGCATATCATTTTCACTATTGCAATTTTTTTTTATTCATCAATATGATTGTTGAAGTAATGTAATTTGATATTTGATGATCTCTTATAATAATGACTTATAATCTTATGACTTCGAAGAATCAATTGAGGAAATGCTATTCACAGGGAAATTTCGTTTTCTATTCTCATCAGATTGGACTCAATCATAATTTTATTATATCATAAATTATATATTCTCTATTCTCTATATTCTTCCATTCTCTAATTGTCCTGCTTAGGAATAAGAACTGGCCTACGTTCTTCCCAATATAAAAATATAAAAAAAAACGATATGTTCCTGGGCTAATTCACTCTTAAATTCGTGCATCCCCGTTTGTAATTGTTACAATTCTCGTGTCAATTCCGTTGCACCCATGCTGTTATACCATAGTAACTAGATAGACACCATTGTACTAGAACACAACAGCTAACCTAACCTTTCGCTCTTTGTCTTCGTAGCGAATTATACAGACACCAACAACAATAAGAATAAAACAACTCATTTGTTTCACTCAAATGAAATTCTTTTGTCGATTGTTTTCTTACACACCACCTATAAGCGAGAGGGAGAGAGAGAGAAAGAGAAAAGTCGGTCAAAAATCTAGTACGATTCGACTAATCGATTCGTCAGAAACAAAAGTAATCGATTTTTTCTAAACTTCTTTTTTGAAAATGGAACGAGCCTACTGGTATATTGCCCCTCGGGGCTAGCGTTGATAGGCTTATTGCAACACTCTTGACCCGGCTTTGAATGCACGTGAAAATATCTTAGCTTCACTATGAATAACTTAAATATGTTGAACACTATAATAATAATAGACAAAACGGAAACTGGCTTAGCTTTAATCTATTACTTTGAGTTGTCGGAAGCCGCAGGGGTCACTTTTGTGCACAATACAGGAATACAAATTAGAAAGGTCGAATAGAATATTGCGTATCAGCGATCTGTATTCGTGGTTTTAATCTTGAGAATGAGGAATAATATAATCAATAAGTATCGATGGTAGAATCTGGGTTCTTTCGTAATTTATATTCTGTATACATAGTTGATGTTACCCAAAAACATTTTAAATATTATTATAAAGGTATATACTATATTTAAAGAAAAAATGGATTCCCCAATGGAGCCCAAAATCACAGCAAAGAAAATGTAAAACAAAAGTATGGAAAATAACAAAACAATGCTATAATAATAAAGCCAACTACTTTTTTAAATTGTTTCACAGACGGTGAATTTATTCTCATTTGCTTAGGCAATGTATGTGATCACATTTTTGTCTATAATTATAGCAATAATAAGTATTTTCAACATATTTTACAAAAATCTTTCAACTTGGTGATTTTCAATTCAAATATTCATACGTATGTAGAAAACAATCATATCAATTCTTGATATAAAAATAACCTCATAGCTCTAGAGAACCACGACGTGTATATATACACACACACACATATATATATATATATATATATATATATATATATATATATATATATATATATATATATTTACATGATTAAAATCAATTAAATATATATTTTGAGTACAAACACGACTTTTTAAGTCGATATATATATATATATATATATATATTTACATGATTAAAATCAATTAAATATATATTTTGAGTACAAACACGACTTTTTAAGTCGATATATATATATATATATATATATATATTTACATGATTAAAATCAATTAAATATATATTTTGAGTACAAACACGACTTTTTAAGTCGATATATATATATATATATATATATATATATATATATATATATATATATATATAGAGAGAGAGAGAGAGAGAGAGAGAGAGATAGTTGATATATACAAGCTTTTAGTAATATACAATGTGAAATTGCGTTAAATCAGAGATCATGTGATCAATGTGACAAGTATTTAAATGTTATTCTGGTTTCGAGTGTTGTTGATTTGATGATTCCCTGCATGGTAATATATCCAAGTCAAAAGAGTCCTGAAGAAGTAGTAATGTGGATCGCCTCAGGCTGGACTTCCGGTCCGCGTGCACTCAAGGTTCTTTCCCGGTCATTCCTCATTAGTCGAAACTCATGATTTATAACTCTGTACAGTTGAGTATAAATCAGCTAATAATGCTGAGATATTGTGTAATTCACATCAAAAGTAGCATTGGTTCGCATGCAGATAACAGTCGTTATTTACCTTTAATGTTTGAACATAGGCCTATTTGTTTAAATTGTGACGAAATAAATTTTGTATCCTTAATTGTTTGCTCAAAGACTCCAGAAACAGCTAGATTCTTTGAGGGTATTTTTTTCGGCAAACATATAGGAACGATTAAAAAAAACATTTTTTTAAATAAGGAGTACATTTAATTTTTTTTGTATGTCATGTCAATCATGTATTGAAAAAGATGAAAAAAAGATTTTTTCTTAATTACGTATACAAACTTTTTCACAAATTAATTCCTGAATGGTGATCATATAAATAAGATATAGAACTACCGGTATACGCCTACATATTTTTTATTAACTTTCTGAAAATTATGTTTCCACGCCAATCTGATGAAATAAAATATCGTTGAATGTTTTTTTATGACAAGGAAAAAAATCTTCATTTTCTTCTTATTCTATTATATTATAAAATATCGAAAAATTATAATTTTCATTTTTAAACTGCGGAATAATTTTGTGTGACTTCCGCGCCTGTCGAGATATTCAAGCAATATAATAATGACTTGAAACTATTGTCGATTAATCATGGCACACTGTCTCGTGTTGCAGTCTTGTTGATGACGCTACAATCGACCGTCTCTCCCTATCATCCATCACCAACGCGCGGGTGTGTTTATCAGTCACAGAAGAACGTATTCGCTGGACCGTGGGATGGTGATGATAATTGCAGCTTCTCATCAACCAACTGTTGCTGTTGATGTGTAAAACACTTGGCGTTTCATCGCTTTTCTGCGGCTCGTCATTTCTCTTGGTTCTTTACCGGCTTACTGACGACGATTTGGATGAAAACACGTTTGATAAATAAATAGTTATTATTATATTTCATATGTTATTTTCCCCCCCCCACTGTGAATGTTTGAATTATATTCTAACCCTGAAATGACTACCTTATTCAAGATTTGATTTGTTTGTTAAATGAGTTATCATATTTTAATTATTCTTTGGGCTGGTGAGATCGCCCTTGTGGTGCCCCGTTCAAACGATCTCGTCTTTCATCCATAGCCTTAATTGGGGAACAATGATTTTGTATCAAGTTTCGGTGTTATTAAAAAAATTATATATATTATTAATACATTAATATGAAATAAACTATACAGAAGAACTTGAAACTAGAATATTGAAATAAACTGAAGTTAAATAGAAGTGAAAGAAATTAATTTTTAATGAATGCGTTAGGCGTGAGGAAAATAGAGAAAATAATGAGGTAATTGTAAGTGGATGGATTGCCCATAAGCAGGATGGGTAGTGAGCGATTATCAAGGCGTACGAACAGTCGGAAGAAGGAGGAGACGAGGAAGACTAAGGATAAGACGGGAAGAAGTGATAATTTAATTGTTTTTTATTTAAAATAAATAAAATGGGTCGGTTAGATCGCCTTTTTGGTGCCCCTTCCTGTCTACTTTGATCCTTAGTCTCAGTTGGGGACCAATGATTTTGTATCAAGTTTCGATGTTAATACAAATAAATAAAATATTTTAATTGTGTTGTAATGAAAAATATTTATCATAACATTGTGTTGAGATTTAAAAAAGAAAAGAAAATCCCCCCTTGAGTGAATGTAGGTTCATCCGCTGTTTTTCTGGCGTTTAAGATGTCAAATGGATTAACAAATTAAAATACAATTCATCTAACTCAGAGATGCATGGTTTCTGAGGACCATTTTTGCATATGTTTGAAGTTGTACGAAAAAAAATTATAGATCGCTAAATTTTGTAAAATGTTTTCAATGAATTGAAAAAAATTAATTGAGTTATATGAGAAATATAACAAAGGATGTACTTAAGAGTCCATGGGAGTCGATTTAGCGGAATACCAATTTCTTGGTGATAACTTATGAACGGTAATAAATCGGAATTATAATAAAGAGGAAACATAGATTTTCAAAACCTTCAAGATGGTGTAAGTAATGAATAACTATCTCATATCGCATTATTGTCACGCGTAAATAGTTGAAAAATGGTTTTTCAGGCGATATGATATCAATACTTATACCATCTTGAAGGTATTGAAAATATCTATGTTTCCTTTTTACTAGAATTTCGATAACTCATACCGTTCCGTTCAAAGGTTTTCGCCAAATCACTGATAAGCCACTAAATCGCCTACCGTGGACTCAAACACAGTTACAACTGTTAACATAAAAAATCAACTAATTACATAAATAAAATACTTCGTTCAATTAGTGTTACATTATCTCAGAAATCTCCATTTTATTACTAGAATGCAAAATAGATAACTCAACCTACTATTAATAATTGCATATTATAATGCAATTAAGTAATAACTCCGCGTAGAACTTCATGATTGATATTCATTCAATTATTTCAATAAAACTGTAAGTCCAATTATCGAATTCTTTAGTATGCATGACTTCTATTGAAATTAGCAATAAACGATGCCTGAAGACATTTCTACGAACCAATAGAGCTATATTTAGATAAAATATAAACTTTTTTTGTATGCTCATTTATCACACCATATCATTGTAACTTGTACATTAATTCACTTACATGTATATATCCAAATAATTTTTGCAAAATAATGTTTTAGATGTCGGAAAGTTCAATAACCATCACGAACACAATTTTAAAAATTATTATCCATCAACATCGAAAACTTGGCACAAAATCATTGATCCCCAATGAATTAATCAATCCCAATCATTTCTCAAATTATTTTTAAATACATTTGAAGAATGTGTATATACCCAAATCAAAAACAATGAGTATTTATTTTCAATTTACAGTGAAATATATTGTTTATTTCAGGCACAACGTGAAAACTTATCAACATTTCCATAAACCAATAAAAACACAGATTTATGAAACATAATCAAACAAAAAGTATCCAATATTTGGAATAAAGATGAAAATTTTCTGAAATAAATATATTTCCCATCAATAGTGTTATTGTATGAATAAGACTTGATTCATTATAAGAGTATTGCACGTATTTTCCGTTCCGGTAAGTAACATGAACCAGTCAGAAATGTTTCGTAACGTTTCTGACCGGTTCACGTAACTTACCGGGACGGTGAAAAAACCGTGCAACCGGGTCACTATAAATCAATCTTCAGTCAATCCCGAGAAAAGCATAGTGAAATAGATCAGTTCAATACTTGTAATGATTAATTTTAATTGTCCTGCAATGAATAACATATTTCTTTCGCCTAGTTGATTATCTCTCTCTCTCTCTCTCTCTCTCTCTCTCTCTCTCTCTCTCTCTCTCTCTCTCTCTCTCTCTCTCTCTCTCTCCCCCCTATATAGATAAACAAATATATAAATATATATATATATATATATGTAAGGTATTTCAGTCAAGCCAATCCACAAGTGCTTTAATTAAATGTAATGACAATAAATCAGCGATCTGGCATCATTTGCTACCAATTGACATCAATAAAAGTTGAGTAGAGTCTAGTGTCATTTGTTACTACTCGTTAATAATTACCATATACAAGCATCCGTAAGACAAGAAGATTTATTATAGCTGATTAATTGTGTAATTATTAATTAAATTAATGTAATTAGTGTTGGGGACTCCGGGAATAGGGACAATACAAGATAAAAATACTGTTTTAATGAGAAAATTAGTAGAAAGTATCCCTGGTCTAGCTTCCTTGTCTGTCTCTCTTGTTTCTGATTATTTTGTCGTAGTCATCGATACTGTTGTTGTTGTTTGGTTTTCCAAATAATTTATTTATATATTTCCATATTTATTTATTTAATTTCTTGAAATAAAATTTGTAGTTTAGAGTTTCAATGGGATCGAATTGCAAAATTGATAACACTTTTCGAGATTTATCAAACTTCCCAAATTTTCACAAAAAATCTGTCAGACCGATTTTGCTAAAAAAACAAAACAATGTGGATCTACTCTTGTATGAGACCAATCTCTAGAGAAACATTTTAGTCGATTCGTTCATTTCTTTGAGTAAATAAAGACCAACATAAAAACGAAGTCCGTTTTTTTCAGTTTTAATTGAAATTATACATCTTCGCTAATGTCACTCAAAAACCAATTCCAGCTTAAAACTAACCTAACCTAACTTACCCCAGCTCGACATCGGTTTTTACAGCAGTACCACACAGTCAACGTAACCTTTGTTATTTTAATGCTGACTAACGACCCCATCAGTAGCTAGGTTATACGGGGATACAAGTGACCATAATCAATACGATGAAGTAATTATAAGTGAAAGGACGTTTACAAAAATCCATGCCTGATGCTGAAACCACCTGACCTCATTTCCTATTACAGTGCTATAATTGACTGAGCCACGGTGGCGGCTACACTCTACACCCTAATTGGTTCGAAACATTATGTATACTAAAATCAACCCGTTTGAACCGATTTGGCTAAACTTGAATACAACCGTAATGTAGGAATCCACTAAACCTCATTTATATTTAACTTTTTAATTACGTACCTACGTAATTAATTCCAACATTATATACAAAATAAAACCAGATATAAGGCTTTTCAACACAACCGGGATATCCTTTCGGTAGAAGGTTCCGATCGACCGTCCCCCCTATCCTACACCACTAGCGCACGGGTGGTTAACGCCTTCATCTCTCGTGGATACACGTAGAGTAATATATCGGGATAACATGTTTGATAATGAAGTTACTTTAGATAATATAAGAATGTAAAATCGAACCGTGGGATTCGTCGGGGCGTGAGGTGTTGGTCTGCAACTTGTTTGTATGGACAACTTATGCATTGATCGAACTATCGCTGAATACATGTATATAAGTAGGTAAATCCAGGTTATGCGTTTTAATATGTGCGATATATTTGAGAGTGTTTGCAATGGACCAAGTCCGTGAAGTTGGCCCATCGAATGTCATAATATGACAATATTATTTTACTATTCGTTAGTGCTTCGTTAGTTCCCGTTAGTATCTTCGATTTTTTCGTTAGTACCCTTCTGGTTTCGACGTTATAACACGTTATCCATGTGTAGGATCTATATCTCCGATCTTGAAATTTCCAACGGCCTGCGTTAGTGCTTCGTTGGTACCAGTTAGAACCATCATAATTTTCGTTGGTAGTCATATCGTTTGCTCAGGATAACGGTTTCAATTTAAAAATATAGCCCCTCACAAATGTCCAATCTTGACATTTCAAACCGGATTCGTTAGTGCTGTGTCAGTACCTGTGCACACTAAAAGTTCCATGATGAACGGTTCAACTTATAAGAATTTCATTAAATCAGTGGAAAATCGGAGAAAGTGCCGTAGGAGTCGTATGATTTTTTTTTTCAAGAAAACATTACCTACAAAACTGAATTGAATCAGATTACTTCCAAACAATAATAATTAATATACAGTAATAATTAAAAAAACGATATCAAGCCTGATATATTGGATACTCTTACATTATATTTAAATATGTTCTGGATTTCGGAGAAACAAAATTTTCCCAATTCTAGTTTGAACAAATTCAATTCTCTTATTATTCTTTTTTTATTGTTATGAACAACAATCCTATAAAATGTCGATCTTCAAATTTCAATATTCAGTTATTAAGATTTACGAGTATAACGGCACAAGAGAATGTAATTTTATTATTCATTGATGAATACAAAAACATTAGAATGAACTAAAAACAAGACTGATATAAAGTCGAGAGAAATTTGTTATTTTATATTGTTTAATAGACAAACGAATTGATAACATGAAATTAAAAGTTAATTGGTGTCGCGTTATAAGAAATGGACAATAAATAATAAACAATAAAGGAAAATATCTATAAAGCAATGAACCTATTAGAGCAATTTAGATATATTCGTTTTATATTTTATATGTAATTACTCCTTCCTTTACTATTAACACTTGATCCCTTTGTTTTAACAAACACTATAGTTTATTATCTTTCATTTTCATCTTAATTATTTCTATATTTTATCTTCCTAAGTAATGTTTTTCTGTGTTTTGTAGTTAACATTTTTGATAAGTTTTGAAATCTTTATTTGTACCAATAAACACATAATAATTGATATAGTATGAACTATAAAAACATTTATGAATCATTGTTCTCCGTTAGAGTATTGGGTTGAGAGGTAGGATCGTTTGGTCGGGGCACCACAAGAGCGGGTTTACTCAACACCCCATAAAATTTAATTCATAGATTTTTGTATATCGCTAATCGAGTTAATTCCAATGTGATGTATCGATACCAACGCATACATCGCACATACATCTTATTCTTTCGAGAATAATTATCTCAAATTCATCTTTTTAAATAAAATCTTGATACATTATAATCTGGGTGAATGATATATTATTCAATGAATGGTTTATTGCTTTGGGAATTGCTTTAGGAAAATAAATCTTTTGTCAATAAACTAACAATCATCAGGCAAAATTTAGGACTTCATTTTATTTTCTATTGAATATATATATGTATATATATACACATATATATATATATATTTTATTTACAATGAAGTGAATATTTTTCAATTTGAATCTAACCCATTAGTGAACCATAAAAATAAAAACACTGTAGTTGTGCGTGGCGTATGGAGGAGTATGTCGCAGATTAAATATCTCATGAATGGGATTACTTCAGAAGAATAAATAAAACGAATGAAATATATATATATACTACCAGTCAAAGCTTGGAAAATTCATTCGATTTTCATAATGAAAACCTTTGGTGAACTATCATATTGAAAACACTGTAGTAGTTTCCGTTGTACGGAGGAGTGTGTCACGGGTTGTATAAATATATATATATATATTTATGTAAATACTATAAAGCTATGGAAATTCATCTGATTTTCATTCAAAAACGGCATTTTTCAAATTACTATCGAATGAATATTTTTTTAATTCAAATACAAATTTTCATAATGAAAACCTTTAGTGAACTATCACAATGAAAACACTGTAGTTGTTTGCGCTGTAAGGAGGAGTGTGTCTCGGGTTGAGGTAGCTGCCGTAAGTATAACACGGATGTGGGTACCAAGAGTCAGGTTAGTCTACGTCGAGTCGCTGTCGAGTGCACACGTCCCTATTCGCACGGCTGTCGAGATAACAGCTGATCCAGTGTATTTAGATATCAACAGTTTTATTTCAGTGAGTTGAAGATGAGGAACTCTGCGATAGTTTTGTCGGCGCTCGTCTGTTTTGTCTTCGTACAATGTGAGTAAACAAATTCAATTGTAATTTGATTTTAGGGTGAAAATTGATAGTTTTTTTAATGTACAATTTTCCGTTTTTTGAAGGCCACTTGTCAAAAGATTTTTTTTCCAGGATTATTATATCGTTAGTATAAAAAAATAGGAAAATGAATAAATTATTGAATGCATAAGAAAATTTATAATGGCAGATTTTAAAGTGGAAATTATATTTTTTCATTAAGGACTTTGTCAATTTTTTTTACAACACTTGTGGAAAGATGAAAGGTGGTTTATCCATTATAAGAATATTTTTCAGGTATATCATATATTTATTACCGTGAAATTATAACAAATGAATGATTAGATAAATAAAAAGATTCATAACGGCCGAATATACTTACCGGTAATTATAAACATTTCAAAAACTTCAATCAAATTATTTCTTATGATATATTTTATAAAGACGCGTCTGTTTTCTCCAATCGGATCAAAGCTTACTCAATCGGACGCTACATATAATCGGACGCATAACTGAAGAGAAATTCAGGATTAAAAATGTTATAAAATGTTTGTTGTGTGAAAATTTTTAGCACCCTGTTTCGAAAATAAGCATTCGATGTAACTTTTTTGAAAGCTCTGATTCAATTTGAAACTGGTTCTTGTCAAATATTTTGGTCGAGTATCCGGTTATTTTAAAAGATGTAAGAAATATGTGAAGAGAAATATTTATGAAATCACAACATTCTGAATCAAAACATGAAAATGTGGATGTTATATGGCCTATAATGATGGACTTTCGCTAATGAATACGTGAATTAATTTTGTCTGATATATTTTTGTCAACCGCGATTTACAATTTCTATCCTGGGATGGAATGGGATATTTTTTCATATCATTGACATTTTGTCTGCCAATTTTCTACTTTCTGCCTGAAATTTTGCGTGGACTTGAAAAATTCAGACTGAAAAATTATTCAATATTAAATTGTTTCTGTCAAAATCACAGTCTGTTCAAATTGATATGATTTATGACAAATGATTTCATTTTCAAAATATTTGTAACCGTATATTTTCATAAAAATATTCTTCAGATCTATTCTCTGGACTATAAAAATTCCTTTATATCAATTTTCGTTTAACGCGGTTTCAGAATATTCTTCTGAACTTCTAACCATCAAATTAGTTTCGTCATTGAATATATATAATATGAGAACATACAAAAAGTGCTTGAATGTCGCAAACTATTTTACACCACGAATTTTAAACAAATTTCAAACAACTGAATTTAGATCTTCTCAAGAACTTGATTCTTTATCAAAATTCCTCATAAAATATTTGTTAATTTTGTTCTACAAAAAAAGAATTATAATATTATATATACAATTGGAGTCATAATAAAAAAATCTGGCATTCATCTAAACCATTGCTAAGAATAGTAAGATTCTAAGATTAAGAGTAGGCCCTAGATTGCTAAGAGAAAAAAAATGTAAATGTCATCCATTTTATTGTCATTTGAAATTATCTTAAATTTGTAATCCATCCCAATTGTAAATGTCATCCAATGTATTAGTTATCTGAACTCATCACGCATAAGTGTGAACGTAGATTCGCTCCACGCTGCCCGTGAAGTTAACGCTGAGCATGTCTTGTTCTTTATATATATATATATATATACCTCAGGTCAAACGACAATTGGCTTTCTTCTTGTTCGTGTGCTATTTACCTTGACACCACGTTGTTACTATAGCAACAAGATCTAGTAAACTAGATGGCATTAAAATTATTCAGATACAACTAAGTGACAATCTGTTTAACCACTTTTGACCAAAACAAGACTACTTCCTTCATAAAAACTATTAAGATTAACCCAATTGAAAAGAGATTTTAATCGTGCATTGAGTAAATAGTATTTGTCGATGAAAGAATATAGTTATACACACTTAAACTTGTATCCACGTAAGAAGATCAACTAACAACTTACAAAAAAATACTGTAATCGTAGAGAAATTCACTGATGCTGAAAACATCCAAACATTTTTGAAATATATGATTGAGTCTCTAGGCCTAAATGAATATATTATTCAATGACATCGAAACTTGATACAAAATCATTGTTCCCCTATTAAGGCTATGGATGAAAGACGAGATCGTTTGAACGGAGCACCACAAGGGCGATCTTACCACCCCAAATATAGTCCCGAAAGGTTGTATACACTCAAATTATCACGTGATAATCTGAGTGTACATAACGTTAGCTACACATATATGAAGGTGATAATTGTGTTCGTTTTATTTGTAGACGACCATTTTCTCTTGCGAATGCAAGTATATATAGAAGAGAAATAGTCTTCAGATATAACATAATGATATGAACCTATATAAAATTATATACTGATATTTTAATTGATGAACGGGTCGAGTTAACATATATGTATATATATATATATATATATATATATATATATTCATATATATATTCTATATAATATATAGAAATCTATATGGAATATATATATATATATATATATATATATATATATATATTCACAGTTTTCCTTGTAAGATAGCCTAACATAAAGAAATATAATAATTACAAAAATTAATTACCATTTATAAAAATCATTTATTTCTGATCGATCACACAGTTCAACCAATTATTTACCCAAGTATTTTTCTTAAAATCGCATCGTCACAATCATATATATTTATCTTCTGTGCTCAATCTGTTGTATAAAACTAATTTCCAGAACTATAAAAATTACAAATGAACACAATAGCTTGTTAATAAACCCCATCCGAATGTCGTGCCAGATAGAAGGAACGGATTTTTTGTGTGTTTCATCACGAATTTTCTGTTCTTCAATTTTTTTATAATAATCAATCATTATTACGGTATTTATAATTAGTACATCTCATTAGTATCCATATTGTCTACCAACACAACAACTAAAACTAATTATAATTTACTAGTAAAAAACTGTATAATTTCATAAATTCTGAACATGAATAATTTGCATGCTCATCATATCATTCCTACATGTGGCCTTAACGGTATTATACTTCTTTCCTCCCGAACCGATTGGGTGTCTCCACTATGTTTTAATAGTATCGAACGGATGTTTTGACACGTCATTAATTGTATTGAGTTGACACTAGAAAAGTTGACGATTCGATCGTGTGTTTTCTTAATTTGTTAGTATCATCGATCGGATGTTTCGATCCTGCGGTACTTGTTATTACAGATATTGGTGTTATTTTGCCAATTAGGTACGAGCAATGTAATAGTAATAACTGTAGTAGCTAAGAAATAAGGTTAAAAAGTCATAAGAAATGTTTTAGAGCAAAAAATGTAAGAATTAGTAAAAAATTGTATTGGATAAAATGTGATATTAGATTCGTGGAAACGAACCAATCAACGGTAAGGAAAATGTCTCAACTTTTTTTTATAGTTTCATGATTCAGGAATATTGCATGATAAAGAATGAATTATCAAGGAAGGCTAAAATCATGTTTTTATCTTTATTATTGCATTATTGTTCTAGTCTGTAATTATATATAAATCAATAATATGGAGTGGTCTAGGATCGTTCTTGTATATAGTGCCTCGTCCGAACGATTCTACCTAATTATCCTTAGACATAATTGGGGAACAATTTGACTATGTACCCAGTGTTACCTTTAAGAAAATAAAAGTTACTATTGGTATATAATGAAGGTTATTTGGAAGAATAGACACTACTTGTTGTTCGAAACGAAAAATGGGCCTAATAATAGAATGCACTTTTAATACAGTATTGCCAAAGCGCGGTTAAAAACGCTAAACAATGTAACATTATTAAAATGTCATTGTTGAAATGTGAGCCAGCCTTATTTTGTAACTTTTCATAAGTTTCACTGTTTACTGCTAATAGCGTTCTTATTCATCGAATCCTGTTTAGTAAAAATCTTTAGTTTCAATCACGTGTTTCGATAATAAATCCAGACTAGGCCTATATAGTCCATAGAAACATGGAAACCTACTTCATTCTCGATCATAATCTGAGAAAAACTGAAAAACTCTCAGCTTATTTCTATTTTATTATCATACTCAATCTTTCAAACCTTTTTTATTTCAAGAAAATACTTTTATAAAATTGAACTATTTTAAATTTTAATCCATTTATTAGGTATTGTAAATCTATTGACCGTCTTTGCGGACAATTAATTCGTCTGTCTTCTTATAACCTGTTGCTCAGAACACCTGCTGTGATTTGACTTCTAACCTACATCCACACCTAACCAATTGCGTAACACGACAAAAAAAATCAGACATTTTATGAAGAAATTCTGTTTTTCGAGCTGTTTTATATTTCTACCGTGTTCTGTTTAGCATTAACACTTATTTCAGTGATTACAAGGTTAAAGCTCTTTAACGATCTAGTAAAATGTACAGAGAAAAATGAAAATATTTTTATGAGATTGTAAAATGAAAATATTTTATTTTTTCTAACTCATATCAGTTTGTCGGCAACGTTTAAAAGTTAAAAAATTTTAAAGGATTTGAAGAAATATCGAAGGATGGACGTATTTATACAGGTTAGGTTATTTAGTTTAGGTATGGGGTAGTAAGATCGCCCTTGTGGTGCTCGTCTAAGCGATCGTATATTTTCTTCATGGTGGAACAATGATCAAGTTTTCATTTTTTTTTTTAAATCATGTGTTGGATAATATTATTTGGATAATTACCAACAGTAAGATTATTTGAGTTTTCGAATGAGCGGATGTTAAATAAATGATTTAAAAAAACCATGCTTTATAGTTGGATCAAACCCATAACACCCGAATTGATATTAATTTCAAAGGCAATGAATGACTGACTGAGCCAGACAAACAACTTCCAAACATAGTAACTCTAAAAACAAATTAAATTTGTATCAAAATTATTTTAATTACAAACCATGAAGAACAACATTCCTACATAAGTTTCCATTTTTTGTTAGATAATTATTTGTGAGATTCAGTTTCAAATATAAAATAACAAACCACGAATTTTCCATATTGTATTAAATTGTTTTGTTCATCACCCATGGTTGGCAACTACAACACATGCAACGTTCCATTTTCTTTTGTGCGATAGCACGATATAAAAATATCATTCATATTATAATAAATACACGAAATACAAATACAATTACTCACGAAATCAAGTTAATCTCTGATTAAAGTATTTATTTCTAAGAAAAATAAATATTATCTTCAGTTTCATAACATGATATGTATGATATAATGCATACGTGCATATATAAGTATGATGCATGTCAGCAAAATCACACACAAAACCTAATTATTCTTCCATAAGTATTTATTCCTTAAAAAAAAAGTATGATAACATGATAAGTATGATATTATAATGCATAAGTGCATATGATACATAAGATGCCGCACAATAAATTAAATAATGTCTTGTTGAAGTATGGACTTCCAAGGAAAATATATTTTTAATTGTTTTTTAATTTATTTTTTGTTTGTTGCATCGTGCAGACTGATTGTTTAAGGTACAGTGAGTAATGGTGGTCCATGGTTAATTGTGAGAGGCGAATGAGGTTATGAGACCACGCATCTAGCTTTGATACCTACTTTTACACATGCATTCCCATGAGATCATTAGTCAAAAGGCAATAGCAAGATCTTAATGATGATTACATTAATAATACATTATGTTAAATTAACATTTTTAGAGTTGATATCAGTCAAAAATATTATTATTATTGTATTTAATAATAATAAAAATATATACATGGTAATAATGATGAATAATATTATTGATATATTTCTTAATGATTTTGTCACACAGATTGTTAAATATTTCAATTCTAATTTGATCTTATTGAGCTATACTGAAGTATTTTATGATTTTTATCACCCTCCAGTGATATTTTCATCATTTTTACTGTAAATAATATTGAGATAAACATTGGTAATGTACATATTTTGGTTATCCTTGACTTTGACAGTAAATAAATTAACAAATCACATTTTTTCAAATGTATTCATCCTTATTCAACAATAATAAATAATATTTTTCACATTTTTGCATATAAGTATGATCAGTATATGAATAAACACTTCAAGGATATTATAAATATGATTAATTATATCACATAATCATCTCACCTTGCTCTTCGTGGTGACAATGTCAAGTGCAACAAGGACAGAAGGTCATGATTCGCATTGAACAGAAAGAGAGAGTTATACCGAGAGTGAAAGGGAAACTGAAGTTCAAGTGCTTTAGAGCAAATTCTTGTGTAATACAAGATATAATATTACCAAGCCGAACTCGAGAGAATATAAAGCAGCTTTATAATTTAATGCAGATTCAGTACGATGCCTCCTATCTCTTTCTCTCTCACTCTTTATATTAGCCCTTGCAGCTTGCTCTCTCTTACTCACATAGATCATGCTATAGTAAAACACTGTGCAATGACTTAGTTTAATCGTAATATACATCAGGATGTTACTAAGGAATATTACTTTATATATTTAAAAAAAATTATGATTAGATTGTGGAATAAACGAGTTTGAGTAATAGAACTACATTTATAATCAAGATGGGCTTACGTTTGAAATTGAAATTTATTTGTATTCCGTGTAGCTAAACTTTAACTTGCAGTTTCAGATAATTTAGACTATTTAAAAAGGTTTCTCACTATATTCCCACCGGGTTAATACTTAACATAATTATGGAGTTCGTATTTCACTAGTATGATATTTCTGTAAAAGTGGTCTCAAATACATGAAGATAAAAATAATGATATACTTTTGTGAATAATTTATGTTAACTGAAAAAACCACAAACTATGAAAAATATTTACACTGAATACGTTCTCTCAAATATAAATAGTTGAATTTATTAGTATCTTTCCTGAACTTGGTCGTTCACTATTTATAGTTTGTTGAACTATTCACATTACAATTTTTTTCTGATACGATCCCCTTATGTTTACCGCCCGAACGATCCTGCCTTTTCATAATTATCCTTTATGGGCAGCAATGAGTTGTCCAAGATTAATATTGAAAATAGAAAATGTTTCAAATGAATAAGTTTTGCTGGTGACCTGTAGAGCGCGCACAAAATTGAACAATTACATACAATCAAACAAATGCATAAACAGATTAAGAGCTCATGGGAGTCAATTTAGTAAAATAATAGTTTTTGTTGATAAAATTTGAACAGAATTAGATATCAAAATTATAGTGAATACTGTAAACTTCTTTGAAACGTTCTACATGATGCAAAATTAAATAATTAACCTTTTAATTTAGCATATTCTTTAGCTGAAATCCTGTGAAAATTCTGAGATAGAAGTCGAATACTTTCTACTAACATCATCTTGAAGGTACAAACAAATCTGTGTTTCTTTGTTATTTCAAAACATACAAGAACTATCAAAAAAAAAAATCCATTGAATCGACTCCCATGCACTCTTAAAAAAACCCGATGTGTACTCATCGAACTCTTCATTCACGCTCATCCAATTAATATTCAGTGTCTGCACCGACTACTCGAGGACGTTCAAGTCAAGGTGTTATGATATGCAACAAGTGCGATGACACCCGGCTGCGGTGTACTCTTCGATGGCCTTGCTACTTGACTGGACGCAGTCAATGAGCTCGCCACGTGTACACGTCACAGACCACGTGTCACCTCAGACTGTCACGTGACATTACGTCAGTGTTATTGCTATTCTATAAACCAGGACCCTTACCGCGACTACCATTTTAAATAACGTCCTAGGTCTAGCTAGCTCCAAGAGACTAGGATTTGCATTGGGTATAAATACTCTTTACACGATCAATTTTCGTTGCATGAAATTTCAACAATTGCACGGAATTCAGTAATGTGAAGGCGGTTGCAATTTCTGTTGCGAAATTTTTTGTGCGAACCACCCCAGTATTTAGTTGAACGAATAAAGGAACAACGAGAGTCCTCAGCCAGGATGGTCGACTATATGACCACGTTTATCGCACAGCTCGAATCGATTTGGCCTGAAACGGTTCAAATAATTGACGTTGATCACGATATCATAAATCGTTTTGATCAAAACAGTTTGGAAATCGAAAAACATTAGCAGTATTTGTGAACAGTTCAACTATTTAAGGAGGTGCATGCACGGTACGTGTTTATAAAAATAGATAAATTCTTCTTTACTATTTTTTTCTATGTTCACGAATCGGTGTAAGTGAACAAAAAAGTATACCAAACCTAAGATAATTGTAAGCTCTTTAATTAATATGACATTCTTTTTTTTCTATTTCTCTTTTTTTGTGAATTTAAATTTGAATGAATGTCAAGAATGTCATGAAATTCATTCACGTATTGTCTTAAAACTGATTGCATTCACAAAAATAGAATGTCATATTAATTAAAGAGTAGGCCATAACATAATCTTGGAGTTGGTATACTTTTTTATTCAATTACACTGGTTCGTGAACGTAGAAAAAAATTGTAAAGATAAATGTATCTATTGTACAAGCACCGTATAGGTCTACATGGCATTTGAATTTGGATGGCAAAATATTTTATAAACAAAATGGAGAAGAGATAGAATTGAATAAGTTTAGAGAAAGGTTAGAGAGAAGTATTGAAGATTGGTGAGAATATAAGGAGACGGTTAAATATTTTCATTTCATTTTCATTATCCTGTTCCATTAATGTTGAATTAGTTTAATTTAGTCATAAGTTCTTATTGTCATATCATCATTATCTACCACCTGTGTCAAACTATTTGTAGATATAAATATAAATGAATAAAAAAAAAATACATGAGCTTCAGAAAGAGTTTTATCGAAATTAGGAGGATATGAATTACTACAGTTTATTCAAATTTTGAGTTTATCCGGCTATCCTTTAATTTTTTCTATGTGGAATTAGTCTAGTTGGGGTGTTTTATTAAGGTTATAACCTTGAGAACAGCGATTCAGTTGGTAGATAACCTTCTTTCGTTGATGTATTTTTATACATTTTGGATTCTATCACTTCAAATATTTCACTTGATTCCGCAACTAGAAACCAAAACCAACACCTGTAGCCATGACTGTACGCAATGTACAGCATTGTTCTCGGAGTCTCGGGTTCGATATAAAATAGGTAATGCACTTCAAGGCATGCTACAAACTCGTGCTTTGATGTTAATGTGTTCACAATACATTTACGGGATCGACACATCCTATCGTAAAGGTCGTTAGATAGGGGAGACGGTCGTGGATGTGGATGTGTAGCTATCCATTAGGTGTGTTTCCATACTGTCTATTCCCGTACTGCCTACACTGTCCGATACACACTTCAACATTTTGTATCCTGTATTTTATCATTTCTCCTACTTATATACAGTCGTATTGGTCTCTTGATCAACAGTTTTAGTGTGCTAGCCACTAGAAAATGTGGGTTTTAGTGACCACGCAATAGGTAATAGGTATGGGCACAAAAGAAGTTTGAAAAGAATACCAGATATAGAAATACTATGGGTACACTTTTTAAAAATAATGTGGGGGAGACTCCCTTATAAGGTGGTGTTTTTCAATTATATTTATATCCATCCTATCTACATCACGTGCTGGACCCCTATTCCCGAGATAAATGAGATGTGAGAAAATAAAAATGAGTGAGAAAACGAGTATCTCACATAAAATATGAGATGAAATATGTCATTATTATATGAGATAGTTTCCTGAGATAAATGAGATGTGAGAAAAAGAAGAATGAGTGAGAAAACGAGTATCTCACATAAAATATGAGATGAAATATGTCATTATTATATGAGATAGTTTTCTCACTGATTTTTCTCACATCTCATTTATCTCAGGAATAGGGGTCCTGTACGTTTCAAGAGAAAGCCATGTACTCATATGTATGCATATATATATGTATATTATATATATATATATATATATATATATATATATATATATATATATATATATATAATATATGTATGTGAAGATGGTGTAGGCAGTATGGAAATAATCAGTAAGATACATAGACTTCAGACGGACAAGAACCGATGCAGACGCTGAGGCAAAGAATGATGTTGCAGGAAATTGCACCCCAGTTTTTCATGCGAGTTTTCCATCTCTCTCACACTTATGTATTCTATGCTCTGTCTCTGTCGTATCCATTGTGTTGAACGCTTTCT
This sequence comes from Brachyptera putata, assembly GCA_907164805.1. NCBI lineage: Eukaryota > Metazoa > Arthropoda > Insecta > Plecoptera > Taeniopterygidae > Brachyptera > Brachyptera putata. The sequence goes on along the minus strand of OU015469.1, from coordinate 15,473,138 downwards.
GTTCATTGACATTTGTGTAACGTCATTAAACTGGTTTAAAGACAATTCGCGCGAGTAAACTGATATTTACTTGAGATCTTACATTCAAGATCTAGTCGAGATAGATTATAGATTTATCTATATAGAAAATCAACTCGAATGTCATTTTGTATCAAGATCTTGACATGAGATTTATAGTCAAGTAATGTGTCAAGATCCGATCAATTGTCAAGATCGAATCAAGATCTAGATATAGTAATCTTTCAAATGCAGTCGCACATTCTTGTTCAAAGTGGATATCAATGTCCCCCTAATTGTGAATTCCTATCATTACTTCAATATCAAATAATTTACCATAATATTTCAGTTACTATAGTAACCTGATGAACATGCTATTACCCTATACGATTTTCTTACATGATGTCACACATTGTTGTAACAAGTGGGGTGGACAATCATGTACTCCAAAGTGCAAAACTTGAACATGTATCTTACATCGATACTTTGGAAGTTTTTACTTTTTAAAAGTGCTACTTCTAGGTTAGTTTAGGTTTATGTTAGATTTTAGGGTTAGATTGAATTAGTGCTGGAATTTCCATCGTAAGAGTAGCTCTAACTAGCAGTTTGAAGTTGATATCACCATGGTTACCCATGCTAGTTGTTTTCGCCAACTCTCAGATAAAGACTTATTGGAATTGGTAATACTGGGCATAATAAAGGTTTAGCCAGTTAGGTTAGTGATATTAGGTTGGATTAGGGGATAGGTCAATCAGGTTGTGTGCAACAACAACAACGGCCGCATTTAAATCACCCAGATTAAGCTGTAAAAAGAATTTTTCCAATTTTAAAATCATCATCTTTGGTTTCTTCCTCCATAAAGCCTGCTAATCCCTATAATTATCCTCGATATCTTGCTAGCTATGTACCCAGTCACAATAGTCTTAGTACCGGATATTCAAACCCGGTGAACCGTAAGATATAAATCCAACTTTATTAACAACCCGATCGACCGTTCCCCCTATCCATTATCACTAAAACACGCACGTCTGCAACCTTCAACTCTTATGCACTCATTCCACGCGGTGTTTTTATCAGTGGCAATGCAATGATTATGATATACTAGATCCATGAAAGATGAAGGAGCGAACCACCCGATGGAGCTAGTAATGTGGGATAGGGGGGACGTACGTTCGAACCTTCATATCACGTGGACACAAGTATATCTGCAATAGAGGAAATCAAAACGCGACGAACCATGAAATTAGAGTAATAATAATATAATAATTTGTTTTTTTGTAGGTTTGTTCGTTGAAAAAGAGTTGAGAGATTTGTTTTATATGGTTTTAGTTGCTTCATTGACCGCATTTAGACCGAGTTTTGCTGGTATTAGATATGTTTAGGTGTTGGGATATAGAGATATCATGCAGTGTTAACACTGAATTGGTATGAAAAAGATGAAGAAAATAAAGAATTGTATGAATATTATTTCCAGATGAAGATATTCACACGATGTGGAAAAGAGAAATATTTTACAATTCTTAGAATAAATATATTTTAATTTATTAGCAGGGTGCTTAGACTCGATGGCTTTTACACGTGGAAATCGAGCCATTTCACGTGCAAGTCGAGGCTATAAGCATACAGGAATGTGAACGGTTCAGTGTGCTAGCCTTTCGACCACTCGACTCAGTTTTCTTTATAAGCTTCTGTCAAGTGACGTCACTCATTGTTGAAAAAGACAGACAACAATGTCCACCAGTTGGAATTAGCCAATCAGAATGTTTGGTAGTTCACCAGTTCACTTTGTTGCTATGGTAACGATTGTTTGTTATTTGTTACTTGATAGAAGCCTAGCTGGGAAATACAGCCAACAATCGTTTACTTCCTAATGTCTAAAACACATAACAAAATTGATGGTTCTTTTGATACCCCATTATCTCAACCATCATTCACCGACGCCATTATATCTTACTCTTCTGTATTTCGTAATTGAATTTTAAACCCACTATAAATCAGATAAAAAGTCATCATGTACTAGTGTAATTAGTTCATCTTGTAAATTGTTGTAAATTGTTTTAAAGATGCGAAGAAACATACAATTAAAATTAATATTATATCAATATCGCTCTCAGCTAAAATAATCAGGTCTATTACCCCGGTTATTAGCAAGATCAGATTTGCATTCATAATTGTAAGACGGATTTTAAACTATGCAGATAATAGCTGAGCAAATTATTTTGGGAATAACTTACCACCGTAAATTTACTCGTTAAAATTCAACAGAACTTTTCGCTGTGCCAATAATTAGTACTCTTATTTATATCCAGGAAATGAAAAAAAATATATATATAGGCCTATATACTGAAAAAACACTAAATAGAAATCGATTAATTGAAATATAAAAATTAACAATAATAGCATATTTGAAAGAATAATAGAATATCAATTCATAAGAATAATTCAATAAGTTATTAATAGAAAAATATCACTTCTCATCTTATAATATCTTAAATTCTGGGCACGTAAATTTTTCAAAACTATTTTTGTCCCATTGAATGAATTCTGTATCGAACGTATATCGTCGAAATCGTGCATTATAATTAAATTTTTGAGGTTATGTAAGAGCCACTTAAAAGTGATAAAAATCTATTGTAATTAACTGAGAATTATAATATTTGTAACAATTATATACTTGAGGTTCAATGGTCTCGTTGTGGTTGGTTAGAGAGCTGGAATCTTTCTATAAATATAAATATTAATCTCTTCTAGTTATGTGAATATATAAAATGAATGGATACATGTGACTTGGTTTTTGCAATGTCTTTAATTTACCCGCTGGAAAACTACCACCAAACCAGAATATTCCGCGAACTAATTTATTCTCTGAACATTAATTTACATTTTACATTATTATTTAGTTATTTTCTCCGCCATACATAAATCCACTTATAAAGTAATAGCTTCTAGCTACTTGACTGTACTTAAATATTCTACTCATTTTATTAATCTATTAAATCTATTATTATCTATTTTATTATCAAACACATTATGAACCAAAGTGGCAGTCTATAGCTTTCAGATAAATGACACTGCAAGAATTTTTGATGTCTTTTAAAATGAAAAAAAAAGTCACATCGACATTACAAGTTTAATTTAGGAGAAATGAATATGTTATACTCCAACATTTGTAGGCTCATGTTCGTTCTTTTTCTTCATATATCGGAACTTGTTTAGTAAAAAAAGTTGGAATTGTTCATTATTTAGGAACTTATTAAAGTAATGCTATTTAAATTTTGTTAAATGATTTGAATTTCAATCAATTATGATCTTTGGGGTTGTAAGATCGCCCTTGTGGTGCCCCACCCGAATGATCTCAAACTTTACCGTCCTTACCCTCAATTTGGAATATATTTATGTCCGATTGTCCATTTTTCAAAATTGTAAAATTATAAGGTGTTAAATATTGATTAGTCAAAATTTGTGTCTGTCTGGTGAGATATCCCTGGCTGATACCCTACTTTAGCTCAGATGGTACGATCGCGCGAACATATATGTATCTTCCATTAGCAGACGTGTCATCCTGAAGATGGTGGATGCGATTTTACCGAAATGTCGAGTTTGAGATGGTGATGATTACCTTATCAATACAAGTGACAATATGTGGATTAACAACCCTAAAGACGGTTCCGACATCTAATATATCCGGCAAAACTTACGTGAAAACAAATATATATATACACACGAAGCACGCCAATTATAGTTGGCCAATTGCTTTATAATTCTCGGCCAGTTTGGGAGATTGGGCCACTGACCTGTCGTTTGACTGGGTAAATGACGTCGGTTGTCTGCAGGGTGGGCAATAGAGGAGGTATAAATATATATATATATATATATATATATATATATATATATATATATATATATATATATACACATATACATACATAAGAAGCATGCAAATGAGAGTAACGAAGTGTGAAGTCCAAGGCCTCGCCCACTCGCTGTCAGGGTCGGGTGGTTCACTTACCTCTTGGTTCACACACACATTAGCTACAGCTGGCAGGCACGGTCAATTGGACCATTTCAATCACTGCCACCGAAATCTTGAGATAGCCATCTTGATTGAAGATTTTGCACTGTGCAATTTTTTCGAAGGCAGTGCATCCTGAAATGAAGTTTGAGTGTTATTAAGATCGGTTACCATGGTGATCATCTGTAAAGAACCAATAATTAACGTTCGGTATCATATACAATTAGTTTTCTATAAGCTAACAGAATCGGGCTCCCAATAAAAATTAACAATGAAAGCTTTCGAATGTATTTTCTTCGTATAGAATATTGTATCATTTTTCTGAGCAAGACACCTCAATATAAAAAAAGCAATTGAGTTATGTAATTAATAACAAGTAATTATAGTAATTATAAATTATAATAAATTACAAGTATAATTATAAAATCAGTCTTGTGTAAGAACATATGAATGTGCTATTATAAGTAACAAGAACAGGAATATATAATTACATGTATCATATTTTGGTATAGGCAGTGCGGTAAATACTTATTTAATTTATTAATTCCTTTTATGTAACAATTATTTTCGTGTGTGTGGTGTCTTCTCCTATGAACAAATTCTTATAGTCCCTTATCATGTGTTGTGAAACAATGATTTTCGTATTATACGTTTTCGACGTTATAAGTTCTGAGTTGATTTTTGTATATGCCTATACTTATTTAAAGTTTTTAGCTTGTGAATACAACCAGTAAATACATAATATTTCGTTCTTTTCGAAATTTTAAAAAGCAAAACACTCGGAAAATATAACACATGATCAATACTGGAAATATAAAACAAAAGAAATTATCACAATCATGGATTGTTATTAAATTTTAAAATTCAGACAGGTAATATTTTTGAAATGACCGTTTAGTTCAGCACTCTATCTAGAATTTATTATACTCCAAAAAATGCGTTTTTTTGTTAATGCAACGACATTAAGGTCGTTATGTATATTGGCCTTCATAAATCAAGATGAAGTTATGTCATATAAAAACGTAAAATACAACATTTCATAAAGAAAATATAGAGCTTTTTACTTTTCATGTCCAAGTTGAAGGTTGTATAAAGAAAGCAGGTTGAAAAAAACAGTATAAACACAGTCACCTATATTTTAGTACTTGTATTTTATTTACAATTACAAGATCTTAATCGGACTAAAGAAATAATCTGAATTGCAATTATTCTCAATTAGCTTTTAGTGATCAACCGATTTATCTTACAAAACCTCAGAGAGGTAATCTGCGGCGTTTTCAGTGTATACTAGATACGTACTGTACTGAATTGAATAGAAATAATTTCTCGGCTGGATTTAAAGATATCATGAAATTAAATGTGATAAATTTTTCCCATCTTTGTACATTGCAAATATAATAGTCCTACATTTTCCTCACTTTTTTTGGCTCGCAGACGACATGAATAAAATTGTATTTTTGCTGTCTGTACTTAGGTTGACCTTGTTTATTTATATTTATATTTTTATAGTATCAGACAATAAAATTCGAAAATTCCTTGTATAGTTTCTTAATTTTAGAAAGTACACCCAATTCATTTTGTCAACCCAAAGCTCGAAAACAATATCATCTTTTATTATTGAATTGAATAATACAAAAATTGTATAATGATTAATACGAAAATATAGGTGACACATTTGAATATACTTATCAAAAACAAATTCAAATTCAATTATGTTTGAAATTAGAAAAAGTACTTTGAACGCAGTAAATATGTGGGACTTCCCAAACTAACTGCAAGTCAGTATACAACAATCTAAGAATTTTTATTTTCATTTCACAATTCAATGTATACAATAAAAATAAAATTACACAACCATATATATTTGACCTAAAAGATAAATAACTTCACAGTATGTATGTACACGTACGTGACAATTGTATAATGATATTTAAAAAAATAAAAAAAATATTGGAATGTGTACAAAGAGTTTAAAGAAAGTGTCAATCTAAAGAATGTATTTTTTCCCAGTCCCGCTGGCCATCACAAACACACTAACACACAAACATAGAAACATATAAAGTTCTAACACGTACGTCGATGTGTGAACGATGAACAAAGGTCATTGCTTGTGAATGTATTTTTAGATATAATTAGAGGAGTTTGTTCCACGCGGAGAAAGAAGGTGAACGTGAGCAAAGATTCCCATGTCAGATGAATTCTTTTGTGCACTCGTCTGTATAAGAGAGGAGTGTACTTAGATCAGCCAACTCGCTTGAATATTGCAGAATACAATTAGGACAATTTATTACTCATTCATTTTTTTCTCGTAAATGACAATGAATGAGAATATTCATTTTTGAAATGATGAGAGACTTGTCTGCATACACCGAAAAAATGTTACAATGAATGAAATGTTACAATAACTTAAATGTGACAATGAAGATTTCAATAAGAATAGAGAAATTTTATCTTCATTATTTGTTGTAATCTAGTTTCAGGGTTGTGATGTCCTTTAAAGGTCGATAATATCCCGTTCACACTGTGATCACTAGCTGCTGTTAAGCTACTAACTGATGTTAACATAACGTAATGTGAACGGAACGCAGTTAGTATATACTAACTGACATCAAACGCTATAACTTCGTTCCGTAAACGCAGTTACCGCTTGACGTCAGTGAGTGCTAACAGCAGTTAGTGAACATGGTGTGAACAGGGTATTAGTATAAGGGATTCGCATCCCTGAAGAGAAATTCAGTTTAGCGAAGCGTAGGAGCCGATGTGGCGAGCTAACAAAGTTGTATACTTCGAACGGTATCGGTATTCCAATGCTTCTGAGGCAATTAGATCTTTTCGGCTATCAACAGACTTGTCCACAGACCGAATCTCGAATATTCGACAAAACGAATTGCGACAGCGGGTTTTCAGATAAACTGATAGTTAGACTATTGCGATGAAACGATTTGTCGACAATTCGGTTTATCGATGAAACGATCTATCGATAAAACGACCTTTCGATAAAACGATTTATTGACCAAACGACTTTTCGACAATACAATAAAAAAAACACCAAACGACCAAACAATCTTTCTACAAATCGATCTTTTGACAAAACGATGTATCGAAAAATATTTGAACAAGACCATCTATCGATTGATTGATATTACTCCAATTTGACGTCCACCCATCTCGTTATCACCATCATAATGATATACCGGTATGCATTGAAATTATTGACCTCTTTTTTGATTTCCACATTTTTCACGTATTCAAAATGCTATACAAAATTACCCTTCTAGGTTGTAGGGCCTATACATGTGAGAATTATACAATGTAAGCTAATAATATAATTTCTCATATCATCTTACTGTTCTCACTATTGACAAAAAAGATCTGTGAGGATGTATAGGCCTACAGTAAATCTATTGTATATTTGATATCTTCTACCGTTCCAAAGTTATCACCAAAAAACATTTCGCTAAATCGACTCTCATGCGCTCTTGAGCGGTCAAGTCACATCCTTGGAAAGAAAATCAGTCTAATTGAGACACTAAAAGCATTATTGTGATACCCCCTACTATACGCGAACAAAGACGAGTCGAAACATCCGACCGATAGTGTTTTAGGATAATTGAGACCTTCGATCGTAGCAGTCAGGAGGTAATATAAAGTTTGAATATAATAATGTTCAAAAAAATGACGGATTGAATCACCCGTGCGCTAACGTTGTGGGATCGGAAAAACGGTCGATCGAAACATTCATCTCTCACGGATACAACCTATCAAGTTCTAAACACGAAATATGAAGGATTGAACCACCCGCGCGTTAGTGGTGTAGAATAGAAAAGACAGTCGATCGGAATCTTCATCTCTCGTATAAAACCGTGTTAATAGTGATTAGTGGATTATCGTGAGTAGAACTTTTTATTCGTCTTCTTATAATTATAATTATATTTATTTGATTCGTGTGAAGTGCAGTGTATTTCTTTTATTATTGAGTAGAGAGATCATGTGGAGTTATGTGGGCTCTTCATTTGCACTCCTTTCTTTTGACTTGCGGGGCGCGGAAATTGCTTCAGTAATGATTGTGTAGCGTTATTATCATCCACACATACACACATATATATATATATATATATATATATATATATATATATATATATATATATATATATATATATATATATATATATAGGCCTATATATATATATATATATATATTTTCATGGTGTGAATATATTTAGGAATCATTTACGGTATTCATATCAATTAGTATGATATACTTTGTTTCGTTATCAACGTATATATGCGTTGAATATATTTCATTCTCAACATTTCAAATTTATAACAAAATTCATTTCTGATAGAGTAAGTCTATAATCCCAATCACACGTAAAAAATTAATCATTGGTATTATCATGATATATTGATAATCAATTTAGTAATTATATGAATTTGTGATTTTATTATATGTTGGAAATTTATGTTATGACAAATTCGAAACGTTGTAAGTATATATATATATATATATATATATATATTATATATAAGTGTTAGTGGTCGAATAGCTCGGTCTTATACGTACACAAATCTGACCTTTTTTGTTGTTGATAATAGGCCTATCTATTTTTTCAAGTGTATGTCCTTAAAAATGTCTAGTATATTGTATAGTTAAAACGTCATGCTATTAAAATATTTAAATGAATTACGTTTTAACACGAATGCTGCATCTCTCTATATAGAGTATAAAAATAAAACTCTTCAACGCTTCATAAACTTCATCCAATCCTGTCCATTTTCCTGCCAATTGTCTGCAGAATAAGTTAGAACTTCTTTCTCCCTCGCACTTCATAAAGTACTCCAATAACTCCGCTACATACTCGAGGTGAACGCACTCCACACTACATATTATATGATAGTTCTATCGAAGAAAGATGATTTCAAACTTCATTTTTCCCCTTAAATTCGATGACTCTAAAGTAAATCGTGCCTTCCTTATCGCGGTAAATACTAACATTACTATTGTACTATGAGCCGTTCAACGAAGTACCTCAGGTACACTTGCGGTCACATAAAGTGGATGATCAAACTAAATTAAATTGGATACTGAATCGAATTTACTATAAATTATACTCACTAAAAATAGCAGACAATATAATACGCATTTTAAAATTACAGTATATAAAAAAATGATCAGAAAAAATATGTGTAGATGTTATATTTATTTATATTTTGGAAAAAATATTTTATGTGATCACAAGTGTACTTTGCAACAAGATATGCGCGCGCATATAAGAGCTGCCTGAAGGATCTAGTACAACTGTTCTTCTTTTGCTAGGTACTTAAAATGTAAGAAGAGTAATATAACACTTTATGGTTACTGGTAATTTCAAGGGCCGTCTCTTTAACTATAGGTTATGGACAAGATGTTATGGAAGTTGGCAAGGGTTCGAGACGATCCGAACTCAATGCGTCCATGTGGTCATCGCTTACCGGGGTCAGTAATGGGTATTTTATCGACATTCTGCATTGGGGTGAATCTAGATTATTGTCTTCAGTTTAATGATTTTTTTTTTAATTCCATATACTTTTTCTCACAAGGTTAGGTAAGTGCATCTTTAGTCAATGGTTAATGCATGAACTAAGGCGAAAATATTTTTTTTTCTATTATTAGCTTTTATTGACATATTAAGAAAAATCTACATACATTCCACACTAGGATCCACAAAGCCTAATTGGGCTTGTCTGTGGAATAAACATAATGATAAACAGACAGACGTGAGCACAAATAAATGTCAATTCTAGTTGTAAGACTTCGGTTTGCTAGACCCAAGTCCTCTTACATCTTTTCCTCCTCCTAAACTCATAGTAAATTCTAGTAAATGTATAGACACATAAGAAAAGTAGAGCCGACATATTTGTAATGTTCAAGGAATTGGGTACAGTAATTTTTTAAAATATGGATTATAATCTAAATCTATTTGAAAGATTCCATTGGACATCGAGAGATTTCACTTTTTCACGATAATTATTGATAACAAAACAAATCGTTCATTTGTAGGGATATTTTTATCAAGTTAAACTGATGTCAAAGGTTGGCACATCTTTTGAAACCAAAATCTGGTAATTGCTAGAAACTAATCCGGACGATTACGATGTAGGTTTAGCAGCCTAAACATTAAAAGTTATAACTTATACCTATAAATGGGTCTGGCAAACCTAAGTCGACATATTTGCCCTTGTGAAATGTACTCACCTAACTTTGTTAGTAAAGGTAGTTGGAAATCAAAAAATAAAATTATAATTATATCATTCAATATGATATTTTGTTTGGTATTTTCAACTTCTGACTAAATCAACGCATTACACATGAAAACAGGCACACCATTGAATTATTGTATATCATTCCAACGAAATCAAGTTAGTTCAACGTAAGTGACTGATCCATTTTTTATGAACCTGACGACACGACCCAATGTGTGGACACCATCGACTTTACTTATAACCACTTAGAAGTGTAAAATTTTATCTTAAACATATTTGTTCTAACACAGCGTTTGTAGATCTAACTATCCGTTATGCTAACAGAACTCGGGGACAGCAATATAACAGACGCTAAAACACGGAAACGTAGAACATCATTATTAACAGATTTCACAATTAATTGTCAGTAAATGAGTTGAATATTTCAGTAATTATTGTTTGTTTGTTGATATTTACAAGTTTTATGTTACTGATGTTGTGTGTAGATACATTATAAGATGATAATTATGTGTTTGAGAAGTGATGAATTCCTTCCTGCATAAAGTATATGGCCTTGTTATGTTTGTTTCTTCTGCATATTTCCCGGCTTGAAAATAAATATATGTATACATACATATAAAATTTCAAGGAAATGGGTATTGAGTATTTTTTTTAAATAATTTTTCAATTTTCAGTTTTTTAATTTCTCATCATTTTACGCATAGAACAGAGAATAGATAAATATTTTGAGACTTCATGTAATTATATTACACCAAAGTTTTTTAAAATTTCTCAGTTTATAGAAGACGTTCTCATAGAAGACGTTCTTCTTCATCTTTCGTGGATATAAGTCTATAGACTTGCAGATCAACAAGTTAACTGTACTTGGCGGCAGTGTAGGCGGGGTGCAGTAACAAGTGTTCGAATGCGATCAAGCATATCTATGCTTGATATGGGTGGAGTGGGGTGGGATAGGGTGGGGTTCTAGCTATACGGTTCACGACACAAATCAACTTGATAGCTGCGACAAGTACATAGGGGAGAGGGGGGGGGGGGAATCATGCATACAAGATTCTCGGGCATTACTTCTTTCGTGTTGCTTAAAGAGCATCACAACCCTGACACTAGATTTTAACAAATTGTGAAGATATTTATTTCCCTAATATTAGAGACAAATAGAAATCATCATCTCTATTTCAGAATTTATAGGCTTAATTGATTAATTCGTCCCCCATATAACCTAGCTGTTAGTGGGATCGTTATAAGGACATCACAACCTTGAAACTACATTTGAATGAATGAAGATCAATATTCATTTCCCTAATTTAAGAGAAAACTAGAAGTCATAATCTCAATTTCAGCAATTATAATCAAGTTTTGGTCCTCCAGAGACCATGAATCATGACTTAGGCATTACCGATTCTGTATAGAAACATAGAAATTAAAGAAAAATAGAATATAAATTCAGTTCTCGAACTTTGGGCTGGTGCAATGACATCCTGGAACTATGACAGACTGACATATCAGTAGTATCAGGTCTCGAACCCTGGCTTTCTATACCTATAACTATCTAATAGCCTACCATAACACTCGTATCATCAGATCTCGATCATGACTGCCTGAAAGTATTACTGTCTCACATACCCATCGGGTCTCGAACCTGGAACTTGTCTATGTCAACTTAGACAAGATCTTAACCAAGTCAAGACTGACTAAAGCACTCAGCATGTACATTACATAACTAATACAAATCACACGTATGATCTTCAAGTAATAAATGGCTTGGCAAATGAGTAGGATTATAATGATATGTTACACCGGGTTACTACGGCTACGGGTTATAATAACTGACATGGGAAGCAATCTGATAAGAATGCTATTGTTACTTGATCTGGTTGGTGTTTTCTCATGAAGATTGGAGATGGCATGCTGTGGAATATAACAAAAAGAGTTATGACATATATTATGAGTCCGTGGGAGTCGATTTAGCGAAATATCAGGTTTTTGGTGATAACTTTTGAACGGTATGAGATATCGAAATTCTAATAAAGAGGAAACAGATTATCAATACCTTCAAGATGCTAAATGTAATAACTATTTACCTCAAATCGCCCAATTGTGTTACGCGTATACGATAAAAAAAAATCGTATACGAGTGACAATTAGGCGATATGAAGTTAATAATTATTACTTACACCATCTTGAAGGTATTAAAAATATCTGTGTTTTCCTTTCATAATAATTTCGATATCTCACGCCGTTCAAAGGTTATCACCAAAAAACTGATATTTCGCTAAATCGACTCCCATGGACTCTTTAAGAGTGTATGAGAGTCGATTAAGAGAAATATATTTTTTGCGATAACTTTCGGACTTTACGAGATAAAAGATTCTAATTTCATACAAGTAAATTCATTTGCATCACCTTCAAGTGGAGCCGCGGAAAGAATACCCAGGAAAGAGTCTGAAAGAGTATTAGAGTGAAGGAGAAAAGCTGGGAGACCAAGAGGTAGATGTGGAAGAGGAAAGATTGTGAGAAGAATGGATAGCATAGCGAATATTAGTAGAGATGTAAGAAGAAAATGAAGAAGAGAATGAAGACGAGGAAGATAATACGACAGGATTGGCCAGCCGGTATCATTTGAGAGGCCCAGGAATAAATGGTGTTCAACACCCCCTGACCTGGCTTATTGGAACCGGGAGATCGATATTTATTTACCTTCAAGTTGATATCTGGGTAAGAACTTTTGTTCCCAAAAGTGGGGGTCAATTTAATTTCAATACAGTGCGTGAGATGACTTGGTGTAGTACATCTTTCGTCATGGTTAAACCCAAAATAAAAAATGAATGAATAAGAAAGAAATCGCCATTGTTGTCCGTGGTCACGTGTGTTCAAGACCTTGCCATGATTCTCCTTTAATATGTGACGTCACGTACGACATTGATGTCCATTATTTCGTCAAATCACGTGGTTCGATAAATCGTGTTGAGCCAAGATTCTGGCACTCGTGACCTATACCGCGTGTAATTAATGATTAGTCTTATACTCGTCTTATATAGCCATCTCTTTTCAACTAGCATTAGTCGTATATATCTATCTCTTTCCAACTTGCATTAGTCGTGTATACCTTTCTCACTCCAACTTGCATTTGTAAAGTAGAGCTGCCCTCTATTATCGACCGCTATCGTTGTCAGACAATCAGGGGTGGCCACCATATAAGTTGATTTATCGTGTTCGAAATTTTTTAAATTTCATTTTATGTTCTCAAAAATTGATAGCTCGATGGGTGTACGTGAAAAATATCCACGTGTTTGAATAGTTGAACAAAGACATGAAAGTACAAAGTTTGTTGAGTTTGCAGCGTTGCAGCATAAATTATGGCCGTTTAGTTATTTTACAACACAATTTTTCGATCACTTTTCTACCCCCACCCTTTCTCAATCATACTTTGTCACTCTGGGATAATCTCACTTCTAAAAATACGTCACAGTCTCCCCCCCCCCCCCCCCCCCAGGAGTTACTCATGTTCAAATATGATGAAAGACATGGAAATTTATTTCAAAAGCTATCGAGAAAGAAAAGAAATTATGTTTATTGACGAACGTGTGGTACATGTAGGACAGATTTGAGAGGGAAATTTAATATGAGTTTTGAATAGGTACTAATTACGCATAAACGGTAATTATAAAAATTATCATTTCAATTTGAGATGAATTAATAATAATGAACTCATCCTCAGACTTCATTGTAAATAGACAATGTGATCATAAAGATTACGATGGTTATACAGAAATATAAAAATAACTTTTCATTTACAACAAAACATGTCATCAGAAATATCTGACCACCTCCCCCCCCCCCCCACCCCACCATTGTCACACACTGTCACACACTACCTCCCCCACCCCTCAAAGCGTAACGAAATTTGAGTAAGACCTCTTATCAATAACTCTTTCATCTATCCACTAGTATACCTAAAAAGCATAGTTGAAATACTGGGAGATTTCAACGCACGGGCAGACTCGAACATTGGGTGTTCCCTATACACATGCGTGAAGGTTAAAGGATAATCGCCAAGCCACTCGTTAATTTGACAACAATCAGTTTTATCGCGAACACGCGCAGCTTTGTCGTCTGAAAAGGCGTATAAATATCACAAAGGTGAAAAAAAATAAACCAGGTTGACGAAATAAATTAACAGATTGGCACAGTCACCCAGAAGAGGGAAAAGAAATTGAAGGTTTTTAATAGTATTTTGATGATCTTGCTTCATATCAAGTCCTGGACCTGGAGTGCTAAATGAAACAATATTGCTGGGCTTTATGCGCACATACACACACCCACACTTATATATAAATAAATATATATAAATATATATATATATAATGTTCAACACATTTCTAGTGAGTAGATAGGAATTGTGGAATGTTCTAAAATACATCAGAAGGAAATGTCTAAATCTTTACGATTTCGTACAATGGCGAATGATTTGTGATAAGCATTCTTCTTCTCTGTGCCCGACATATTTAACATAACAGTGACATTGTTATGTCAACGTCTGCGTTCCTCTCTTATAAATAACATTGTTATTGTGTTATGAATATAATAAAAAATTTCATTCGTCATGAGTGTGAATAGTGTTAAGTGTGTTAATATCTGACATACATAATGAATTATAAAAAACTGTGCGAATAGTTTTTTCCTATTCTGTGAAAGAAGAGGGATAAAAAAAGTGTGTCTAAAAAATATAAATCTTTTTCTATAGAATTTAGCCCTGAAACGTGCCTCTGCCAACTAATAATAATATGATCGTAAAAGATATCTTGAAAAAAATATCAAACTTAACGACTTTAGTAATTTCAAATTCCTTTAGTTTTTAAGTAGGTAGACATCTTTGCCGACATAGCTCAAGATTGCCCGAAGACGTGGAATATAGGAACTATTAATTGAAATGTAAATAAAACTATGGGCGAGAGGAAAATGTATATCCTTCGAAGGCTCCATTATATTTTCTCTTTCAAAAAATAAATAAATGAAAAATATATTTTATAAAGGAATGAGTTTTCTGTCGACCTGTTTACTATCGTATTTCTTATCAGCTTTCAACTTTTCAACTTCAAAGTTTTATTTTTGGATAACAAATGTTGATGTTGGGAAATATTCCTAGATGAAGAAGACAATACTGGAGACGAAGAACAAAGAATTGGATTATCTTCAAGGGTTTCAATCTTTTTTTATGACGTTTAATTTGTAATTTATCATATTGCCCATGTTTTTCCCTCATATTGCTCTCTGCATTCGCTATTCGAGAATAATTTTCGGGATAATTACCACTTGCACTTTGTATAAAAACTAACAAGAATAATTAGCTATCAACGCTAATGCACCGGTGCTATAAATTTCAACTGAATCTAGTTATTCTTCGAATACATTATTTTGACAAGTTCCAATTGGTAGTGATCATGGTTTTCTTAACTATCACATAGCGTCCTCATTGAAGGCTCCATAAGACAAGCCCTAATTAACACTTCTTAAGGACCGAACATGAAAAAATAATATGCGTTGTCTTTTGGGTTTACAGCTCGCAAATTTGGGATGAACACCTGATTTCAGGTGATTTCAGAGATTTCAGTGGATTTCAAGAGATTTCAAGAGATTTCAACGGGATTTCAAGTGATTTCAGGGACTTCAAGGGGATTTCAATGGGATTTCATGGCAAGTGTAGACCTACACCGGATTTCAGGAATTGTTAACCCCTCGATTGTATTCAATAATGAAATGATATTCGATCAATGATACCAGATTTTTCTACGAACTTAAGAATAGAAATAAATTCACTTTGCTCATCCCTGTAAGATTTCACGAAATCGCACACTTTTGTCGATCCATTTTCCAGCCAAGCTCTCTGCAACTCTTTAGCTGTCAAATGCCGTTGCAAAACCCTTTGTGTTCTGTCTTTTAACATCGCGGTATATCGAGACAAGAAAAACAAGAAGACAACAAATAGTCTTGTTGTTTTTATCGTGCACAAACACTTTTTATCAACTACCTATCAACTATCCATCTGTATGCTATAGTTCGTCCCAGTATAACTTCCTACAGATTTAAAAATGGTGTTATAAGCGACCATGTTATTTGACGTAGGACTATATATAGTTACATCAGATCATCTTTGCCCGACTAGAATCCAACAATTTATTTCCAAGATCAATTAAATATGCTTTCTTTATTATAGAGATTTTTGTATAATTACGTTATTTTAAAACTAGGATTGTAAGATCGCCCTTGTGGTGTCCGCCCGAATATCTTATCTTCAACTTATCTTTAGCTTTAATTAGGGAATAATGATTTTGTGAAAAGTTTATTGACAGAAAAATAACATGAACATTTTATTTTCATCTTAATTTTGTAGAATTACGCTATTTTAACATTGGATTTGTAAGATGTGTGGCCCACCTGAATGATTCTATCTTTCATCCTTAGCCTAAATTAGGGAACAATGATTTTGTGTCAATTTTCGATGTTTATGAAAAAAAAGTTATTTTAATTTCATCTCAATATTGTATAAATTGAATCATTGTTGTGGTTCTCTGAGACTGAAAGTTTTTTTGGGGGATGAGATTTACAGCTTGAAACAATACTACTCCTTTCAAAAATGTTAAATGTTCACACAATTTCCAAATTCTCTACAGTTATTCAATTGGTAGACCGCTTCTTTCTTTCATGCATTCAAGTACACTCAAAGTCGAACTTTTTTAGCTCTTCAGTCTGATGTTAGCACAGGACTAACTATAGCAGAAAGAGAGAGAGAGTGTCCTAGGATGAATGAGACGACGATAGAAACGATCACCGAGAGGAAAGGAGACAGAGTGCACCGTTAGTCTGCGTGAATCTGCCATGGTGAACCGTTATACCTGATCAAAGAGAGCTAATAATCATTAAATCATTGCTGGATGAATGACTTTATTGCTTTTACTTTAAATGATTATCAGATGAATCTAGCTGTTGTTAATTACAATTAGAGTGTAATAGGGTTTGTGAAGGAAGAGTATTGTAAAAGATGTTTTTTTTTTCGTTTCATTCAGACTCTTTTGTCTGGTGATGACGATGATGATGACGATGACTATGGTTAGTTCAGTGAATGACCAAGAAGAGAATACAATTTATTTTTACCAAGGATGTTGCGTGGTTGACCCAGTTATGCGTGGTCAGGATTGATTGAGAATTTGTTTCCGAAATGACAAATTGATAATGAATTCTTCTCAGAGATAGAGGATGGATCATTAATGGGCGTCACATTATAATCTGATGAACAATGGAAAGAACGATTATTGAACGTACTAATTCTAAATTTAGATTTAAATTTTAAAATCAAGTATTTCTATTCTTGATATATTCTTAATAGATAGCATATTTCAATATTGAACATGACATTAATTTGGTCTCGGTTTTACGAATTGATAGTGAATTGAGTTATATTTAGCGGATCAACTTGTTATCATTGGTTAAAGGACATCACAACCCGGCTGGAACTAGATTTCACGAATAATGACGATATTTTCTCCCCTAATTTTGAAGAAAACCAAAAATCATCCACTCAATTTTAGAATTTTGTATCCATTCATTTGTCCTCCGGGACCCAGCCTTTTTTCCGAGTCGTTACGTAAGCATTATCGATTCTGTTTACGTTTCTATACAGAATCGGTAATGCTTACGTCATGACTCACGATCTCTGGAGGATAAAAAAATTAACTATAATATATCTAAAATAAGACGATGTCTAGTTTTCTCTAAAATTAGTGAAATAAATTTCTTCATTATTATCTAGTTTCAGGGTTCTGATGTCCTTTAAGTATGTCATTGTTCTACCTCAACTGATAGTTAACTAATTAATGCATAACTATGAGTTCGTAAAACCGGCTCTTATATTAATTAAAATTTGTGCAATATAAAATTATTCTGTATTCAGTTTCAGCATAATCTGGACATTACGGTTCATTCAATTAATTATTGCTGATATGCCCAAACATTCCAGACACATTCCAGTAGATTCAGAATCGCGAGTACCACAGCTTGTGATTGGCTAATAATACTGACCTCTCATTGGTTCATTAGCGAGAGAGGAACTCATCATTCATGTCAATCTATTGAATGTAGATCACTTTTTATACACTCAAATATTCACGTTCAGTGGCGTACAGACATTCAGTGGTGTTCTGTAAGTTGCTAATTCAAAATATGTTCGTGGTACATGTGCGGGAGAATTGTAAGGTGTCCGGCGCAATATAACATTGGATGTTGTCGCGCCGTTAAACAACAACAATAATAATAATTGTAAGGTGTGAATAAAAACTTTTTATATAATTTCAATAAAAAAGAGAGAGAGAGTCTTGAATGAATGACGTTACCTACAATAATGTAAACAAAATTTTAAATTAAATACAAAAATCACAATTATTTCTATGATATTCTCAGAGGTTTGGAGAACAATTTAAATTTTGGCAAAACTATACATAGATTTCAGAATGGATGTATTAAACAACAGCGCCATTTTGAAAAGAAATAATTATGATATTATCACATCTGCAAATCAGACGACTAGCAAGGCGGAAGGCCGGGAGTTTTCAGTACAATTTGTTTTCAGTACAGTTTGTTTTTAGTACAGTCGGTCGATTTTGGGACAGTTGATTTTCAGTACAATTGACCAATCCCCGTTAAATACACGGTGACGTCACTTCCTAATCCAGTACGGTGGTTGTGCTATATCTATCGGTCGGATATACTACAAAAAGATGAGAGGCTAGAAGGGAGTAGAAATAAAGTAGAATGAGACCATTTTCATTTCAACAATACATGACAAATTTTGAGCGAATCTTTCTTAAATGCTCGTACTCTCTCTTCCGAATGAGTACACATCTATAGCGTGCTCCTCGTCTCATACATCGACCTTTCTGCTTGAGCAAGAACCGACTCGATCTCGTTGTAAATTGTAACATAGTGTAGTGTCTCGTAGAGAGTGTAAGACTTATTTCCACCAAGGATGGTGAAATGAGTTAAAAACCACATTCTATCCAAGTGTTATTAATGTCGACAAAAAGTCACATTTTTATACAAAAAAAAAGTGCACGCAATACAATGACCCAGGCCGATCAAGTAGCTTCACTGTATTTATCGACATATTTCTATACTGTGCTTCACGGGAGATGAGATTGTTTAGGAGAACGATATAGTGATGGATGTTAGATACTTCGTTGTTCAGTCAGCAAAGGCACAGCTTTAGAAGCCGAAGTCACTGTCGGAAGTGGATTCCAATATAAGGATGAGACATGGGTTTTTGTGAACGCCCTTTCACTTATCTTTTTTTTTATGTTGCTTAACGACCCCACCAACGGCTAGGTTATACGGGGGTACGAATGAGCGGATGGTAATGAAACGATGAAGAGCCCCGATTGATGATTGAATTTTCAAAATGTGTAGAATGTTAAATATTGAATTATGTTTTGAATATTGTAAGCCTATTGCTAATACTATAACGTAAAAGAGGTTTAAAAAAATTATGAAATATAGAAAATTAACCCACCACTAAAAAATAATAAATTGTACCAAAGTATGTTTCACAATGAGCTGATTTTCGAGTTTATTTTCAATTCAATTTTTATGTGCTAAATAGTCATTGAACCGAACTGAAGTAGACATAATCAAGATATCTCGGCTATAAATCATGTAATGTCATGTTATCTCGCAGAGCGTATACCGACCAATGAGATGAGTATATGTAATCAGTCTCTACTCATTGTTACCTGTACAATATACATATAGTTGATCCAGTTGGTTTTCTTTGTTTGTTTAAATTTGACTGAATCAAGATTAAGATGTGGTTGTATTTAAAGAGGCATACAGCATCAAGTGCAGCTTGCAGAACGAGGGTCAAGGAGGGATGGACTGATTGTTATGACCAGAGCCTATATGCATGCATTTTAGATATAGTTCCAAGCTATTTCGATGGGCTGTTTTAGGGTAGTTTTAGGTCAAAATATATCAGTTTATTAATTGGTAATTGCTGGGCTAGATTTTGAGTTATAGGTTATATAAATAGTTAAATAGGGCTGAATCATGTTAATTTAGGGGGCGCGATACCACATCCACAATAATGACAACGCAAACAACAATAACAATAACAACAACAACGACGACAACAACAACAACAAAAACATCAACAACAACGACGAAGACGAAAACAACAACAACAACGAGAATCAACAACAACAACGACAACAACGACAACAACAAGAACAAGAACGACAACAACACCAACAAGAACGACAACAACTACAACAACGACAACGATAACAACTACAACAACGACAACTTCCGCATTGGGTGACATATATAGTCCAATGGACAGAGGCATGATACGAGCATGACATGAAGCATGGCGCACGCATGCGCGCTGGCCTGTATTTCTGTTCTGATCTGTTTTCACGATATTAATAATGAGATGATTTAGTTATGCGCTTGTATGAGATTTGTATCAGTATGTGCCTACCATCGCGTGTGGTAGCAACTCGTGTGGACAGCCTTTAATTATTTCGTATTAATTAAAATTTCAAACCATTCAATTACAAATTGTTTGAAGACAAGTTTGTATTTTTGTGCACGCTCTTTTCGCTTGGATGATGTTATTATGTTAAGAGGGCAAGGGAGTTGATTTAGTTAAATATCAGTATTTTGGTGATAGCTTTTGAATGGTATGATATATCAAAATTCTTCTACGAGAGAAATTTTAATAACTTCAAAGAGATGTGAAATAAAATTAGTAACCTTGGAATCTAACGTTTTCACAGGTATACAGCTGATTTTTTCAAGCTGGATACATGAGAGAATGATGCGATATAGTGTACTTATATAGTTTTTTCATATACCACTACCACTTTGAAGAGTACACGTTACAGGCAGTTGAATATGTTTGACATATCGAATAGATATTATGTCGTGAACTACCTTGCATACAGTTTTCACTGTATACTAAACAAATTGACGATTTACTTTCTGTGGACTACCAATAGTTGATGAAGAACATAGAAAATATATTGTTCAGTCTGTAATAAAATGATATACAAATATGAGAACATTAGTCTTTAATTTCATTCAGAATCATTTGACAAATCATTGGTTGTGTTGGATTTCCCATAATAATTATGAAAGCCTAATTATTGGTTTTCATTGAAAAATACACATTTATGGATTTCATGTCATACATATTTATCCAGAAGAAATATTATCTATGATCATACATTATGATGAAATATGATACATTGGGTTATTGTTTTTCCTGAACAGATCATTATTTTTCAAATTTTCAACAGTTTAAGTGATTGCTAAATACTTTCTTGAATTTAACTCATTCTGTTTCCATCCTAATTCGATTTTCTGAATCAATTCCATGCCCTCTTAATTCTGTCCATACTCATAAGACCACCAAGTTCATACCACAGGCAAGATGAAGAAAGAGGAGGATAGAGAAAGAGAGAGAGAGAGAGAGAGAGAGAGAGAGAGAGAGAGAGAGAGAGAGAGAGAGAGACATGATGACAAGAACGTGTAATCATGCATTATGTGTTTGGCTTATGCATACACGATAATACGATATGATTAAAAATATTATTTAATTGCATATTGTGTGAGATATAATTATCAATACTAGTTATGTGTATGGAACAGTCGAGATTTCTTATTCAGATATATGATTGTTGTATTGAAGTATAGAACTGTTAGAAGTCACCATAAATATATTATGCAACAGTCTCTTCGAAAACTTATTGATATGTGTGGGGACTGGGGTATTATAAATACATATTATTGAACAGTTATTGGAAAGATCCAAAAGAAGATATTGATACAATATAATTTTTCGAAAATATATTTTGTAAATTTTCAATTAATTTGAAATCATTTCTTCTAATTTATCTATATTAACAGAATTTGTTTACCCTATAAAAAGTCGTATAGGGTCTGAACTTATAAGATCAGTCTACGATATTATAAAAAATTTGGATTTTTTTGGAAGAGTATTTGGGTCTGTCAAACCGAAGTCGACATGTACTGTCCTAGTTTGTGCAGTCTCCCATAACTTTGTTTTAAAAAGTTCCTGAAAATGAAAAGATATATATTTAAAGTTTTACACGATTGTCATTTTTCAAATTATAAAGTATAGATAGATTAAAAATAATTCACATACATATTCAATCATTGCAGTCAATATCCTGAGCAATATATGACTATTGAATTTTTAACAACCTATTGAACTCTGTAGAAAAGTCTCAAAAGAATCATATGAATGAATAAATTAATGAATAAGATGTGCAATGGAATGTAGCAGCCTGATTAAAGATTCAACACGAAATTTGATACAAACATTCATGAGCCTATTTCTCCAAGCATCGTTAAATAAAATGAAAAATAGTTCCAGATTTAAGATAATCTTTAATTAACAAAACGAGAGTTTTCAGAGCAAAACATCATATCATCAAAATTGATAATAATTTCAATAAAATGAAATTGATTATCACGTAATTGTATAACTGTAAGCGAATTACAGTTCAGAACTAAATGAAATAGAATATGAATCAATTTATTAGTCAAACTGTTTATTCTTGCATTGTTTTGTTACTGTTTTTACAGTTTTTTAAACTAAATGATGGAATGCTCGTGTTGACCCATAGTAATAAAGCACAATATAATTGTTTTAATTATTTTATGACACATAACTCTCAGCATTGTCTCAGTTAATGGGTTGATAAACTAATGTACATTTAATTGTGTATTGTAATTCTGGGTCAAACCTTTAAGGAACTTAATATTGTCTTTTGATAAGAACTTGAAAGTATTTGAAGATAAAGAACAATTATAATTATATCGCACGGTTTGATGACTCTACTATCTTTTTAAAGATCATTCTTATACATAAAAAGATAAGTTATATGATATAATCTGTAAGGAATGATGAAATAATTGTGATTTTTTTACAAATCTATCTTGACAAAGAAAAGAAAAAAAATTATAAATTCACTGAGGTCCGTTATTACTAAGTCCAGTTAACATTTATCTGAGAAATGGTGAAAACAAATAGTATGGGTAACCATGGTGATGAGAACTTTATACTGCCAGATAGAGCTATATTCTCACGTTGATAATTCGAGCAATAATGTAAATAAAAAAACTCTTTCAATTGTCTCAATGTAACGTGAATGAATATAAAAAGCCCAGATAAGTACTCATTCATCTTATTTATTTGTATTTCGTATCCACATTTTCAATGTATAGCAGAAATTACCAATTCATCTAGTGATAGTTGCCCTATGTGTCTATACAAGACTTTTGCAGTCAACGACTCCAATTTCGGAAAAGCGAAATGTCGAGATGGTGCCTACAATATAGTCCAAGACCGCTTCTTTCCCCTTTTCGTTACCTAAGAAACCTTCATCTCATCATCCCAACATCTCATTAATCATTCATCCGACGCCAATAGATATCATTGCAATAGCATCATTCAGAGCACAATGGAGTCGATTTAGCGAAAAATTAATATAACATGGAAATTTGATATAGAATCATTCTTCCCCGATTAAACGATTAACGATCGATGAAAAAGATATAATTTGGACGGGGCACCACAAGGGCGATCTTACTACCCAATTTTATTTATTTTAAATAAAAAAAAACATGAACTTTGACCATATTCAATTATCACCTCAGATGAAATGTTTCAATTTCAAACTCAATATAAAATAAAACAATAAAATACTTCGCACAGTGAATCTCCTAAATAAGGTGGATCGTCTAGCCTGCTACAGGTGTCATATTATGTCATAGCCAATGACCGTATAATGGCCGTGTCTACTGCCCCGTGAGGGTACATCGAGTGGTCACTCAGCATCTCTTGGTGTCGAAATCTCACATTCTTGCGGCTACCGAACCATTTGTTTGGACACAACACAAAATTATCTGTTTTTATAAAACCTAAAAACTTCTAGCAATTTGTTGCTACGTGATACAAGAGTCGATCAAGTAGTATATAGAAGGTAGAACTACTTTATCGACTCTGGGGTTGACAACTCATTGCTTATAGATGAGTTTTTTGTCAGTTAGGACTACGGATTAGAAATTTAAATTGTATTTTATTTGTTATACAATTTGTAAATCAATACAAATGTGGCAATACATTCATACTGCCACTGTAATCTTATATATATGAAAAAATAATAAAAAATGGCAGAATATAAAAATTGTATGTGATTTATATGCAATGCGATTATATTATATAAAAATATAAAATGTTTTTAATTTATTGTGATTTCAACTCTCGAGAATTTCTCGAGATTTTATGTGACTACAAGTGTACTTGTATATACGGTAGTCAACAGCGTATATGTATGTATGCATACGTGTATAATACGTGTATAATACTTGTATAATACGTGTTAATTGATTTAAAACACGTTACAATTTACTAGAATGTTGAATAGATGAACTGTTCGAGGATGAAAATGGAGAAACGAGGTAATTTGTCTAACCGTTAGTTGATCGAGCAAAAGAGGTAGAAAAATAAGTTTTTTCATTCATTTATTTCATATATATTGTAAAAAGCCAGTTTTACAAATCTTAGTTGAGTATTAATCCTATAACTATTAGTTGAGGTACGGAAATAACTAAACGATGATAGCAAGTTAATCCGCCAACAAACACTTAATCCACAGGTAAAACCGCAGACCTAAACTTAATTAATGAATATATATACATAAATAAATGAATAAATAAATAATGAATATATTATAGAAAGCTGTTTTAATAGATTAAAATCATATACTCAGTTTCAGCTATGAGGTACTTTTGGAAAAAATAATCACGAATTTCTTAAAAATATCGTAAGAATAGCTCATCGGCGAGGTTTCGCATGTAATTTCAATTTCCACAGTTTTCAATGAAATTCTTGTTAGTTATTTGCTTGAATATATTTTGCTAGAAGAACTTAGCTGTTTTCGAGGATATGAAAATACATATGGCATATATGTATATATATATGCCTATATATATTTTTTTTTTAAACTTATTCGTAGTCACACTCTGTCTCACCTTTGGACGTGGTTATATAACACTACAAATATTGTAGGCCTATTCAAGTTTGCTTCTCCGGCAAGTCTTTAAACCAATTATAACTAACCTAAATAACTATAAGATTGAAATACACGTGTGGTGCGCCGTCCGAATAATCCTATACCTTTCAATATATATATATATATTATATATATATATATATATATATATATATATATATATATATATATATATATATATATATATATATATATATATATATATATATATATATATATATATATATGTGTGTGTGAATAAAACCAGGAATGTATTATTATGTGCAAGTGCCAAAACACACTGAGAAAACATAGCCGATTGATCGAGACAGGTAAACTCAGAAAACGTGTTCCTTGTTTTTATATCGTGATTGAAATATAAAAGTAATTCTTATTAAAAATGAAAGAAAAAAGAGAAAGATTGTCGACACGTGTAGAAGAGCGAAACAAAACAGGGTATAAAGGAATGCACGGGAATCAATTCGCATCAGTCGGAAGCTGTTTAATTGAACCTGAAAGACCGGTTCGACTCCCAGCTGGGTCAGGGGTCATGCTTTTGAAGGAAACATAATAGTTGAAGACGTCGACTTCATTTTGAAGCTAGACATGTGTTATATAGTATTACTTATATCTATGAAAGAAGAAGGTCTCTACCAATTATATAATTGTAAATACTGTGGTGATTACAGAATCTCACTGCAGCATTGAAGATTTACGTTGCTTTTGAAATATGTAGTTGCTTTTCTTTTCGTAAGGCCTGTCTTGGAAAATCAAAATACCACTTATATAAAAGTAGAACGCGGTGATATAGAGAAGCTTCATCTTTCGTGGATACGTTATATGCAACACATGTGACCGTTTTCGTATTTGTTGTTGTTGTTGTTGTTGTTTTTATTATCATTATGCCTATTGTTGTTGTTGCACTCATTAAAATTGACCTAAATCGACCTAATTTAGCTCACCTAACCTTACAAACCTGAATTAATTCAACTTTAAAAATTAACATTAATGCCAAATATAGTGCGTATTTGTACAATCAATATGGGTGTTAAAATAGTTACTTCGGACTTTATCCTGAAATAATCTAACTGTTGGTGGGGTCGTTACTCAAACCATAATAGGTTTCCATGAGGGAATTTGATATAGACAGCAGCTCGCTGTTTTATAAACTTGTGCAAATATATTATATTCCATTCTATTATATTCAAGTATAATACTTGTATGATATAATTCTTTTATGTTCTAAATGACCTCTCTGTCAATGCGCCTCAAAACTCTAATATCCATTCATTCATAAACAAAGTTGTAATCTAATACAAAATAACATTTTTCAAAATGTCAGACACAATAGACGACTTTGGAAACAAAGAGGAGAGACTTAGAAAGAAGTAGAAGATGGATGATGGTTTGGTAAGATAAAAAGAGAATGGGAAAGATCATTGAACCATTGGATATTCAACATGTGGTTGACACGCCGTCAAATCACACCATTCATTCATCAATTATAATTATTTCATTCATCATTCTTTCCTACTTACTATTACAAATACTACCATTACGTTATTATGTCATTACCTTGAGTATTTCCTTGTATACAAACGAGATATTATGAAGGTTTCGAGCGACTGTTCCCCCTATCCCACACCACTAGCGCACGGGTGGTTCGCGCATTCTTCCTTCTCATTTGCAGTTAGTTATACGTCAATGCAGATGCGGTCTAGAAGTGGTCAAGAGGAGTGTGAAGGGAAAACCTAATAGTAGACTGTAATTGAAGAGGATGATTAGAACGTATTATTACCGCTAATAGGCATGTGCGTTCTAGACAGTAAATATAATATACTAATAAAAAATATTATGATATAAAGTAATAAATATAATACATATAAATTAACCTCGCCAATAGATGTTAGTAATCATTATATATACGTCTGTAAACCCTAAACCAAAACGTACCTAACCGAACTAATTTAATCAACCCAATACAGCCTAATAAACTGATATACTCTAGCCTGAAAATAACCTAATCAGCACTATCGCTCACTATTCCACCATTTTCACTATCTTCGATGAAAAGAGCGCTTTATCTCCTCGAATCATATTCCGGATGAAAATCGACACATCGATAGAAGAGGGTGAAGTTGATAGTACATGATCGAGTGTGATAGGGTGTTATAGAAGAGTGTAATAGGAGAGGGTGATAAGGAGAGTGAGGACAGGAAGTGATAGGAATGTGTCTAGGAGGAGATGTTGAGGTGGTAAAAGACGTTTCTAATAGAAGATGGTGATGAGAGAGTGACATGAGGGTGTAATATAGGAGGTTGTAATAGAAGAGTAAAGCCGGTACATGTAGCGCAGTGGTTAAGACGCTCGCTTCATATGTGACTCGGTTCGATCCCCGCCGTCGACCATCTTTACAGGGGTTTTTCGTGGATTCCCTCTGTAGACTAGGCTAATGCCGGGAAGGTTCCCACAATATAGGCCACGACCGCTTCCTTCCCACTATCCTTCCCATTACCCTAGAAATCTTCATCTCATCATCTCATCATCTCATTAATCATCCATCCTACGCCAATAGATCTTCGATATCATTACAGTGCGTCGTTAAACCCAATAAATAAAAAATATAAGAGTAAATAGGACAGTATTATAGAAGAGTATACAGATAGTTAATGTATTGTTGACGAGGAGTGTGAAGTTGACGCTAATGATGCGTAGTGTGATCTGTGTGAAGGTGTCACTAATGTGTATGTAACTAGGCTATTCACACATGCGAGTCCGTCTGTGTGTCTGTGTATACACACACATCTATGTGTCTATGTAAACAAATGTAGCATCAACAAGTCACTGTTGATCTAGACCAGGCTAATGACCAGTGTAAGGGGTGGGGGGGGGGGGGGGAGGGGGGAGCTGTAACGTATACATATCCATGTTACAGGAACGTGTAAGGGTTGACAATTATAATATAGGGCCTAATACAAATATACAGATATAATAGAAAGTCCATATTATGTGTGGGACTCGAACCCACGCCCGATCCGACTTGAGGTTACAAGGCAATGCCGTAACTGACTAAGCCAAATGGACGGTCATTGTATAAATTTTATCACATTTAATACATTTTAAATGTATATGTGGTACTATCTATCAATTTGAAATATTGTAAAATGACCATTGAAAACTATAATAAATACGATATTTCACTTTTTAATTATTTCAATTTACAAAATTGGCTCTAGTTCGTGGATTTTAGACTTACAAAATGTATTTGTGTTTTTTTATATATGTTGTTCTATCTGTTGATGTTGTGGCCCGAATAGAAGACAAATCACACCGAACGGTAGTAATACCTCATTTATGCAATGGATGAACCAGTTAGAACCAAATAACTGGAGCCCGGCACCTCCACCCGGGTTATATAAGCATTTATATTTATTTGTAGTTGTATTTCATGTTTCTTCGTGTTGTTTTCTACGATCACTAGTATGTATCATTAAATAAATAGTTCCATGTTTTTAAACATTTAGATTCCTCATGTATAAAGCAATTAATTATTTGAGTGTGAACTTTTAATATTAGTAAGACCCGGTTTTATCAACTGATAGTTAGTTAACTTGTCAACACACTTGGCTAGTATGGTATTCTCGTATAAATTAACTAGTAGTTGGCTAATTTATGCTCAACCAGGAGTTCATTGAACTGGCTCTAAGAAAATTCGCCGTAACTCCCTTCTCATATTTTTTAAATAGTTCTTGATATAGATTATATAATGTTTTAGTTTCACTCATACACTAACCAAGTTGTATCTGTTTCTGTTCTAGTATGCCAAGGAGCTCGCGACTCTTCCTGCCCCCGAATATGCCCCCAGACTGGAGGCGGTGACCCCGTATGCGGTACCGACGGCGTCATCTACTCGAACATGTGCGAGATGAAGAAGAAAGCGTGCGGGAAAGGTAATACACACATCTGGACCAGAGTCTACATTTACACTAGGGTAACGCTATACGTGTTTGCGTTGATAAGACTCGACCAGAAGTGAGAAGATTGCTGATAGTTTTCATTTCTGGAACCACTGATCAGGTTTTCAAACACTTTTAAAGATCTCCATTATTGTTGTTCTTAGGTGATACATTATTTCGAAATTCAAATATTTTCCAATACAAAATATTGTTCACTTTTTCGTTATTATTATTCGGAGGTTTAAAATTTCAATAGTCAAGTTCTTGCATCCCTTGAATATAATTATGCTATTGTGGACGACGTTACCACAGAAGTGGTGGCTAGTACAGAAATGAATATAGAAAATAGAGTTAGTAGTGGTGGAGGAGCCATATATCGGCGCCTCCACCAATTTTGTATATACTCAATATTTTCTACATCCGCGCTCCATAGATCCAACGTATGACTGATCGACATGTGTCAGCAATGATACTAACTCTAGGATAAACTCTAGGATACTATATTCAAACAGTTATGTGGATGGCGTCATATTAGTTATGTCTGGTTTTAGATGTTCAGATGCTCCTCGAGGGAGGCAGCGTATTTCCACATTCCAGGTTCACTCAGCTCCCTGAGTTTCCTATAACATGAGTTCAATTCACTACCCCACTATTTTTAGTAGAGTTTGGTCAGTTATAGATTAGGTTAGGTTAGTTCATGTTTTTGGATGAAAAATATCAAAATAAATATTTGTTCATCGTAAAACAGCTTGAATTAAAATGTTCAAAATTGAAATTGGAAACAAATAATTCTGTATTTGGAAAAAATAATCATCCTCACCATCTTACGAAGACACGAACATTTCTTTCGATAATTCAATAGAAAAATAATACCAACCTCAATACAAAATCTGGCAAGGGGTCGAAGATGAAAGAATAACCTATGGGTGGTGAATGAACTTGCAGTAAATACGCACCCATAGCACCCATAGATCGTTTGAGTGGTATAGATATGTAGATGAGATGCTGATACTATGTCTCATTTTAGGTGTCAAAATGTCAGAAGAGGAGGGCGCGTGTTTGAGATTGTCTGATTGGTGTTAAATACGTAGATGGCATGCTGATACTATGTCTTGTTTCAGGTGTCAAATTGTCAGAAGAGGAGGGCGCATGTTTGAGATCATCTGCTTGGTTTAGATATGTAGATGACATGCTGATACTATGTCTTGTTTCAGGTGTTAAATTGTCACAAGAGGAGGGCGCATGTTTGAGATTGTCTGATTGGTGTTAAATATGTAGATGGCATGCTGATACTATGTCTTGTTTGAGGTGTCAAATTGTCAGAAGAGGAGGGCGCATGTTTGAGATCATCTGCTTGGTTTAGATATGTAGATGACATGCTGATACTATGTCGTGTTTCAGGTGTCAAATTGTCACAAGAGGAGGGCGCATGTATGAGATCGTCAGGCTCCAAATGCGAACACAGGTGTGGTAAAGAGCGGGATCCTGTGTGTGGAACGGACGGAAGGACGTACCTCAATAGATGTATGATGCAAGTAGAAATTTGCAGGTAAGTGTATTTAAGAAATACATACTTTTTAAAATAGCGTTTTGCAGGTCTATTAAATTAAATACTAGAACAACAATATAATTCTCGTACACAAATAATTGCAAAGCACAATTTATCGACTGGAAGTTAAAACATGGGTAATTTCTATCAATTGGTGTAGATAGGGGGTATAGATAGCGGAATCAAAATTGAACTAAAAAACCGATTCATCTGTTTTTGCCGGAGTACAGCTGGCCCATTAATAACCGATATGTCGGAGATTAGCGAGCATTGTGTATTAAAAAGTGAACCGTGTATTGTAGACAGTAACTACTGGTGGAGGTGCCTGTTCCTACGGCCCATCGCATAGGCCAATTCTATTTTGTCATGGTCGGTTTATTTTTTTGCTGACCTCATCATATATTTTATTTTGTCAGGGTCGGTTTATTTTTTTGCTAGACCCCATCAAATATTTTATTTTGTCAGGGTCGGTGTATCTCTGTCTCACTTGGGGTCTTGCAACAACATCTCAGCGCACAGGGAGAACTGTCCCGTGTCGTGCGAACAAGCGCCGATAGATGGCCCCATCTGCGGCAGTGACGGCAACGTCTACAAGAACACCTGTCAGATGAAACTGCTCACATGCGGGTAAGTCACGTGACAAGGGGAATATCCCGTATGGATTATGTTTTTACGAATTGAAACCTGGTTTGAGTTTCCTTTTGGTACCTTAAAGAGTTCATGTATACATTTCTAAGTTCATGTATACACCTCTAAGTTCATGTATAGACTACTAATGGATGGATCTCTAAGTGACTGTTCACTTATTTTTGTATTCATTTTAATGCTGATAAACGACCCCACCAATAGCCAAGTCCATACGGGGATACGAATGCGTGGATGATATTGAAACGATGAAGGAATGATAAGTGAAAGGACCTTTACAAAAACCCATGCCTTATCCGAGACGCGAACTCACGCCCGACCTGGCTTGAGTTTCTACCGCATTGCGATAGTTGACTGAGTCACGGGGGCGGCTTGACCAACTTTAATCTTGGGTTCAAGATATGTTATAGAATAGCTGACCATCGTTTGTTTAATTTATTCGAAAATTAAGTCGTAAACGTTTTGAAATAAACATGAGTAAGTGAGTGGTAATAGTATCCGAGATAAAATATTGCTGACTTTGTGTAGTAAGTCAATAGATTAGAGTGAATTGTCACGTGTGTTTGTTTTGTCCGAACAAACTACATCTCATAATAAATTTACATAATTATTCTTATCTAAGAGATAACAGTATAGTTCTTGACCTATTCAACAAGTGTTCGTTGTTAGTACCCCGATCACGTCACTAAGACGTGTTGCTGTTGTTATTGTTGTTGGATATACCACGTGCTCCTACAGCTGAGAATTGCTCTACTTGAGTAAATGCACAGATTAACGTTATAGCTTTCTAGAACTGGACCAGTCACGACTTGACATCGGAGCTGCTTCGACCCGGTGGATTTTTTTGAAATGATTTATATGAATATAAGTAGGGCAAAGTATGGTTTGAGGTCACAAAGTGAATTAGTAAGGGTTGGTGACTTAGGTTAGGCCTTCTGTCAGTAACAAGATTTTTCTATTTATATATGTAATTCTACAAATGAATGGGCAAGTTTATCTGTAGAATTACATTTATAAATCTTCCATTTATAAATCTCTAAGATAACAATAATCATCATCATCATCGATATGAAATTTTGAAAATTGAATCATTTTCTTGAACTATATTTGAGAAATTTTACTTCGTCTCGTCATTCCACGATTTCTCATCAATTTTTTGAAAATAATATAATGAACAATCACTAAAAATTAATGTAGGTTGCGCGCAAAACCAACATATACTTGAG
Source organism: Brachyptera putata (assembly GCA_907164805.1). Taxonomy (NCBI): domain Eukaryota; kingdom Metazoa; phylum Arthropoda; class Insecta; order Plecoptera; family Taeniopterygidae; genus Brachyptera; species Brachyptera putata. Next base: position 15,440,382 of record OU015469.1, on the reverse strand, counting down.
GTGTGCTTCAAATGAAGTTTGATAAAGTGGAAAAATGGAGAAATACTGAAATATATAAATATATTACACACACAAGCTAAAAATAACTTCTTAATTGGGACAGTATAACATTTATTTTCAACGGTTGGCCGTCATAAACAATGCAAGACAGGTCACGACCGACGTGCTTGCTCGACCCGTCACGAGATGAGCGTGATGTCAGGGCTGGTTAGACCCGGCCATTCTCACGACATTGTTCTAATAATAACAGTGTGTGAGGCCTATAGAGATCATGACTAAACATAAGCCTCCGTGGCGCAATGGTTAGCGCGTTCGGCTGTTAACCGAAAGGTTGGTGGTTCGAGTCCACCCGGGGGCGATTTTTTGAATGAGCGTAAGCAAAGACTTCCATTCGGTCCAAGACTTGTCTTTTTTTTCTACGCTCCACAGGTGGGACGGTTATATATGTATATATATATGTATGTAATATGTATGTATCAATATATATGTATATATATATTGTCAACACGCGTATACTTATCCAACTTGGAACTGGATAGATTGAGGGACTCTTCGGCTTTACCACATTTAGAGAAAAAATGGTTTTTTAACTTTAAAAAAAAAATGCGAGAAAATGCACTCCACAGGTCGGAAGGCTTGCTTGGTGAACCCGACATTCTCTATGGACACGAAGACTCACTCAGTTCCGATCTGTTTAGGTTTTAGTAACAATCGGTTTGACCACTTTTGGGGAAAAAAATATTTTGTAAAACTTTCGAGGAACATAATAACATTGTGTGACGCCTATACAGATCACTACTAATCACAAGCCTCCGTGGCGCAATGGTTAGCGCGTTCGGCTGTTAACCGAAAGGCTGGTGGTTCGAGTCCACCCGGGGGCGAATTTTTGGATGAGCGTAAGCGAAGGACTTCCATTCGGTCCGAGATGTGTATCTTTGTTTTTTGCTTTTTTTGTACGCTCCACAGGTAGGTTGGTTTATTCTATCAATATATATTTACTATCCTATAACCTCCCGTGTTTCAAACACGGGTCAACAAAACCGTTCCCGAATGTCATTTCACTACTCTCACTTTTGCTATCATAGTGCGTATACTTTGGGTCAATACACCCGATCACGTACTACTGCAGCTCAATTCCGCTCTTCTCCGGGACCTTGACCCCGCGACCTCACTACGCACCAACCCGATGGCGCGCAAATTCCCCAGCGCGACGCCGGCCTGAGTTTCCGTCGAACCTTTCCCGTACGCGCGCACCAGCGAACCGCAAGACACACAGAGGAGCTTAAACTCTATGTGTGGATTGCAAGAACGAAGTTTAAACCCCGGCCTACTTTAGACGCCGTCTAAGTACAAAATATCATTACAGAGGCAATGCTATTTTGTATCTAGACGGCGTCGAAAGTAGACGGGGCTTTAAACTTTGTTCTTCCAATCCACCCTATGTAGTTGTGAACAATGCGTACTTATCCAAATTGGAACTGATAGATTTTGGGAATAATTGGCTTTACCACTTATGGAAAAAGGATTTTTGTCAAATATTTTTGACAACATTACGAGAAAATGCACTCCACAGGTCGGAAGGTTTGCTTGATGAACCCGAAATTCTTTATGGACATGAAGACTTATACAATTCAGATCTTTTGGGGTTTTGGGAACAATCGGTTTTACCACACATCTGCACATCTTTGAGTAAAAAAGTATAATATATAAACTTTTGGCCACAAGTAATGGTCATCAGTAGGCCTACAGTTCGTCGTTAAACACAATATGAATGAATAAAAAAAAGATTGGAGAAATATGTTTCTCAATATTACTTTCTGATCACAATGGCAAATAGTACTTGTGTCAATTTTAAAGCGTTTTCGTTCAATTTACGACATTGATCTAATATTAAAAAGAAATAAAATATATAAAATAATAATAACAGTGTCTGAGGCCTGTACAGATCACTACTAATCACAAGCCTCCGTGGCGCAATGGTTAGCGCGTTCGGCTGTTAACCGAAAGGTTGGTGGTTCGAGTCCACCCGGGGGCGATTTTTTGGATGAGCGTAAGCAAAGACTTCCATTCGGCCCAAGATGTAACTTTTTTGCACGCTCCACAGGTTGAACGGTTCATTCGATCCATTTTTCTGTGAACACGCACTCTCATCAAACTTGGAAATGGATAGATTTTGGGACTCTTCGGCTTTACCACTTTTGGAAAAGAGGGTTTTTTAATTTTTATGAAATTTTGGCGAGAAAATGCAGTCCACAGGTCGAAAGGCTTGCTTGATGGACCCGAATTGTTTTGTAGACACGTTGACTCACACAGTTCCGATCTGTTTAGGTTTTAGTAACAATCGGTTTGACCACTTTTGGGACAAAAATATTTTGTAAAACTTTCGAGGAACATAATAACATTGTGTGACGGCTATACAGATCACTACTAATCACAAGCCTCCGTGGCGCAATGGTTAGCACGTTCGGCTGTTAACCGAAAGGCTGGTGGTTCGAGTCCACCCGGGGGCGGTTTTTTGGAAGAGCGTAAAGCAAGGACTTCCATTCGGTCCGAGATGTGTATCTTTGTTTTTTGCTTTTTTTGTACGCTCCACTGGTAGGTTGGTTTATTCTATCAATATATATTAACTAGCCTATAACATCCCGTGTTTCAAACACGGGTCAACAAAACCGTTCCCGAATGTCATTTCACTACTCTCACTTTTGCTATCATAGTGCGTATACTTTGGGTCAATATACCCAATCACGTACTAGTGCAGCTCAATTCCGCTCTTCTCCGGGACCTTGACCCCGCGACCTCACTACGCACCAACCCGATGGCGCGCAAATTCCCCAGCGCGACGCCGGCCTGAGTTTCCGTCGAACCTTTCCCGTACGCGCGCACCAGCGAACCGCATGACACACAGAGGAGCGTAAACTCTATGTGTGGATTACAAGAACGAAGTTTAAACCCCGGCCTACTTTAGACGCCGTCTAAGTACAAAATAGCATTACAGAGGCAATGCTATTTTGTATCTAGACGGCGTCGAAAGTAGACGGGGGCTCAAACTTCGTTCTTGCAATCCACCCTATGTTGTTGTGAACAAGCGTACTTATCCAAATTGGAACTGTATAGATGTTGGGAAAAAATGGCATTACCACTTACGGAAAAAGGATTTTTGTCAAATATTTTTGACAACATTGCGAGAAAATGCACTCCACAGGTCGGAAGCTTTGCTTGATGAACCCGAAATTCTTTATGTACACGAAGACTTATACAATTCAGATCTTTTGGGGTTTTGGGAACAATCGGTTTTATCACACATCTGCACATCTTTGAGTAAAAAAGTATAATATATAAACTTTTGGCCACAAGCAATGGTCATCAGTAGGCCTACAGTTCGTCGTTGAACACAATATGAATGAATAAAAAAAAGATTTGAGAAATATGTTTCTCAATATTACTTTCTGATCACAATGGCAAATAGTACTTGGGTCAATTTTAAAGCGTTTTCGTTTAATTTACGACATTGTTCTAATAATAACAACAGTGTGTGAGGCCAGTAAAGATCACTATTAATCACAAGCCTCCGTGGCGCAATGGTTAGCGCGTTCGGCTGTTAACCGAAAGGTTGGTGGTTCGAGTCCACCCGGGGGCGGTTTTTTGGATGAGCGTAAGCAAAGACTTCCATTCAGCCCAAGATGCAACTTTTTGCACGCTCCACAGGTTGAACGGTTTATTCGATCCATTTTTTTGTGTACACGCATGCTCATCAAACTTGGAAGTGGATAGATTTTGTGCCTCTTCGGCTTTACCACTTTTGGAAAAGAGTTTTTTTTAATTTTTGGGAATTTTTTGCGAGAACAGGTCGGAAGGCTTGCTTGGTGAACCCGACATTCTCTATGGACACGAAGACTCACTCAGTTCCGATCTGTTTAGGTTTTAGTAACAATCGGTTTGACCACTTTTGGGGAAAAAAATATTTTTTAAAACTTTCGAGGAACATAATAACATTATCTGACGCCTGTACAGATCATTACTAATCACAAGCCTCCGTGGCGCAATGGTTAGCGCGTTCGGCTGTTAACCGAAAGGCTGGTGGTTCGAGTCCACCCGGGGGCGATTTTTTAATTTTTTCCTTTTCTAAAGAAGTATGTGTCAGTTGTATCATTGGTTGTATGTCCCTAAATCAGGACAGTTTGTATGTTGCTATGTTAATATTATAAAAACATAATGCATTATATTGTATAACTAGCATATTCAATCCACTAACTGTAAGTTAAGGTACGAAAATAACTTGTGTAACCAACGGTGATGACAAGTAAATCCACTAACAATTAGTTTGTTATACCGGACCCAAGTCCCTACTACTAGTAGGCCTATTACTAAATTATACTGTAGACCTATTGTCAGCTCTGAATAGTAATTCGGCACATCTTTCTTCATAGCTAATTACTACACGTTGAAAGAAGTATTATCAAATTAGTCACAGTACTGGACAACAACAACACACAGATTTATCCTATACCTAGGCTAGGGGCCCATGCCTATTTCTTTTAGCATTCTATTGGCTAATTACGCTAGGCCGAATCGGAGCCTGAACTCACAGCCTATTTTTAGGGCCAAGTTTGATTGCTTCCAGTCCTAGGATGGTAAATATATCATGCATGTTTTCAACATCTATGCGCTAGTAGCTAGAACCACAAAAAGGGATACATAAAATATACATTAATAAAGAAGTGTGAGAGAAGATGTCAAACTTACAGGCAGACGGGTTTGATTTATACAACCGGCAAACGCAACATCCAAGAGTGGGTTGTAAGTTATTATCACAGATTGTCAGATTACACATGATTTATAGATTGAACTCTGCTACTAAATACCGGGTTATTCTTCAAACACATTTACCCGAATATCAGTGACAATAATCTATTTTAATTCACTATATTCTGTGCTGATTTCATACTTATTTCGAGCAACAGGTTCGGAAAAAACTCGGTATTGAAGTTAGCAGTGTCAGAACCAATAGGAACGTGTGATTACAGTCACGTGGGTCACGTGATTAACGGGTCATATGAATACATCGAAAATCGAATCCGCATGGAAATCAAATAATAATGGAAATTACTAGGCGAAGTGGTTATTTACAAACAGTCCTCTTGTCACTGTTACATAGTATAACTGTTGATTAGGATTAGATCGTGTTAGTTTCAGTTTATAATGAATTAGTTTAGGTTAGGTCGAGGGGTTTACAACTCGTAAATTTGGTGTACACCTGATTTCAGGTGATTTCAGAGATTTCAAGAGATTTCATACGGATTTCAAGTTGATTTCAAATGATTTCAGGGATTTCAAGGGGATTTCAATGGGATTTCATGGCAAGTGTACACCGGATTTCAGTAGTTGTTGACCCCTCGGGTTAGGTTAAACGAAAGTTTGGTGGTTCGAGTCCACCCAGGGGCGGTGTTTTTAATACAATTGGCTTGAAAAATTTGATTGTGAGATTGATTAATATTTTATTTCACTAAATAATACTAATTGCCTAATTGGTAGTATACACAAATTGTATAAAACCAGTATTTCATCATGTTGAGATTCTTCAAATTATTATAGAGCTATGTAAAATTACAAATTCAAAATGTCTTTTTACAAGTCAGAATATTTCTACTATCAGGATTCTAGTCATGACTGAGGCCCTTTTTCAGGATGTATTCAGTATTCACGAGCACCGACAAGATTTGTACATGTCTTTGTCGAAATTGATTCTATTTTGTATTATTGCCAACTTACAAAGTTTGTAACCGTGCCAGGATAGCTACACATGCTCTGTCAGAATCATGTGCCAAAACTCGCTAACTGCCGGCTTTAATTTGAAGTTGATATATTTGTTTACTTTCGATTGCATTTTTGATTGAAAAAAACTTGTGATATCGATTGACCATGTCGACCATTGGCAGCAGCTATTCATCGGATCATCGGTCCATGTCACCACATGCGGACGTTGTTGTTGTTGTTGTTGTTGTTGTTTCATGCAGCCTAAACTAACCTAAATAAATAAACCCATCTAGCTGACTAAGGCCCGGTATTACGAATTTCACTTATTAGTCTTTTACCTGTTGTTGTTGTTGTTGTTGTTGTTGCAAGTAATCTAAATTGGCGAAAGATTACATTATCTAACTAGCCTAACCATAGCCTAACCAACTCAACAAAAGACAAACACAATCTGCAACCTAATCTAAACTAATTTATTATAACCAGAAACAAATTTAATTTAATATACATTAAAGGACATCACCCTGGAAATAGATTTTGATATATGATGACGATATTTATTTCCCTAGTTTTAGATAAAACTGGAAGTCATAATCTCAATTTGAGAAATTATAATTAATTTTTTTGTCCTCCAGAGACCATGAGTCATGACGTAGGCATTACCGATTCTGTATAAAAACATGAACAGAATCGAGTAATGTCTACGTCACGACTCAGGAAAAATGCCGGATCCTGGAGGACAAAAAATAATTTCAATGTCTGAAATTGAGATGATGATAGGATAGTTTTCTCTGAAAATGGGGAAATAAATATCGCCATAATTCGTTTAAATCTAGTCCCAGGCTTGTAATGTCCTTTAATTAACAGTTATACTATATAACAGTGAACAACAGGGATATTTGTGAACAGCCACCAAGCCATATTATTGAATCTGGTAAAAACATCATTCGGATCTCTTAGATTAAAACTAAATCTAGAATGCATGCATGTTGTCTGTTTAGGGAATTCCAATCATTATTTTTAAAAAAAAGTGAATCATTGGTATTTGTCTATTCGTCGCGAGTACCGTATAATTAGCGTGAGTCACACCTCGGTTGTTCCATGTTACTGCATGGTAGGCGACTTGTTGCACTAATCATGCGTTTAACCTCAGTTAGTACTCAAGTCACGATTAACTGATACATCTTACAGACAAATTTGGGACTTCTGGTTTAGATATGAAATAGAGTGGCCAACAGAAAGAAAAATATTTGGGAAAAATATATTTTGTAGAAATTTAAAAAAATATGAACATCTCAAAAACGCAACTACAATTACGGGGAATCCCCAAAATTGGTGTCACTAATGTCTCAGTTATTTCGTGTTACTGCTAGAAAATCTGAAAAAATTTAAAAAATTATAAATGAAGGAAATTTTTCAAGAAAAATTAAGAAAATGGAGAATTAATAAATCAGTGAATACATAAATGAAAATGTCATGAAAAATATTCAAGAAATGAAAATAATTGGAACAACAAAGAAAATCTCTAGTTTGTTTGAATATTCTATTTTTCTTCCATTTTTTTTTCTTGATTATTTTCATTATTTATGATTTTTACAAAATTAATTTCTCGTCATTCTTCTTCAATCATGTATATATCATTCCATAGCTCAATTTGTATCCAAGTCGCTAACTCCATGTCTTCTGTAATATTCTAGACAAGGAGTCGTGCGTACATCTAAAAAATACTGCCAGACGACCCGCCACTGCCGCGAATCCTGCTGGAGGGTGGCCAAACCCACCTGCGGCTCCGACGGAAAGATCTACAGCAACGCCTGTCGCATGAAGTCCAAGAACTGCGGGTAAGACATTATAACTTATACCAATCTAGAACCAAAAACATTCTCAATATTTTAAATATTGTTCTATTGCTCAGCCCTGAAATTTTTAAGGAATTGAGTGGTTTCAATTTTTTCTCCATGGGCTCCTATTTCCCATGTAGTATGAAAGTGTATATGTTATGTCACTATGTTAGTATGTTGTATGGTTTTGTATTCAATCTATTATATGTCTGTAATGATTTGTACGTCTGTATGTAATTTTTATATATTTATCAATGACTTGCCATATAATTGCATTTATTTCCAAAGGAATAATAAAAATATCATATCATTATATGATATAGTAAAAACCTGTAAAGTTATGTAAAATAATCATTGAAGATGAAAATAAATGAAGTGAACTCCTATTTGAAAATGAAATAGATTTCATTATAAATTGAAAACATGAGATAAGATGACACTTTAAGAGCATTTTTACTTTTTTTAGTAATATAATAAGACAATGCAAGCTGAGTAAATGAAACCACCAGCTTACCCCGATTGTTACTAAACGCATCGTTCCGAACGATAAATGATTGCAGGAAACACATATTCGAGGTGCCCATGTCATTCTGTGTGTCGCACGAACGTAACGCCAACGGTATCGGATGTCCAATCAGCTGTGAGGGAGAGAGAGACAACCCGACCTGCGGATCAGACGGACACATCTACGCCAACGAGTGTGAACTGAAACTGCTCAACTGCGGGTACGTTCGCGTTATTTTTTATTTATTTTTTGGTTTCTACTCATTTACATATTTTTATTGGTTGATTGACAAACATTTCACATGACTGTAAATAAATATCTGCATAAGTTAGATTGGTGCGCAGTTTGAACTTGACTCTTGATTAATAAAGATGCCAATGAAGATTGATTGATTCAACAATTTAATTCTATATTCACATAGGCCCTACCTATTTGGACCATTTTGATTGTTTCTATTCTGTACATTATAAAAAGATAAAGGCAAATGTAGAGCTATGGCATGAAGCTAGAGGAAAGTAGAAAGAAGTAGAAGATGATGGAAAGAAAGAGAGATATGGATATCATTCATAGGAAGAGAGGAAGATGTAGAAGAGGAAAAAAGTAAGGAATTAGAGAATATAGAAGAAGCTGGACTGGGTGCTGACAGAAACCAGGCTCGAAAAATTCTGCCGTAGAAAATGTTGGTAACACAAATTTTGGTCATTTGGTTAGACATTCCGTCTTAAGAATACCCACGAACTTTGAGAGACTACGATATTTTGACATACTATTTGTTACATTAAAGTTGAATTATAACATTGCCTACGTATGTTCTAGAAGTCAGACAAAGCGCTCGGTGAACAAAGTGGACTTTGCCAAGTGCAAGGCCAAGTACAACAAGTGCAACAAGTTGAAGTGCTCCAACGAGAAGGACCCTGTCTGCGGCTCGGACGCCCGACCTTACCCCAACAAGTGTCAACTACAGATTGCTTCATGCTTGTGAGTATCTCTCTATTATATTCAAAATAAAATGAATTGACATTGGTCATCAAATTGACATGAATTTAACTTATTCATGTATTAATGAGCATTTTATTTTGCTTGGAATTGAATTAAAATCCATTTGACTCGGAGTGTTGATGCACATACTGTACTTTTAAATATTATGGCAGAAGGGCGTGGGTTCAAGTCCCATTAATGGCTTGAGTTTTCGTGAAACATCCATCGCCTATGAATACTTCATCGTTTGATTGTGACCAGCTCATTCGTGGTGGAGTTATCAAGCAGTATTATAAAAAAGTATAATTTAATGTTGCAGAAAAGCATTAGTCACCCTTCAGGCTCTCCGTTGAACATTGACCTCATGTCGTGTATGCGTTTTTAAAACATCATACACGTTTCACTGGCTTATCCATATCCTCAAATAACCTAGCTGTATTGAGGTCACTAAGCAAATATTAACAACGGTCAATCAAGATAGCTTTGGTATTTTACTTGAATGAGTATCACTAATCATGTTGTTGTTGTTCTTGTTTGTAGGAAAGGTATCCAGATGGCTCACTTAGGATCTTGCACGATGCTGGCCGAGGCTGACTTGTGCCCTGAAAACTGCCCGGAAAATGAAGAGCCCGTTTGCGGTTCCGATGGCAACGTGTACAGGCAAGTATAGTAGCTGAAGTAGTTGAAAGCAATGATGCAGAATATTAGGGATGAGTTGTGGGGCTTGTTCATTTGTGACACAAAACCTATTTCTAAAACCTTCATCTTAGTTTCAAGTTTGTAAGAAATTAATATTTCTTGGTAGTTGCTTCATTTGACAAGAATAACTTCAACGAACCAAATATTGTTACGAAAAGAAGTAGATTGTATGTCAGGATTATATATTTAAATAAAACCAAATTTCTGAAAAATTGTAGGGGCCTACTGGCGAATGTCAAATAGATAACAAATTAAAAAATTAAAACCATAATATTCTGGAGGTGCTTAAATCTCTATCTTCAGAACCTGGAAGATCAACCTATCAACCTCCGAAATATTATTGTTTATTTTTAATAATCACTCAACAAGTTTGTTCACCAAGTGCTGTTTAATAACTAAAATATATTATTCACATTTAATTTTTTTTGGAATACTTGCAAGAACTTTGTTTTAACATCAGTTGTTCATTTCAGGTCACCTTGTGAGATGCGAAGAGAGACGTGCGGACAGAAGGTCGTGGCCGTTCCAGCACATCACTGCCGCACCACCGCTCTATGTAACGAAGTGTGCGGCGCTGAGAGACAGTTCGTCTGCGCTTCTGACAACAAGTTCTATCGGAATGAGTGCGAGATGAGGAGAGCAAACTGCGGGTGAGGAAACATCTGATTTAATGTTCCATTATTCATCTATTCACCCACTCATTCATCTATTTATTAATTTTATTGTTAATTCATTCATTGATTTATAACTAAAACAAATTTTATATTTTTGTGTGATTTTTCCTCAAATATTATTTTCTTAAAAAAAATGATGATCTAGCACTATGTTCTGACACTGTTATATTTGTTCTGCCGCCAGTAAACACATCTTCGTGGTGCCGATGAAGCGTTGTTTGACGGGCTTCGTGTTCCGCGGCTGTCAGAAGATCTGCCCGGCGTACTACGACCCGATCTGCGGCACCGACAACAAGACTTACTCCAACGACTGTTTCCTCGGCATTGAGAACTGTCGGTCGCGATCTCTCGTCAATAAGAAACATCTCGGCAAGTGCGGAGAACCGGTGCAAGATTCAAAGAACTACCTGTATTAGACGCGCATAATAGTAGCCGATAGCGACGAGAACATAAACGTAGGAATAAAAAACATTTTGGTTAAGATCACGTACCACGTTTTCGAAAATATTTTCATCGATGTGGTAGCTTCAAATTGGAAGTATCTAAGAATAGGACTCGCATTGAGAACATTTTATTTGAAATTTTATTGGTTGTCTGTAGTGATTGAAATGTTACATTTTTTATATTTTTATACAGAAGGTAATTAAAATAATAATAATTAAATATTCAAGCAGGATTGAAGTTCCTGGTAGCGATAAGTGAGCTGACGAAGGCAATTGATACAGTGGTGAGATGAAATTTTAGCCTTGACTTCCTGATTTACTGTAAACCAATCGATGAAGATAGATGAGCAAGCTACATTCCTTTTATAACAGAACAAAATATTAAAACTGGAACTCAGTTAAAAGTATTCTTCTGAAATCAAAAATTGATTTGGACTTTTTTTCAGGATATATTCCAAGACTTTTTTTCCAAGATTGTCAGAGAACCACAAAAAACGAGTTATTTTCTTCAAAATAAAATTGCTCAAAAATAGCCAATAGGTTTTTGTGAAAAAAAAGTAGATGAACAACAAGGGTTATTATTTATATTGTAATTCTAGAGATTTCTAATTAAAAAATAGGCCTACTACGGAAATATTTGTTCCATGCCAATATATTTCTTAGCGTTAGATTTTACTTTATGTTGAGAGTATTCACCTCTATTTTGTACGAATATTGAGACGCGGTAATACTGCTTCTCGTAGCTTGTAAGTATTTATATATTTTATACAATTATTGCTGTTTAGAATATCTTAAATGCATCTGATTCAACCAAATTTCTTGCTAAGCTAACATTACTGCTTTTCCGTGCAAAGACTAGAAATATTTCTAATTGGTAATATTCTCATTATCTGTAATTGCCAAAACTTGCAACTCATTAGCAATATTTTATAAGTATTTTGACTATTCATATTTGTGTTGCAAATGTGATAGATTGATATCTAGATAATGGATTAATCAAAATCTGTTTTTTATATCTCTTAAATAATATTTATGTATCTAGGTTAGCATTTACGTAGTAAATAATTATTTTATATTTGATATGCCATTGGCATCAGTTAATATTAATGTAACTTATCTATTTATCTTGTATTTATTCTGATTTATAAATAAAATAAAGAAGAAAACATAATTTTTTTGAGTGATCCTTTACATACCCCTATGTATCCTCTCTATTGTTCATAATTCAAATGAGTTTAGCTTGAGAAAATGATCATTTATGTGGATAAATATGTTTCAATTTGTTCACTATCCGTGAAATTATTACAGAAAGTAATACTGATTTATTGCTTACAAATGAGTTTTATTATTATTTGTTTTTCTTTGGCGTGGTAAGTTCATATACTGATATAAGTCCATGGTAACATTGCCGTTCTGCCGCCTTGTCGAAACAATCCATTGCCTCAATTGGGGAACAATGATTTTGTATCAAGTTTTGATGTTTTTTTTTCAGGTTGATTTGATTCAATATTGAGTTAAGAAAATTAAATAAATGTTTAGATAATTGGAATTTTTTAAGAAAGAAAACATGAGAATAGATCAATAAATTTACTCGTCATCACATTAATCTATCAACAAGAAAATGAGGTAGTATCGGTATTTACCTATTTATTTCCCAGCAATTGTCGTTAGTGCATACTCTATAGCCTAAATGAGATGAGCGAGGAGCTGTTATAGACAATAAAGATGTAACTATCTCAATTACGCAATAATTTCACACAATAATTTGAACAAATTTTAAATTCATTAAGTTTATTAATTTTTAATTTTACACAATTGTAGACTCATATTATAGTCCCCTTGTATTCAGACATTTATTCTTCATTTGATACGACAGTGTGGATAAAATGTATGTCAAAGTAATTAATTTTTTCAGCCGGCAAAATTTATGACTATCTGGCAACGTATTTGTATGTGTGGCTAGTTGCATATCAGCTTCTGCACGGAGGATATGACTTGTGCTGCTTGAAGCGGTAACCAGCGAAACAGATTAGTACTAAAATCTACACACAGGATCGCAATACAGAATGGCTGTTAATGACAGTACGACTGTTGGTACGACTCCAATGGTGGTCGATGTGTGAATTTTATACATATCAGTGACTTTGAAACTCAGTACCGTGTGTATTTCACACTGAATTTGTGCATATATGAACGTGTAAATCATCTCGAGACAGTATTCTAAAAGGTGAGTCAAGTATTAACCTTGTCAAAGCTTTATATTGCTGAATTTGAGGTGCTTATCGATAAATTGGCGCGGGCTGACGAGGCCTGCGAGCCTTGCCTTCCTTGCCTGGAGCTACCCATTACCTGTTTTGCCATTTGTCTTATTTTGGGATATTTGTCTAGTTTCAATGAGATAGTGAAAGTTAGTTGATGTTTAGAAGTATCTAGGATAGTCGGCTCATAAAGCGGTATATTTAATTATCTAGAGGTTAAACAGTGTAGGCCTACATACATATAGCCTATGTAGGCCACCCCTAGTAGGCATGCATGCAGTGTTGATAAATTCAACTGGTGTACAAAATTTTATACTGTGCACCTAGGCTTAATTCCTTAGATCTAGGCCTAATTATGGCAAAGCACCGGTAGTATCTTCTTCAACTTGGAGTATGAAGTCTATTAGGAGCTATTTCAGGGCAAGTACATAAATTATATGCCTAATTTCAGCGTAAACATGCTATGAGTAAATCTGTTACGAAACCCATAGGCCTGTAATATGTGCTCCATTGAACTGTGGTAGTATTATCATATTATCCTATGTCCTGAATTAAGCCTTCCGTCAGTTATTCATTACTTAACCGGTGGTAGGTACCGTACAGAAATGAGACCGAATTTGAGCAATATTATGTCTGTAAACTTGTGTCGCTGTTTATCAGTTTTTGGACCTACCTGTCGGTCCCATTTAGTTGAAGGTTTATCATGCCAGGATAAATGCCAGGAACTTTTGACTATGAAGTGTAGGCCTACTAGACTGCAAAAAAATTGTCAATGGGGTTTTTGTTATTTGCTGATATGTCAAGGATAAAATTTATAGGCCTATGTGTATCTAATATTAGCACTCCATAAGGTCAACCCATGTTTAATAAAATTTGTTTGTCTCATTCGTTTCAGATTGCTTGTTCGGTGCTCAAAAAAAGAAAACATCAATTTTTCCTCTCTTGTGCATGGTAAGTCTATTCACATCAATATATTCTGTTTTGGTTCTCCAGTTGTAGGCATACTCATTGATTGTTGTTTAAAAAAATAACACCATCAAGTACTGTTAGGTTGGGTCAAAACGTTTGCGCGGTTTAGCCTATCTAGATTCAGAACATTACTGCCCCACCCAAGGTCTGCCCCCTTCAGTATTTGTGTGTAAGTTGACGTTCAATGAAACGAATGTTCAACTTGGGTTAAGAATTTAACTATTAACAATGTAACCACTTGATGAAGTGGTCATTTAAATTTTCAACTCGAGCTTCACTTTACTTGGCCTAAATTGTTCAAAATTCATCTACTGGTAGGCATAGAGTTTGATTGTTCAATATTTTCCCTAGAAAACTATTATCATTGATTACATTCCTGTCTTATTAGTAAAAAATAGACCAATTGATTACCATTAATAAATTTACTGAACCCACTAGAATGACATAGAAACAACTCACTAAAGTCTAAAACCAAGTAAATTCAGTAACTTCAAACCCATTCTACATCAAAACAGCACACCAGAATTAAATCAATCTCTGGTTAGCAAAATACAATAAGGAAACATTCTAGAAGAGGAAAAGGCCCAGCCCAACATCAATAAACTGACAACCACACAAAATACATGAAAATACAGTACTGTTATTTCATTGTTATTGATGGGGTGCTTGCAGCAATGTGTTATAGGGCCTACTAACCTCAAATCTATGTGTAAACAGTAGTGATAAGATATCTATCAATATTAAATGTAACAAGGCCACATATTATTTACCATACTGTGTTTGTGTGTGGTCTAAAATTCAAATGGTATAACATGACACTAAGTGAATCTTAATCTAATCCTTGGATCATGTAATGTAAATGGCTGTGTGTGCAGTATTGTATCAGGGGTTAATGACATGGCAAGGCATTATAATGTGCATAGTGTTGAGATGCATATTGATCTAGACTGAGACTTTATAGAGATATTAGCTTGCAGCATGTCAAGTGTCATCAAGCACTTCATTAAAATAGGCCTATATTTTATTATTTCAAATGGTTATTTTGTTTTATTTAATGGGCAATACACATGGAATATTTTGAATATTTTATGTGGTAATCAGCAACGCAAAATCAGTAGATCCCTTTCGTATTCTCTATGAAAACTACAATTACTCAAAAAATTATTCGATAATATACCATAATTACATAGCTCGGTTTTGCATAAAATCGCATACAGAGTCATGATACCCTGTTTAATCAAATGGGCAGTGACAGTCATCAATAGAAAAAATAAGAGTTCCTCAAAAGCACCTGTTTTAATCGAAAGAGGTTTTGAATGAAATCGATCAAAATGGGGAATGATCTCAGTTAGTCATTACAGTGTGTCATTGAACCCAATATAAATTTAAAATAAAGAAATAAGAAACGTGCATACCGATACCGGTAGGCCTATTTGGAATTATTATTATATTATTTTATCATAATTTTACCCTAAAAAAAAATCAAGTTACATACATGTAGAGTCTACAGTACATTATAAGTAAAAAAACGAGTGAAATTTTAATACTGTTTGCAATAAAAAGAAAGAATCCGCACAAGGAAGTGGTGCTCTTGTGTTGCTATGACAATTTAAACGAATTGTTATGACAATAATACATACATTTGCATAAGATACTGTCTTAATCCTATCTACGACGTACTCTCGTAATCAGTAAAGTGATTGCAGATTCGTGTAGCTATGTACCATGTGCAAACTGATGTACCAGTACTGCATATTGAGTTAGACCATAAAATAGATAAAATAGTAGTCTTGATGTTGACCTAGGATTGTACAAGTACATCGAGCTTATTACTAAGTAAATAAACACGTACGTCTTATAAGTAATGCGTGCAAGCATTTATTGGAAGAAGCATTGGCTTCCTAGAATATGAATATTGATGACTACGTAATGTTGGCAAGACAGAGTTCATTCACTAACACAATGTTTAAGCCTGAATCGATTCGGAAAGGGGGTTGCATTTTGTGTGAAAGTGTTGTCTTTCGAGATATACACTCGAGTCGGCCGCGGGAAGATGCACGGTGCTTTTTTATAGCACGGGTTTTACGACGCACTGTTTTGATAGCGCAGATCTAATGGCGTCGGATGGATGATTAATCCATCCATTAATCCAGATGATGGGATGATGAGATGAAGGTTTCTTTTTTGTAATGGGTAAGGATATTTAAGAAGAAAGCGGTCGTGGCTTATATTGTGGAAACCATCCCGGCATTAGCCTAGACGAAAAAAAAACGTAAAGATGGACGGCGGCGGGGATCGAACCGGGTCCGAAACCCCCTCGCCTCCCGCTGGTGCACGGTGCTATCACAGAAATGGGTAAATTTGTCGTTATTATTGTTTTCTATGTTCACAAATCAGTGTTATTGAATAAAAAGTATATCAACATGAAGGGTAATTTTATGCTCTTTTAATTATGTGTCGCTCTATTCTTATGAATTCAATCAGTTTTAAGGAAACACATCAAAGAATACCAAGAGTGTGATGAAATTCATTGACGTATTATCTTGAAATTGAATGAATTCACAAAAATATAATGTCATATTGATTAAAGAGCATAAAACCATCTTGAAGTTGATCTACTTTTTATTCTATCACTGTGGTTCAAGGAAAAAAATTAGTAAAGATGAATTTATTCATTTTTTCAAGCCCCGTGCATGCACCCCTCTGAACCATTTACCTATAGTGTGATAAACGTGGTCGTAGCTACAGGTTGTAGGCCTATAACTAGAACTCGATGTTCATATCACATATTTATCTGTAATAATAGGCGTCAGTTATAAGTGAC
Organism: Brachyptera putata; assembly: GCA_907164805.1. Classification (NCBI taxonomy): domain Eukaryota; kingdom Metazoa; phylum Arthropoda; class Insecta; order Plecoptera; family Taeniopterygidae; genus Brachyptera; species Brachyptera putata. The sequence continues at coordinate 15,423,440 of OU015469.1, read as the reverse complement.
CAGGTGCGGCTCGTAACCGGATATGCTAGCGCCCATACAGGTAGACCTGTTGAATGAATATCATGTGCTCAATATCATGTACATTTACAAGTACTTCCATTGATAAGCGCAGTGGCTAGGGTGACGTGGGATGTCCGCGAAAGATGTAGGCCCCGATCGACTGTCTCGCCTATCCCACACCACTAGCCCACGGATGGTTCGCACTTTCTTTCGTGGCACTTATAGCACTCGGCAACAACTGATCTAGCATACCTCCGTAGCTCAGTCAGCTAAGGCGCCGCTTTAGAACCGGTACAGGTAGATTTCCTTGTTGAATGAATGTGTTTGATAACGAGTGAAACGCTTATAGCTGTGAGATTAGCGGTTGCAATGTTTGTTTATACATGCTGATGATCAGCAAGGCCGTTAGTAGGTGTGACCTAGGACTATTATAGGTGTGACTCACTTTTCTAAAGCCCTACTGCCCCTGGAACTAGATATTTGGTGCCCTGGATCTGGATATAGTAACCGAGGGGTTAACAACTCCTGAAATCCGGTGTACACTTGCCATGAAATCCCATTGAAATCCCTTGAAATCCCATTTTTGAGTTGTAAACCCCTTGATAGTAACCGTATATACATGTTTATTCATTTTTGTTGTTTATTAAAACCACAGTCTATATGGTTATAAACGACGCACTATACTGATGGCTGCGATTTATTGGCGTTAGTGAATGATATACGAGATGATGAGATGAAAAGTTATTTTATTATTTGTTTTTGGATAGTGGAAAGGAGTCGGTCGTGGCCTGTTACTATAACGAACCATCTCAGTATTGAACTGAACGACGGAGGGAAACCACGAAAAAACCCTGTCAGGATGGTCGACCATGGCGGGAATCAAACCCCGGTCTATGAATGACGGTTCGGTGTGCTAGTCACTCGACCACTGGTCTCAGTTCTACATGCAGTAGAGCAGAAATAATAATCACAACCGACTGGCGTCTTTTTCACTGATATATATCTATCCTTTTTTATTGATGATCAGTAGACTCTCTGGAGCTTCTTAACAATATTCAAATGTGCTTGCTGATTTAAACTTGTATTTACATCGCAACGAACGGGGCGCGGATTATGTATGCTTTGTTTTTTGTAAATATCCCCATATAACCTAGCTGTTAATGGGATCATAAAACACCATTATATATAAAACCCTCAGCCGTCTAGTGATGTCATATATATAGTTTTCCTAGCAATTAGCCTGAGTCATCAAAGTCCTCAGTTATTGACGTGTCGACACTCCCGACCGTTCATTGTTAGCGTATAAAGGAGACGGCCGTTCGTCCTGATAACATTCGCATGGTTTTACGGTTCGACGTCTACTTCTATACTCGAGAGAAGACGCTAACCATCCGCGCGCTAGTGGTGTGAGATAGAGGGGACGGTCGTTCGGATCCTTCATCATTTCATGCATACATGCAATCGAGTGAGTGCGCATCTGTTTGATTAAGCCATCGGTGTAATTAGGACTACTAATGAGAGTATTATCTCTTCACTCTCTCTCTCTTCTCTCTCTCTTTGTCTCACTCGCTGTATCTACTCCGTCTGAGGCTCGAACTGTATCTACGAAAGAGGAAGGTTGTCTACCAACATGACAAACATAAATGTCACCGTTATGTTCTTGTAGCTGTGCAGATTTTTTCAAGAGTAAGACTATTTTTTTGACTAGTAGAAACACGATTGCTTTTCCAAAAGTGTCAAATCCAATAACTGAGCCTCCATCCATTGCTCGGTCAGCTAAGGCACCGCTTTACAAAATGAACTCACCGATGGGCGTGGCTTCGAGTCCCGCATAAGGCATGGGTTTACGTAAACGTCCTTTTACTTATCACTTCGTCGTATCATTATCACCCGCTCGTATTCGTACCCCCGTATAACCTAGCTGTTGGTGGCAATCAGATCATCAAGGTTGTCTATCAAAATCTATCTGTATACATTTTCTCCTATAATTTTTGAGGTGGTAAGATCGCCCTTGTGGTGCACCGTCCGGGCGGTCTCATCTTTCGTCCATAGCATCAATTGGGGAACAATGTTTTTATATCACGTTGCGATGTTGAAAAATAAAAAATTCAGAGCTTATAGTTGTTTCTTTTCTGTGGAATTCGTCGATTACTAAAATCTCGCTACCGAAGTTGTCTATAGTTTCTATAATTTTCTAACCTTTTCTAACGGTATTTTTTCATTGACCATAAAAATTAATAATAAGACCAAAAATTATTATCCCTCCGGCGGTTAAACCAATTCGTAAAAGTACTGGATATAGAACCTGTATTTGACGAAAATAGACGTGGAGAAGTCGGGGAATTTCGTGCTCAGAAAAATGTGGGAACCCTCTTACATGAAATCTAAGTCTTCAGACATTCTTCGCCGCCGGTAGTTGTGTTTTCGGTTCACAAGTATGTGGAAACAAACAATGCCGTCGTGAAATGCTTCAATCTATTTTATTTTTGAGAAAGTCAAATACTGATGTTTGGAAATATTTTGCATGAAAATTCTCCCATCATATATTCTATGAGTGACATTTTGAATTTCTTGTTGTGGAATGATTGATGTTTTTTTATTATTTTTTTATCGACATTTTCGATGAGAAGATACATATATTTCACCTGGAGCCCACAAAGCCTATTTGGGCCTTTCTGTGGCATGAACATAATGATCAACAAACAAACGTGAACACAAAATTAAATATCATATTCTAATTAGAATAATACCATCAGGATATTGATTATTGATTGATGGAATGATGAGATGAAGGTTTCTTAGGTAATGAAATTAGGATAGTAGGAAGGAAGCTATCTCGGTCTTTATTGTATGGAACTGTTAGAACCATCCTCCCTCGCATTTACCTATAGGCTACATGGAACCATAGATTAATATGGTGAAACCACGAAAAAACATTATCATTGTGGTGACGGTATTCTACCGACCCTTGCCTGTATAATTGACGCTAATTGAACGTAAACCCCGCGTGTTGACCGGATCACCTTATTACGGGGGTGGAGGGGGTAGGGGAGTGGGTGAATATAGCCAATCCCAGGTGGGCGTGGGCCCTCTTGTAACAGTTTCACCACGGTTCGTGTTATATTGCATGAGTGAGCTTTTAGGGAAGGGCGAGAGATTAGGCGTGTAACCCATCTAGATAATTTCACTCGAACGAATTACTGTCATCATTTTTGACTCGGTGACAGTTCATCAATCTAACAAGTACGGAGACGAGTGGCTAGCACTCTGAACCGTCATTCAGAACATGAGGAGACCGAGGCTCGATTCCCGCTATGGTCGACCATCCTGACAGGGGTTTTTCGTTGTTTCTCCTCTGTCGTTCAGGTCAATAGTGGGATGTGATGTACCGGTGTATACCGTATATTACACGTGTTAAAATTATTGGACATAAGGTCATAGTTTTTTTTATGTATATCGGTTTGTAGACATAGAAAAGATCTGTGTTCTCAACACATTCGAATATTAAAATTCCTCACCTTTCAAAATGACCACATTATAACTGATAATTCTCACGCATCTGAATAGTTGTTCCCATGCATAATGATTGATGAAGTTGACGCGTCTCGCGCGTGATTAGGATGTAGTTAAAACAACGCGTGTGCATCACCAGGTCGTTAACACGTCGTTAGCTGGTATCTCAGTGACAAGATCGCTCACACATCAGTGCAGTACACATACCTTTGTTAGGAAGCGGACACACACACACACAGTAACACAGGAAGCTCGTGTGTATGTGTACGTGAGATGAAGCCAATTAACACCTGTGCGTTTGGAGGCAACACCTGTGTGATTAGGCGCCGTCTTGTGTACACGGCCGACACCCAACATTTAGATACCGTATTGTGGATCCAAGTACCTCTTATTTAGACGCTGTTCTGTGCATCCATAGAGCCTTAGCGCGACTGCCACTTGAAATAACGTCCTAGGTCTAGCTAGGGGCCCCCGGATATCCTGGCTGTTGGTGGGGTCGTTAAGCACCATTAAAAAAAATCTAGCTCTATGCATCATGCAGCTCTATCATGTTCTCTAGAAGAGATGAATACCACACAGATAATAACGAAGTCATGGTCTCTTTAGTAATTATTTTCATCATTTACGATTTTTACAAAATTGATTTCTCATCATTTTTCTTTAATCATTTATATATCATTTCATATTTCAAGTCGTATCCAAGTCTCTAACTCCATGTCATATCACTGCACATGCAGCGCTGTGGTTAACGCGGTTGCTTGATGTGATCCAGGAGGCGAGGTAAATTTCGAACCCAGTTCGATCCCCGCCGCCGACCATCTTTACAGGGGTTTTTCATGGTTTCCCTCTGTAATCTAGGCTAATGCCGGGATGGTTCCTATACAATGAGTCGGCCATGACCGCTTCCTTCCCACTATCCTTCCCATTACCCAAGAACCTTCGTCTCATCATCATCCCATCATCCCATTAATCATCCATCCGACGCCAATAGATCTTCGCTATCATTACAGTGCGTCGTTAAAACCATATATATATATATATATATATATATATATATATAGCGCAAAACTGTGACGTATTTTGTAGCCCACCTTTTTATAAGCATGCACACCCTTAATGCATTCATTCAATAGTTTTAACGCGATACAAGCTCTGCGGTTGACCTGCATTCCATCGCTGTTGCTGCTGACGTATGTTGCATGCAGTTTCTCGTGCGCGATTCTACATACACGAACTGCAGTGTGCGATTCGAGCTGAGGGTCAAGGGCGGGGTCAAGGTCACGTGCTGCATCTGGTCCACGCCTCTCGAGGGAAATTATAGAAGCTGTTCGAGGGGGAGAAGGTGGGAGATATCAGATATCGCGACGCCTTCACCGTGGGGACTAGATCACGTGACGTCGTCCTCTGAGATGCACACTGAACTAAGACTGTATAAGAAAACTATATATATATATATATATATATATATATATATATATATATATATATATATAGTGTACTGAGACAAGTGGTCGACTGGCTAGCACACTGAACGTCATACCGGAGACCGGGGTTTGATTTCCGCCATGATCGACCTTCCATATAGGGGTTTTCTTGGTTTCACTCTGTCGTTCAGGTTCATTCTAGGATGGTTCCTCTACAACAGGCCACGACCGACTCCTTCCCACTATCCGAATAAACAGTAATGAAATAACTTTCCATCTCATCATCTCTTATATCATTCACCGACGTCAAGAGATCTTAATCATCAGTACAGTGCGTCGTGCGTCGATTGAGAATAAATGTATAGATATTATCTATGTTCGTTTTTAATGATTCTCTGACAAGAGACCGGGGTTCGATTCCCGTCAAAATTGACCGTCCCGGAATAGGTTTTTCGAAGTTCCGTCTTATGTAAATACTGGGATAGTTCCTGCAGACCTGACCGCGACCGTTTCCCTTCATCCCTTCATCATTCTTCGTCACTTGCTCTTCCGTATCCCCATATAATCTATCTATTACTAGGGTCGTTAAGCATCTTGAGAAATAATGTTTGCAATAAATTTCCTTACTGCTCAGATTAGACACTCGATTACAAACTGGTAGCTCATTCGCTGGCTTCAGCAATTCTCCACACTCCTTCAGAAGTAGCAGATAGATGACCTCTGACACGCACACGTACTATCATTGTCGCTTCCTTCTACAACCAATCAACTATGAGATAGAGTATATTTATAGTCATGGAGTATGACAGAGCGCATCTTCTATCTGTATCCTTCATGACTGCTTCCTCTGCTAGCTAAATGGTGAACATACTCTATGACTATACAGTCTGTCTGTGTAAGTTGGGGTCGAAATTATACGAACATAGGTGTAGCTCTTACTGGCAGTTGAAAATGGTTGATTGTTTTTCATTTGACATTATTATAATTGGATGGTAAGATGGCGCTTGTTGTGCCCTGTTCATACGATCCTGTATTTTCAACCATAGTCGTGATTGGGATTGATTTTTTTCATCAAGTTTCGATGGTAATGAAAAAAAAAATTGTTATCACGACTACCTATCCTATTGGTTATTCACTAACTCAGAATACAAATTGGCTCTGTAATGTTGGCCATAGTGCCGAACTTATCAACTTTGCAGTTCAACTTTGTGGTATAACCTTCGGTTACTTGTTTTCACTTACTCTGTAACTCTGTTACTTTGTCTTACTTTGTTCTACCGAGCATTAGCTCTTGTTTTTTGTAGTTCGTTGAAAGTTCATCAAATGATCTATATGATATTTTCATCTTATTCGTATTCATCTGTGCCAACTAATTTACTTCATTCAATCAACTATAAACAGTCGATGAGCCGGATTGAATCTACCGAGTTATAATATTTACTTCATATTTCTTATATATATTCATCAATCATTCAAATTTGTCAATCATTAATTCATCATTCTTAATTACGGAAAAGAAATGCCACCGGACGTTGTATCAATAAAAATGAAAAACACGAGTTCTCGTCTTGTCTGACGACTTCACAACACAACCCAATCTACCATGGACAAATAATTACTAAATATATACCGTCTTTGATTCTACCGAAACGTCGTTAAACGCGTTGTACTTGTATGGGTGTGAGGTTCCAGCCTCAACTACACTGGGAGGCATTTCTCTTCCTCGTTCATTCTAGTGCTCGTCGTGGGTGATTGAACCACGATCCCAATTATAACTATATGACGGGAAAGTCACTAACTAGGTATGAAGTCGCTAACTATAACTATATGACGGGAAAGTTAGACACATGTGCACCGGTATTATTTACTCTACTTGGAACTTGTGAGGAAACACCATCATAATCGTACACAGTGACTATACAGAGAAATATTTCTCGTCCTCTCTTTTACTTCGGCCCGGTTTTACGAATTGATAGTGGATTAAGCAATGGTTAGTGGATTAACTTGTTATCACCATTGGTTACATATTTCATTTTCGTACCTTTAACTAATAGTTACCGGATTGTACTCAACTAAGATTCGTAAAACTGCTCTTAGGCCCATCAGTTTTACGAATTGGTAGTGGATGAAGCAATAGTTAGCGGATTAACTTGGTATCACTCTTGGTAACATATGCTATTTTCGTATACCTTCAACTAATGGTTAGTGATTAGTACTTTTAAAACGAAGATTCGTCAAACTGGCTTTTAGGCCTACTTATTGTGTATAGTGGCTTGCATACTGAACCGTGCTTCTACCTGAGATAGTCGGATTGCGAATTCGCATTCGCAGCGACATCTTGAAAATTTCACCAATCAAGGGACGACTCAGATTCAGTTCTCGAACTCAACTTTTGTCCAACCGAACGCGTTTTCGTATACATAAATGTCATGCCTTTATAAGGCTATATCCAGTACCCCGAGTAACACCCACGTAGATCCTATTACGTCGGGAAAACGCTGTACTTGGTGTTGTGAAAAAGTACCACCACTATGCTACGACTGGGAGGCGTTTTCATCTCCCTCCGTTCCTTGGCATGTACTTGTATTGACGTAAGACGAAATAAGAAGACGACAAGAACCACCCGCGCAGTAATGATATGAGATAAGGGAGACGGTCGATCGGAACCTTCATCGCTCGTGGATACAATCATTAAAGAATAGAATGTTCCGTGCGATCGTTCCCCCTATCCCACACCATTATCGCGCGGGTGATTCGCACCTCCTTCTTTCTCCGATACAAAAACAATCATCATTATAAACACTGTCGCGTGGATTGCTGGTAACTCTCGACGAGAGAGGAGAGCCCCGGAAGCTGCTTCCGCCGCTTGCGACTATCACGTGTTGTTTGGCTATTGTTCTGTCTTAACTGTTGTACGGTTGATAAGCGCTCAGTCGTGTGTCGGACGCCGTCGTGGTGAGTTCTCGTGTTCTCGTGTTCTGACCCACGTGACAGTGAGGGGCGGGCGTCGTTGAGAGCAAGATTAGTTCTAGTCGAGTTCGACGCGGTGGTACGACGTTGATTATGTGCAGACACGCGTCTAGGGGATGATGATGACGATCTGACCGATGACTGTGTTTTGTGGATTAGAAAAAGTTTCGAGGAGGGTGATGATTTACGTGTGTTCAGTGGTTGGTGTCAGTTGTATATATAGAGATAATGGTGTTTATAGCTCAGTGAGTTAAAGCCTTATTTAGATACCGAAGTCAAGTAGGGCGTCAGTTCGAGCAGCTACTTGGGTTTTTGTAAACATATGTCGTTGCTGCCGCCCTCGGTAGCTCAGCTGAGGCACGCTTCAGAGAGTGGAGTGACCGTTGGGCGTGGGTTCGAGTCCCGCATTTAAGGCATGGGTCTTTGTTAACGTCCTATCACTTATCATCACTTCATAGTTATAACCCGTAACCTAGCTGTTGTTGGGGTCGTTAAGCAGCATTAAAAAAAAATGTCGTTGCTCGTTCGCTGTACTTCAGATGAACGTAGAAGCTTCATATGAAGCTGAACTTACATTTTGCGGAATGTGTGCGGAAACGTATTTTATCCTGTTTCTGAAAAAGTGCTCCCTTGTGGTTTTTGTCCCTAATTATTAGTTGAAATTAGGGAAATGAATATCGTCATCAATCATCAAAATATAGTCTCAGGGTTGTGATGTCCTTTATAGTCAAGTTCACTGGCACCATTCTCTATTGTGAACGGGCATTTAATCTACGAATAAACACGATTTTTCTGAAAGAAATTCGATTTTAACCATTTAAAAGACATTTTTTCGAAATTTCTCTTCCCAACGCGACTCCACATTCATCGTTTTCCTTGGCTCTGAATCATTGATCCTTGCAAATATTCTCAACACTCGCTCAACGTTTGATGTAATTTTATCGTCTAACACGTCTGTATGGATAAACACCCCCCCTCCCCTCCTCCTCCCACCGGGCCTCTAGCAGTCTCCCACCCACCACCCCACCCCATGGTAACACAGTGCGAGAGAGAGAGAGAGAGGGCACCACCCCTTGTCTCGCGTGTCAGTAGCCTCCCAGCTAGCAACCAGGGTAGACGTCTGCCAGACACTGTTGTAGAATATTATATCAAGTCATTCAATTGATCAATTTATAAATCGTAATACTAATTTAAACTTTAATTATTAATTACACATTCCAAATAATTATAATACCTTCTCTTCGTATCGACTTCGTGACAAGTGCGTGTGATGGTGTAAGTGTGAGTTCTGGAAGATATATAGAGAGAAGGGTGGGGGGCGGGGTTCACCACCCACAATATTGTGGTTCATACTTCAGTGATTTCCTTATCGTTTTTGGCGTAGTTGCATATGTTTTATTTACAACCGGATCGGTTTTTGGAGTTCGGCCCAAACACAGTCTCGCGATCTTTGCCTTCCCTTTTCCCAGCTGTGGTCAGATTTTTTTTTTGTTTTTAATTTTATTTGATATATATAAAACGTCTACCTCGTTCCTGATATTGCAGCTCTTTTTTATTACTTATGATTTATTAGCGATAAAGTGTGTCTAGACATTAGATAGTGTGCCAATATGCGATCGATTGTGCAGTCAAGTTTCTGTTAAGGAGCCGGTTAAGTTAACGGACTGTTAAGGGGAGTAGAGCTATAATTGTATCCACGGAAGAAGGTCGTCTGCCAATATAAAATACACAAATATCGAAGTTATATTTGTATGGCGCGTGTTATTTGTAGGATTTTATTATTTATCAGGACGAAGTTTATGATGAGAAACGCAGCTACACCTCTCAAAAGGGATAAATTCTTAAAGTTGTAGCGAGATTGTGTTGTTACCTAAGATTTTACTATAATTTTACATTTCAATTTTACAATTTAGTTGGTAGAGAATCTTCTTCTTTCGTAGATCTATTGACAAGTATTTAATTGAAAAATATTTTGACTGAAAATCGAGAAAAGAATGTCACTTACCAACGTAACAAACACACATATCAACGTTATATTTCATATTTAATAATAATTAATATAGTCAATTGAAAAAAGTCTGTAGGTATAATAATCTCTATATAATTTTTTCTATTGGTGACGACCGCTCCGAAGGCCCAAATCAACGAAGAGGTGCCGCTTCAAAACGCTTTCACTAATTCAATGATTGTACGCCAAGATTTCGATTTTGATGGGAAAAAAAATGGGTACCGTAATCTGATAGTTTCTGGGTAGATGATTCTACAGAAAGATATTTTCTTTCAGAAACACAACTACACCTTTCAAAAAAGTTCAATTTTTAAAGCTGCAGCGATGAGATTCACTGCAATTACACGGTTTTATCAATTATTAAGTTAGTAGACTACCGACATCTTTTGTGAACACATGTACAGTCTATTGTCCATGATTAGTCATTCCATATATTTAACATCGGGCGTTCGTCTTGTGAGGACAATCGCATCCACAAGAGATGACGGTTCCGAGGGACCGTCCCGCCTATCCCACACCACTAGCGCGCGGGTGTTTCGCGCCTTCTCGCGTTTATAACATGTATCCCCGAAAGATGACGGTTCCGAGCGACCGTCCTACGTATCCTAGACGTCTAGCGAGCGGGTAGTTCGCGCCTTCATCTCTCGTGGGTAACGTGTTTCCCCGAAAGATGACGGTTCCGAGCGACCGTCCCACTTGTCCCACACGTCCAGCGCGCGGGTGGTTCGCACCGTCTCGCGTGGCAGCAAGTGTAACTGCAGTGTGCTGCATTACTCGTGCTGACGTCACGCCTCCTTTAATGTGTCACTTGATCTTCGGTCGGTTTCTTCTGTAGGTGAATGAAGCGAGGGCGAGACAAACTTACGACGTTATTAGCAACCTTGCTTTCCAGTTCTGATGTCGTAATTAATGTTTGGAGTGTTCGATGAAGTTATGGATAACTCGATTATGTATAGTGAGGAATAAGTCGGTTTTATTTTTAAATTCGTATTCAATAACTCTTCAACCTTAGACCGTAGAGACAGTATATCTATTGTCTATGGTTCAATGTATAATTCAATGCACTGCTAGCTTCATACAATAGAAGTTGGTTGGTTACACGTTTTTTTATATTATTATCATTATTATCATAAATTATTATTATAAAAAGATGGAACATTCTTTCCTTCCTATAATGCAAATGTTCAATATTCTTACCTTATTGCCTAGAGATTTACAGTTCGTTGATTGAGGCAGATTGAATCATTATTATTTGGGGTGGTAAGATTACCAGTTTGTTGACCCTGACTCCTGATTACTTCGGTGGACCTTTCGTCCTTATAGCCTTAATTGAGAAGCAATGATGTCATGTCGAATTTCACAATAGAAGAAAATTATCACGAAAACCCCCTGTCAAGATGGTCGATCGTGGTGGGAATCGAACTCCGGTCACCTGAATCCTGATTCAGTGAGCTCCCAGCTCGATCTCCACCGCCGTCCATCTCTACAGGGGTTTTTCGTAGTTTCCCTCTGTAAACTGGACTAATGCCGGGTTGGTTCCCACAATATATAGGCCACGACCGCTTCCCTCCCATTATCCTTCCCATTATCCAAGAAACCTTCATATCATCCTCCCATCATCTCATTAATCACCCATCCGACGCCAATATATCATCGCTATCATTCATAACAGTACGTCGGTAAACACAAACACAATATGTAGGCCTATTTACATATTTTTTAAAAATTATTCGGTCGGCACCTGGCTTTCTACTCTCGTGTTTTAGCTCATCCAATGTCAGCTTGATGGCCTACAAGTGTGCAGTGTGTATTATTTACATGTTGACCGCAAGGCGCGTGTTACAATATGGGAACACGTGTGGTCATCATTAGAGCTGTTACCAACGTAATGTAGCGTGTGTAATAGCGCACGCAGAATCAATTACGTCGACAATATATGTAATATATTAATTTAATATAAAAGTTGACATGAAGTCGTTGATTTCCGGTTGTCCCAATCAGATGATGAGGGGGGAGCGGGGGCTGGGTTCGACATTAATAATGAACGAAAAATTATAAATAGGCCTACAAACATATTTAAAGTATAATCATATTTTCAGTTTATTAATCTATAATCTATGAAAACAATATTTTGCTTGGGACACCCTTCAGTGAGATTGGTGGTTTTTTACGCATCTCAAATTTTTGGACACATTTTTTGTTACTATTCGGATACTCTCTCCTGTAGTCGCTTTTGCAAGTATAGGCCTACTTCAAATTACAGTATAGTAGTTGTGCTTCTTGGATCTTCTCCTTTCGCCTGTAAATCGACGTATAACTTGAGTGATAGTTTCATCGGTTACTCTGCAGAGCGTATACCCTGAAATGAAGTATACACGGCTGTGTGACATGGGTTGTGGGTACTTCTGAATGGATCGTTTTGAATGTGGTCAGGCGTTCGGGTGAGGTTTGTCACCCAAGACGATGACACTTAACCGAGTATACTTTGTCCCAGTATACGCTCTTCAGGCGCCTCGTTTCGTCACCATAGTAACCGCCCCGTGTTATGACGTGCCACCGCCACGGCTGGCTGTATGCACAAGATGCGTGTTGCGGTGCATCGGTCAGTCTGTGCCGTTATTGATCGCTATTGGCTAGACTCGGCAGGGAAGTAATTGTATGTAATGGTACAATATGCTAACTTATTTACTGCTGCATATATAATCATGTCGACAGTCTATCACGTGTATACTTGGATCCACTTGAATACGTCGTTTACCAACTAAATAATTCTGAAAAGTTGGTATATGTAGATAAACATTGAATAATTGATTCTTTTGAAAGATTTAGTTGTGTTTCTAATCGGAAATCTTCTCCTGAAAAATCATTGATCCTTGAAATTATAGCTATAACTGATATTGTTTTTAATGTTGTTGGTATAGTTGCTTGGTTTTTAGCGCCTAGTTGGTAGATGCACTTCTTATTTCTTGGATACTTGAAGTTACTGATACGAGTGGTCGACTATAGTAGCACACTGGACCGTCATTTAGGAGATCGGGGTTCGATTCCCGCCGTGGTCGACCATCCTGACAGCGATCTTTCGTAATGTCCTTCTGTCGTCCAGGTCAATACTGGAATGGTTCCTCAACAACAGGCCACAGCAGACTCCTTCTCACTATCCAAAAACACCTAGTGAAATAACATTTCATCCCATTATCTCATATATCATTCACCGACGCCAATAGATCGTACTCATCAATACAGTGCTTCGTTAAACTCGATATAAAAAAAGTAAAATCTATAAGAGGGCAGTGTATCATAAAGTTTGGGCGTGGTTACCATCAGAAACCTGCAACTTATAGCCAAGTTTTACCTGTTTCAGTACTTCCTAAATTGATCTTAGCTTCCAGAATGCGTCACCCTCCCCTACCCCCACCCCCTCTTTTTTTATTTATTCTGAAACACGTGGTTTCCGAGGCAGTCGTATAGACGGGTCGACGTGTGGGAACAGTTTCAGCATTTTTTTTTCATCATAAGTCATTAGCCTGTTTTTAAATATACTAAACAAATTTCGTCTATACACCCAATAGTGGAGTATAGAGTATATAGAACCAATTGAACCAAAAACCAACCAACTTTCAGACAAAATGAACAAATTTTCTCGATAATGATTTCATTGATAGCATACTTGACAGAACTTGACTTGAACCCAAAACTGATCAAACTTGTGGTATATACGCGACTCTGCTGTTGATCGAAAGGTCGATCAGTTGGTTGGTTTGTTCGATCGACTTGTGAAGTGCACAAATAAAAACAAGCGAACAAACAGAAATACGTTCAGCGAACTCCATTGGGGTGAAGGGGGGGGGGGGGGGAGTACTTTCAAACTTCTGATGAAGAAAATGGAGTGAAAACTCCGTATTTGTCTTCTCATTTGAACTTCCGAAATAAGTGATGAATTAAAAGTAGCGTCACAAGGATATTTGGTCGTGAACTGGATGACTAAGCGACTTAGTCATGGACAAATCCTTCCAATTAAACTAATATCTTTTGATTAAATTGTAATTGTCATTCGGGATTTCTTTTTCTGTTGTTGTTACCAACAGTATTTTGGGATGTCTCGAATTATAACCAACTTTTTAAATTATTGAACAAGTCATTAATTAACCAATTGATTGTATGGAATATAATATATGCATTTTTTAAATCTTATTTGATTTTCCTCTGCGAATAGTGTCAGCCTAATATAGGTGCTATATGCTGAATAAAACTAAATATGAAAATTGAGTTGAAAATAATGAAAGAACCAGATATTATATATTTTTTTTTAGACTAGTCCTAGTATCCAAAAATTATAACTGGTCCATTAATTACCCCCAAAAAATTGAGTATAGGTATTTATGAACGAAATTTCATATTTTTATATTTTCCGGTTCTTGGAGGACAAATAAATCAATCATAGTTTCTGAAATTGAGTCGAAGATTTCTAGTTTTCTAAAAAATTAGCGAAAGAAATATCGTCATCGTTCGTTAAAATCTAGTTTCATGGTTGTGATGCCCTTTAAGAGTCCATTGGGAGTCGATTTGGCGGAATATCAGTTTATGGTTTTCACTTTTGAACGGTATAAGATGATAACATTCTGTAAATGGAGAAACACAGACATTTTTAATACCTTCAAGATAGTGTAAGTATAAAAACTATTTATCTCAAATCGCCTGATTGTCAGGCGTGTACGCTTGAAAATACACATTTTTAACCGTATGCACCTAACAACTATGCGATATGAGGTAAATAGTTATTACACACACCGTCCTTATAAGGTATTAAAAATATCTGTGTTTCTTCGTTTTCAGAATTTCGATATCTCATACCGTTCAAAAGTTCTCCCCAAAAACTGATATTCCGCCAAATCGACTCCCATGGACTCTTAATCCAGATAGGCCCTACTTGATATACACTTCCCTATAATTCAGTGTCTCCCAGTTCTAAATCTGCTCCCGTGACTGGTGGACAAATCCTCCAGATAGGTCCTATACTAGATCCCGCCCCCGTCTCGCGCGATTGCATGCAGCGCCCCGATAGAACCCATTGTCGTTAAATCTTCCTTATCTGACGTCACTAAGGGACAGTTTTATTGTCGCCTTCAGTGTTTTAACTCGGTCGATATTACAGCAATCCGGGGGGTCGGTAATACAGTCCTGGCCCTCACGTGATCACTGCATTTCCTTATTAACGAATGGCAGGCAGAGTGAAGGGGGAGGGGGGAGATAGAGGGAGAGAGGCGAATGTGCATACTAAAGATTTAAGGAATAATTTTTATAAAAATGATGTACTCACTGGCTTTGGCAGATGGATATAAGAAGTCTCGATTTTGTATTGTTAAATAGTTGAATCGAACGTATAGAAGAAATGGTTTTGCACTAATGGCGAAATGATAGTTTCAAATTATCCCCAAATAACTTGGCTGTTGGTGGAGTTGTAAATCACCAATAATAATCATCAGAAGTTTCAACTACCGTCTCTTCATTGTGCCTTTCCTTTAACATTGACGATTGGGATTTTCGCTGTGTATACTCCTTAAATATAGTTGAACTTATTATTTTTGGGCTGCACATCGGTATAGGCTACTCAAGACTGCCGGTATATGTATATATATATATATCTTTGTCTACAATAACTGAAATGTTGTGCTTGTAATTTTTGCTTCCCGTATGTTCAAATTTGAAAATAAAATCTTGAAAAATATGCTTCTATTACCAAACTCGTGCACATTCTAATTTTGATGTGGGCTTAGTATTTGTGTCCTACCCTACACTCGTGATTTTGTATTCATGGAAAATATATTTAATTTTTCTCTTTGTCCCAACAAGTTTCAATAACCCCTTATAGGCCTACTTGTTTTTGTCTGAAAGTTCGTTTATTCACATTCTTCTTATAAAGAATGTAGTAAAATGTAGGGCCTAATAGAGAAAATGTTTTTTTTCTTTGTCCCAAAGAGTTTCAATATACCCTCATCCTCTTGATTTTTGTCTAAAAGCTCGTTTATTCACATTCTTTTTATAAAATAGCTAGTCGCCGACCGTTATTCTGCCCAATAACTCATAAGACTGTATAAAGACTCCATTGCGGTATCCGTCAAGAGGATTAACGCCCCTGGTGTTCTCACTGTGATCCTCGCCGCTAAACCTGTGAACTAGTGATTGAACTACGTCGTTAAGCGAGTGAACCACGTCGTTGTGAGGTCTACGCCGTCAAGTGTGTCAACCACCAAGTTACGTGTGTAGACTACGTCGTCACACAAGTGAACCACGTCTTTTAACAAATAGACTACGCCGTTACTGCGTCGTTGATTGATTGTGTCACGTCGTTGGCGATGTGTGGATCATTATGATGGTGGAGCGCGTGGAAGGGTCGTTCATGTATAGGCGACCGATTTACAGAGTGTTCCAGTACCTAGAAACGTACGTATATTATATAATACACTGAGTTATATGTTTCGATTATAGGCAAACGCAAATTGCGTTGTTTAAGTGAGTGAGAGTCGGTATGAAATGTACTCGAAATCTTCTTGGTTATGAATCAAGTATAGTCACGAACTACCGTCCTTATGCAGTAGTAATTGATTGAACCTGTTCATTTCAATGGAGGCCTATATTGATAGAGAAAAATAGCCAATTCAATTTTCCCTTCAAACCAGGTAGTAAAAATGTGTAATGGTGTGTATAATTCTTGTATTTAAATTCAGTACGATTGTTATTTTTTTTAATTTTTCGAGTCGGAGTTCTTCTTACTTGGTTCTGAAAATTTGTTTTTCTTCAAAGTGTTCTAACCGATATTGCTCGAAAACTAGGTATAGTACCAGTATTATGTTTATTTTTGTTCAATTGACCACCTATATAGAGCGCGAACAAAAACACAGAATACATGTTTTGCAAGTATATGGTAAACGTGAGTATTCGCTTACGCTCATCTGAATAAAGTGTCGTCACAAGGGGTCGATGACGTCAATATAGATAACTTGTCACGAACATATTAAATCTTTCCAATTTATTGAAAACTTCCAAACCAAAATATTCATCATTCGTTTTCTTGACAATTGTAATTACGTAAAAACTGTCAGCTGTTCGTAGAATCTGATGCGGCTCCCTCGACGTCTGCATTGCAGTACTGTCTGGATACAGGACGGATAGATCTTACGTGTCATCAGCATGTACTTTGTTCAGAAACAATAGAACGCTTGGCTGATCTCCCCGATAACTAGTAAACGCTTCCTACTACAACCAGACTTGCTAAGAGGACTTGCTAAGTTGCTAAGAGACTTTGCCTGAAGAGTATGTACAGGAATGAAGTATATTCGGCTGTGTGACAAGGGCTTGGGTTGTAGACCTTATCTAAATCCTGATCAAATTTTACAATCACTTATTCAAAAGTACTTCCAATATTGTGTTACACAGCCGATTAAGAATTATTCCGTTATACGCTCTTCAGCGTCCCTTGAATATCGTTAAAGGATATCACAACCCTGAAACTAGATTTTAACGAATAATGATGATATTCATTTATCTAATTCTACGGAAAACTAGAAATCATTATCTTAATTTTTGAAATTGTAATCAATTTATCTGTCCTCCAGGACCCAGCCCTTTTTCTGAGTCCTTTCTGTTCATGTTTTTATACAGAATCGGTATTGCCTATATTTCATGACTCTTGGTCTCTGAAGGGAAAAAAGCTCGATTATAGTTTCTGACATTGAGATAATTTTTAGTTTTCTCTAAAATTAGTAGGGGAAATCACTATTCATAAAAGTCTACTCTCAGGTCTCTGATGTACTTTAACAATTCATCTAAATCTTCACATCTCTATCCTACATATAAGTACAGTTTCGTGCGAGTCTACAGAGCGAATCATGAACGTATATAGATCCCCTCCCCCGATTCAAGTCGTCAACTGCACCCTTCTAAGAGCCACCCTGGTATCCTAGCACCCAACCTCCTCCTCCCCCCCCCCCCCCCCCATACATCAGGTGTTTCATGGTTCACGCGGGGGGCGACAAAGGGTGGTCGTAGAGAGAGAGAGCACGGCTAACTAACCGCAGAATATCACGGTATGGAAGTGCGAGGGCTGTGGTGAAATAGAGCTAGGTAACCGATAGCAGAACAAAGTGCTCGACGGTAAACCAGTGGGCTGACAAATCAAATGTGTATTGAAACCATTATAAAGCTTTGTTTTATAATTATATATTGTTTGTTTTACTGTAGACAGCTGGTTTTTGAAACCTTATAATGGGTTGAACAGCGAAGTGGATGTATTTACATACAACCAATCTAGCACGTTTTTATAATCGTGTTTAGTTCGAATTTGAATTGGGGTAGCTTTTATTGGATGCAATCAGTTCAATTTAGGTTAGTTGATTTAGTTACAATTTCCAATAGTTCATTAGAAGTTGAACAACTGTTAACTAGTCTCATTTGGTTACGTGTGTCGTTCAGGTCAATACTGGGATGATTCATTAACGACACGTCACGACCGACTCCTTTCTACTATCCAAAAACACCTAACGAAATAACATTTAATGTCATCATCCCATCATCTCATGTATCGTTCACCGTTGCCAATAGATCTTGGTCATCAGTACAGTCCGTCGTTTAAATCATTATGAATGAATAAAATTATTTCATCCATGATTTGACATCTCCACACTGTTATAAACGTAGTCAGTGTTGAACAGCTTTGGCCGACTAGTGTTATATATCTTATATATATTCATATATGATATATTTTTCTCGATATGTGTGCATCAGTTCGTGACGGTTATTATTACACATGTTCCCATGTAATACATGCATGTGTAATACACACAGGACCTTCACTTGATGAGTATTTCCACGCGAGTTCGGTTTCACTCTCTCAACATATTCATTTCCATTTCACTACCGGCAGACCGTGTCTTAGAGAAGGCACTGGTCGGTCGTGATTTCATCAAAATGTGGATTCTTCGACGCTATAAGTAACAACATTGAGAGGAGTGGTCGAGTGGCTAGCACACTGAACTGTTATTCGTCAGGAGATTGTGGCTCGATTCCCGCCATGGTTGACCATCCTGACGAGGATGTTTTGTGGTTTTCCTCTGTCGTTCAGCTTAATATTACTGGGATGGATCCTTAACAACAGGCTATCGGTGGACTTCTTCCCAAGTTATCCAAAAACACCAAATAAAATAATCTTTCATCTCATTTGTCATTTACCGACGCCAATATATCTTAAGTAATCAGTACAGTGCGTCATTAAACCCAACATATTTTACCAAAAAATTAACACCAACAATTCTGTAAAAATCGATTTCTCGATTTTTTTTTAAATAACCCCAAAACGGATTATTTTTTTCTAAAATACATCAGGAATTCTCAACCCTTTGACATATACTTTCAATATTGAACATTTTCCCTCATGTACTTTGAAAATGAGTAATTATTTGAACGACAGTAGTATCTTCTGCATGGTATCATTGTTTCAACTTCTCGACCATGTATATACTGATACGTGTAACTTATACAGTGCTATGATATACACGATATGTATATATATTACATATAAACACCGGACATAATGTAAGTGTATCACACGGTATATGGGAGGATTACGTCGGATGTGGACACGCCATATTCTCGTTATGCAAAGCGAAGACATCAGTACATGAATAAACGATCTGTCTGCCGTGTGTTTGACTCGGCCCTGATACTTTTATGATGCCCTCACTCTGTTTAATTAGATCTCGCTTCTGAAAACAATCGGCTAAATTACTTTTGTCCGGAATTCCCGGAAAAAATGCGTTATATATATCATGGGTCCCTAGGGAACAATTTAAATGTGTGTGGTCGATATTAAAAATGATATTAATATGTGGAAATTATATAGCCAGATCTCTATACTTCATGTTGGTATTTATAGATATACCCTGATTGGCGTTATCAAATTTCCCACGTATTAAATAGTCCATTTGATTGGATATTATGTTTTGTGACGTCTATGGGCTGGTCACTTACTGGTCGTCAATTCAGCTTTTCTGTAACAAGGATAATTTTACGCCATTTAAGAACGTTTTTTCTGAATTTCTCAGGCTTCCTCAACTATTTTTATATCCTTCCTTGGCGTTGACCACTTCCGTCTCCTGCTCTCATCATTGACCTGGACCACTTCCTGCTTCTACCCGTTCTTCCTCTTGATAGTTGTTATCTAATCCCAGTTGTTGCGAGACTGCCAACGGTCTCCAAGATATAGGGAGTGTCTTTTTAAAGTATTTACCTATTCTCCCACATGTGCCACTGTTTTCACAGGTATAACCGTGCGGGATTATACGTAATCTGCATGGCGTCTCACAGCTGTATGTTGATTCAATTTCGATTATTTAATTCGATCATCGTCATGCGTAGATACAATTCATTCCCATTGAAAATCTTCGCTCTTTTTCTGTCACTTTCCCAATTATCTCCACTTCCTTCCTTTCTTGACTAGATCCACTCCCTCCTCTCTGTCCTCCCTTGTCCTACCTGTCCTCCCCCTTGTTCATCAGCCTGTCTCAGTTGAAGTAGGAGGCCGGGAAATACATTAAACTCCAATTTAAAAACTCTTCTTCGAATTTCTTTCGCTTTAGTTGACGACTATCTTTATATCCTTCATTTTTTCTTTTTATATTGGGTTTTAACGACGCACCGTATTGATGACCAAGATCTATCGGCGTCGTTGAATGATGAATGAGACGATGGGAAGATGAGATGAAAGGTTATTTCATAAGGTCTTTTTCGACAGTGGGAAGGAGTCGGTCGTGGCCTGTTGTTAAGGAACCATTCCAGTATTAACCTCATCTTCATCTGCCTGAAAAGATCTCATCTTTCATCCATAGCCTTAATTGGGGAACAGTGACTTTGTATCTAGTTTCGACGTTATTAAAAAAAAAAGTATTAACCTAAACGACCGGGGGAAACCACGAAAAACACTGTGAACCTGGTCGACCAAGGCGGGAATCGAACCCCGATCTTCTGAATGACAGTTCATTGTGCTAGCCACTCGACAACTCATCTCAACCATATCCTTTTTTATTGACTTGTACCACTTTCTCCTCCCCGTTTTCCCCCAACATCATCTTAAACCTGCCTCCATCACCATGGTTATCGGGAAGTGTCGTTATTCGACGCTTGTCGGAGGCAATCATCCTCTCGCAACGTGCCCGACGTCTCGGCAGTGTATGGTTAATGAGACGTGTTTTATTGGCTTGGTCGTGCGGTAATCATTGGCAGCGACACACCCACCCCTCCACCCCCATGTCCGACCGCCCCCACCGCCCCCGGCAAGCTAGCCAGTATTGTATGCCGGACGGGGGGAGATCGATACTGACGACTATAGCCCGTGTGATCAGTACCGCGTGCAGTTGGATGCACTGGACCAGTTGAAACTAATGCACTGACAACTGTTCAGCAGTCCTAGTCTATACGGTGGATATCTAGGACTGCTTGGGTTCGACTTGGGCTGCTTCCATGTTCTCCCAGCTGACGATCATCTCCAGTGCTAAGAAACTTTCAACGCCACCTAGATCGCCTATATAAGCAATAGCTATACAAGGCTCTGATGGCCTGAGTAGTCGATCTCAGCGCATGGCTTCGATCGGTTTCATAGAACAACGTAGCTATCAGTTTCGTATCCATCATAGATGGCTGTAATCCTTTAGTAATCTTAACTTGTGTATATGTCCACCTGGTGGTATTGTTTTAAAATGCTTACTAAATAAAAACTGGCATCATTTCCTGTCGATTGTATCTATTCAACGTATTTCATGTAGGATTGCATGAAAAATATTGCGAGGATTCTTTCCACTTTCTATACTGTTGTTTTTATATATATGTAACTATTTGAATAGCAGTTGCGCTGATACGAGTGGTCGAGTGGCTAGCACACTTGACCGCAATTCAGGAGACCAGGGTTCTATTCCTGCCATGGTCGACAATCCTGACAGGAGTTTTTCATAGTTTCCCTCTGTCGTTCAGGTCAATACTGGAATGGTTCCTCATCAGTCGTGGTGACTGATTCCAGTCACCAGTCACCTGAGTTCCAGTCCTGTCTGTCTGCGTCGTTGAACCCAACATAAATAAAAAGTAGATAGTTGCTAGCGCTAGTTGCTAGTGGTTGGCACACTTGACCGCAATTCAGGAGACCAGGGTTCTATTCCTGCCATGGTCGACAATCCTGACAGGAGTTTTTCATAGTTTTCCTCTGTCGTTCAGGTCAATATTGGATTGTTTCCATGACAGTCGTGGTGACTGATTCCAGTCAACAGTACAATGCGTCGTTAAACAAAACATAAATAAAAAGTAGATAGTTTGTTGATTCAGTATATTATGTATTATTTCATTTATTTGAGTTTTTAGTAATTATATTTATTATTTCTTCTCGAAATGTGAATGATTTGTTTAAGAAACATCTATTTATATTGCGTCCATGTATGTCTGCCTGTCTCTCCGTCTGTCTGTCTGCCTGTATCGTGTCTGCTGATCTGTCTGGGTGTATTTGGCGTGATGCAACGGCTGCATAATGTAGCAGATGCAGCTCGATGCAGTTCGCGTGCACTTCCGTATACAACTACTTACTAATTCAGTTTATAAATCTCACATCTGTTGATTGCATGTTTTATCCGCAAGAGAGAGAGAGAGAGAGAGAACGCGTGAATGCGTTGAAATTGCTATTTCCAAGCTGTTCAGCGCTTCTTAGTTAGATTTTGAGATAGGCAAATTATACTCTTTATCTACTCTGATCTTATAGACTATAAAATGTATCTCTCACGTACTGAATCTACTCCGGTGAAAAATGGCACCGACCTTTCACACATTTATTTTTTATCCAACTGTCATTCAATATTTCTAACAACTTCCAACATTCAACAGTCGGATAATTGTGAAACTATAATTGTATAAGAGCCAGTTTTACGATTCTTGGTCAAGTAGGCCTACTACTCAGCTAACTATTAGTTAAGGTACGAAAATGTAATCATGGGTGCGCCAACTTTTGTATAATCCACTAACTATCAATTAGTAAATCTGGGCCTAAAAGCTGGTTTTACCAACCATGGATTAGTGAAAATGTTATGAGCAATGATTAGCTAATTGACGTGTCATCACGCTCATGGTTATACGCGTATATGCTATTTTCATACCTTGAATAATAATTAACTCATTGATACTTGATTATCAGTTGGTGAAACCGACTCTAAATGGACTAACTTCCATATCACTACGATTCACTGGTAATTCAATGATAACTAATGTCGGAAAGTTCTCATACAAGACGAGAACAATTTACAAGTGTGGAACTTATTGAAGTCAA
Source organism: Brachyptera putata (assembly GCA_907164805.1). Taxonomy (NCBI): domain Eukaryota; kingdom Metazoa; phylum Arthropoda; class Insecta; order Plecoptera; family Taeniopterygidae; genus Brachyptera; species Brachyptera putata. The sequence continues at coordinate 15,400,174 of OU015469.1, read as the reverse complement.
AGTTGAACACAATTCACAAGAAAGTTCGCAGCTTCAATAATAGAAACATCAACAAGATCATAAAACATCTACCATCTGAATTCTATATATTGTACTATTTTGAAATGAATGAATACAATTACTACCAAACAAACCTCAGCATTGAATATGTGTTTTTATATTAATTAAATACTAAACTGCGAAGAGAATAATACAAAACAATATGAAGCACCACGGATTCTTTCATTACAATAACCCACCCGAAACAATAGACTGACTTGGTTCGGCAAGTTTTAAAATACAAATTTTAAAATCACTGATGGATCAAGACCCGGTAAAACACTTCTAAATTGTCAATTAGTTGCACTCGTTCTCCTGTGATCCAAGTCTGTAATGTTCAATACATTTAGGTATAACCATTATGAAGATTTTAAAGTAGCTCTTAAAAATAGTGTAGATGTAATCCAATTCATCAATTAATTGTTGAAATTGAATTCGAAGTCGTGGTTGTAAAACAAAATGAGACCAGATTACGTTTTGTGAACAGGAAAATGGTGAACGAAACGTCAACGCCTTAAACACGGCACCTCCACCAATATCTAATGTAACAGTAAAATTCATCCATATATTTTATCTCCAAGTCGAACACTCCTCCCCACTATCCAAAAACATCTGATGAAACAACGTGTCATCCCATCATCTCATTCATCATTCACCGACGCCAATAGATCTGAGTCATCAGTACATTTCGTCGTTGAACCTAGCGTAAAAAAAATGTTGGATTAGGTTTATTCAGCTTGATTTTATGTAGTCACAATAACAACACGATGGATAGAGTAATTGCCATTAGTATAAACAGCGTATAAGAAGTGCTCCTGACCTTCCCACAGACTCCCTTACACAGAGACAATCGATCGGCAAGATCACCACGTCTCAGGTCGTTGACCTTTTAGGGGTGGTTCTGTCAACAAACCTTGACCCTGGCTGACTGAACACACAGAATAATCACTGTTTAAATACGCGGAATCGATTGTCTTGAAGGAAGTGGGTTATTTAGGGTGCCTATATCGACCGCTGTACACATAATATACAACCGCTTCTCGATATCAATTATTCATTTTTAGGCCTATCTTAGCGTCGAGTAATGTATGATTTTCTATCTAACCATGATCTTATCAATATATTAATAATGTGTAATCTACTGAGACTAGTGGTCGAGTGGCTAGCTCACTGAACCGTCATTCAGGACACTAGGGTTCGATTCCCGCCATGGTCAACTATCCTGACATGGGTTTTTCGTGGTTTCCCTCTGTCATTCAGGTCAATCCAGGCCGACTCCTTTTCAGTGTACCAAAGCACATAATAGAATCATCTTCCAACTCATCTTCCTTTCATCTCATTCATCATTCCTCGACGCCAATATATCTTGGTAATCAGTACAGTAAACCCAATAAAATTGAAATAAAATAAATGATGAATACAAATATTTTAATGTAAAACCTACGTACATCACAGTTCGCCAACGCTGTTTTCATATACCTCCACATGAAAGTGCTGGTCCTTATCGAAGATCTCTGCGTGTCGTATTGTTGTGATCCGAATGTGGGAGTTTGATTGTGCAGCTTCCTGTTGGATCACGTGATCTAGCGTGTTTGTTTGTTTGTTTGTTTGGTGTAAGTCGTTCGTCGGCTCAGTGAAAGAGAGGAGGAGGAGCGAGAAAGCCGTGATACGAACCCACATGCATTTATTCAAGTGTTGAATTCCTGAATACAAATCTTCATTCACTTCATCTGGAATACGTGATTGTTCAACTGTGTATTTGTATACATTTTTATTGAAACTAAATTGGAATGCAGACATTGGTGTGAGTCTTATGCATGTTACGCCCAAATCCTTATAGTTGTGAGATGAGAGTTATTCGAATAAAGATAATATGAAGAATAAAGAAGAGAAAATGGTAAGAATGAAAACCAATGAAAATTTCACAAAATTAGTGTTAATATTATATAGCCGCCCCCTATATACTCTAGTCTATAGTATATTTGGAGACGATTTGCACTATTCAATTTCATGAATCGAGCTATAGGGATAAATAATTTACATGCTTTTTTGTTAGATAAGTATTATAATATATTCAATATATACAAAAACTGCAGAATACAAGACTAAATTACAAAATTGAGTTCATCATCCATATATTTCACAATGTAAATTGTCAATTTTTCAATTGTTTTAGATGGTTTACATGGACATACCACCATGGGTATTGAAAAACCATACTGCTACTGGTACTAAATGATGACCATAGAGACCTTGTTGAAATTTGATACCTTTGATCAGGGTTCAATATCATTATTATTACTCAAAAACTAATTCATCGTTGTATCCAACAGTGATTTTGCTGTGATTTCTTCTCTTCTTCAAGTGAATATTGTTACTGTTCCAAAAAGAGCAGATCACAACCGTTTCCTTTCCACGGTCGACAACACCCAATTAAGGATAACTTACATCTCATCTTCCCATCACCTCCTCCATCATCCATCATCGTCAGTAGATCCTAATTATCATTGCAGTGCGTCATTAAATCCAATATAAATACAAAAATCACTAAATCCATCACCCAGACAACTCTTAATAAATACTCGGGACCAATCTGAATGGTTTTAGATTTATATTAAATTGAAATCATACCAAACATGGCCATCTATAGGATCTATTATTGTTTTCCAATCGCGCGTACGTCATGACATTTCGCCAGCCAATCACAGCTTGTCTTAGAATTAATGACGTCACTAACAGCCAATAACCTTCACCTAGTCGTGCACTTGCATCTTCCGGTGTATTGGCGCGCCGACCGCACGTCTCGTGTGCTGACGAGCGGCTGTCTTCGGCAGTCGATCTGACAAGGACGTTCTGACGTCATAAAATCGAAGATAAGATTTGAGTTTTACATTTTTGGATATGTTTCGCTTATTTTGGATGCGAATATATTAAAATTGTTCCTGAAAGTGTATTTTTTCAACTTACAATCTGCTGTTAATTTTATACACCGAAGAAGGAAGTATATACTAACTAAATAATTGTGATCTCTTTTGTAATTTCACAGATACCTACTGTGGCTATAAACATTCAACACTTTTGAAAAATATACTTGTGTTTCTAATCGTAATTCTCGTCATGAAAATTAATTGTCCATTACAAAAATTCAGCAGTACAAAATATTATAGAAATGTATGTGTTTATTTTTTTTTGGTATACGATTTTCATCTTTCACGGAAACAATGATAGTATACGTGTATACACTAAAGAAGGAATATATTCTACCAACATATCAGACCTTTATGTCACCTTTATATTTGTATAGCTGTCAAGATTTTTGGGACGAGGTTTACGATAAGAAAAACAACTACTAATTTCAAAAGCGTTGAATGTTTGAAGTTGCGGAGGGATTGGGTATAAGATTACCGAAGTTTTTACATTATTATTCAGTCTATTGACCTTCTTACGTGAACACAAGACTAAGTATGGTAACGTGAATCATGAGCCTAAGGATCAAGTGCATCATTATACTCTCTTGCTCGCTCGCTTTCTTCTTGTGTGTTAATTGAAAGTTGGGCGTCGCTGTGGTGATGTTTGTTGGAATGGTAGTAAGTCGGCGTCGTAATGATGCTCGGTCGATAGGATCCCAACCGAGGACCCAAGCGATCCAGCGTCCTCTTACAGGGAAAAATGTTCCCACTTCGGGGATATTAGAGATATAAATCATCATACAAGTTTAGCTGAAACTTTCGATATTTTCTATTATTTATATCGAGTCAACGATTGAGTTATTGTGTATAATGACGCACTGACTATATACGATCTATTGGCGTCGGTGAATGATGGATGAGATGATGGGAAGTTGGAAGTGAAAGGTTATTCATTAGGTGATTTGCATACTGGGAATTGAAAACGTTAACATTGGAGAAAAAGATTCTTCCATCGCCGTATTGATTTTCATCTTCTCTTCAACTTTTATATCTTCTTTCAACTGATTCCATAATTGAAGTAAAACTTTTTGATTATGATTATAATTCAAATCATAATTAACTTACATCTCAGATTGCTTATATAGAATTAGATTCGGTGATTAGTTGATCGATTGATGGGTAACTTGCTAATCCGTGCCAGAAGTTAATCTCATTTTATGTCCAATTTGTTCGACCATTTGGGGCGTGTTTACCGTCTACTTGATCGATTGTAGCTCTTAATTACATTTATATTCTAATTTCGATTGAAATTACTAACAGCGAGCGAGAGAGAGACAGAGAGATGGAGAGAGATAATTTTGCTTGAACTGACCACGAGCGATCGAATGAGAGGAGCATAGTGACATATAGATTTATAGATAGAGATAGTGAGAGGGTATAGAGTGAGAGAAAATTTTGATTGAAACCGCTAGACAGAGAGAAAGAGAGACATAGACATGAGAGAGTGAGAGTGTGCGAGAGAGAGAGGAGAGAGCAACAGATGTGATCTATAGGGTGCTGTACGTAATCATAGGAATTGGGGGTAATAATTGACAGTTATTACAGATCTCGAGTGCTATATAATAGCGTTTTGAAGGGAAACCGGTGATGTCAATGTTCCCGTGGGAATAGTGGGAAGCTATTGGGAGCACTCCTTTGTCTGCAAGCTGTGTGTGATCGAGATGACCGTGATATAACAGTCATTGTTGCAGCTCCAACTTTGATAATAATAACCATTATCTAACCGTCAGCCAGTCTCGTCTCTCTCACTCTCATGCATGTCGGCTCCTTGTCTGCCCTACTTGATCATTTCTTCGACTTCATTGACATAGAAACAGCTTGTACCCTTATGAAAACTTCAGGGAAAGATTGAAAGATATAATGAATCAGAATAGGAGTGACCCGTCTGTGAGAATTTCTCTACAAGTTTCTTTCGGAACTAAAATCAATAAATAAAAATCATGACATTTGTGTATGGATATTTTTGTTTGTGTGGTCAAATTGAAAGAAGAAAACCTTTAACATAACCCTTCGCTAGAGAGAACATTCAATTATTTCGTTAAAAAATGTTACTGCGTCGGGAGTCGAACCCGAGCATGTGTAGCAGTGGTACTAACAATAGCGCCACAGCGATGTATATATACTGTGTATACTGCTAGTAAATTATATTGTAGCACGGGTCGACAACTGAGTCATGACGTCACATCTTATCGTTCTATTAGTCACTTTTTACTCCCATTTAAAAACCGATCTGCAGAAAAATTCTCGCTTTCCGTCTGGCTCAGGTAGTCATGGCACTGCATTGGAAATTGAAGTCAAGTCGGGCGTGGGTTCGAGTCCCGCATAAGGCATGTTTTTTTTATCTAGCACATGTCATTCGTATCCGGAAATGAACTGTTGATAGGGTCGTTACACAATCAAAAATCAGCATCCGGCCTTGTACACTGGCGCCTGTATTCTAATGTTGTTATTCATTAGGCCTATTCTCTTCAATTAGTACAAAGTGGTTAATTAGTTGCTAATTAAAGTATGTTTTACATGTTCGATATCTGATGGGTTGCGGCCTTTAACACCGGCGCCTGTGTTCTAATACTTACCGCATGCCCTCCTTAGCTCAGTCAAATATCAGACACCGCTTTTAAAAAAACTTTGGGCATGAGTTCGAACCCAGCACAAGGCATGAATTTTTTGTAAACGTCCCATCACTTGTCATCACTTTATGGTGTCATTATTACCTGCTCATTTGTACCCGTGTATCACCCAGCTGTTGGTGGGGTCGTTAAACAAACAATAAGCATCTTAACCAATTTACTTCGTATACCTGTGTACTTATTGTCAACAATTTTAGGATGTCACATTTTCAACTGATCGATCTGCTAATCGAGATAGAAAGAGAAGTGTATTAAAAACACTCCCGCCAAAATGGTTGCCACTTGGACACAGTATAACAAAATCTATAAACAACGTGCATTATTTCAATAAAATAAGAGAATTGAATAAAAAATATGTAGTACTGTAAATATATAGTACGCAGTAGGCCTACACTGCGTCGTAGCCGCCCTCGGTAGCTCAGTCAGCTGAGGTACGCATAGTTACTTCATAGTTTCATAATCACCTCTTGCTCATTCGTACCCCCGTATAACCTATAGCCGTTGGTGGGGTCGTTAAGCAAACAATAATCCTAATCAGTGCGTCGGTGAACCCAGTATCAATAAATGTGAGGAACCACCCAATTATTCACAACCACGCAATGTCTCAGTCAGGATGGTCGATCATAGCAGGAATCGAATCCCAGAATGACAGCCGCTAGCGACTGATCCACCCGTTTCAGTAATTCGAAATGATGCGAACATTTTTCTCCCAGTGTTATATAAAATACTGGCTTTGTGCTTTGCGTGTTTAAATGGTAAATCAATGTATTCTGTGTCTCCCTGCCCTCCCCCCCCCTACCCTCTCTCTCTCTCACTCTCTCTCACTCTTGTCTTAAGTGAACAATATGCACCCTCTCACACACAAAACACAACACAGTATGGCACGCCGTGTGTTTAACCAAGGGGTTGCGCACTTTGTTATGGGTGCCTCCCCCCCCTCCCTCTTCCTCCCCCACGCGAGGGTGTCGACTTACTCCCCCCGACCCCGACCCTCGATCGAGCACAGATGCCCGTGATTGCCTTACGGCATACTGGATGTTGGTTACTGTTCAAGGGTATATACTTGTATTTTCGACAGAAAAAGATCGTCTACCAACTAAATAATTGTAAAAACTTTGGTAGACCCTATTGTACTAATACTAGGAAAACGCGTTATGTGTTCCGCGTTGATGGATGCACTATAGTAAGAATGAAATTGAAGTCTTCCAATCGTTTAGTCAGCAAAGTTGAGAAATAATTTCGTTAATGATTCTAAATTGAGGTCATTCAAATTAAGAGTGATTGATATAATTTTTAATAGAAATTGCATCAGAAATATTATCCAATATTAAGCGATAGAAAAATGCCTCAAAATTAATTTTTTCTTATTTTACAGCACTTTGAACATGAAAAGTGTAAATATAATATGGTAGAGCGAGTAGTAGATGCCTGTATTGATTGTTCTGTTGAAATTCCATAATTTTGAATGATGTAGTTTGGTGTATTGATTGTAAATCTCGTCCTGAATAATGATTGACCCTCGAAATACCACAGCTGTACAAATATAGTAGTGATATTTGTTTTTGTTATATTGGTAGACGACCTTCTCTCGTGGAGATGAGTATATAAACTCAGACAGAAGGCAGATAGAAGAGTGGAGATCTGACACGTATTTAGTGCATGGACAATAGGAGAGATAGAATAACGCTATGATGTAATAAATTAGGGGAAGTCCGTGAGTTACCGTATTTCAGGACCCGCGTTGTGAATTTAGTGTGTTGACCCCATATGACCCAGCTGTTGTTGGGGTCGTTATATTAATTAGTTATCGAGTTTGGATTTATTCAACCGTCATATATACTTCTCCGTATATTATAACTGGAGTTATCGCTAGAGTTTTCGAGAACTGTTTCATTGCTTTCTTTTTAGAAAAATAAATACAATTCATACCTAGAATCCTAAAGTGTTTCAAAAATAAATTTAGAGTCTTAAACAAATTGAGATGAAACAAATAAATGAAATAAATATATAATAAATCAAAATATGTTCAACATTCACCATTTGTTTAAATAGGTTTTAGTTGGTTATTTTCCTTGGAGCCCTTGTGGTGCACAGTCTGAACCATGTTACCTTGTCAACGTTATGTCTTTTATTTAGAGAACGTCTCTCTCCGTTGCTCAGTCAGCTAATTGGCACCACTTGAGAAAGTGGGCATGGGTTCGATTCCCGCATAAGGCATTGGTTTGTGTAATCGTCCTTTCACTTATCATCACTAAATAGTTTCATCATCCCCTGCTCATTCGTACCCCAGTTGAACCTAGCTGTTGGTGGGATCGTTGAAGGATATCACAACCCTGAAGCCAGATTTTAACGAATAATGACGATATTTATTTCCCTAATTTTAGAGAAAACTAGAAATCATATCATCTCCATTTCTAAAATTATAATTAATGTGTTTGTCCTCCAGGACCCGACCCTCTTTCCGAGTCGTGACGAAGACATTCTGTTTATGTTTCTAAACAGAATCGGTAATGCTTACGTCATGACTCAAGATCTCGGGAGGACAAAAATATTTATTATACTTTCGGAAATTGAGATGATGATTTCTAGTTTTCTCTCAAATCAAGGAAATAAATATCGTCATCATTCATTAAAATCTAGTTTCAAGGTTGTGATGTCCTTTAAGCAAACAATAATCAGCTGTAGTGTATCTCTAGTCGTGTGTGACAAAACATCGGCTGCGTGTGACAATATATACATCGCTTGTGTGTGACAATACATCTCCTGCGTGCACGTATATAGAAGCACGTGATAGCTAAGTATAGGGACTAAACGGAGTTTGTCGTGAGCATTGTTCACACATTATCAGGCATGTCGTCATCAGTCCGTCCCTTGTACTGTTGTCGGTTAGACACAATTAGATGATTACTTGTCAATTGTCATAACAAACCGGTGGCTGGAAGCTCACATCCGCCTTCTCCGGCGCCGAGGTCTGAGCACACCAGTAGGGTGAGCTCGAAATAATCTATCGAAAATCGTGTTAATTCGTTTATTGTTACTTGGTCGAGTGGCCAGCACAGTGAATCGTCGTTCATGAGATCGGGGTTCGATTCCCGCCATGGTCGACCATCCTGACAGAGGTGTTACGTGGTTTTCCTCTGTCGTTCAGGTCAATATTTGGGATGATTGGGATTTGGGAGTGTCCGACCTTACGTGAACCCTTACTACATTCCATTGAAAAGTACCCCGAATCCTATGTCACACGACCAAGTCGATTTTATTCCGGTACACGCTCTTCTGCGGCCCCGACCGACTCCTTCCCACTATCCAAAAACACACAATAAAATAACCTTGTATCTTATCAGTGTATATATAATTCATCGACGCCAATAGAACTTAGTCATCAGTGCTGTCGTTGAAACCAATATATATATAAAAGGGTTTCGTATGTTAGTTCTTCGCCTGCGATACGTTTGCTATTCTGTTTTGGTACTCTGTAAGTCGAACAACTCAAATCTTCATTTTACAGCACAAAAAAAAAGAATTTTTCCCAGTCTGTGACATTGAATCTTCTCTTCCTACTCATCTAATAAAGCTTCAAATATTCTCAATTATTCTCATATGTATTCATCTATTTACTTTTAAGGAGATCCCTCTATTTCTTGTATCTATCATACGTAGTCAAGCGATAGACATATATAATTTAATTTGTATTCCATCTCTCTATAACTTATAATTTGTCGTGTTTAACTGACCATAAATGTCACTTTGAAAACAATTGCAGTATAATAATTTTGTCGTGCTCTATAGAATCATGTCCACTCCACGGCCACACCACAGGTATACCATTTATCCACAAGTAATGAAGGTTCCGATCGACCGTCTCCCTATCCCAACACATCTACCGTACGGGTGGTTCGCGCTTTCTCTCGTCAATACAAGCGTATTATTATTTGATTATACAGTCAATCGTCTAATAATTGAATAATGTGTATAAATGATCAGTTTGCCACTTTGTTTTTTCTACCAGTTGAGTGCGTGTGTTTGCCTTATTTGGTTACCACACCTGCCTGCGGGCTCGGTGGCTCGATGGTATTAATTATTGACTATTTTTTTCTTGCTCGGGTAAGTTCGCGGCCGTGAAATCAATGGTGTTCTTTGAGGAGTCGGAAGTGTTAACCAACTATAACTGAATTATACTTTTACATTTTTTTGATTGGTTTTAATAACCCCTTTAATGATTGACATCCATACAGGTAGGCCTATACAGAAAATAGAAAGCGATGGGTGGTAGATCACAAGTTTTGTTGACAATTCTGTGTATACGGTTATTTGTAAAAATTTGCCTAATATATGAAAGTTTAAACCTGAATATGGTAAAAACCGTGATTTAGGGAAAACACCAGTAGGAAAACACCACAAATATAGGAACTATATGAACCAAAAATTGAAATATAAATGCAAAATGAGTCATGTTTCTGAAATGAGGGTACATAAAATGGATATATATATATATATATATATATATATATATATATATATATATATATTGTGTAACTCCTAGAGAACTCTACATATACAATATTGATATTTGCTCTTCTATCCTATAGCAGTAGGTATAGTAAGTAATAACTAAGATCTATTGGCGTCATTATGATTGAGATGGTGAGAAGACTGAAGGTGAGATGGAAGGTCATTCTATTGGTGTTTGAAATACTGGGAAGGTAGCGGTTGTGTCGTGTTATTAAACACCCGTCCCGGTTTTCACTTGAGCGTCAGAGGGAAATCACGCAAAAGATAGTTGACTGTGGCGGGAATCAAACCCCGGTCCCCTGAATGTCGGTTCAGCGCACTAGCAACGATTCACCTGGTTCTGACCCTACTTTCACATGACAATAGACCATCATGCGTGATATTACGTAGTTTTCTACTTGGCTTCCATCGGACGTTTACTTGTAAGTGAGTGTATATGGTTCAGCTTCCTTATTCCACTTCCTATTCTTTCCTAATCTCAACATTGACATGCTAAGTGAAGGATACGACAATTCTGAAATTCAGAAGTTACTGAACAGGAAATTCGTGAGAATCTAGAGTAAAATTTGAATTTGGAATTTTTCGTGGATTTTCTCTACAGGCTTCTTTCTTATGATGACACATTGTTGCACGTCAACCAAGGCCCGGTATTACCAAGTCCTGTTGGCCTTTATCTGAGAGTTAGTGAGGACAAATAGCATGGGTAACCATGGTGATAACAACTTTAAACTGCCAGTTAGCTACTCTCATGTTGGGAATTCCAGTACTAAGTTTCAATCACAATTTGGTTTGTTTGCCTCCAAATTTTCTAGTTGCTATGGTATCACTGATGAGCGTGTCATCTTCCCATATCCATAATGGTAAATCTGTATATATTCATTTATTCATCTATTTTATGATTTTTTTTTATCTGTTATCGAACGAAAAGTCTTCCCTGATACTTCTCATGCTGATACTTACTGATAGTTACGGTGTGATACTTTGCAGACTCGCGGCTATTCGTACATGGATACGAACAATTAGTTTCGTCTTGTCTTATCTTCTAGCTTCTCGGCATTAGTAAATCTCGCACCTGACCAAGCAGTATATTGCCACCTGTTGAAACTTGCAACACACCTGTCTACCTATCTGATCAGCTGTTCCTTCCCACATGTCTTACTCTCACGCTCTTCTTTCCTCCCTTCTCTCTTTCTTTCATCCACGACATTTCGTCCTTGACTCCTGTTTTCTCCTCTATTCCAGTCTCTCTCGTCTTCATCGCTGATTTGTTGATCTCCCCAGACTTATCCAGCGTACACTGGTCACTCAGGAGACCGGGGTTCGATTTCCCGTATGGTCGACAATCCTCACTAGGGTTTTTCGTGGTTATACCGTCAGTCGGTAAAGTGAATACTAGAACGGTTTCTTAAGGTAAGGCCACGACCGCTTCCTTAGCACTGTCCTAAAAACCTAATTAAATAACGTATTTAATGAAAGAACTACCGGTCACGCCAGCCCAATATAATTCATCCTTCATATTTTTATTTGCTTACTCCCCTATTAAGTCTATGCCGGTTTCCTCTATTCGTATCCAGTCTCTTCCTTCTTCATCGCTGACTTGCTGATCTCCCCAGACTCAGGACTCCCAGATCCAGGCTCGTCCTCTATATACTCGTGCCCAGTCTCCCACCGTTATCTCTCACTTGGTAGTCGCCCGATAACTCGATCCAGTATCTCTTTCATCATTAGGTCTCCTAACTACACTAGTTCGCCGTCCTTCCTATAGTCTCAATACGTATTGTTGGAGTTGAAGTCGATTTGTCTTCTGCTTTCTCCACCTCCTTGTCGTCTTAAGGACCCCAATTCCAGAATCCAGTCTCAACGGCGATCTTATCCCTGACTTGCCCTTAAGATATCACTTATTATTCTTCCGACATCCTGAACCCAATATTCAAGTCTCCTTTCCCAAATTCATGCTCCCGTCTCCAGGACCTGCTCCCACTTCCTGTCCTCTACGTTGTTCTAGTCTATCCCAGAGTGTTTTCTCTCTTCCTGGTCTGGCTGAGTTAGATAGTTGGATAGAGACAGAGGTATAGATGTGAACGAGTGGTGACCTTCTGCTGCTATTAGATGAGGTGAACCACTTGATGCTAATATCCAGCAAGCAGGCGGTGGGGGGGGGGGGGTCTGCGTGTGATATGAGTGAGAGAGAGTGAGTCAGTCAACGCGAGGCGGTCCAAGCCGTCAGTCGGGCATCTCTCTTGTCGGAATTACGTGTGTTTCACACTTGGTTTTTTGACAGTGTCGTTTGTCTTTCGATTCTTTTGGCAGTTTTTCACGTTGTACCTGTGGACAGAAGTGTGTGTTTTAGTTTCTGACATCCGGTTTTATATGACATGCAAACTTGGATACATCCGTTAATTGAGTCGTTGTCGTTAGGCCTATGTAGTAATTAACACCCTCTTCCGGTTGTGGTCGTAATTGGAGTACCACCTCATGTTCAACGATTCGAAATACTTTTATCATTTGTGGTTGGTCAGAAGTGCATTCTAAAGAAATGCAACTTGTATTTGTGGTGGCGATGAAATATGAATATGATTCGTATATTTCATTTAAGGTGGTGCATGTGTGGTGCTAGAGAAATTCATCTTTACAATCTTGTTCTATGTTCACGGACCAATGTAATTGAATGAAAAGTATACCATCTCCGAAATAATTGTATTCTTTTTAATTGATATGACATTCTATTTTTGTGAAACTAATCAGTTTCAAGATGATACGTGAATTAATTTCAACACATTCTCGGTATCCATTCACGTATTAGAACTGATTGAATTCACAAAGTTAGAATGTCGTATCAGTTAAACAGCATGTGTTTTTTGGGAATTGATACTTTTAATTCAATTACACTGTTTCGTGAAAATATAAAAAAATAGTAAGGATGAATTTCCTTAGCACCGTGCATGCACACTCTTAATTAAAATGACGTTGTGGACGCTTTTTTTATTTTTTATTTATTTTTCTTTATAGACCAGCTAGTCTATATAGGGCGAATCTGTTTAGTGAATGGTCCAAATTATAATATGTTTGAATGGTGGAAGAAGATGCTTGCGGGCTAGTATTAAGGAACCCATCCCAGTATATATTCGGCCTTATGCCATTTAATGAAACCACGAGAAACCCCTGTCAGGATGGTCGACTATAACGGGAATCGAATCCCGGTCTCCTGAATGACGGTTCAGCACGCCAGCGAATGATCCACTCGTCTTAGTGGACGCGGGTTCGAGACCCTCGTCTGTCAAAAATCACTTATTCTAGTCTTCTGACAGTTGCAGATATATTTAATTTATAAGTGAGACACAGTAGTACGGTACCGGGTAGTCAAGTACAGATTGCATCATTCTGACAGTTAGTGAAAATAATACAGAAGTAACAATGATGATAACAACACTTTAGCTGCCAGTTAAAGCTAGCTAATCCCACGTGGTATTTCCAGCCCATGCTATAGATAATGTTTTTTTTTTCTTTTTAGTTAACAATTTAGATTTGTGTATCCATAAAATGTACCGGTGGAACATAACCACGTCGTTGGCGCGCCGTAAAACCCCAATATTTATTAATTCATCAAATTAAAGTTGAATTTTAATGTCGTTATATCGAACTATGATGTATTATTTAAAAATAATATAAGTATATGTATCTGTTAGTTTTCTCCAATAAGTCACTCACTAACCGGAAGGAAAAATCCATATCACACATCTATTTCCGAGCTTGTTTCTGGTTCCCATCAAACTTCTTGACGAAGCGAGTTGTTCGATCGGATGTCTCGTCCTATACCTAACCATCATCGCCCGTCCGTTTCGAACCTTTATCGTAGGGTCGATATTATCGCCGAAGTGGTCTTATTTCGACTCGCGAGAAAGAGATGCTATTTTTAGATGAGACATTAGCAGACGGGTTTTAACGCTTTTATAACCCGTCTCACTTAAAAATGTAGAAATAAGACTTGGGAGAGTGATCATTTCAACTGTTTTTTCGTCAACATTCGTCGAGAAATTTGGCAGTCGAATCATAATATTGTTGTCGTGCCATGTTTGCTCTGTTAAGTCGGTGGGCTCAACTTTAATGGAGCGTTAATTGATTATTAACCGACAGTTAAGGATGTTGTATCTATGTTTGTTATGTTAGGAATTGAGTATAGGAATGCGTTGTATCGGATGAGCGAGATATTTATATGAAATATTGTATATGGGAGTCGACTCACCTTGGTAATGTGCTTACATGATTTTTATACAATTTTGTCACACATATCCATTGTTCCTGTCTATTAACATCTCAAAATTTAAATGTTTTCGCATAGAAATATTTTCATATTCTTTTTCCATGTTATTCTAATGGGTATTTTCGAAATTCTAATATAAATATTCGAAAACTCGACCGATTGTTTCAAAATCTATAAACTGTATAGGCCTACTCAGTAAAAATATGAGTTCTATGACATTCTATTTTTTGTGAGGTCAATCAATTTTTTAGATAATATGTCCATGAATTTCATCACATTCTTGGTATTCATTCAGGTATCATCTTAAAAACTGATCGAACTGACAAAAATTGAATGTCATATTAATTAAAGCATACAAATCTTGTGGAGTACTTTTCATTCAATAACGCTGGTTCGGGAAAATGAAAAAAATAGTCGAGATAAATTAAACACCGTGCATCACCCCTTTGACCCCAAAGAATCTAAAAATGGCGTTTGATTTGTCGGATTGTTATTCAAATAGGAAATTCGGCAAACACAAACAGACGTTGCCCTCCCCCAATTAAACCAATTTGGTGCACGCAAGAGCCATGATTTATGTTGTACGTCTATCAAATCAGTCACTTTCAAATACGTTTTTTCTTCTGGTGGTTGGTACAAGTTGTCATGTTATTCCGTCCAACTAGATCAACTATGATTAATTTACTCAAAATTCGCTGCCAAATTTTTCGATATGACTGTCGTCTACCAACATTTTTTTTTTTTTTTTTAATAACATCGAAACTTGATACAAAATCATTGTTCCCCAATTAAGGCTATGGATGGAACAAAACTAACACATATCACCGGTATATTTCTACATCTGTAGTGTTTTGAGACTTGAATGATTTTTCAGGACGAGATTTACGATTAGAAAAACAACTATTTCTTTCAAAGTATTATCAAAGCTGCAGTGAGTTTTTCTGGGCAATTATCGATATTAACTGACAATATTATTATGTTGGTGTAGCCGGACCTTCTTTAGTGGATGCAAGTATATATACGATCCGCGCTTTTCTTTCTTTTTAACACATTTTATAATTTATTACGTGTTAGAAAACGTTGGTTTAGTTTTTATTATCATCGTCTTGTTAATAAGCCAAGATGGCGACTAAATAGTGGCGCGCGCATTGACATGTTTTATCTCGCTCGCATACTCTTTCTCTCTCTCTTTCTCTCTCTTTCTCTCTCTTTTCCTTTCTTTCTCTCTCTCTCTCTTTCTCAGACAACGGATATTTGCATTATTTATCTCATTCTATAAATATAACTGGTCTCTATTAAAATAATACAATAAAATAATGTAACATAATTTATTTATGACATATCATTATAATTCAGACACTAAATAAGTTTGATACCACCTCGGAAATGAAATTTTTTATGCTAATTTATTTTTATATATTCTTTGGCTCGGGTTATTCGAATTAGCATTACAATATAATAGAAAAGGACTCAGATTTATTCAGAATACAACAATATCAGGTGGTCTTTGATTACAGGAAATACAAATGATGTAGGCCTACATTTTACAGTTTTGTTCGTTCCTTCTCCATTATAGTTATAAAGTAAAATCAAATGTTTTATTACGGTAATCAAAGGACGCTATAAAAATAAAGCTTTTATTCTATACTTGATATATCCACGAGAGAAGAAGGTCGTGCCAACATAACAAACGTTAATATCACCGTTATGTTGGTTTAGCTGTGGTATTTTGAGGATAAAAGATTTTTCGGGACAAAATAAGATTCGAAACGCAACTACACATTTCGAAAAAAATTCTGAATGTTCATTTAAGCTGCAGTGGGCCTAAGTTTCCCTTGAATTTGTCGGAGGTTTCACAATTATTTAGTTGGTACATGACCTTCTTTTTCCGCGGATGCTATTTGTAAGTATTGTTGTGTTTTATTGTGTTTTCTATATACTATAATACAATAAAGTCAAAAGTGGACATGAGATTGCCATTAACTGTACCTTATTCAGAATTTTACGGTGCTGGTGTGCTCACTACTCGATTAGCAGTACAAATGTAGTGAAGTCAATACCAACACATTTTTCATTTCATTTGTTCAATAATAGTTCAATGGTCATTGTAGGTACGGTATTCTAACTATTTAGAGCCGATTGTACCAACTGTTAATTAAATATTAATTAGTTAATCATTACTTGAGGCACAAAAATAGCATATGTATCCAAGGGTAATAACAAGCTAATTTGCTAATTTTTGCTTAATTCACTAAACACCACTTGTGATTACAAGTCATCACAACTGGTGTTTAGTGAATTAAGCAAAAATTAGCAAATTAACTTGTTATTACCCTTGGATAAATAGTAAATTATAACAATGCTTCATATTTAGCAACATCATAACCTAATCAAAAACAGAAACAGTATTATTACAAATTTTAACACAATATAACGTAATTTAATTGAAAAATTATAGCATTATTATAGAAAATTATAATAATAAATCACAATAATATTTTTAAATACAAATCCAACTAAAAACAGGTAGGTCGGTTATCACTGTCGTAATCTGTTTTGGTAGGTTGTATCAGCACTCTCCATAGAACTGTCCAGTAGAGAATTTTTGTAATGTCTAACAATTTTTAAACAATCTTGAGATTTTTTCAAATGAATAAATATATAAAACTCATTCAGAATCAAATAGTAGAAAAAATGAATTTCGAAACATATTTCAATATTGTTTATTGTTAATAACATTGTTATTTCAATAGTGTTTCAATATTCTTTACAACAATTAAAGTACATGAAGGTTTTCCTAATTTATTTCTACTGCATTCTTGATATTGTTAAATATTCTATTGTATTTATTTTATTAGATTTTATTGTATTAGATTTTATTGTACTTTCAAATCCCTGTAACCTGAGATGTAAACATCAGAAAGTTGTATACATATAAAACACAACCGATTTGTTTGGTTTTCTATGATTTCTTTGACCGGACGCATTGCTAAAAGTTAACATAGTTCGCCTAATCAAACATTCTAAAATAAACAATTTTTACCAAATTGGTGAAATCATGTGATGCGTGTGTATGCGTTATTCAAACATGTAAAACAGAAGAAAGTAGTCATATTAATGTTTATATTACGACACATTATTGCTAGAGGTTATGTAAGGGCATTGTTGCGTCCACAATAACAGGAAAAATAGTTTGGTTTCAATCAAAATAATTTACTTTTGGTAAATTTTCGGCAAATTTCGCCACGTGTATGTTGAAAGTATGACATACCTTGACTTACCTGTACTTTAAATAGTTGCTAATAGAGAGTCTATTTAACTATCTATAATTCAGTCGTATATAGATTGAGCTTTTTTTTTTAAATTCACGTTTCTGCCAAACAACAGTTTTGATATCTCACATCAAAGATAATTTCAAATTTCTCAAGAACATACCAACTTAGAAGAGTGTACATATATCTGTGTACCAGTCGCTAAGGCGCTAAACCGTCATTCAGGAGACCAGTGTTCGATTCCCGCCTTGGTCGACTCACTAGACAGAGGTTTTTCGTGGTTTCCCTCAGTCATTGAAGTGAAATATACTGGAATGGCTTCTTAATAATAGGTTACGAACGTTTCCTCCCGCTGTTCACCTAACGGAATAACTTTCATCCCAAATTATCTTCATCAACTCTGTCATCATTCATCAACGCCAATCAAATTTATGTTTATCTTCAGAGTAGGTACACAAATAAATAATAGGATATAAAATTTGAATTTGAAATGAAAATTTGAATTGTGACATTTTTCGATTTTGAAAGACTTTTATCTGCGGCAGAAAAGTAACATCATACAGCGCACGCGTTAAAGTTCATTGTTTTCAAATAATTAAAATGGGGTGGTAAGATCGCCCTTGTGGTGCCCCGTCTAAACGATCCTACTTTCATCATCCATAGCCTTAATTGGGGAATAATGATTTTCTATCAAGTTTCGAGGTTATTTAAAAAAAAAATTGAAAAATCGAACTTGAACACCTCCCAAATGTAGTCCATTCACGTACACGGGTATACATTCCATTATTATTATTGTCCGGAACACAATACCTATCACAGCTGTCAATATGAGGTAATAAAACAGCGGTCTTGCATGTATCTCAACGTGAAATATTAATCAGAGCCTAACGTTTCACATCCTATCAAACACCCTGGACCTGAATTCATACTGCAATAGGAAACGCACATATCAGTGTCGAATTTCTCCAACGCCTTATCAGTGTTACATATATTATACACAACCAAATGCAATAGCGTCGTAATTAGTGATTTCTTAATTACTGTTGCAATTCCGCCCGGGTTTAATTGGAGACCGTCATTAATTAAGAATGTACATCCGAAATTAAATACAAGTTTAAGTATTATTTTGGTAATAGAAAAGTGGTGAAAATACGAGATGGTTTTGTGTATCACGGACCTAGATGGTCGAGGACTCCATGCGAAACGGTCAATGCGTGCATTGTCTTCAAGATCTGAATCTAATGTGATTTCTAATATTACCACAGACTGATGTGGTTTTTTGTGACCGTATTAAGGGGGTACATGCACGTTGTTTATAAAGTTAGAGAAATTCACCTTCACTCATTTTTTTTCTTTGTTCAAAAACCGGTGTAATTGAATGAAAAGTTCTCATCTCCAAGATAATTGTATGATCTTTAATTAATATGACATTCTATTTCAGTGAATTCAATAAGTTTCAAGATAATACGTCAATGAATAGAAAGAATGTGATGAAATGCATTCACGTATCATCTCGAAACTGATTGAATTCACAAAAATAAAGTGTCATATTAATCAAAGAGCATGAAATTATCTTGGAGATGCGAACTTTTCATTTAATTACACTGATTTTTGAAAATGGAAAAAAAAAGTAAAGATAGATTTCTCGATTTGTGTAAGCACCATGCACGCACCCCGTCAAGTTATATCGTGAGAGTAGAACTGGATTGTAGGCCCACTGAGCCGTCATTCAGGGGACCGGGGTTCGATTCCAGCCACGGTCGACCATCCTGATAGGTTTTTCTCTGTCGTTAAAATGAATACTGGGATTGTGCTTTAATAAAAGACACGACCGTTTTCTTTTTACTCCCCAAAAACATAATAAAAAATGTTTCTTATCATCTTCGTATTCATCATTCATCGACACCAGTAGACAGTATCCATCAATCGATTCATCAATCGAGTGCGTCGATTAACGGTTGAACCCAATTTAAATAAATTCATATATGTAAGCCTATTTATTTCAGCAAAAAAATGTTGAACATAAGATGAGACCGTAAACAAGGTTAAAACAGTTTCTTACTATGGAAGTATAGAAGTGATTTAGCCGTATATCAAGACTTGGACTTGGACGCAATAGTCGTATAATTGTTGATACCACCAAGTGATCAATGTTGCGGACGCAGTGTGACGATAGTGCTCGAGTTGGTGACAGTCACTTTCGGTGGCATTAGTGCAACTATACTACTGACACCCGTCTCTCGACAGAAAATGCTGGAATTAGTGCAAGTGCAACGTGCCCGCTGCGGCAAAGCGAGCGACCTTCCTGCACCCTACTACTATACCCAATACGTCTCTATAAGCAACAATCCTCATCTGCCAACTCCAACCGAACGTAGTCGAGACAAACAACAATATATCGACAACTATCAAAGAAATAGTCAGCTTAAAATCGATAGCAATGAACGTAGAAAAAGCTCGGTCCACAAGTATGAACGTTTCATTGGCAACAATGTACATAGTAACAGCAAAGAACCGTTTTTCCTCGACAATGAACGGGCTAAAATAAAAAAACGTCAATTACATACCGACAATAGTGGACGTAGTAACAGCAAGGAACGTTTTATGTACAATGGTGAACGGTGTATCGACAACAATGAACGAAGTAGGAGCAATGAACGATACGTCGGCAACAATGGACAGTTCAACATGGACAACAATGGACGTAGTAGAAGCAATGAACGTTTTCAGAGCAATGGAGGACAGTTGAATGAGCGACATAAAAGTAGTAAAGGACAGTTTGGTATTGATAACAATGACCGACGTAAAAGTAGAGAACCGTTTGGTGTTTGTAACAATGAACGACGTAAAAGTAGGGAACAGTTTGACAATAACCGACGTAAAAGTAAGGAACAGTTCGGTATTGGTAATAAACTGTGGTGCGCGTTGCAATGTTTGGACGACAGCTACCAAGGCAAGGACGTGGCCAACAAGTCTTGGAAGTTCCACGCGGTCAACAATAAATATAGGTATTTGAATGGGTTCGAAATTTGTAATATCTCGTAATACGTTCGAATGTCAATTCAAGTTATAACAAAAAAAATGATTCTCTTATCAAGATGAGTCATGAATGTAGGCCTATTCTGTAAGTCTTGAGGTTTTCGTTTTTTGAGAATTTCTGCGACCAACACCGAATGCAAATGTATACGATCATTTTCCAGAAAGTGGGAGGGCGATAAGTTTAAGCTACAGTAATTGACCTTCTAAGAGACAAAACGGTGTTGCACCCTGGCTAGTCAAGATGTTTTAAGCTAATTGACCTTTGCGGTGTTGCACCCTGGCTAGTTAAATCTATGGGGGCCTAAGTGTTTGTTTACAACTGTAAATCGCCTTGCGAATTGTGTTGATAGCCTGTCCTTCAGAGGCTAGTCGCCCACACACTATTGCCACAATGTCATTTCTCTAGGCACACCTAGAAGACTTACCTGAAGACACTCCTATACCTATAGTCAAAACACTACTGCACCTATCCGAAACTTACTGCTCTAAGATCTTAGCACGTCAGTAAAATACGATATTAGGATATTTGTTTTTGTAAATCGTAGCTTGTTTTGTTCTGGTGTTACATTGCTGAGAGTAAATCCCACTTGTTGCATTGTTAGTCATTATTAATGGCACTTCTAATCGAAACATGTTATGTATAAGTTTAGCGTATTGAGAGTAGAAGCCGAGAAATTGACAGAGTGTTTAAACATCTTTCAAGTTAAATTTTTACCGGCATCTTGTAACGAAAACGCGGAATATTCATTCATATCAAAACAACAGAAAAATGTGCCAATAGAATTTGGTGAAAAATTTCAACAATTGGAGAAATTTTGAAAACTTTGATATAATTTACACAAAAAAATAGCAAATGCCAATAAAAATTTAGTCAAAGTTTTACTCCAATTGAAAAAAAAAACATTCAACACAATTTTGAAAAACTCTTCACCACAAAAATTTGAAAATATCTTCAACCAACATCTTTTCTATTCGTCACTAATACGATTAAAACAATGCTCTTCATAATACTTGTCTGAGTAGTTATTATTGTAGTTGCTGATACACGTAGCTAGCTAACATGAAGTGCTGCCCACCTTGCTTATGTCATGAGTGCCGCCAGTTCATTAAACCATGCTTTACATGCGCTAAGACGTGGGATCACTATGCGACTGTGTGTGGGTTTTGGCGGGAAAAGAAGGGGCCTCATTCCGGGCATACATTGTGGGCTTTTGGCGGGAAAACACAAAAGTAGGCTACTAGAACCTGAATGGATCAAGAAGGAAGCGAGCAGTTTGTTAAATATTCCATTATATTTTTAATGTGTTTCGGTAGTCAGTTTATTTGAAGAACATTTCTGTGATAGTTCAACATTTTGGCGAGGTGATAATCACAAAAGTATTCAGGTGACACTTGGAGAGAACATTTTAAAAATATAAAAACAAAAATTACTAGAGTAAAAAGTTGAGAGAGTGAGAAAAAAGTCGAAATCAAGAAATATCCAAATAAATCTTTGAAATTTGCCCAGAAAGGAATGTCAAAATAGCAACATTCCAATTCTAAAAATCACAAAAACAAGAAAAGTAAGAAATATTGAAGGAGAAAAAATAAATCACGTAAAATCGAAATTATCATAGAATACAAATGAAGTTCCCAATGTAAAATGTACTAAATTTTAATATATTTTATCCAAAAATCATCACATTGGTGATGTCAATGACCGTAAATTTAAGACAAATTATTTTGACCTAATATAATGACAAATCATCAATGATTTGTCATTGAAAATTGAAAACTCATTTCACTCTCAGTCACTCACTCTCATTGAAAACTATGAAAATTAAAATGCAATATGGAAATGGAATTGAAAATACAAAGAAAAATGAAATGGAAAATGAAATACTATTGGACCTAGGAATACTCCCACTGGAATACCAATGAAATATTCTCCATTGAAACCAGTCTTCCTTGACTTGAGCAGCATGACTCTGATCTCAGTCCTGTATTGACTTGTCATAATTATCATCAATCATGGTTACTGAATAACACACGAAGCTAGGTGTGGTCAGCATTCTGGTACTAATGTTGTGGTAGATATGGGTGGTCAAATTAGGGTTTCCCCAAAGACATATTGTCGCTGTCACCATCCCACAAAATGGATTGTTTTGGCCAAGTCCCCGCTAAGAAATTCATTTTATTTCCTGTATAATAGGAGTTTTCACAAAATAATATGTCGGTAATTAGGGCCTAGTATTTCCTCCTATGAATATACATCTTGATTTCGATATTTTGGTAACTAGTATATTTTATAGTATTTTTAAATTGTTTTAAATCCATTAACTTATTGGTATAATTTTTACAATTTGTTAATGAGTTGCAATATTCACCTAACTATTTGTTTGGGGTGGTAAGATCGCCCTTGTGGTGCCCCATTCAAACGATCTTGGCTTATAATCCTCCGCCTCAATTGGGAAACAATGACAGTATGTCAAGTTTTCTTCTGTCGAGCATAATTGTAAATCATATCGTATTATACGAATTTTGACCATTTTAGAAGCATATTTAACTTTAGTTAGCGTGTATTCTGACGAAAGTAAGTGATTGTAAGAGTGTCTAGGCATATGAAGTGGGGGGAGGGGGGAAGGTCAGAAACATTAAAAAACATTTTTGTTGGTGACCGACTCAGATTTTAGTTGAATGTGGTGTACATTTTGATCTATTTACAATATACGATGTAAATATACTATGTATTGACATGAATGTATTAGGGTATGTATATATTAATATAAATATATTGAATATTGTTATGAATATATTGAATACCTTTATTGTTAGGCACCACATAAATGTTCAATATTGTTCTAAAGTATATAGCTTTCATCGCTGTGGAGTACATTTTGTATAAATATCTTTGCTCGTCTCACAAGGCACGTGCTGCGTTTTCCCAGTTTGAATCCCCATGTAAAAAAATGTCTTTGACCAACCAACCGTAGTCAGCCTTCACCCATTGCCTTCCACACATCAACTAACCATGCCCATTCTTGTGTTACAGTCATGAAGGCGCTGGGATGAACGGGCCCAGCGAGGGGCGCTGCGCCACGCCCCCCTCCTCCTCCCCCGACCGCCACTCGTCGTCGGACCGGGACAAGGCGACGCTGAAGGTCCACCTGCCCAATGGCGGCTTCAACGTGGTCAAGTTCGGTGACGCGATCGACGTCAAGGGCATCATCACGCTGGTGACGAGCCGGCTGGCGACGGGGGCGCGGGCGTACCAGCACTTGTACGCCATGCGGCTGCACCACGTCGCCACGGGGGAGGTGTACTGGCTGCACCAGGATACCACCATGTATCAGGTAAGGAGAAATCGAGGGTGGAGAGGGCGTTGGATTTGTTTGATGGGCTTACAATTCATTTGTATATATTTTGAAGTTAGGTGATAGGCAACATGCATGCATGCATTTTTATAATCAATATCAAAACTTGATACAAAAATAATTGTTTCCCAGATAAGGCTATGGAAAGTAGGATTGCTTGGACAGGGAACCACAAGGGCAATCTTACCACACCATTTAAAATGAAAACAATGAACTTTTGACAGGACTGCACTGTATGTGACTATACTTCTTAGCCGCAGATAAAAGTCTTTCGGTTTCCAAAAGACCGGAAAATAAATTATATTTACAGCAGATTCAATAATATGACATTCAAAAAGTTTTGAATATTGAACAATGAAATTAAAATACATCAAAATACTTTCTAGAAACCTGTTGAATTGATTTAAACAAGTGGTTTTGAGAGGTTTTTTCGATCCGTGATGGCCCACAGGATTGAACAGGCAGACGATCCTGCTTTTCAGACGTGTCTTGACCTGGTATGCAATTTTGGACGAATCCGATTTTGAATTTTTTTTAGTTGCTGGTCATCATATCAAAAAAATTGAAATATGTTATGCTTGTTGCCTATTACACTAAATTAATTAATCCCGATAAATGGGCGTGTTCACATAGCAAACTGGTCGTGAGATTATTGGGTGTGTTTACAATGTGAACAGGACATGATATTAAGGTGTCATCCACATAACCATGCCATTTGGAAATTGATCCTTGAATAGTGGCTTCTCCTCTAGCAATGTCATATCTAATAAGATAAGTCTACTTGCAGATCTAGAAACCTTCACAGAAAATTGAGTTCAGGTAGTCACGGATAAATATAACTAAAAATAATGATAAATTTGGAAAAATACGAAAATCCCATTGTTTTCAGGATTCCACTATTTGTTTTCAAGGTTTTATTCAAGGCCTACGTTAGTTTTTATTATATTTTAAATAGAGATGTATTATTTATTATCTATAGTGATTATAACAGCCCCAAATAAAATTATACTGTGACTCTTTAACATGTGTCACTTAAAAAAGAATTAGTGCAACGGTCCCATAGAGTTTGAAGACAAACAACTTTTGCATTAGCATTTTCACCTACAAAGTGTAGTTGATTCTGGGAAAGTATCAACTGCCGTAAAACTCGACTATCCTAAATAACAACTGTCGTAAAACTCAACTCTCCTATGATTGTCCTAAACTTCTACTTCTTGAGCAACCTATATGGTCAAGATAAAAGTGGGGGGAGGGATTGGCTCCTCCCCTTCACAAATTTATATTGGTCATCAAAAAATATGTTTCACCCTAACCAACTGTACTGAAAACAAACTGACTCAATATTTGTTCAATTTTTGGAGGAGAGGGGTCAAACCCTTCACTTTTACAGGTTGCTCACGACATAGAAGTTTGTCAGTTGGTTTTTAGGACAGTTGGTTTTTAGAACGGTTGGTTTTAAAGACGGTTGACCCATTCCGTTCCAACGTCAGACAAAATAAGCTAAATAAGAATACCGTTTCAACCAGGTTGCTCAAGACGTGGAAGCTTATGGCAGTTGATTCAATGGTTTCTAGAACAGTTGGTTTCAAGGACAGTTGACCTATTCTCACTGATTCCGTTTCAACCTCGGACCAACACTTGAACGTGTATGCGTGTGTCAACAGGTACAGGAGAAGTACGAGCGTAAACACCCTCACGCCGAGTGGAGGTACGAGCTACGAGTCAGATACTTACCTCAGAACCTGGCCGAGCTGTACGAGAAGGACCGAGTCACCTTCTACTACTATTACGACCAGGTATGAAAACCTCCGCTGTTGACACATAATATTCATTCATTACCAGGCGGGCTATTGAGCGATTATCAAGATCCATACGATGATAAATTGGTGTGTAGCAAGTGGCCTATGTATGTAATCGCCTATGTGATGTCATCGTAAGTGATCCGTAATTGTTTTGCATTTTGACAATTTCTAATTTTAGATATAAGAGTATTTGGATTTCAAATTATTCGGTCGTAACTCGTGGCTCCGCAGGGCCCCAAAAGTTCAGGTCGTGTCAGGCCTCTTATATCTGACCTAAAATCAAGTTTTTACTACCCGTAAATCACACCTTTTCGGGTGTTTCGTATTTCATTTCACAGCATTTGAGGCTAGCTGTTGGAGGGCAAACAATAATCAAATCCAATTGTCAAATTTGGATAAAAGACTGTACTTTTCTACAGGGTTTTACATTACAACGATTACTAATTCCTTGATTTTACGGTGAATAGAGAGATTAGCAATTGGATATTGAAGTGATGATTGTTGTGGCAGGTGCGCAACGACTACCTCTGTGCCGACCACACAACCCTTGACCAAGACGTGGCCGTTCTCCTCTGCTGTCTGGAGATCCGCTACTTCTTCAAGGACATGCCGCAGATAGCGCTCGACAAGAAGTCAAACCTGGAATACCTGGAGAGAGAGGTCGGTACACGCACTCGTTGTTAATTGTATTGTTCTTCAAACTGAGACGAGTGGCTAGCAGACTGGAACGTCACTCAAAAGACCGGGGTTTTATTCCCGGTATGGTCGACCATCCTGACAGAGTTTTTTTTTTCCCCTCTTTTGTTCTGGTCAATACTGGGATGGTTCCTTAACATCAGGCCACAACTGACTCCTTCTCACTATCCAAAAAATTAATAATAGAATAACCTTTCATCTCGTTTATCATTCACCGACGCCAATAGTCATCAGTACAGTGCGTCGTTGAATCCAGTTTAAATAAATGGAATAAATAAATATATAAACAGACGTGCAGTGTGAGCTACAAATAAATCATTATGGGAGGTAGGATAGTGACTTCGTAACCTGTCTGTCAAGTGGTTAAAATGAAATCAATTTTTGAAATATTGTAGGCCTACTCTCTTACATGGCAGTTTTTTACATACATTTATATTTTCCTTATTATTTTGTTAACATTTCAGTCATTTCATTCAAATAGAATATTAATAAAAAATGAAAATACAAAGCAATGTTGAATTGAAAAAAAAGTTGATTCAAATTGAAATATTGCCACAGTTGTCTTTCAAACAATATTCAGCTGTTGAACCTTTTCAACAAAGTTTCATGCCTTTTTCAACGAGGTAAGCTGTATATCGTGTACCTAATCCCTCCGTTCCATGCCCCAGGTCGGTCTGCACAAGTTCCTACCTCGCACGGTGCTCGACAGCATGAAACCGAAGGCGCTACGCAAGCTGATCCAGCAGCACTTCAAGAAGGTGTCAGCGCTGACGGAACTCGAGTGCATGTTCAAGTTCTTCGACCTGCTCCGCGCCCACTACCGGTTCGACCAGGAACGGTTTCGGTGCGCTCTCGGCTCCGGCTGGTCCATACCCGTCGAGCTGGTCATCGGGCCCGATCTCGGCATCTCCTACATGACGCTCAGAGCGACAGCGGTGAGTTCACGCTCAGCTTGACATTCTGCGGCCTCATTTCTGTACAGTGGAACTTTATCCATCGTTTTTGAAGGGATCAGAAAAAGAGAACCATTCATGCAGGGAAATGATCCATTCAGGAAAAGCTTACATTAGTTATATGGGAGTAGGGTGAAAAAAAAAAATATATATATCTGATACAAAAAATGATGGAAGCCGGTAAACGATGGATCTGGGAACGATGCATCGAGGTTTCACTATACTTTGTGGCTGTTGCTAGTGATCACTTAACCCAACTTCAGTTTTGAACTCCCTATTTATGAATCATGTAGCAGAGTAAACATTATCTTCACATGAGTTGGGTAAAGGGGAAAGAAAGAACAGCAGCTTACCAAGGTTTATCAGTAGATAGGACTACTTATAGTGGAGAGTCATTGAAAAACACAAGAGATGATTTGTACAAACACTCAAAGTTTTGACTATTGTCTATTGCCTTCCCTAGGCCATCGTGACAGGTTTTTCATAGTTCCTCTCCGTCATTTAGTTGAATACTGGGATCTTTCCATAAAAACAGTTTGCTACCATTTTCTTCCCACTACCCAAAACATCTAATAAAATTACCTTCCATCTCATCGTCATATCACCAAATTCATGATGAGTGACAATTTTTTTTTTTTAATATCATCCATATATCACCCGCTTAGTTGAGCTAACAACAATAATCATCGCGAACCGAAATTCCCTCAGCCGACGCGCATGGCCGAGTTCGATCACATCCAAGCGATCCAGACGCTGGTGTCTGACTGCGAATCTCACAAGAAGGCGGTGGTTCAGCTGCGCGTTGCCGGGACGACGGAGACGCTGACGATCACGTGCCCGTCGCTCGAGGTGGCGGAGAGTCTGGCCGACCTGATCGACGGTTACTGCCGGCTCGTCACCCACAGCTCCACATCGTTGTGGAACAGGAAAGGTAAGAATAGTAACGATGATGTACCGATATTTATTTCCTGATTGAGTCGTACGTGATGTGGGTTCGTCGATGAAATAATTAAAATTACAAACAGATTGGAAATATATAAATTTACCATTTACTGAATTTGCTATGCATAATAGAATTATCGTAGTAGCTATTTTGCTCGAAGTTATATCATTTGGGTAAATACAAATGTGAAATTGGGAATTACAAAAACCAGTAGCTGCGAGTGCTGGTGGAAGATGAGGCATAAACTTGACCTGGTGGTGGATACGATTTTTCTAAAAATATCAATTGGGATGATTCTCTTATATACCTGTTGTACATTATGTAATGGTTTTACCAGTACCGTACTAGTACTGTTGTTATGCTACAGAAAGTTGTTGCACTACAAAACATGACATTTCAAAATAATAAATTCACCCAAGTACTACTTCTCAAATTCTAAATTCAATTAAAAGAAAAAATAGAAGGCATATTTACATGTGTCTACCTATCACTTTAGTGACAACGTGAAGATTCAGTGGTACAACCTCGTTAGTTCTGGAACTCTTTGTTCACAATGTTTCTGTCTCACTCGCTCTGATCGTGTGCTTGTCCGTGATAATACTAACGCAATGTGTCTCTGTTTCCTTCTAACAAGCTACCGTATGGAAACAATATCCATGTCCTTGCTCGTTAAAAGGTTTGTACCGACTCGTACGTTATACTGTAGCCTGCGTGTGTGTAGTCATAGAGGTTTTGGTACAATCGTATATATGTTGACTTTATTTATTGGATTATTGTATGTAGGTCGTATTCGATTTCTTGAAATATGTTATCATTATCAGACTTTTGCATCTTAGCCTGGACTGGACTATACACCTGCTTCCAATCTTTGTTTACACTTTGAATCTTGTTTGACATCTAATTAATATTTTGAACACTGCAAGTGATCTAGATCTAGATCTAGTAGTCTGGTGAAATGTGGTAGGGTTAGAAGTACAGAATCAAGCATTTTCTATTTTAGTTGGAACTAGCTCATTAATTTTCAAATACACTTGACCCTGTCATATTTTGATTTATGCATTGAGCATCTGGAATTAAATTCAGATTCACGATTAACATAATGATGCCCTTCTATCGACAAAGCCGTCCACCTGACTCTGTCAAGTAAGGGCTCTGCCCTAGAAACTGAAGTCAGATCGGGGGTGGGTTCGAGTCCCATGAAAGGCATGGGTCGTAGTAAACATCATTCATGTATCATCCACTTATTCGTATCCCCAAATAACTTGGCCATTGACAAGGTCATTTAGCAAGCATTAATCATCATAATTGACGAGTGAAACCCGTTGAAGACAGATGAACCAGCAGCTTACCTTCTATGTTTTTTGTAGACGCTCAGCCACCCAAGTATCGGCAGCGCAGCTCAGCCAGCCGGCAAGCCTCGGCCAACTCGGCCAGTCCAGAGTCGGCCGGTCAGACCGGCACCATGCTTTCGGAAGATTACGCCGAGATTGTGGACGAAGACGGAGACTACTCGACGCCAGCAAGTAAGTTGCCTGCTTGTATGTAACTACGAGGATGAATTAAACCGACATCCCCCATATAACCTTGCTGTTGGTGGGTACGTTGAGCAGTAGTAAACTGATGTTTCAATAACTTGACGTTGGAAATCAATTTCGCAGTTTCATCAACACATTTTCATAATCAGTGGTAATTGAATGAGCGACCCAAATTGGGTATTTTTTGTTCTTTTCTCTTGTATGCGCTCCAAAGGTCGGGAGGCATAACAGATCCATATGAAACTCTTTCTAGACATTAGCCCTACTCATTTTGTAGAATTTTAAAGTGCTGGGTAATTTAATCAGTTGAGTAGGTTTCGATAAAGTGATGATAGAAATTTTGAAATAACGTATGAGGAAAAATTATTTTAGAATTTAAATGAGAATTGCTTGAGTGATTTCAAGTTGAATTTGTCTGTAAATATTAAAATGTTGGTATGTTGTAAGGACAATAATGACAGTCATATTTGATCATTTCATTTGATCTCTCATCTTGAAATACGTATTCTGGATTTCCCTAAAATGAGGCCTAATAATAATTAGCAGGGTCTGAATGTATCCCAATGGTATCCACGTGGGCATTGTGTTCTAGCGCGTGACTACGAACTGGTGCGGAACCAAGTGGAGCTGGCGGAGATAATCGGCGAGGGGCAGTTCGGTGACGTGCACAAGGGCACGTTCAAGGGGCGGGACAACAACTTGACGCCCGTAGCCGTCAAGACGTGTAAAGCTGACGCCGACCTGGCTACTGCCGAGAAGTTCCTAGAGGAAGCGTGTAAGTACGCGTAGAGTGATCGTCTAAGCGACGGTCAGTTTGGTCTCAATGTATCTTTGCAAGCATTTTCAGTGAAGATGGTGGCACGGGTTCCCCGAAAAATTCAATTTGTAAAATCTAGGAAAATTTCCGTTTTGTTCAGAAATATTATTAAAAGTATTTTATTTGCTACTCTCAATGTTTTATAATGTTCCACTGATCATTCCCATTTTTCCCCACTCTCCCAAAATGAGAAATTCTCCTTGAATTTTGAAGTTTTTTACCCCATATCACTACCTGCCGCGAACGAGACTTGTATGCACGATTTTTTTTTAGCCGCCATATTGAAAAACTACCTATCAGTGACGAGAGCGGCACGGTTTTGGAATGTTGAATTCGTCCAACTCTACCGCTAAGTGAAAGCGAAACGCTATTTCCATTCATGGAAAAACAGCTGTACTTTCACTAATCTTACTTATTTTAGTAAAACCACCATCCACCCACCCACCCACTCTCGGAAAGGTATCTCGTAGTTTCAACGTCATCCCTTGTTGCAGACATTATGCAGCAGTTCGATCACCCGCACATCGTCAAGTTGGTGGGCGTGTGCAGCGAGAGCCCGATCTGGCTGGTCATGGAACTGGCCAGGCTCGGAGAGATGCGGGCGTACCTCCAGAGCAACAAGCCGCGGCTAGACCTGGCAACGCTGCTGCTCTACACGTTTCAACTCAGCACGGCGCTCTCGTATCTCGAGTCCAAGAAGTTCGTTCATCGGTGAGTTGGAGCTTCGTTGTTGTGAGAGACGGTTCAAACGGTTGAAGGCCAAGAGCTTGATCACTCATATTTAAGTAACCAATAAACTTGAAAAGTGTTGAATTACGTGGCGTAGTTCAGATATTTCTGGGAAAAAAATGTATTTGTTGAATAATAAATAATAATGCTTGGAATAATAAATTAAGCGAAACCTCTTAACATAATTTTTAAGGGACCAAGAATGATGAAATCATCCATGCAGGAAAATTTAATAATGGATATAAGGGAGTAGGCCTATGGGGGAATAGTTGAACGATGGATTTGGGAACGATGGTCAAATACTGTCCAAAATACTGGCAACTGGCCAAATAATAATGTACTAATAGTTCTCTGAGAATAACAGCCAACGTGACTCAATTCAACCAGTAATTGAGTACTATCAAATATGGCCGACAGAATTCTCAGAACGAACAGCTGATTCTTATATATATATTTCTAGTTGATATTTGTTCGAATGTTAGTTGTAACTTGTATCTTATAACCTCAATGCACATTCCCGGATTCATCGTTTTCGTGCTTCATTTATTTTATACAGCCTCGCCCCATTCCCATATAATTGTGAAATTCTCTTACAGGGATCTTTTTCCCCCGATCTCTTCGAAAATCCAATAAATGAGTTGAGAGTTTGTGCTGTATCTTATTCAAAATACAACTATATAACGGTTCGTTTCTCTCTCCCCATCGCAGAGATATAGCCGCACGAAACGTCCTGGTATCGGCGCACAACTGCGTTAAACTGGCAGACTTCGGTCTGAGTCGCTGGGTCGAAGATCAGAGTTATTACAAGGCGTCGAAAGGCAAGCTACCGATCAAGTGGATGTCGCCCGAGTCGATCAACTTCAGGAGGTTCACCACGGCCAGTGACGTGTGGATGTTCGGTGAGTAGAAAACACTCTGGCTATACACTCGTATCCAAGCGTATGAGAGCGTATTGTTGGTGTCAAAGTTCATTGTTTTTTTACTTGAAATCATTAAAAAATGGGGTGGTATGATCACCCTTGTGGTGCCCCATCCAAACAATCCTACCTTCATCCATGGACTGAATTGGGAAACAATCATTTTGTATGAGGTTGGATGTTGATGAAAAAAATATATATTTCCACGAAAGAGGAAGGTCGTCCAACAACTAAATAATCGTAAGAACTTTGGTAATTTCATACTTTAATATCGTTGGAATTTTAAGGATTTAATACTTCTGAAAATTTTCAAACTTGTAAGTTGTGTTTTCTATGTAAGTTGTATTTGTAGGCCTATTTCTTATGCCAATCTTTGACCTGAAAAATAATAATACTGTATTCTAAACATACCATCAGCTGTTCTTCCAGACATTCATCAATGATACACTTACCAATACTCGTAAATAGTCTAGCTGTTGGTAGGATCGTAAAGCAACCAATAATCGTTGATCCTCTGGTGTTGATGTTTTGTTTCACGTGCTTGTTTTCTGTCGTAGGCGTGTGCATGTGGGAGATTCTGATGCTGGGCGTGAAGCCGTTCCAGGGCGTAAAGAACAACGACGTGATCGGCAAGATCGAGAACGGCGAGAGGTTGGCGCTGCCCGGGAACTGCCCGCCGCGGCTCTACAGCCTCATGTCTCAGTGTTGGTCGTACGAGCCGTCCAAGCGACCCAGCTTCAAGGACATTCGAGAAGTGCTCAAGTAGGTTATTGGCTCGAAGCTATTTTGCTCAAGTGTTCACAAGTATATTATGTAACTTTTCAGCAGTTATTAATTAATTAACATTCTTATTCCGTATATAAAATTATAAATGTCGAAGTAGGCCTACCTACTTTTTCTGTTGTGTACGATTTTTGAAGTTATAGTGATTGTATAATACTTCATGTCAAAGACTACTGATATGTGTATTACGTTCCGCTTACCTTTCGAAATGAATATAAAATAAATTGAATAAATTACCGAACTGCGTCGTAGGTCTTATGTTTAGTTGCATTATTGAGGTACGGTCTTACGAATAATGAATTTGTTTATTAAGCGATAATTATTGCATCAACGTGTCATCAGTCATCTTCCTTGGTATTGGTAATTTTTACTGCAATTGATAATTGGCTTCGTTAAGACATTTTTATTTCTTGATAAACGAGGCCTTAGTAGCTAACCTACATATCGTTAGTCTGTCGGAAGCCTTATTTTATTCAACTAGCCCATGTTTGTTGTAGTGTTTGACTTATAGTGTACCGTACTTGTACAAGTGTCAATATTATCACTTGAATAATTGAAATGATTATTTAATAAAAGTCTGACACCATCTAAAGAGTAAACTCAAATCACACATTTTACAAATCTACTCATCAGTTTCTGTGCGACCCTGACTAATAAAGTGTGAACGTAAACAGTCTCCTCCTAAATTCTGTGTCGTCAACAGTCTTGTTTTCTCAAAAGGCTTGCTTGTAATTGTTGTTTTTGGTTTACTTGTAGTGAAATCTTGCTGGAGGAACGTCACCAACAGCAAGAGACGATGAGGAGAGAAAACAGACGAGTGCAAGCCATGTCTTGGGGTGAGTGCGCAACTGGCTTGTTAACATATTTGTTCATGTTGTTGTCGGTATTTCCTTCACGTGGCCTGTTGTTTGGTCATAGTCGTCTCGTCATCTACGTACCAAATGCCGTTTAACTCGAGTAAATATGACTGAATTTGACGTTATGGTTGTTATAGTTGAAGATATAAATATTATTATTTCATTGTTATGTTATAATTATTGGACTTTATTTGTGATTTATATTTTATTGTATGTAGAGCCTATTTTATAGAAATACAATAAATTCAATAGAACAATATAATAGGCTCTACAATTCATACAATTAATTATAGGCATATGTAGTTGACAGATGTAGTAAACTTACAATCTGAAAAATGAATAAATAGGTAAGGAAGACAAATGATCGTCTGTTTGCCCACCCAACCCTGAATCTCCCGATTACATTAATGAATATATATGCCTAGGCTTAATTAATTAAATTTCAAACATAGAAAATGGTGGAAAATATATTCTTATGTTCCTAAGTTCAAATTATTCTGTGAAATGATTCATTATAGTCTAACGGAGAAAAACTATAAACATAAATAAATAAACAAACGTTGAACCACTGTTGCCCCAGGCAACGGATTGTTGTTAAATACCGTACGTAAGCTAACATGTGCCTGGTCTTGTTCCAGGCTCTACAGGATCCGACGACCAGCCTCCACCGAAGCCGGCCCGCTTCCCCGTTCTCAACTCGGACTCCCCCGTTCCCGGATCACTGGGCTCCAACTCGCTGACGACGTACATCGTGGCGCAGAACCCCGAGGTGCTGATGCAACTCCTGCGCGACAACGAGGCGCGAGGCGTATGTCCTTCCGCTTACACAACCCCCGCTTCCGCTTTCAACACCCTAGCCGTTGACTTCGAGAAGTCCAACATAACCTCACAAAACAACTCTCTAACCCGTTCGCAATCAAACTCGCTGCCGCGATCCCAGTTTATATACGGCGTGTCGACGCACAAGAGTTCCGTTTCGAGTCCGCCCTCTTCTATTAGTAGCTCGTCGACGGTCACGTCCCCTCAGAACACGTTGACCAAATCGAACGGGGGTTCCCCGGTGTTGCGAGGTCAAAGGGTCAAAGAGGTAGCAGGTTCAGGTTTAGATTCCAGTCTGGATAATCTCGCGTCACACTCGAGTCTGATGTCGTCCGTGACCAGCGATGCCAACACGATCTCCTCGACGTCGTTCACGAGCATCTTCGGTGCGGACCTCGAGGTTTTCTCGTCGGCGCCGACTTCGATGACGACTAGTGCGGTGGATAGTGCGGGACAGGTTGGATTAATCAGCGTTTATTTGCAGATGTCTGCCGCACGCTGCCTGAACGATGCATTTCATTGCACATGCCGTAATAATTAGATTATAGAATTATTATTGTTGTTGTTGTTTAGTGCATTATTTTGTCGAGCAAAAACCATCGTTTTGTTGTGATCTTGATACTTATTGTAGGCCCCTACTTATATCGATGAGACTAAACTGTAGCTTACCAACATTGTCAACACTGTTTCAATTATATACCATAGCTCTGCTATTTTTAGGGTCAATGATTCTTCAAGACCAGATTTACAATTAGAAACACTACTAGGCCTACAATTTTCAAAGCATTCAAATGTTTAAGGCTGCAGAGAGTTTCTGCATATTCACCAAAGTTTTTGTAATCATTTAGTTGGTAGATGACTGTCTTTCGTCGATACAAGTAGATAATTACAAACGTATTCTGAAATATACACCACAGTCTTGTTTATTAACTACGCTTACAGGCGCAAAATGACCTCGCTGTCGACGCGCCTTAAAACTCAAACATTCATTCATTAACTACGCTTCTCTGCTGACATTACTATTTCATACTCTACTCGTTCACTTGATAACGATAATGCTCTAATTATTATTTAAAATCCTAACAAATGGATAAATATTTTGCATGTAGGCCTATCATTATCAAAGATTGTTTTTATCTTGGATTTTCAACAAACGCTGGTTTTTGCTTCAGTTTCTTTTAGATGACATCAAATCATTCTAACCAACACTAGTGCACATATTTTGTACAACTATAGTGATACTTTGATCAGGTCCGTTGCTTGAAACTACTGACAGATAGTGCTAAGTGTAACGGTAATCGGACGATCGGTACCGTTGATGCTAGTTGCACTGCATGGCTTACACTAACGTCTCGTATGATTTGATATTCCGATGATTACGTACAAGTACTCAAAGGTGAACGTATACACCTTTCTTATTGAACAAGTAGCTTCTAATGTACCGTATTTAATTTACTCGTAATTAGATTCCTATTTTCCAAGAGAACAGTGGTCCTATTTTATTTCATCTTAACGTTTTTATTGTATAACCAATTAGCATGCCCAAGTAGGCCTACTACTAAAGTAGATCTATCATAAAGTGTATTGATGCTCAAGGTTTTTGAAATTTGAGTTTTCATAGTCAATCAAAATTGGAAATTTAGAGTTTGAAAATAGAAAATTAAATAGTGGTTCAAGTAGGCCAAGGCTTTAAAAAATAACTTGATCGACCTAGGCTTACAGCAAATGATTTCTCAGAGAATGATGAGAATTGATGATATCGTGTTATTTTGTAGCTCGATGCATTGTGGCAGTACGAAACGTAGGCCTACTATAATATATTTATGACCTCATTTTTCAAATAAGTGTTACTAATTTTATATTTATTTTATATTATCATTTTGTTTCATAACACCAATTGAGAGGCCAACTCAAAGATAACTTCAAAACATGGCTGGTATTTACAAAGTCTAAAAGACAAACAGCTTTAGTGCGCATGGAAGTCGATTTAGAGATATATCAGTATTTTGGTGATAGCTTACAAATGGTCCATATGAGATATCAGAAATAGAACTT
The DNA here is from genome assembly GCA_907164805.1 of Brachyptera putata. NCBI lineage: Eukaryota > Metazoa > Arthropoda > Insecta > Plecoptera > Taeniopterygidae > Brachyptera > Brachyptera putata. The sequence continues at coordinate 15,363,193 of OU015469.1, read as the reverse complement.
CAAGTATATTGGAAACATGATCATCTTTTTAATACCGATATGATGCACCGATATAATAACAGCTCAACTTACATTTTTTTTTTTCGTCATCTTTTTATTAGCCATCTGCATCTAAAACTTGACATGAAGTAATTGTTCCCCAATTAAGGCTAAGGATGCCGTGGTAGGATTGTTTGAACACAGCACTACAGAGGTGTTCTTACCACCCCAAATTATACTCAATTCAGAACAATTCAGCAGTTGGGTAGAGAGAAAGAATCAACTTATGCCTATAGCATATCATTTTCACATGCATACAGCTATAAAGTATAGTTTTTCAACTCTGTACGTGTGAAAATACAAGAATCCAAGGTGAATCATTTTTCGATAATTTTAATTTAAACGCAATTTGAAGGTATGAAAAAGATCGTTTCTTTTTACCTACTTGCTATTGTCAAGAATTGTGATATCTTGTATCATTCCAAACCACTCAACGACTGATATTTCTCTTGATCAACTTGCATGTGCTTGTAACAGTGTGTAGAAGATTCTACATAATATTACCATATCGGCAGAAACTCTCTGACGTAACAATACAGTATAATGATCTTTCATGGTTCATCTTCTATAGAAAGAAAACAATTGAGAATACCACAATGGTAAACATTTTACTTTTGTGTTGGCCGTTTAATAGTGTAGTTTTATTTGCAGGCTTATTTAGTGCACCGCGCATGTGTGTTACCGGCATGATAACATCCGCACGATCGTGTTTGTGTGTTTACTAAGCACGATTTATCATTTGTAACGCCTGCTATCTCTTTGATCCGATTGGTTCACCTTGCTGTCGCAGCAAGCTCTGCGATCGGTCAACAATTGTGAACAAGACCAGAGAATTAACCCTCTTTGTCTCGAAGAGATTTCATTCAGATTTGATTTAATAATTCTAGTTCTTGTTGTACATGTAGTTTTAGTGATCAATGTTTTACGCGATAGACCCTTACAGAGCACATACGAAGCTGTTACCTAATAGTTTCCCCGGCCTCGTGATTCGATTAGTTCGGTTTGTGCACTGCTTCAGAAACTGAAGTCGAGGTAGGCGTGGGTTCGAGTCCCACGTAGGCATGGAATTTTTTATAAACATCATTCATATACCATTCGCTTACTCTTATTCCCAAGTATGATTGGTGGGGATGTAGATGGGGTCTTTAATCAAATGATAATCAGCTCTGTTTCCTTACTACCTATTTTTTATTTGAAATTATGTTGTGATTAATTAGAATATTACGATCCATGACTGTTTCAACCTAGACAGTTATCTACTGGTTTATATGATATATTATTACTTAGCAGAGCTAATCAATTTAGATCATCACACATTAGATATTGTGTTGACAAATCTAGACAGATGTCATATTATCCCGGCAAAGCTTCCCACAATCTTCGCTACATTTTCCGGGTAAAATATTAATAAGGCCTACAGTGAAACCTCTAGTCATTGTTTTTCAAGCAACTAGGGAATAATATCCATTCAGGAAAATTTAACATTGGTAATATAAGAGTAAGGTGGGACATAATGAATGATAGAAGCAGGAAAACAATGGATTTGCAAGCGATGCGTCGAAGTTTCACCGAATAATTGTATTATATACTTCTCTCTCTTAGTGCTTAAATATCCTCCACCTAATATACCAAAACCAGATAGATCGTAACACTGCTGTACCTTGGCTTTCTTAATCTGTCATGCTTATTAATTATTAGGTTTATTAATTGTTAGCAAATATTTTATATGTTCAATATGTAAAGTATTTTACAGGTATAAACCTGTAGTATTGACGGTGTATTTAGGTGTTGCGTGTAAATTGTATTGTCTATTAGGCAACTGTATTGAAGAATTCTGTTGACATAAATAGCATTTTTTTACTTAGTTGTTTATGCTAGATGTTTGTATACCATGTAGTTGGTTGTTTTTAGTTGAAAAACATTATTGCACTAGCTGATGATTAATTAACGAGTTGAGCAAAAATTAGCGAATTAACTTCTAATCACCCGTGCTCACATGTGCTATTTTCATACCTGGAAAAAGAATTGACCAACTGATATTTAACTATCGGTTGGTACAACTGACTCTTACATTAATTCAGTAATTGTCATAACTTGATAACTACAGAACTTACCGTAGTACGCCCCTACTAAATGTATCATTTCAACCTGGTGTACATATTGCTGAATTTATGATATAATTGATATTAATGACGATAACCCAATTTGCCCAATTAAAATCAACATAGTGTTCATTCAACCTGCAAAGGACATCCAACTAAAATGTTCAGCTTGAATTTAATAAATTTTGAAATACAAAAATTAAGACATTGCAGAACCCAAACTGACTGATGTATTTAATAACTCGATAGGATTGATGTGGCTCATGATTAACGTGCGAGTTGTTTGACCCTCAGGTTGCGCAGTACGACTCGGCCCAGCAGGAAGGTTCTCGAATGATCGAGCAACAACAGATGTTGGAGCAGCGACTGCGGCAGCAACAGCGGCAGTCGGAGGAAGACAGTCGGTGGCTGGCGGAGGAGGAGACCAACCTGGTGCGTTACAGTCTCACGTAGAGCTAGCAGTTGACGCTAAATAGAATAACTAGTACTAAAGTCATATGTGCGCTACAAGACGTATCGAGCTTACATAGTAGTTTCACTCGGCTGTCGATCTTGTTCTATTTCATGAGCACTGTCCTTGAACCTACTGACCACTCCTTTACCTATTGTACAATATGAAACTATGCCTCAAGTCTTCTGCAACCCTCAAATATTATTTACGCGCAATTGCGTCGTGACTGGAGTAGATTTGAACTGTATTAACTATATTAGGATCAAATAGTGTAATTGTATATGGTATCTATAGTTTGAATAATTTAATATTTATTATTACTTTAGTGATAATGAATTAGCTTTTTCTGTTAATATTCACTTGGTATGCAACCAAGAAATCCTAGTTACTACAGGAATTAAAATGTACAGTTTTACTCTACCTAACCAGATGTATGGAAATATAGAGTAATTGAATAAAATAGGATAGTGTTGCTACAATAGTTGAGTGCAGTTTGGGGATGGCTAACATACTCTCTCATTTACTTCTTGCTTACCTGAAATTCATGATGAAAATTGTGTTGTATGATTATAATCAATTTGGCTTTAAACTGCTGCTAAGCCACTAACTGACTTCATCAACGTAATGTCAATGGAACGTATTTAGTACTAACTGACATCAAGCACTATAACTTCGTACTGTTAGCGCAGTTAGCTCTTGGTGTCAGTTAGTACTAACAGCAGTTAGTAAACGTAGTGTATAACTTGTAAATAAAAATATTCGGTAGACTTTCTAACAAGTGTTACCGCTGCTTGCTACTATTGCTTACGTTGTGCCTGCGTGTGATTGGCTTGCAGAAGAAGCGTCTATCTCTCGTGCCCAGCCTATCAGACACGGACTCGGTGGACGGAGGGGCGGGTCCGAGCACCTCCCCTCTACACCCCTCCCCACCTCCCCCTGCTGCGGACGACCCCCGCTCCTCCACGCCCCTCAGCCAAGAAGCAGAGGAAAGAGTCATAGTAGTCAAGGTATGTAGAAACCGCTTTCAGACCTTGAATATTATTCAAAGAAGATTGTAGGGCTTCGTTTGCGGTTGGCACTTGAAACTTCCTGCCTGATTGACTCTAGGCATTCTTTCGCCAGTGTTGAGGTAACCTGAGTTGTGAACGACTTTAGCCTACATTCCAGTGATTTATTTTCTATTGGCTTGATAGGCCGCAACGCAATAGTCCATGAACTCACACGATCTTAGTTCTTGAAATATCAGTTTACTTTAGTAAACAAACAATGTTTGGATGAAAAATATAATTCTTTTCATTACTTCCCGTGAAAATGTATCATCATAAAAAACACTGAAAATTTTATATTTTCAATGTTTTAATTGTTAAAAAAAGACATGACATGATATTTGCACGGTATCTTATTTTTTATTATTATTCCTTGGAATCTAAACAGCCATTTTTGTATTCTTATTTTTATTGTTGCAGTAGGCTCTACTGTATCTGATGGGCCTAGATGCTACTCTAAAAAATGGAAAAATTTTGAGGTTATGTAAGTCACTGCAACCATTGATGACTGTGTTATGAACTCGTTACAGAAAATGGAGCCGACTCCGACCGCAGACTTGGATCGAAGCAACGACAGCGTCTACGACTGCACGACGAGCGTAGTCAAGGCCGTCATGTCGCTGTCTCAAGGTCAGTCGTCAAGGTCAAAGTCCAAGAAGAAAGATCGGGACTAGAAAAACTGCGAGATAACGAAGGCAGAGATTATTTTGTAGCATGTGGAGAGAAAAAAAATTAAACCTGTTGAATAGAAGTAGAATCAGTATGATGGTGGAAAGATCTACATAAGCATATAGGCAGGATAAAGACAAGAATGAAGTGTGTGACAAGATGCTGGTGGATCAGTTGCTAGTGCGCTGAACCGTAATTCAGGAGACGGGGGTTCGACTCCTCCCATGGTCAATCGTCATGACAGATCAGTCAAGTTATTACTATACTGGAATGACTGAAATTGAGATGATGATTTCTAGTTATTCTCTCAAATTGAGGAAATAAATATCTATGTTATTCAATGAAATCTAGTTCCAGGATTGTGATTCAAGACTTCGAGGCGGCTTTGTCACCAAATATAAATAATTATATAGGCCTACAGACAAGTATTTATTACAATGAATTGTGTAAAAGGGAAAGAGAGAACAGCAGGTTACCGAGGTTCACAAGTAGATAGGCCTACTTATGGTGGTGGACAACCTTTAATAGAACACAGAGATGAAAAACGCACAAGATTTTAGACGTTTCGGCTGTTGCCTTGGTCACAGTAGAGTAGAATGAAAGTCGTTTGTTCACGCCTTTGAACGCCGTGTCGTGATTGGTTGGCAGGCGTCCAGCAGAGCCGAGCCGACCAGTACCTGGAGCTGGTGCGCAAGGTGGGCGTGGAGCTGCGTTCGCTGCTGTCGAGCGTGGACACGCTGGTAGCCGTGTTTCCACCGAGCGCGCGCCGAGAGGTCGAGATGGCTCACAAGGTGCTGAGCAAGGACATGGGCCAACTAGTCAACGCCATGAAGCTAGCGCAGAGCTACAGCACCACCACGCTGGACGCGGATTATAGGAAGTAAGGAATATAATACAGTAGAACCTCTTTAGTATGTTTCTCGTTGATGCTGTAAAAAACTACGCAAACTTTTCACTCGGTAATATTTTATATTGAAGTTATGAAAACTCCACTCGGCTATGTATGAATTGGGTGAAAGGGAAAGAGAGAATAGCAGCTTACCGAGGTTCACAAGTAGATAAGACTACCTTATGGTGGTGGTACAGCCATTAATAGAACACATAGATGAAAAACACGAGATTTTAGACTTTTTGGCTGTTGCCTGGGTCACAGTAGAGTAGGTAATGAAGATGAAAGCTGCTTGTTCAGGTAGGTGGGTGAAGGTGTGGGGGGAATGAAAACAATAGGTTGAATTTGGAGTTGAAGTTGATTAATATTGGAGATATTAATGCTTTTTATTTCTTGTATAGGGGAATGCTATCAGCTGCTCACATATTAGCCATGGACGCCAAGAATCTATTGGACGTCATCGACGCGATCCGCGTGCGCCACCCCGACGTAGACAGCGCTGTGTGCTCCGCAGTGCTACCGACCGTCGATGAACAGCCGCCGACCCGGCTCGAGTACCAGCCGCCAGTACGGGACGGCGTTTCCGGCACGCTCGAACGCCCCAAGAAACACCCGACGGCTCACATAGCCGTGGCGCACGCGGTCATGGCGCAGCAACCCATCTACAGCATGGCGACCGCCCAGGCACCCATCCCGTCGACCAATCAGGCTTCCAGCACCAACGGACCAGTCACCGACAGCTAGCGGTAGAAGCTCACTCGGTGTCGGCTCGTTATTCTTGGCATTTCGTAGAAAACATTCCATTATGGTTTTTACTTGATTTGAGACCCCCTGACGTAGGTTTGTCGGACCAAGCTTCTTGTCCTCGCAATATTTCGATGACTGATTCGTACAATTCGATATTAAAACATTTTAAACATATTTCTTCTATTTCCCTTCTACTGTGAGCAAGGTAATTAGAATACTACTTGGTTGTCTCGATGAACAGAGAAGGCGTTTTTTCGGAGCGACCTGCGTGACTCAGATGATGAATATAAACGGCGAATTGGAATAATGTACTGTAACTAACCGTTCAAATCAACAATACGTCGCTAGCCAGTATTTTAATAGCCACGCTTGACCAGCGTCTGGTCGAGATTACCCACTCACCAGTATGATGCTTACCTTGATAGTAATCAAGTTATGCGTACCGTCGTGCAACTACAAAATATTTTCAACTTCTGAAAACCGTAATCAACTGACGGCACCGTACCCGCAACAAAATGACTACTCACCACTATTAGACTAATAGTTTGGATTGACTATAATAATTATGGTACGTTTAATCTTTCAGCAACAATGCCAAAACATCAAACAATACTCCTTAGTCGTGGATGTTGATGAAATAGATTTACTTCTATAGCTAGATGTATGTTGAATGCCTGCCGCTTACCGAGTATTTATTTTCAGTTATTGTTCATGTGGAATTTTCTCTATGTCGAAGAAACTAGATTGAGCGTACAGTAATCAAATTCGACACTCGGGCGATTTTTTGGTGCATTCATATGTTTCTTGATGCTTGTCGCTGCGTTGGATACACATTCGGAGATTAGTTCAAACAGATCATCACCATCCGTGGAATTTTTGAGCAATTTGAGAGCCTACTATGTTCAGTTCAAATATAAACACGAGAGCTGTATTACATCTACACGTTTTATGACCAGTTGATTCAATACCACATACTAGGTAGTAGGTGAACTTGTATGACTTTATTGTGAAGTGTAAAAACTAAGGTTGCTTGTCGATTTTGATATTTTCAGAACTTCGATTAATATTGAATTGACTCGGCAACCAAGTTGTATTGACAGAATGTTCCAGCTGGGCTTAGGCAGAATGTTGATCCTTCATAGCTTTATTGTCCATAGCAAGTGACTACTGAATCATATTCAACGTCAAATTCTCTAGTAGAGTATAGAAGTACGTGTACCAGACTGCATTTAGTTTAATTCAACATTGATTCAGTCGAATATTCAACAGACCAATCTGCATCCGAGGTAATTTCTTCATAATTATATTATTCATTATTGTCACTCATGCTTTCATTTGAATACTTGTGTGTAAGTACTTTCGTCCACATAGTGTGTATAGGTCAGTGCTTGTTCAGTAGGTTAGATTTAGTCATTTCTTTCCGACCTTCATAAAACAATACATACTTCATCTTTTGTTGAAAGGTTACCACTGTGAATGCTAGTCGATTGTAAATGGTGTACGGAAGCACACATTCGACTTATTGGTCGAAGGCGGTGCTCGATTTTGCTTGATTGATACGATTTTATTTTTTGATATTTCAGGAGACCAATGTGACAGTATTCATGTTTTTTGCTCAAGCATAGGCCTACTGTATATATCCAGGGATTCATTCTAATTTTTGAACTTATAGTTGTATTGTCTTACGTTAATTATTTAAAACCATGATCACGTATATTTTATTATCTCGTAAATAGGAGACGCAGCTTTTACCAATGTTTTCACTCTTTCAACAAGTATAACTTTCAATTTTTGGAACGAAAGCCACTATTCCTGTTTTTATCGAGCTCGAACTTTCACATTTTTAGGACATGCCGAGTATTTCTTTGTACATATTTTTTTTTTTTTTTTCGACATATAGCCATCGAATATTTACAATAATAAATAACAATGCTTATTGTTCTTTCCAATGATTGGAAATTGCTATTTAAGAGTGTAAATGTGTGTGATCAAAAATACGAGTGATTTTAATTATTAGTCCAAATAATAAATGAAGATGTATAATTATAAATCTAAACATCTTATAAGAAAGATTAAATTTATGAAAAACTTGAGACCACTTTCTCCCTCTTGTGATGGTTCAATATTCTGGAATGCAGTAATAAACGGTTTATAAACTGTTATACCTATTTCTTGTAGAAACAAAGAATGCCAATTATCTTCTCCTTAGAAAAAAATCTTCTAGCATGGAACAAGGCTGCTGTGATTTACTTTCAGGTGGGACTTGTTTTATGTGTCATCATGAAAACATTTGGTTTGGCGCTCCTCCTTTAAAGCCATGATGTAGTACGTAAACAAGGAGTAGGCCTAATCTGCATTGCGCAGTAATGACAGTGCCCAACTTTCTACCACTTCTGCATTTTTCAACTCTGCCATGGTATAAAAATGAAGTCATAGCAATCGGATTACGGTAAAGGTCAAATTATTAATGGATCATTTGAGGACGTTTAGTGACACTAGAAACTACCTTAATGTCTCCATAGAAAAGCTCTGGTTATGTAGTAACTTACGAAAAACTACCGTACATCATAAATGAATTATATTGAATATTGATTTTGTGATGAATACTGTATATGCATTTGAACAATTTGAAAGTGCAAGTAAAAATGTAGACATTTCTTTAATAATATAATTACTATTGTATATTGTGTAAAACAAATAATTTGTAAATGTGAACATTATTATATTATAAACTAAATGAAAGAGAAGAAGTTGTCATTAATTGAACTATAAAGTATTTCATAACCGCAGAGGTCAGTTCGCTGGTCTCGTGCCTGCAGATTTCGAACCTTTTCTCCAAAATCTTCCAACTGGTTTCACGTAGTTTTTTTCCTCGGAAAAGGTTGTTTGTATAATGCAAGCACTAATACCGACCCTTAATAAAATTCCCTGTCAACTTACAATCCTATTGTATTCATTGTTTGCTTCCAAGACCCCATCAACAGCTAGGTCATTTGGGGGTAGACAATTGTCGAAAATCAATGCCTTTTGCCTTTTTTTCTTTTTTTAAAAGTGGGAATTGACTGTCTGGCTCAGTCAGTCAATGCATATTCATCCATCACCACTCCTTTGTACCCCAAAATAATTTTGCCATTGGTGGGATCGTTGGGCATAATACCTGCTCCCTTTATTAGCATATATGTTTTGGAAAAGTTTCAAATGTGGATGAAACGGCTGGTAAGGATGACCATCCATCCCGGATTTTCATCTTGTTTGTCCAGGTTTTGGTCAAAGTAAACACAAATAAGCCTACCGATCTGTGGGCGAATAATTCAGTTATTCTGGGGAATTTTATTTTTTGCGCCGCAAATACATGTATTTGCTGTAGCTGAACGAATACGATGCCGCGAAAAGTTTCCAGAGCCGTTTCATTCACTTCGATAACTTGCCGCCCGAGCGTGGCTGGGTATGCGATTGTCAGAAAAACTCGTTGCACACGCAGCTATCATGATGGGGGGTAGATTTTTTCCCTCCTCAACCCCCGCAGGTTGATGGCTTAGCAATATTCTACCAAGTATGGTATGATTTGTTTGTCTCGGATTTCTTTTTTCGAATTATGGTCACCCTAAGACTGGTGGAATTAAATTTGTTTCCGGTGTTAACAATAAACAAGCATAAAATTTCTCTGCACATCACGTACTAGAGTCTACTCATAGCATATAATTATAACAAGATTGAGCGAAGTGGACTAAATTAATCGATTGTCTATTTTGAAACACGTAGAAAAAATATATTCGCATTGTGGTGCATAATAGCGTCAACTGAGCAGCCGTGCTTGCAGTAAAAAATGAACGTACCGTACATGTCAAGTCGCTCCTGGTGTTCGTGAATCAAAATACATGTAGTTACGTATGCATCCGAGTTACTTCGCATCAAAGTTACTTCTGTCCCCTCATAGGAGATTGTGTAGATTTGAACAACGTGATACGAAGGATGGACGCCGCAGTCACACAAGCGCTGTCGTCGACTTGGCAATCTTGAGGTCTCGATGTCATTATTGTCAAGCACAGACTAGGTCCTTAGATGGTCAAACTAATTTCATAATTGAAGCAAGTCGTTCTATAATGTATGTATACAAGTGACGCTACTCGCTTCTCTCTATACTGTGATAACAGTTAATAACTCGAGATTAATTAGCCAAAGGTTATTTTATTCACATAATTCTGCATTCACACAATTTTCATTTAAATGAGTAATAATAGGAAACCAATCTTTGTTAATTCATTAAGTCATTTTCCTGCAATCAATAATAATATTCTCGCATTAGTTAAATAGTTGGAACATTTTGAAATGCTACGAGGAGGGCGAGCAATTTATTTAAAAAAAGCCTACTCCCTACATAAAGCATTTCCAGCTTGACAAAAACAAATAACAGTCACATGTTACGATAAAACCTAACCTAATCAGTGTTAATCTCGATCATTTAAATATAGTTAGAATGATTTTCTACTGAGATTATAAAAAGATAAATATTCAGACCGTAGAGTAATGGTCAATGTTTACAAAGGTGGTTTTTTTTTTGACAAAAAAAGATGGTGCTGTAATTGCATAGAAATTTGTATCGTGAGAAGGCAAGGATGGGCCTAGTTTAGCAGTCGAGAAAGTTAGCAGCCATAAGAAGTTCTAGTGCGATCTCTGGAGCAATGGGGAATTCCGGAATTTCAGTTGATGAGTTGGTGTATCGTACTTTGTAAGTGAAGTACATACAAACTTTCTGCAACACATGTGAGCTGAAACAAACAAAGACAATCTATATTTTAATGCCTAGACTAATGTTTGTAAAGAATAAACCATCTGGAATAGCGGCCTTGAGTCACTTACGGAATTTCACGGAAGTTGACCTCGTTAGTTTCATTCTCAGCGAACTGTCCCGGGCCGCTCAGCATAGCCTTAATTGTGCCAGAAGTCAAGGCATGTTCACGTTTGACGATAAACTCGTGCCCGTCCGAAGAAATCAGTTTGACATACATTGCTTCTGGTCCTTCACAACCCCCATACACCTTCTCCTCATCCTGTTGACAAATTGGAGGTTATGTACCTCATCGAAAGAGAAAGTTATTCCTGAAATGTCAAAATTACCGAGCTTTGAACGTACCTTTTTATCCTCGCACATGTCTCCGGCTGACATATTAATGGTTTTGTGAGAGGATTCCTGCAAAAACACACAAATAACTGAGAAAGCGTAAAATAATCTGCTCAGTCATTCACACAAATTTCTTACTTGTTTGACACCGTTTATTTTGACGTTTGCACCGCCCCAAAGACTTTTCTTTCAACCTTTATGAACTCTTCGCATAATGGGAAAACTTGGTGATATTTTGTTTTTCATCTCTGTACTAACCTTTATTTACAGCATTCAACGTAACTCTACAATTACTCAGCGGCCCAGCGAATTTTTGCTTAGGCCTAGTTTTCCTGATTCTTGGCGAGTTCAGTTGTTCTTGTTTGGAACTTGAAGAAAAGTGTCATGAACTTGACTAAAATGTACATTTCCGGTTTGATTCTATATCCTTTTCATTCCGATATGTTCGGGAACAACTTGCCTTGCGAAGTCCTATGAGTTACAAAGTGTAACTTTGTATAACGTGTAGGTGTAACTATAGATTGAGATGTTTCATGTTTGTTATCACGAAATCTATTTTCTTGAAACATTTCGTGAAATATTTCATGAAAAGTATGAAATTCATTTTCCATCACTAAATTCGGAATTTCGGAACAAATTGACGTAAAATAATTGAACAATTTACGTAAAACTCACCATAAAATACGAAATATTTATAAAATAACACTTTTACATACGTTACATATGTTCACTTATCAACAAGCTAATGATGCATTTTTAAGTTATACAATCTAGCACAAAAATAAAAATCGTAATAAGCACTTTAGTAGTACAAAGTAATGGTATGCATCAATTTTCCACAGCAATATTATGCTGGTTGGCTTCAAAAAGGTGTGTCAGCATATCTTGATTCAGCTTGACAAAACCATTCCCCGAAATAAATGTTGTTTTGTTATTTAGGAAATTATACGAATTTTAGGAAATTATCAAATTAACAGGGATGAACAATTTCACCGCCGTCATGGTTTATCTAGCTAGGCCTGTGCGATTCGTTACAAAGAATAATTCCAATATCAGTCGCTAACGATATAGGTTGATAGAAAAAATATACATGACCTATAACCTTGGGCAAAAAGCAATATTTTATATAATATTCAAAAAGTAAAAAAGAAAAGTAGCCAAGGCGTGGAAATCGAACCCTGCCAAGTTATTGAGTATGTTTGATTATAATTTCATGAGAGTAATAATTACCACCTGTTTTAAGAACAATCTGTAATGAGTAAATGAAATAAATATAACTATAACCAGACTGCAGACATCTCGAGTTATCATAATTATTGTAGAATATCTGAAAGATATCTTGTTAATTTCCTGTCCTTACCCGTTCGTGGATTTACCATATACGAACATCATCAAGGCAAGATGTTACCGACCCGCTCAACAAAGTCGTTTCGTAGCAAGATCAGTGGCTTTTAGTTGAGTGATTAGTTCCAAGAGAAACAGATCCCTCTATTATATGGTCGTATGAAAATACCTAAAATTTAAAATATATTCATTCAACTTCTTTGTAGCGGATCTAATCCTACTTGAAATACACTTATTATAATAATTATCATCGAAGCATTTGTCTAACAATAACATTCAGTTTGACAGATTACTACACCCAATAGTATTGCCTGTAGGCTTACCGGGCGATTTAACCCCTGGAAATAACAGATATGACTTATTTCTGTAGGACTTATTTCTGTATTGAAATATATATAATATCCAATTTATTCACATTATTTAGTTCTTTTAATTTTAAAGATGAATTAATACATCTTACAATAATTCGTCATTCTTCATTTTATTCTGTAATTCTTTTTAACTCTTCAAGATAGTATTAAATAAACAATTGCCAGAGAGTTTTTACAGAATTCTATTCTAACTCAATATTTTTCAAGCAGTTGTAGTCTCAATTAAAATTTCAATGTAGCGCTATTTCGTGGTACTTCGAATTTTACTTTCGCGACATCATGATAACACAAAAATCCCTACTTTTTAACCAACACCAGTGTCGCCAGCCTAACAAATCAATCTCGAATCTGATTGGCTGTGGTTTTTGTTTATCTTATCGTCTGCTAAAAAGGGAGGCTTAGGCCTAATCACCTTGAAAGATTATATAAATAATCTTGTACACGTGATAAGTATGTTATTTTGAGATAAACGTTTAACGTGGTATAACTTCGGGTAACACTCGTCAGTATAATAACTAACTGCAAGCAGGCAACAGCTGTTTTACGAAGTAGGACCAGGCGATTTCTTCAATTTTAAGGTTAGGATCATTTTGAACTCCACTTTTAGGGAACTGTCAAATACACACAATCTTACATATTATTGTATTTTAAAAATTATTTGGTCCTCTTGTGAGCATTGAGTCTAACAAATGAATTCCAGATTTTTCCCACTGTATGTGACGTTCATCTAATGAATGTTTGTTTGATTTTAGTTCCTAGTGAAATGAGTGAAGAAGGGCCAACTGTTCTGGTGACGGGCGGTGCTGGGTATGTGGGTTCACACACGGTGGTTCAGCTATTAAATAATAATTTCCAGGTTATTGTGGTGGATAACTTGGTCAATTCTTGTAAAGGTGAGGTGCTAATTTTAGTGTTAATATGACCGACAGGGTTAACGCATGCCTAACACACTCTGCTGGCTGAAGGGCACACTTGCAGTACCGGTAACTGCCATAATTTTTTTGCTCTCTCATCCTAATCAAGATTAAATTATATTTATTAGAGAAGATTAATTTCTGCATGAAGTTTAATTTTTTTCTCCATTTAGCTACGATAAATGCCTATCTCAGAGTTTTGGCCTAATCTTAAACAAAGTCTGTAAAACTGTAGACCTAATGTTTCATTCTCCTGAAGTAATGTATTGCATAACTTTCATTCAAAGGTTTTAATGGATTTAGAGTAATACTCGAGTTTCAAATCATGCGCCACGAACTGTAAGCAGAATTTAAAATATTTATGTCAGAATAGTGTAAAAATAGAAGGCGTTAAGGGGTTAGCCATAGCATGGAGTAGTTCAATTATGACTAAATGTAGGAATTATTTCCTGGTCAACCATCCAACACAGATCATTGAAATTTGCACAGTATATCCATCATTCTATCACTTACATTAGTTACATATAATCAAAACAAAATAGAAAATAAATGAAAAAATAATTTTTTTAATATAATTTGAGCAATATTATGTTTTTTTTTCCAAAACCCAAAACATGATACCACATGTCACAAGGTATAAAATTCAAAAGTACAGTTATCTTTGTGAATTTTGGTGTATATTATTTTTCATACACCATGTTATCTCGTGAAGCTCCAGAAAAAATCTGTTACAATTTTTAGTTACATAATCTATCATTTCATATCTTTTGCAAATTATATATGATTTTGAGGCAACATATTCACACGTGGTTATGGTACTCATATATACTGATTATTTGCATAGTTTTGATTTGCAAGATAATAACAATTAAAATACACATTTTGAACCAATTTTTTTCAAAATCGGACCAGTAGTTCTTGAGTTATGTTGTTACAGGTCAGACAAAACGTATTTTTGGGGAAAACGTACCATTGTATAGTAAAGTTGGCTACATTAAAAACAACATAGGGAAATACTAGCAATTTCCCAGTTAATTAATCGCACTTTTTGATGAATATGTGTTGTATTCGAATCTTGAAATATTAAAATCAAATGAACTACATGAGCTACGTTCACAAACTCTTCGAATAATCATTAACAAAAGTTCAAAGAAAATCAAACTAAAAAAAAAAGAGTTCAAAAAATAAATTACATGCTATGGCTACCCCCTTAAACTTCAAACATTTTTTTTTTTTACTTTGATGAACTGGTGACGGAGGGTAATTTCTTCGTCTGAAAGGCTTAATTTCTGTCAGGCTTTGAATGTATTATTCTCTGACAGCTTGTAACCTACTCAGCTGGAATACTTCGCTTAAATTGCTTCCGTGAATAAAGCAAATAAATGATATAATTATAATGACATAGCAATTAGCGAGTGAGTTTCACAATCATGTATTCTGTGTTGGTCTCGATTATTCGTCATCATTGTTGTAAGCCTATTAAGAATGCTTACCATCGTTTAAATAAACGTGTAGCCGCCCCGGTGGCTAAGTCAATTATTGCTAGCGGTAGTTACTGAAGTCACCGTTGGGCGTGGGTTCGAGTCCCACATAAGGCATAGGTTTTTGTAAACGTCCTCTCACCTATCATCACTTCATTCGTACCCCCGTATAACCTAGCTGTTGGTGGGGTCGTTCAGCAACATTGGAAATAAACGTGTCGAGTTATCTTTTGCTAAATTCTGCTTATCTCAGCATGTTAGGTGTGCGTAACCGTGGCGGTGTATCAACGTATGAATGCATAGAATGTCTACTACTAGATCCACTCTCTCTCTCTCTCTCTTAATGTTGCCATATTCCATCCTTGTTGCATGTCGGGCTCACGAGGCATTAACCGCATGCTACATATTAATTGAAATATGATACGCTGTCGCTATCACACGTGCCAGTAGCTTACTTTCGCATTGGTAGATGAGCAAGCAAAGTTTTTTTGCTTCGTTCTGAATTGGCTCTACCTTGAGATAAAAATCGCAACAAATAACTGTGGTGACTTGACATTTTAAATTTTTCTTACTGAACACCAGGAGCTTGAAATTATACAATCATTGTCTACTAATTGAGATAATGGATTAATCAATAAGACCATTTAGATACCTCTTGGTTGTTTTAAAAGTTTTCGAGGCAGACTTATCACCAAATACAAATAATTGTGTATGGACTATTTTAATTGAAAATAATAAGCATTGGCACCAGAATTCTGATGTCTGTGACCATACTTCTTTAATATTACGAACATTGTTACGGAGGGTGAACTAAACACACGGATGTTGATATCTTCCACCTCTTAACTGAGTCTCTTAGGCAATGGTCACTTCTTGCCTCTAATTTGACATAAAATCTACAAAAGTTATAGTTTTGCAATTGGGCATACCTATATTATTTTATCTAATACAATTTATCCATATTTTCTGTTGCAATTAATTCCTATTTAACGTTATCTAAGTCATTGTCCTAACTAACTAAAGGTGCCAGTACTAAAGGTGCAGTAGACGTGCCAGTAGCGTAATTTTGCATTGGTAGACGAGCAAGCAAAGTTTTTTTGCTTTGTTTTGTATTGGCTCTACCTTGAGCTGAAAATCGCAAAAAATAACAGTGGTGACTTGACATTTTTTATTTTTCTTACTGAACATCAGGAGCTTGAAATACAATCATTGTTTACTAATTAAGGTGAAGGATCAATCATTAAGACCATTTAGAAATGGCAATTTTCTTATAGAACTATAGGTGCCCATCTGATAATTGTTTTTTCTACAATTATGTAAAATATGAATCTATTTACGATATTACCGATCTATACATTCTCTTTCTCTTTTTTTCTTTCTTTCCTTCTCTCTTGCTTATTTTTTTTCGTCTTTTCTATTTCATTGGGAGGGGCGATCGCCCCCTCCCCCTGTACTTGTGGTATTTATTTTTATTGAAAAACTTCGAATTGTGCCTTCAAAGGAATTGAAACATCAAGAATCATTCAGAGAGCACTAGAAATTAATTTTTATATTGATTGAAAATATATCATTCACCCATATTAAGAAGACATACATTCCAACCTCTAGTTATAATTAACCGTGGAAAAGTTATGGTTATATTTTTGGCTTTTGAGTGCAGTCAACAACAGTCTCTCGATGAATTATTCAGCAGCATATGAAAATATAGACTCCGAAGTGATTGCTTCATAGCTAGGAAAAACAGGAAGTGATGAACAATGAGATAAAATATTCATCTTTTTTGAATGACCGTGATGACGGGGAATTGGAATGAACTCTTATTAAGAGATGTAAATAAACATACGTGTGAGTGAGAAGTAGCATAAGGTGTAGGTCAATCACCCTAAATGTATGACAATTAACTTTCAAATAATAATATTATTTAACAGGTTCAATAGTGCAGGTAAGCTTTGTTGTTGCAATTAATTGTGAAATAACATTATCGACATTAATTGAATTTAGTTGAATAAATAATTGCAATTATTGTTTCGAACTTTTCTTACCTTTGTAAATATTGAATAGCGAATACCGTATTAAAAAATGTTTATGTAAATAAAATCCATGCACATTGTATCGCTAATTTTTTCGTAGTCTACCATATGTGTGTCGCATGAGTTTGCAATTTGTCTTAACTTGATTTATTCTTCCCTAGAGAGAATGTCATTTATTAACAACTGTCTGCAAAGCGGGATACCAAGATGCTACAGCGTAATATAAATACAATGGTTTCACAAAAGTGATTCAGAATTGATTACAAAAAAATCATGAAATATTATAAAACTAATTTTAATTAAGGGCCTATATAATGATATAATGATATGCCTATATAGGCCTATATAAAAAAAGTATGAAAATGGAAGAAGTTGTTAAAAAAAGATGATATTATTAAGATTATTAAAAAGATTGAAATTATTTGAAAGAATATAAATGGTGCTGTAAAATACCTACTGAATTTATAAAAACTGAGTGTACAATATTTCTTAATAATACCTTCCTTGGGTATTTAATAATCCTAGCGAGCTGGGGAAAATATCATTTCAAAGCTTTTAAAGCCTTTTGACCACGGGCTATATTTCTTATTTTGGTGATTGATTTTGTAGTAATTTTTATTTACTAGGAAAACGCCTTATATGCGTTGTGAGATGAGCTTAGAAGTATGGAAATGTAGAATTAAGAACATTTGGTCAGCTCAATGTATGTACATATACAGGCCATGGATCACTTCAAAGGTTCTTCAAAGGTTCAACCGTGGCTGTCTCTTGTTATATGGACCTTGGTTTCCCAACAATGGTCCCAGTGCCTTCTTCATATCCATCACAGATTTTAATCGTTTTAATTTATTGGTGCCACTTGTTGCTCACATTTAATAGTTCCTTAAATTGCTTTCTTAATTGCTTTTATTGATGTGTAAAAAATTACATTAAAAATGCGTTTTCTTCGTTATTTCACATCCGATTGTTCCATAAATAGCTTAAAATATGTATAATAGTTCTTTCCATATTCAGTATAAATTTGAGAGCTTTTGGAAAATTTTGGTTTTACAAGTATTTCTCCCCCAGCTTATTCTTATGGGGAATTTCCATACTTTCCAAATTTTTTCCGGAAAAACCGTACGACCGATTTTTCTGAAAAACAATCCCAACCTATTCTGGTATAACAACAATTCGAAAAAAAAAGTTTCGAGTTGATTGATTATTTTTCCTGACCTGTATGCCGCGTACAAGATTACACACAAAAAACAAAAAAGAAAAAGAAAAGAAAACCAAGCCCAAATTTTTTAGGTATATGGAATGAAAATCTTCGCTACGCTCATCTAAACATTTACTCGGGTTTTCTGTATGACTGTGACGTCACGATGTTGTGGGAACTCGGATATCGTTATACGTCGGTGTGCCATCTGCGGACATCAAGTAGACAGTTTGCAAGTAGTATTGAGAGCTGTAGAGTGGATCCAGTTAGGAGACGTTCTGTGCATTTCCCCTCCAAATGTCGGTGCGTTGATTCCAGGTGATGGACCGGGCTCTATTCCAGAATCCCTCCGCCGGGTCGAGGAGATCACCGGGAAGAAGGTGATTTTCTATCAGGTCGACATCTTGCAGAAGGAAACACTGAATAAAGTATTCGTTAATGTAAGTACTTCTTGTCACTTTGAGTGAATTTCTTGTATTATCTGCGTAATTATAGGGAAGCTCAACAAACATTTGTATCTATAATTTTTAGCTGTAGTTGTACAATTTAATTGTGTTTATATTTACATCAGAAATAAAAAATTTATAATATTAAAATGGATAAAAAATCAAAATTGAAAAAGAAAAAATGATGGTTTATGAAGTTTGAATGATCATAAACTCAACGACCATGGTGACCATCAGAAAACGACCAATATGCAACATTCAGTATCACCTAAACTAAGCCTTTTAATTAGACAGTAGAATGAGTAAATCAATGCTTCAGCTACTTCGGAGCATATTATTCCTGTCTATTTGGGTATAGCTTCAACACCACGCAGAAATTATCAGTAAAATTAGGAGTTTGCTATTTTAGTCAGTTATAATTTCGAGAGTCTTGCTACGTTATATGATGTCATTTTGTAAATACTGATTAATAATCGTACTGTGTGGTAGTCCAAAAGTAGTACTAAGTGATAGTAATTATCATAATAGTTATAATTCGGTATTGACTGCTTAATGTAAAGTGTAGTTATCGTGCTTTATCAGGAATTACCTATTGTATACATTATAATGTTATCTTGGTAAAAATTAAAATGCGTTACGCGGGCATATGACTGATTAAATACAGGTTGGAATTTATTTGACTTTTTGTGAAACTGGCACAAAGGGAAAATAAATGGTTGATCTATTTTAACAATAAAGTTGAGAAATTGTTCAGATGTTTGAAGAAGCTTGATAAGGTAATTATTATATGTTTCAAGTAGGCCTACAAAAGATAAGACTGGGTATATCTAAGGCCAAGGCCTACTGGTAGTTTTTGTGAACGTGCAAATGAGCCAATTTTCATTTGCCAAATAGACCTAATCAATTTTTTTTTTCACATTTACATGATTTTCTAAAATGTGTAATAAAAGCCCTTATTTGTAAACTTAATTTGAAAAAATATGATCAAAAAAACAAAACCTAGCCTATCAAAGTAGTTTTAATTATAAAAACTTTGATTTTTTGGGGAGGGTGACATTTGCGTAATATTGAAATTATTTTTGTATGATTTTGAAAATTGATTTAATACAATTTTAGTAAATACAACAATAAACTATAACATCAAGTGGAATCCCCCCCCCCCCCACCTCCTCCTACCCTCAGCAGATGCCTATGATATAATGTGATAACATCCGAATTGTCACAATTTCCAATTTTCAACATCATCCAATTCAACATCCAATTTCAATATATCAGATAAGTATGCAGATGAATGAGTTATTTCTTCTCAGTCTTGCATCTCTTTGCTTCTTGTTCCAGCATAACATTGACTGCGTGCTGCATTTTGCGGCACTGAAAGCCGTAGGGGAGTCATGCGCAATTCCGCTGACGTACTACAAGAACAACGTAGGCGGGTCTTGCACACTTATCGAGGTACATTCTATTACCGTATGATACTAAACTAACTCTTAATCAATAATTGTATAACGAGAACTGCGTGTAGTGAACCCTCATTAATTTAAATTATGATGATTTAATTCATGCTGCAATTCAAACAATAGTTCTGGTAGGTACCCACAGATTTTTGAGTTTTGACCCATAAGCCTGATGTTAAATATTTCGATAAGTCAAACTATCATTCAAAAGTTTTTTTTGGTACACTGAATTTTGAATTCAAGAGGGTCTACTTTATAGATATATGTATTGTTATATGTATGTGTGAATTAGTATGAAGTTCTGATCGCCAGAAAGCGCAAAAAGCCGGATATCAATAAGACAATAACCAATCACAATCCACAATCTAGTCCGTTTGTCATCCTTTTCAGTGTTCGAAACTTCGTACTAATTGCAGACATAGGCGAGGACATTGGAGGTGTGTACAGGAAATTGAATCTCTTTCTTCCATAAACGGTATTTTCTACTATCTACTAAAATCCAATTCGAGTGAATCTATTAAAAAACGCGTGTTTCTTTGAAGTTGATGAAGGAGCATGGTGTCCACAAGTTCGTCTACTCGTCGTCGGCAACGGTTTACGGTACGCCGCACGAACTTCCCATCAAGGAGACGCACCCGACCGGCCAAGGATGTACCAATCCGTACGGCAAGAGCAAGTACTTCGTCGAGGAGATCATGAAGGATCTTGCGGCATCGGAGAAGGTAAAACCAAAGTCTACAGATATACTTCGAGACCTTCATTTATTTATGTATCTATTTTTAAAATTTACATATTTCAATACACTGTGACATAACTCTCATGACTCATGAGGTTATTTGAAACCAATGAGAATCAGTGATGAGTGAGATGAAAGGTTACACAATGTTGAAATAAAACTTATCGCAACTTTCAGCCCTCGCCAATTAGTGTCTCCCCAAACCGTTAGAAGGCACGACACGACATGTGTGCTGGGGCCTCATTCCTTGACCTAACTGCCGTATCTTTAATATCCTGTTTACAGATATTTTAAAAAGATCGATTTAGAATGATATATAAATCTGAGAGTGACTTTCTACGCAATATATCTACAATAATCGATTCAAGTTGAATAAGATTAAGAGTGCATGCGAGTAGATCTAGTGGCATATCTTGTTTTTGTGATAAATTTTGAGTCGTATGAAATATCGTATTACTAGTACGTGAGAAACACCGACAATTTCAGTACGTTTTAGATGATATGCCATAAATCTGAGGGTGACTTTCTCCGCAATATATCTACGATAATCGATTCGAGTTGAATGAGTTCCCATTTTGGATCTCCCATTTTGGACTAATAAGGGGTTCACTATAGAGCTCTTCTAAATGCATATTAAATTTTGTTTGGTAGGGCGTGTGGAGCCTGATATCGCTGCGTTACTTCAACCCCGTCGGCGCTCACATCAGCGGCCGTATCGGCGAGGATCCCCAGGGAATCCCCAACAACCTGATGCCGTACATCGCGCAGGTCGCGGTCGGCAAACAACAGGAGCTGAAAATCTACGGCAACGACTATGACACTCCGGACGGCACAGGTAAGCATGCCATGTTTATCAACTTGACTAGCCGCTGCATATCTCTCAAAATGGGATAACAAATTCAATCAGGTCAGGTGTTACCACCATTTTTCGAAGGGCAGAGCTCTTCTATCTCGGTCCCTGCCACTTCCGAGTCTTGCTTCTACTTCTTCCTGCTCTTCTTCACCACTACTATCCTCTGCCTCTTCTCGCTACGAGTTCCCTTCACTATTCTCTATCCTTCCAACATCTCCCCATTTTTCTCCTCGGTTGACAATCTCGTTTTTATTTTAAGACCATCATTTTCAAGTGTCAAATTATAATTGTTTCAATTTTTACTAGAGAAGATGCTATGTTCACATCAATACTGAATTTCTACAAATACAGAACAGAATCCTTAAATAAAACTCAACGCGTAGTCAACACTGTGAATGATTTAGTTCGTCTGGATTGTTTGCTCGGTTTAGCATCAGAAGATCATGAGTGTACGCTTTCGTACAGTTGATCGTCATGATTATAGTTGTTTACAATAATTATTTGATTTTTGTTACATTTTGTCACTAAAGAAATAAGGTACATGTATGCCGGTACTGAATTTTGACAAGATATACTTACTGACTACGCTAACAATCGACTACCGTACATTCCGAATGCCTTGCAACTCTTTAGTAAAATATTTTTACGATGAGAAGCGAACAGTAAACAGTATGTAATCATACGAGTAGGAATATTGAGCGAGCGGTGTGTTGCAGGAGTGCGAGACTACATCCACATCGAGGACTTGGCGTTGGGTCACATCGCTGCTGTCAACAAACTGGCGGGAGAACCGCTCGATTTCAAGACTTTCAACCTGGGCACGGGACAGGGATATTCTGTGTACGAGGTAAGCTGGTTGTGACATATTTTTTCACATGTTTCCATTGCTCGTATTGAATATAACGGAAGAAAGGTCAAGTACTATGTTTCCTGCGATGACTTTCTTATTTAACATCAAATTATGTGAATATGCTTTATAAAAAATTGTAAACAATAAAGGGAAGAAGATACATTTTGAACTTTGTGAAGAAGATGAAAAAAGAATAAAAAATAGATCAATAAAGAGATAGAATTTGTAAGGATAGGGAAGGACTTGCAGATAGAGTGTGGCTAACCAAATTTTCAAATAATTCAAAGTCATTTCTTCTCTCCTTCCCAAAACCTGAGAGATCCAACCACAAGTATTTTATATTTAGACATTATAGATCAGGAATGTTTGAAAAACTTCACTTGTATTGTGGAACAAATTATATTAGATAGTTTTTTAGTAGTATTAGTAGTAGTAGTATTAGTATTAGTAGTATTAGTAGATAAGCTGTAATATGCTTACGCTTAGCTAATTTTTGTTCGACTCAGGCAGTTGAGGCACTGCTTTGAAAGCAGAAGCCGGACGGGCGTTGATTTGAATCGAACTGTGGGGTTCGATGTTTATTAACGTCCAGTTTTTCAGCTGTTGGTGCGGTTGTTGAGCTCAGTTGAAAGAAATTTATAATAATAATGTCGGAAGACTTCTTCTGAATATAAATTGAAGATTGAAGTCAGGTTGGGCGTGGGTTCAAGTCCTACATAAGGCATGGGTATTTGTAAATGTCCTTTCACCTATCATTACTTCATCATTTCCCTATCACCGCTCATTCGTACCCCCGTATAACTCAACTGTTGGTGGGGTCGTTGAGCAACATTAAAATAAAAAAATTCAAGATTGCCGTTTGACGTATTCTAGGTCCGTGATGCGTTTGCCAAGGCTAGCGGGAAAGTTATACCATTCGAGGTTGTAGGAAGACGTCCCGGAGACATTGCCTACTCGTACGCTGACGCCACGTTGGCTAAGAAGGAGCTGAACTGGATCGCAGAGAAAACACTCGACGATATGTGTAAGTCTTTACGGCAGTATTCATAAGGCACTGTCTATTAAGGGTCGGCTGAATAGCATGTACTGGAATAAAGTCGACTCTGTTGTGTGACATGGGTTTGGGTGCCTAACCTTACCTGTGAACTCTAACCTTATTTCATTGAAAAGTACTCCGAAGCCCATGTCACACGACCGAGCCGACTTTATTCCGGTATATGCTCTTCAGCGTCCCCATAGTTTTCCCCTGAAAAGTGACTTCAAGAGGTCATCCTTCTGGCTCTGTCAGCTAACGTTCTGTACTCTAAACTGAAGTCAAGTTGGACATGGTTCGCGTCCCCATATATAAGACAAATATTGATGTATACATCATTCATCTATTACCTGGTCATTCGTACTCCAAAGTAACCTCGTTATTAGTGGGATTGTTCATCATAATATTAATTTGCCACCTGCATTAGTGAGGATATTTTACGACAGTTCCGAATGCAGGTGGATCAGCTGGCTTAATACTGTTACAGTGTGTAGAACTTATTATTAACAATAAATAAATAAATATAATTGTGTACACATTATGTAATACTGTACCTGTCTAGTATGTTTGTGTCAAAAAATATAATTACGTAAAGTAGATCGGAAAAGTTGATATATGTATCATTTCGAAACGTAGAAAAAATATATTCCCGTCACCTAACTGGAGGCAGATGATAATCATCGAATCATCAGCCAAATTCAATGGGTGTCCAGGAAAATCAATAATGATTAATGATATCATAGACAATGTCTTTTCCCACTTTCGCCCACTCCAATGTAGTTATTCTTGTACGGCAAAGAAGTCAGGTGGAAAAGACAACCTAACACTTAGAACCAGAAAAATGTATTTGTTAACAATGCCACCAGATGTGTTTGAAATTTGAACATAGTGTAACAAATCCAATTAAACAATACTTCGATAATATTACATTCCCTTACACCATGTTATTGAGGTAATAACTCAATAGACGTAACTTTCATACTCAGGAAATCTAATGCTCATATTTTTGGTTGAATTGCTTTTGAAAACTTCAGCCAATCACATCTCGTCTGTACCATTGCGACTGTTTCACGCTAACTTGCGTTCTGAATTGCCATGCCGCTAGGCAGAGAGTATGAGGGCGTATTTTGTTTTAACGGAATCTTCTCTCATTGACTACACAACATTTTCTGGAAACTTCTCAATATAGCTACCCCCTCTTATTAATTGTAGTAATTGAATTCTTTCTCTCTCTCTTTGACAGGCGCTGACATGTGGAGATGGCAGAGTAACAATCCGAATGGTTTTCAATGAAGACCGCGTGAGACAGTCTATGTCTCACTCGACTCGAGACCACTTGAGTCAGTAGCCGGTGATTTGTTATGTAGGTTCTTAGATACGGTAGATCCACTGTTTTAATTATTTTAAATTATATTCAGAGTCTGTACAAGTCAGAGTCAGAGTCTATACAAGAGCCAAGGTCGTACGGGGAGTATCGTTTAGCTTGAAATTTAAACTGTTCCTTTTGGGCACAACTTTGTTTCGCTAGTCAGTCTATCGCCATTTCCATTGTGTTTCTCGTCATCCATTCATTGGGTTCTAACTTCTAATCGTATTTATCTGCCATTATTATCAGGGTTAATTATAATGTTTAGATATCAATTTTATTGTAGCCCTATGTATTGAGCTACTGAAGCTAAACAAAACATGTTTTTATTGTACAATACATAGAACGTAGTGTACACCTGTACTGTAATATTCTTTTTACTGGATTAATTGCATTTGTTTTAATCGTAGTTATTATATTTATTATCCAATATGTTTCTGTGCTCGGAAGCCAACTGGTTACTGTGAACCGCAAAGTGTGATAGAAATTGAACAACGATGATGTTTGTAAAAGTCCGTACAACTGTCGTGTTTGTTTGAAACAAACATTGAAGTAAATGATGATCGTTACAAAAATAAGTGTGATAAGAGTCGTTACTGTGAAGTCTAGATAAGTAAGAGCCAGTTACAGTTGGTACAACTTATGATTACCTAGGTAATATTACTTATGTAATCAAGGGTAATATCAGGTTAATTTGCTAATTTTTGTTTAATTTGCTAATTTGGTATCTGGAGCGTAGAAGTTTATATGATAGTTAAGGAGAAACAACAAAATCACTGCCAGTTGAATCATGTTCAGATGAATTATTTGATGAACAATCATTTAGTTGGGCTCTTTAATTTAGTCGGCGTGCCACAAAATGTCATAGCGACAGGTTGTGCACTACTGATTCAAAGAGTTCTCGCCAACTACTTACTACGTACATACACTAAGAGTGGTGCACGCACATGTGAGTATATTGAGTAATCCTTGTTATAATCAATCTTGTTAAAGTACAGGGTAATGACAAAAGTATAAGTGACCATGTCAAATTCCTCAATTACTAGTCACGGTATTGTCTATTTCAATAACCGAAATTTCAGTTGCACTTGATAATTAAGGCCGTATGATTCTAAAACCTTCACCAATCAGCACACACTAATCAGATTAAAGTAGTTTTTACCAAGGGTTAAATTTTGTCAAGTAACATTCATAAATAGGCCTACATTTTTTATTAATTAACGAAAATGAGTAATGACAGACAGGTGAAGTTCTGGTTTTCACGTCTCGTAAGATTAGCAAATTATGATGTGATTTTCCAGTGGGATACCGAGTTTATGCAAGAACCTTTTATAACCTCGTTCTGTTGATGAAAATAATAGATTTTTATAAAGCAGTAATTAGTTGCAGATCAACATTATATAAAGTATAGGCCTATTGACTACCACCAAACCATTTTTAACTACCAAGTTTTATTATTGATATTCAGTATTTAGTACTTATCTGTTTGAGTTTGTAGTACGGTATATATACACTTTGCTTTAAGCTTTTATTTGTATGAAATAATGGTATTAAAATCTGTATGCTATTTTTACCATTTAGGTCTATAGCTTTCTGCCCGGTGCCAATGTTATTGTTATATTAGTGATGGTTGATAATTGTGTTGTATATTGCGTTAGTTACGCCTGGCTTACGTTCCTAGTTACATATCATTGGCTTGAAGATGAGTTGAATTATATTAATATTCAATATAGATATTTGGTTTTACTTTGGATGAATTGGTGATACAATTCATAAGTTTGTTATCAACTGCCATACATACATTTGTAAATTGTAATAAAAAGTTACAAATAAAATATTATTAGATAAATAATTGACTTGTATTCACGAGAGATAATGGCGCGAACCACCACTGTACTATTGATGTGGAGTAGGGGAGACAGTCTAAGAACCATCATCTCTCGTAGATACAAGTAGAAACTAATTGCTTTTTTCCAATGTAGTCTACAAAAAAGTAAGTTGGTTACCTTTTATTAGTTTCCTCGTAATTCCCTGGGCATGTTGAATCCCTGTTCACGATAATGTGGATCACCTGACTGTGAACTGTGAAATATTGTTGGGCTAGATCTACATTTGCAGCAATCGATTTTCAAACTAACCTATTCATAAATGTATGGTTCTTTGAGTATGTCTCTAACATCAAACCCACAATTCCTAGCTATGTCCCTGCAAATATTATTTTTGTAGTTGTATTTCTATGAATTGCCTATTCTTATAAAGCACAATTTAAATTACACTTTATTATGACTAATGAATAAATTACTTATAGTAATAATTTACTAGATTAATTTTGATGCAGATTACCGGTTGTGAACAAGCGATATGAATAGAACAAGATTCGAATTTACCATACTTGTCACCTGACGTCATATTTATATTTACTTGTTACAGCACGCCTCTACCGGTAGTATGTTGAACTGACTGCGCATTGATATAGACGTGCACATTGAGAAATATAGTTCTACATTTCAGTATTTTTTAAAATTCCAAGTAGATCCCAAATATTGAACTGTATATTTTAAAATGTGATCATCAATTATTCAGTTCTTTCTATCTGATATTTTGATGTTCCCTAAGGAATAAATTATATTGTTATAATATTCAATTTACGGCCGCGGAACTACTTTCTACCTGCGTCAGTGCGTCTGTACCGAATGGAGAGTAGAGTGCCCAGCCCATCTGACAAATAAAGTGGACGTGCGAAGTTGTTTTTTGTTTGTGTTGCATTTCATGGATATTGTGACAGTTTAATAAGGTAAATCATCAATATATATTTATACTTGATAATTTCTGTATGTAATAATTCATGTTCCACCGTGTTTGGCTAGGTTTTAATTGAAAAACATGTTTTATAGCTTTCGGCTCCAAATCCCAACCCTTTTTTAACACGTAAATACATGCCGATGTCAAACTATAGCACCGCATTTCGATGCAGGAACAGTCTGTTCGCCTAATTTAATGATTACACCCATTTTATAAGCGAGTTTGTTTTAAAATCTACGCTTACTTCAACATATGCGAAACGCGTTAATTCAGCGCGGCATAGCCCATCATGATTATCAACAAGAAAGGCTAGGCATCCAACAATAGGCCTGAGCAGTCAGTCTTGCTAACTCTTCAATATTTATTGGGACTAGCCCTACATGTCACGCCAGGCCTACACCTGCGTGTAAGTTTGACTTCGCAGAAAATACAGTAAAATTACCGGTTGTACGCTTGTAGAAATTGAAAAGGCCGCAACAAGTTTATTGATTGGTTATTTCATTATGTATTGTACTCGTGTAAGTAACAGGTATGTCTCGACCGGTAAAGTTAGGCCTAATTTAATGTCAATGCACGTCCACATTGATAAACAATCTAATCAAGTGAATAATAACAATCATTTTTGGCGGGATTGCATTTTCGAATTGTTTCATGTAACTCAATTGTAACATGTGAGATTTATATTTTGTTTTTTCTCACAGTTATTATGTAAGCATTTAATTTATAACAATCTGAGAGAAATGTTTCCCAAGCTTGCATTGAAAACAAACATTATTGTGATATTAAAGATCAGACACGGTTTCTTTGTTCAAATGTTGGAAAACCTCAGGATTATGTTGGTTGATGACACAATAGTTCCGATAGTCATCTTTTAAAAAGTAATAATTATCTTTTGAATCATTGTAGACGTACTTGCCATACCGGTAGTTGAATGTTAATGCAATCATTTTATTGTTGCCGGTGCAGTATATGATTACTTGATTTAAATAGGGGGCTTTCAAGTGTAGGACTAATTAAAACGGTTCTAGAGATGACATAAAGATACATATTATTTATAATTTGTTTGGCAGCATGCATACATTTAATAATAAAATGTAGGCGACTGTAATTTAAAGGAAAGAAATTTCCACTAGGATAAAATCAATGTTAAAATATTATCAATGAATACAAATAACACTGAAGGAAAAATCTATTAAAATCAGGTGCCTTTGATCATTGCTTTGATGCATGGTGTTTGTTACGGATCCCATTCAATTAAAAGATTTTATCCACAATTAACAGAAACGAAGTGTTAGCCACCATTTAGTACGGTATTTTAAAAATCGATAACACGATTTTTTTATTTTCCGTTATTATAAATTGGAATTAGGCCTATACCGGATAGTTATATATTTCTTTCTTTCATTAGGGATAATAGTTTTTATTTAAACCGGAAATGTAATAATGTACGTTACCCTCTAGAATAATTGATAATTTGATCGGCTAGATTCTCAAGGATATCACGAAGGTTCCGAACGCCCCCTTTCCAAAAAAAATTAACATTATGCCCTACACTTATGGGCCAAAGACTCAGGGTCAAAACACCGATATTATTTTAATTGGGTACACTAAAACATTCACGAAATCTAGCCTATTGTTTGTGAAAAGTTACACGAGTTACCGGTATACTGTATAGATGTTTGCACCAATCGCGTCTATCTTTAGAGCAAACGGAGACAATTTCCTACCGAGTGGAGCAGTTGAACGAAATATCTAATTATTCATGACGCTATTACAGCTTTGAATGTCAACTTAATGTTCTACAATGACACTCTAGTTTGAGAGGAAGACTGCTTTAGTTTCGCCTACAAAGACACGAATTATGTCTGCAGCAGACATATTCATGACTCCATCAGACTCTTTACACTGCAATAATCTGTTTTTAATGATGTCGTCATATACTCGGTGCTCATTCATGTTGCATTGAACGCCCTGGTCGTATCATCATCGACTAATAATAGTTGATTATACGTGATGACCTTAGAGCATGAATTATAAAGCTCTAACACGATTTCTCACTGAGGCTTGATCAGATAGTTTATGGTCATTTCGTCACATACATTAAATCATCTTACCAGCGTATATTATTAGGACATAACTTGAATTCAGCTGTTCCAATACACACGGTACCATTTATTTGGCATTAAAAAAAATTGATTTCTACCAAATTCTATTTCTGATCTCATACAATTCGAAAGTTCTCACCGTAAACCTAATATCTCGATAAAACGGCTATACACTCGTGAGCGTTTTTAGGTTAGTTATAAAATACATGCCTGTGGTATCGAGGACAAATAAAATTGAAATTTCTACAATTATAGTTTGGTTGTTATTATGAAATTTGTAATGACGAAATTCTGATCATTTCGTAACCTGAATGGGAGGCCCTATCATAGTCCTCAGTACGTATATACGGAGACTCATTCATTGTTGTGTTGAACGCCCTGATCGTATATGTATATCTGATCAGTGATCATCATCACACTAATAATAGTCGATTATACATGATATGACCTTAGAAGAACCTATATCATTAGGCCTACACTGTATGATGTATGCATACCAGCACTGCGCCTACACTATACAGCCGATGTGAAGCTATGGGTAGGGCTATTTAAAAGTTAAATGTTTTTAGCGTGTTTTTTTCCTCTCGAGGTTATGCAATATGGTCGTAAATGAGTTCTACGAATACGTAGTATGTTGCTGGTGATATCACACTAGGATGATATAAAACAGTTGGTCCGTAGAAACGTGTTCAAGATGTTTGCGCTATAACTGTAAGATAGTGCGTACCATTTCATTTTTTATCACAGGAATATTCGAACGTTCTAGGCATATTTTACATTTTTTGTGACAATGTTCAACTTTGCGAGCATAAATTCACTAGGGACATATGCCTACCAATTATTTGTATTTATAAGGATAGTAACTATTATGAACGCTTGTCGGAGATATAATACGAACGAGAAAACATTTAAAGAACGGTAGTACACTGAACATAATGTAAAGAGAAGACCAACGTTTTTATATTTGCTAATTCGTTCTAGTGAGTTCAAAATGAACGCAAGGACGAGCGTACTGGACTTCAACAAATGTAATGGTGTTCGAATCTGTTGGTTCAAATAAAATACCTTCTATCAGAGAATCTATTGGCTACTTTCAAAGAACAAATGACCAACAATCGTGCCGTATCTATGGAGTGAACTGGCGAACTATCCGAGATTTTGATTGGTTAATATCAATCGGTGGACATTGTTGACCGTCTCTTTCAACAATGAGTATCGTCTTTTGACGTAAGCGTGTTGTCAATTTCAGAAGGCTGTGTGATTCTTATTTTGAATTTGTCACCATAGAAGATACTTTTACATGTTGAAATCAATCCTCATTGGTTATGGATACAACTTACAAAATGCTCGTTAGTCACTCTCCGAGTAAATAGAACTATCTTCGAACTCAAACAGAGGATCGGCCCAACTTATATATATATATATATATATATATATATATATATATATATATATATATATATATATATATATATATATATATATATATATATATTTAAATAAATAAATCATAAATAAATCAAATACAATTAAGTAAGTCAATCTAGTCTATTTCCGATAAGATGATCGATGTTAAGCTAATATTATGATTGAAGTGTATAATAGTGAGTCTAGCCGTCTGGGTGGTCTGTGTTATTGCACTGAAGGGGGTTCTATTTTAACACCTGCCTTCCTGTCACCAGTCACAACATACCACCCGCCAATTACGTCACAGGCGCTGACATTGACGGGAGTAATGCACTATAATTCGTCTTGCTATTCCATAAAACTACGAAGGAAGTCTCCTCATAACTTAATCGATATATTTAACGCCACGGGCGTGCTTCGAGGGGCTTACAACTTTCAAATTTGGTATACATCTGATTTCAAGATTTCAAGAGATTTCATAGGTAGGGATTTCATGGCAAGTGCACACCCCTCGGCGTGATTATATAGTCTAATATTGCATTTATGCCGCCCTCCGCTGCTCAGTCAGCTAAGGCACCGCTTTAGAAACTGAAATCACCGTTGGGCGTGGGTTCGTGTCCCGCGTAAGGCATGGATTTTTTAGAACGTCCTTACACTTATAATCACTTCGTATAGTTTCATTATCGCTTGCTCATTCGTACCCCCGTATAACCTAGCTGTTGGTGGGGTCGTACGCAAACATTAATCAATCATTCTTTCCGACTTATCCGAGATCGTATACGGTACATGAAGTGAAATCAAAATGAAATTTGGTATAATCGATACTAAATTTTGCCAATATACTTGTATCCACTAGAGAAGGCCGAACGTGTACAAACATGACCAACACCAACGAAGTTGGCTATTCGCCGGACCGGAAGTAGGCCTTAGATTGGTTTTAATTTATATTAAATTAGTTTAGGTTTTTTGTTCTGTTGGGTTAGGTTCGGTTGATTAAGTTGGCTTTGATTGGGTTGATTTTACGGTTAATTTAGGGTGCTAGGAACAACAATGTCCGCATGTTGTGACATACGGTACCCCGATTTTCAGGGTGAGATTTACGATTAGAAACATAACTACACCTTTCAAAAGCATTGGATATAGTAAAACTGTACTGAGTTTCTCTACAATTACCGAAAATTTCACAATTATGTGGTTGTAGACGACCTTTCGTCAACGGTCAAGTATAGGCCCTACATTGAAAAGTGTTACTACCTTTTTTATACCAGGTTAATTTGCTTATATTTATATTGGCAAACCTATTGTTCTTTCTTACCATATTGAGTTGTAATGATCATCTGAACTTGTAAGCCAAACAGGGTCATGCCGATCATACCATCTGTATCATCCAGACAACAATGCAGGCACTCTTTTTTTTGACACCTTGATTGCTGCATTCGATCATCACCATATACATATTATGTCATCAGGAGCATTTCTTTGCTTCTAGAACGTTAAATTAGATGAAATAGATCAATAGGAGTGCCCAGACAGACAAGTGGTCGAGTGACTAGCACACTGAACTGTCATTCAGGAGACTGGTATTCCCGCCATGGTCGATTATCCTGGCAGGGTATTTTCGTGGTAATTCCCTCTCGTTCAGGTCGATACTGGGATGGTTCCTTAACAACAGGCCAACATTTCATCTCATATATATTTCATTAGTACAGTGCATCGTTGAAACCCAATATACAAAAGAGTATCCAGACAAAGACCGCTCGTACGTCATTCGTACCCACAAAATAACCTAGTGTTCATGGGGTCGTTGTACAAACAATCATCACGGAAGTTGTGCGTTCAAGGTATATCGACTAGCTTTTCCACTCGGCTAATCACGCTCCATAGCCTGATGGCGTATTCTTGTAGTAAAACATCGTAAATATCCCCGTCTAGACTTTTGTAGAGAAGTTGTTTTCAAATCACACAGAGACTGACAGTAATGTGGAGTAGATAGGCGCGTCTAACGTCAAGAACACGTACATAATAACCTGGTGCCACAGTCTTCTCTCTTTCACCGAGACTTTTCTGTTCACAGAAGTGTTGTAGGAAATCGGCGAAAAGTTAATCTTGTCTGTGAATTTCATTGAGTAATAATATAATGACGGCTGAATAGAATGGACCGTGGAGGTATAATCAGGAACAATCATTACATGATCGACTGTCACGAGTATTTCTACTTATACTCTCTCGGGCGATTGGTCGAGGTTTTGTTTTAGCATGATTATAGGTTATGTCTTGGAGCGTTATGGTGGCTATTATTAGATTGCGGTACAAACACATGTGTGTTTCTTTCACAATATTCTGGTGTATACTTGTAGCCACGAGAGTAGAAAACGATAACTATACCGGTGGGCTAGTGGTGTCGGATAGGGAAAACGGTCGCTCGGAACCGTTTTTCTTGTATATACAAGTATAGCCGTACGAAATACAATTCCGTATCCATGTAGGCTATATAAGTAAATGTATATATGCTTTAAGATACAAGGAAAATATTGAGTGATAAGATCGCTCTTCTGATGCCACGGCCAAACGATCCTACCTTGTGATGTTTAGTAACAATGACTTGGGAGCCTGGTTTTCGTTGTTGATAAAGAAGAACACTACGAAAACTGGCGAATGATACCTCTGGAACAAATTGCAGGTACGCTGTTAGTGTTAAAAAGTGGAACTAGTGAAAAGTCACAGAACAAAACGCGTGCATATTTTCAATAATGGCGTTAATTAAAATTTTAGATTATTGACTGCTTTTTTTGTAACTTTTCGTCGGCCTTATTTCATTTTAGTAGCGCATTCTATTGTTACTTTTCGTGTCGATGAACAGTTGAAAGGGATTAGTCGAATATAACACCTATACTTATGACGTGATGTTTTGTCATCACTATCTAGGAAGCAGTGATGCGTGCAGTGCAGCTTTCTGTCAACGCGGTGACAAGTTGACGGTTGGTTAATCAAAGAAGTCAAACCGCTATGTTACCTGCTTGCGATGTGTTATACGCTAACAATTGTAGATATATGCCTAACCTTCTTTATATTGGGTTTAACGACACACTGTACTGACGACTAAGATGTATTGGCGTTGGTGAATGATGAATGAGATGACAAGATGGAAGGTTATTTTATTAGGTATTTTTGGATTGTGGGAAGGAGTCGGTCTTGGCCTGTGTAAGAAATCATCCCAGTATTATCCTGAACGACAGGGAAAGCACGAGAACCCCAATTTCGGGATGGTCGACCGGTGAGAATCGAACCCCGGACTCCTGATTGATGGTTCAGTCTTTTTGACTGATCTGTGAATGTTCGCCATTCTCATATGGAATGACCTTGGCTTGACTAGGATGGAACCGAAGAATACTCTCGTGTTATGTAATTTATGCATGGGCGTTGGCAGGAAAATATTCGGGGTGGGTGAAGGAGGGGGGGGGGGGATAAAACATCCGTGTCTATATACTGAGCATGCAACAATCGGGGATTATTTCCCTCTGATTTGCATTATTTTATGCTATTTTGGGTGGTCTTTTGGCTAGTTTTTTGTTCTTATTATATTTTAAGGCGTCATTATCATTAATATTGTGAAAAAGGCGGATGAAATTTGAATAATTCAATTAGTTGAAGTGGGTCTCTGACTATAACATTTTTAAAATCTTTTCAAACTGCCAATGTGAGTTATTATTACATTTTAACTGAGGTATAATTGGGAAGCACACCAAATATCTAGATGAAAGTGAAATCATGAAGTTTGGGTGATCATACAAGCTCGCGACTATCATAAAACCAAACAACCAGTAGCCAATTTTCGGTATCAACTAAACTAAGCTTTTTAATTAGCCACTAGAATGCGTATCGTATTTGAGCTCTCGACTGCCAGTAAAATACAAACTTTCAAAAATAAAGACTCAGTCTCCTAAAAACTCAGGCTGTAAAGCGGGCCATCTTCGTTTGGTTTCGACTATTCCGTATACTTTAACATGGTTTATCGTACGGGCTCTGACACTTTCATAACGCTTCCATTTCGTTTTGAACAGTTATGGAATAAGGGCCATGGGGTCTCATTCTGTATCTCTCAAGTACGAAATGAAAACTGCACATCTTCATATTGCTCCGACGATTACGTATCATTATTCATTTGGGCACTGACTCTCTTCGCTAAGCTTTCATTTCGTTAGCAGTTCGACAATAATGGTCCCTCCCCCCCCCTCGATTCCGGTATATTTGTGTCCATGATCTATAGCCAATTTTCCATTTCGTTTGTAGATATGAAATAAGGATTCTGTATCTCTCAAGTACGAAATAAAATCTGCACATCTTCATACTGCTCTGAAGATTACGTATCATTTGGGCTCTGACTCTCGCTAAGCTTTCATTTCGTTAGCAGTTCGACAATAATGGTCCCCCCCCTCCCCCCAACTCGACACCGGTATATTTGTGTCCATGATCTATAGCCAATGTTCCATTTCGTTTGTAGATATGAAATAAGGATTCTGTATCTCTCAAGTACGAAATGAAATCTGCACATCTTCATACTGCTCTGAAGATTACGTATCA
The DNA here is from genome assembly GCA_907164805.1 of Brachyptera putata. NCBI lineage: Eukaryota > Metazoa > Arthropoda > Insecta > Plecoptera > Taeniopterygidae > Brachyptera > Brachyptera putata. The sequence continues at coordinate 15,327,157 of OU015469.1, read as the reverse complement.
TTTGGGCTCTGACTCTCGCTAAGCTTTCATTTCGTTAGCAGTTCGACAATAATGCTCCCCCCCCCGTCCCCCCTCGACACCAGTGTATTTGTGTCCATGATCTATAGCCTTTTTTACCATCACACAACCGCTCATTCGTTGTGTCCAACCGGCGTAGAGAGAGAATTATAATAAAACTAGTTGATTCTATTGTTGTTCAGAGTGGGAGGTTTACTTGGTCAAGGCCATCATTATGTAGCCAACTCTGATATGTACAACAACATTATTTTGTCAACAGAATAGTGCTCTGTAGTCTGTAGAGTTGGCTATAGGCCGGCATTCCTGTAGCTTTTGTTGGAGGGACTATCTTCATCGTCGTCCTAGATGTAATCGTTTACCCTGGCGGTGTTCGCGCACATGGGTGGCGGTGCACATTGTTACTGGTATACAGATTTTTACTGGAGATTATATTCATTTATTTATATTAGGTGTAAGGACGCACTGTAATGATTACTAAGATCTGTTGGCGTCGGATGAATTATTAATGAGACTATATGATGAGATGGAGGAATGATAGTGGGATGGGAGCGGTCGTGGCCTGTATTGTAGGAACCATCCCGGTAGCGAGAATTTTGGGACTAAAAGTGACCAATGGGAACGCCAAGATTTGTGACGACATGACTCAGTTACCGACCCGTGCTATGATATGGTAAAGTAGCGTTGAGTAATCATATGTCTGTATGGTTCTACTGGTAACACGGCTGTTTCACGTTTTGGAGGTCCATGGCTCGACTCCCGACGCTGTTCCTTTTTTTTTTAGTATAATAACTCTCAAATGTTGAACTCGAGCGCAGGGTTGTAGTTTAGGTTGATTTTTTCCCTATTTGACCACAGAAACGAAACTTTCTAGATACAAATGTTGTGATTTTTAACTATTGATTTTAGTCGCTTTTAAAAACTGACTTGCAGAAAAATTCTCGCATTCCGGCATTAGCCTCCGGAATTTTAAGAGAAACCACGAAAAACAACCTGTACAGATCGGTAAAGATCGGAGGTTATGCTTCTCACCTCTCGGATCACACGAAGCGATACATATGCCGGTATTATGAATGAGATAAATACCATGTGTTGAAGGACATTACAACCCTGGAACTAGATGTGGATGATTAAGAAGAGTTTTATTTGCCCAATTTTAGAGAAAACTAGATATTATCATTTCAATTTCAGAAATTAAAATTAATTAATTTGTCCTCCAGAGACCCGCCCCCTTGTGTGAGTCATGACGTAGGCATTGCCCGATTCCGTATCTGAAACATGAACAAAATCGGGTAATGCCTACGTCCCGACCCACAAGGGGGGGGGGGGGGCTTGGAGGACCATGAATAAATCATAATTTCTGAAATTGCGATGATGATTTTGTAGTTTTCTCTAAAATTTGGGAAAAAGTAGCGTCAGAATTCTTTCAAATCTACCTCATGGGGTTTTTCGTCATCAGTATATTTTATAAAAATCATTACATATTTGGTCACTGCCAATTAGATCTTGTTGAAATTAGTAATTCTATGAGTTACTATCTAGTTGCATTGGCCCGTGATGAGATTAAAAATAATCGCATAATTAGAGTCAAATGTTATCGTATTTTTTTTCATAATTTTCATCTCTATAGAATGTATCTCATGTAGCCTACTCTAGTTGAACCTAAATACGTTCTTAGTTATAGTGCCTAAAACTGTGGCAAATTTCCTGACATGAACAATGAATTAGTACAAAAAATGCATATCATTCAGTATAATTCTTTTGTTTTTCTTACTGTTCGACTATCTTCTCTCGTGGAAATGAGTGCATAATAATTATTTGAAAGTCGTGCTATAACAGTACATTTTAGTTCCGCAATTAATCACTGTCAGAAATACACTGTTGTAAGTAACCGATTGTTGGGAACCACATTGTTTTACCCCCGACAATAAGTACATCAACAACAGCCAGGTTGGGTTAGGTCAGGTATTGTTTGCGACCGGTCGACCGTCTCCGGTATTCGGTTGGCGATGACGGTCGTGGGTGTCGATGCTCCAGCGTGATTGTTGTGAATGGTTTCTGGTTACACTCTGGCTTCTGGTTGTGTAACATGACCGGGACGTGACTATAAGGACGTAAGAGGTCGTATATACTGGTGGAAATTTGATTATTGTTTTTAAACTAATAAAGTAGTCGGCTTTTGCAATGGTCTATAAATCAAAGTTTATATTTTTTGTCGTATTTACCATGTACTCGGGTACCGGTACTCCCAACAAAGTACTGAACAAGATAAAATGTTGAAATGAGATACTTGGAATGAAATATTAAAAATTTTCTTCATTCAGTAGGCCTACTGAAATCATGGTAGTTGAAAATCAGAAATGTTCTGGGTTTTTGCTTACTCCAAAATGAATGAATTTATAATCACACTAATATATCATGTTTATTTAAATATGCCCTTATCTAATTTCAACCCCAGGTCAACCCAACGTAATTTTATATTTATCCTATATTTTTTGGACCTAGGGGCGCAAATTGTCAAACAAACAATGTAAGATGATCACAGAAAAAAATCAAATAAATCAAAATGCGATATAATATAAAATTAATCCTACTCAAAATCATTAACAACGCCCTGTTTAGCGTTGCGGTTCCTAATCAGTGACGAATATTAAATCGAAAATTTGCGATCGCCAAGCATGCTATCTCGAGAGGAAGTGCCATGCAATAGTATTGGATAAGAAATGCATTGTCAGACTTTTACTTGCACTCAGCTGCTGATATGGTGCATGTTTACACCGGTGTGCAAGCATGAGTCATCGGCCACTGATGATAACAGCTGTTTTATCATCGGACAACGGCGTTGTTTGGGTGATAACACAGCACGGACGTTGATTACAAGTGCTGTGTTCTCTCTCCAACTCATATTTTCTCTCTTTTCTCGTATCGTTTGCTCACCATTTATCTGTTTCGTTGTCTCATATACGTGTATCGTACCTATAGGCAATGGCGTATGTACAGGTGGCGCTCCCCCCCCCCCGAAACTTAACCGATTAGAATGAAAAGAATAAAGTTTCTGATAAATAAAATATTATATATAATTTTATGAAGTTAATAATTGGAAAGTGTATGTGATAGTTATTGGCTCTATATTCCTCCATAGAGCATATTTTCAAATTCTTCCATTTTACACTACAATATGGGCCACGAACGTTTCCTTCCCACCCATCCCATTACCTAAGAAACCTTCGTCCCATCAGCTCATTAATCATTATCCGACGCCAATATCTTAGTTATCATTGCGTCGTTAAACCGAATATGAATTAATAAATCTGTCTCTCTCGCCTACCATTGTCATCGTCTCTCACTCTCTCGAAGTAAACCAAACTGTCTCTATAACAGATGTTCTAATGGCACGCGAATTACTCTACAAGTTGTCTAACACCGTACTTGCATATATATTGACGAGACTCTTACCAACCTCCCAAACAAACACACTCATTACTCGGTTGTTTGTAATGAAGTTCCTCTAGTGTTTATCTTGGAGCAGGCTAGTGCTACAAGTGGTGCCAACACAAGTGGCACGTTACACTAGACAACCGTGGCTGCTGGTTAGTGTCACTTAAAATGCTTCTCTCGTTCTGTCTTGTTTCCTGTTCGCTGATTGTGAAACCTTTGGAAGGCTGTGTGTTTCTCGCGCTTCTTTGGAATCTAATCAAGAACAGCTTCTGATGCTCTTTGTAAATAATGAATGACAGCGTGTTGGTTAATTGTCTTTGGCCCTGTATACGATGTAACGATGGAATACACATAGACGTATTTTGTTTTCATTAATTTGTCCCCTGCCGCTGATCAGTCAGCTAATTGGCACCGCTTTAGGAGCTGAAGTGACCGTTGGGCGTGGGTTCGAATCCTGCATAAGACTTTGGTTCGGTCTATGTCACCACATGCGAACGTTATTGTTCTTGCGCGCAGCCTACGCCAACCTAAATCAACCCAGTGTAAATAACTTGATCAACCAACCCTAACCCGCACTAACTAACTAACTAACCTGAACAAAAAAACATCCTAATTTAATCTAAACTAAAACTTTGAAACCAATCTAAAACGTACTTCCGATTCTACGAGTAGCCATTTCGAGATTATATGTAAAGTTCTGTGATGACAATAACCCTCTACCTCCTTCCCAGTGGCATGTAGGCCTATTAAATGTTTGGTGCCACGCGGTTCCTTTCCATCACGCGTTATACACAAAAGGATCGATATATAAGTTCCTCTATCATTAACTCGATACATATAGAATCGCATGACAGTTTCTGAGCTGATTTACCCTAATGGTATAGCCTTAATTCGATTATACCGTATAATCGCTCCCTGATATATATATATATATATATATATATATATATATATATATATATATATATATTCGACTTATATTTTTATATTCATATAACTTACTACGCGTCACTTAGTTTTCAAATTTTCTGATCTTTGGAAACATTTCTGATTTTATTTATTTTCATAAGCATATATCGGTGAGTTTTTTATTTATTGTCACTTTCGATTTTGTTTTCGTTTGACAATCAAGTTCATGCTGAATCGATGTCAATAACTATAAAATTTCTGTTGATTTCAATTCATTGCATTTTGGACAGGCCCCTACAGCTGTTTTTGTGACATTTTTTCCAACTCAATCAATTAAAACTCGCTGTTTTAAAAAAACCGCATTCGCACTGGGCGTTTTTTTTTCAAACCCAAGTTTTTGCCAACCCTGTCTAGAACATTAGACATCGGATCGTTTCGAGACTTTTTAATGCGTTCAGCTGAGCTAATAGCCCCTGATTACACCCCCCCCCCCCCCCCCCATTAACCCCACCATTAGCAGATGAGCCGTTGTCTCTGTCGTTGGTTTTTAGAGCTGCGGACTTGCCCGCAGTGAAATGACCAATTATACTAATGTTGCTTGTTTATTAACGATCTGTCTGTATTATGTACACGCTTTGCAAATAGCGCCGTGTAGACCGGCCACAAAACGGCGATGTGGTGGGCAATCTCTTTATCGCCCACCATGTGATATCGAATTAGGCTTAGACGTGAGTACTTGTATTCGCGAGAGATGAGGCTCGAATCACCCGTGCGTGACTGGTGTCGTATGGGAGGGACGGTCGCTCGGTGCCTTCTTTCCATTTCTCATCTTTTCTATAAGAGCGTAGAGAGCGTGTGTAGAGAGGACGGCGCCGTCCTTTTGGCTCACTCAGGGCCGTGCCAAGACATTTTGTGCCCCTAGACCCGAAAATTGTTGCCCCCCCCCCACTCCCACCGTTTTCTTAAATCCCTAAGCAGTTTACCATCAAATTCCTAGATATGAATAAGTATTTTTCGAGCATTGTTTTTTGAAATTTTCTCTAGTCATGAGTTGGCATTTACAACGTGAGTGTATGTATAATACGAAATACACTTATTTTCGAATAAATATAACTATATATAATAATGTATATTATCATTTTAATGGGCTGGTGACAATTTGGCGCCCCAGGCCCGGGCTCGTCGGCCTGCTCTGCCTCAATACAACCCTGATTTCCATCATCCCATTCTTGGCCCCAAACATCTATTTTGTTTGTTGAAGTCATTAAGCGTACAGTAATCAATCAGTCAGTACGGCGCCTCCACTGATGGATACATTGAAGTACTGGCGCCGTATAGAGTATCCTTCTCTCTCTCTCTCGCACTCTCTCTGTCTAAATCCCCAGATACTGTCAGCTAGGTTTGCCTCTCATATTTCACTCTCGTCTCGTTCCACTGACTTTTCTCCGAGTGGTGCGAGTTCGATCCCCGACCCTGTATCGACCTCATTACCGCGGTCACGCTGTCTCATCTCACGTCACGTGATGTATGAATATTTTCTGGGGGGCGCTGAAGAGCGTATACTGGAATAAAGTAGACTCGGTTGTGTAGTGTGCAGGGCTTGGGGTACTTATGAATAGATGGTTGTAAATGTGTTTAGGGTTCAAGTTTCAGTTTCAAAATGACGGTTAATCAATGACAGGGTGGATTTTTATTAATTCCCTTTAATTCCGAATACATTCTTTTAAATACTAGAAGGGATGTTTTACTTTGAGGTGCGTTCCGGTTCCTTTTTATTAACAAATTAAGCCCTGCAATCTTCAGGCGCCCCATCTTCTTCCCATATCCATCATGATCGCGATCACCTGCTCCCGCCTCCTCCATCTATATGTGATTGAGCGTCATCCAGAGTGCTTCCTGTTTACTACAGCATTGGTTATACATGAATTAGGCTTTATATCTTTTTTAACATCGTTCACTGTGTTCGGTTTAAACGACATCATTTGAGTGTATCTACACCAGAACACGGTGCTTAATTTAGATTTCATGTTACTGAATGGAGGTTAAGGGATAAGCCGGCCAGGAATGTCAGGGATAATTTGAAAAAAAAATGCAGCACCTATATATAGTCGTGAATTTCTTGTTGTAGTGACACTATAGTACGCATGCGCGAGTGCCAGGTACAATAGCCTAAAAAAACTATGAATTCACCTAAATTGGTCTAATCCAACTGACCTAATGAACCCAACCCAACTAACATGAAATTCCCACGAATATTCATGTTTATAGTTTTTCTTTACTTAGGAACCATAAAAATCGTAATTTCGTGATACGAAACTCGTGTCGAGCCACTTCATATAAGAATAAACTCTTGAATGTGGAACCTGTGTATAGAAAAGTCTTGGAATTAATAAAAATTTATAATCACGCTAATATTTGTAACACGTGTTTGTATATTCACCATGTTTGGATACACTTGCATATTAATTCTATTATACAATCCCCCTAGCTCAATCGACTGAGGCACTACTTCGGAAACTAACGTTAGGACGGGCATGGGTTCGAGTCCTGCATATCGCTTTTTGTCGACGTGTATTCGTACCCCTAAATAACCACAGCTGTCGATGGGGTCATAGAAATCAATGATCACGACAGCTTCGTAGACTTTTTTATATTATTACAAAATATGGAATTAAATGAACGTTCGTATTTTCATAAATCCCGTGGAGAAATGCCAACTCCCCAACAGGGAAAGCCATTGAAATTTCTCCCATAATAATGCTGTATGTTTTCTATAGAAATATAGATGTTGTAAGGCATGTGCGTGTACATATTTTAAACATATCTAAATGGAAATATGTTGCAAGGTGGGTCGCTGTGGTTGAAATAAAATGGGTATGTACTGAGAAAGGTATATAGATTAGTCGCCAGCGCTATGAACCGTAATTCGGGAGACCGGGATTCGATTTCCGGCCCGGTCGACCATCCTGAAAGCATGGTTATCATGGTTTCCCTCTATCATTCGAATAAATACCGCGATGGATCGTTTGAAAGGAGCCACAACCGCCTCCTTCCCACTGAACATAAACAACTAAATCTCAAACCGGTAACATGCCCAATAATTCCATCGTCTCATTCATCATTTACCGATGCCAATAGATCTTCGTTATCGTTTGAGTGTGTCTCCATAGTTATATAAATCAAATAAGTGAAACGGTTCCTTAGGAGCATTCCACGACCGCTCCCTTCTCAATATCCCAAAACACGTGGTATTAGTGTTTATTAGTAGTGTTTCCTTCGAGTAAATTGGTGCACAGATGACATATAAATAACATTCGATGATGGAGTGTGGCAGTAAGCCATCATTTATGAATTATCAATAAATTAGTAACTGAACGTAATATCTAAACACCTTTCATCTCATTCATCTACGCCAATAGATCTTCGTTACCATTGTAGTGCGTCCGCCATCTTCGTTAGCGCGGTTAGCGGAGGCACCGCTTCAGAAACTGAAGTCACCATTGAGCCTGGGTTCGAGTCCCGCATAAGGCATGCATTTTTGTAAACGTCCTTTCATTAATCATCACGTCATAGTTTCATAATCACTTGCTCATTCGTACCCCCGTATAAACGTATCTGATGGTGGGGTCGATAAGCAAACAATAATCAATCGATCAGCAGTGCGTCCATATGAGTATAAATAAGAAAAGTGCGTCCTGTTTCGTCGACGAGTACCGCTGAATGTGTGTGTGTGCCGACTTAGGGTCGCCGTATTGCGTGCGTATACGCTGACCTGCTATTATTAGATCGATGCCAACAGACGGGCGGCCCTCGCTAGGGCTCCTTGCCTCGCCGTAAAACACGGCGGCGTCTGCAAGTCTGCCGTGGAGACGGTGTGGAGCGACTTCCAGCAGGGGTGAAACGGCTAGTTTACACGACAAACTATATTATACTAGATAATAGTTGATAGTCACGTGACTGGGGGGGGGGGGGGGGGTGGAATGTTATGGTCGTATATGTATATGTTCGTATATGTGTGGGAGAGGTAGCGGGTGATTGGAATGTATATGGTCGAGTAGGGTGGGTGGTGACCTGTGTGGGAGAGGTAAGGGGTGATTGGAATGGGGACGCTGAAGTGCGTATATGCTGGAATAAGGCGACTGGGTCGTGTATCTTGGGCTTCGGGGTACTTCTCAATGGCTGGTTTCAATGGAACAATCACAACGTACGGGAATGAGACCCATTGTCTATTTATAAACTACAGTACAATTGATGAACAGAGAGGTAGCCAGCCACCCCTATGGCTCAGTCAATTATCGCTAGCGGTAGGTCGAAACTGAAGTCAGGTCGGGCCTGGGCTCGAGTCCCGCATAAGGCATGGGTTTTTGTGAATATACATTCATTCATTATCACTTCATCACGTGCATTCGTAACTCTGTATAACCCAGCTGCAGGTGGGGACGTTGAAAAAAAAATTGTTTTGCTTAGTGTATGAATATTACTTAGTTATACGTGCTACTCTAATTGCACATATGTACAATATCAGTAAATTAATTCACGTTTGTGTGTTCGGTTTGTAATAAGAATTATTATACTATATCTCACGCCCAGCTCTGGTGCAGGATATACTTCCTGGCAGGAGTGTTGGCGGATCGACACTCCCAATCGTTAGTGTTAAACACCGAAGAGACGGTCAATCGGGAACACAGCCAAAATGTGCAACAGTCGGTTATTAATTTTTCTCTGGAGATTTCTTTCTTTGAAACCTTGGCCAGTTTGAAATGCGATAGTGTTGGTGAGATCACTCCACAGGTGTGGAGGCTATTAATCAGGTCCATGTGGTGATTTCTCGAGACTCCTTGTCGGTAGTGTTGTAGAGTACAGGGGAGACCGTGGTGAATATGCACTTGTATTCACGAGAGACGGTTCCGAGCTACCGTCCACTTTATCCCACACAACGGGTGGTTTGCGCCTCTTTTCGTGGATGCTAGTATATGGTTGTATGCATACGAAATGAGTAGGTCGTCTATCAACTATATAATAATTGTAAATATTTGGGTCGCTAGTGCCCTGAATCCGTCTTTGAGGAGACCGGTATGTTGTCCATCATGTGGTTTCCCTCTGTCGTTCACAGGTCAATACTGGGAGGCCACGACCGACGTACTCCTTCCCAATGTCCAAAAACACCTAATTAAGTAACCTTTATCTCATCGTCCCTTCAACTCATGTATCATTCATCGAGATCGTAGTCATCAGTACAGTGCGCCGTTAAAACAAATAAAAATAAAAATTAATATATAAATCGTAAACTATTTTCAAATGTTTTTAAAGCGCTTTTGGAAGATCTGATTTTAATTCCTGTATCTAATCCTAAAAATTTTGGCTCTCAAATTAACAATACTTCATACAAACACGACAATGCTATTTGTGTTCGCAATGTTGGTGGACGACCTCCAACTGTGGTGACTGCAACTATACCTTGTCTTAGTCTTTGTTTTCTGACGTCATCGCCCAGAGGTTATATATGGTCGACCACAAATCAATCAGAAGAAAGGGAAGATAATAAACTCCAGCGACAGATTGTCAACAAACACTGCCTGCTATTAATGTCTGTCACGGTAGCAGCTGTTGATCTAGTTGATTCGGTTCCAACCACCTCCTTTCGTTTGGCTGCAATCCTAGATAGATACAGCCGTGACTGTTTACGATGGCAGATCGCGTGGTAGTTGACAGAGATGCAGGAAGAATCTATTGGGAAGCGCAACATATAACTATTTGGCGGTGAGTCGTTGAGTTTAGTCATAGACTAAAGAGATACAAAGACAGTTCACCCACGTTAAATTAAGATTTATCCCCACTCTTATCTCCACTCCTTTGTCTCTACCCTACCCACACCCCTTACCCTGTAGAACCGGCAATCACCTCTAAGAGCGCAGAGAATCGTTTCTGTGATTGTGCTTCAGTTGACGGTTAGATGGATGCTTGCCTGGCTCGACTGCCAAGTCTTCAACGTGACTGCTAGCAGCGCTCTAGGAATGTGTAGCGATCATTGAAGTAAATTCAGGTCATAATGAAAGGGTTTTGAATCTCGCGAAGTAACTTACGTGGGACGCCTTGAGTATCTCTTTAGCCAATGGTTTGGTCAGAGACTAAAGAGATTTCACCCTAAGACTATAAGAGGTTTGCTATCACTTCATCACTCCATCGTCACCTACTCATTCGTACCCTCGTATGGTATGATATGGTGGGGTCGTTAAGCAAAAATGCATCTTCATAATCCTCCTCAGATTTGGTTGAAATTGAAACCCAATGCTGGCTATTGATCTTCAGTTACTCTATTTCCAATTCGTTCTCATAAAAATGCTCTGTGATGACTATGGTGACCATAAAGAACAACTGAAAACCAACTGTCACTATAGCAATCAACTAAACTTTGGGCTTTTTAAGTAGCCTCCAGAATGCGTATTTGAATACCTCAAGGTTCGATTAGGAATTATAAATATGGGAACGAGATCTTTCAAATCGAACGTGCTATTTTAGCTATACGCGTAGGTTTAATATAATCGTGAAGCTTTTTATTATTGTAAAGTCACCTCCTTTTTGTTGTCCTTTTTTGTAGTACTGATTGAATCGCTATTAGTAGGTCCTTTTTCCACCTCAAATATGGATTGGAATCAAGACTTCGGAGGCTTCTGAGGCTTATCTTCAATAACTCCATTTCCGGTATACATTCCCGTACTTCGAACTGTGATTTTCCAACTCAACATGAGTCAAGTCTTTTCATTTCCTAACTCTCCATGAACATTGTTGTAATTTTTTCCATTTTAAAGTCGCCCTCGTGGCTCAGTCAACTATCGCACTGCGTTAGGAACTGAAGTCAGGTCGACTTGGGTTGTAGTCCCGCATGAGGCACGGGTTTTTATAAACGTCCTTTCACCTACTATCACTTCATCGTTTTATTATCTTCCGCTCATTCGTACTCCCGTATATGTCGTTAAGCAGCATTAAAATGTAAAAAAATACAATTATCTATTTAAATGTATGTTTTTATTTGTAACAACTACCATAACATTGACAGTAATTGTTAGTGGTCGTTGAGATAGGCGACGACCACAGGTCTGTAGAATGAGATGTGCAAATGACGGGAAACTGGTGGTAAACGTCAAGGAAGTGGCAAGGTCGAAACAATTTATTTATAGAAATTACATCACTGTCAGCCTATTGTCTCCTCGGCGGAAAATACAGGATAAAGATAGTAGATTTTCATAAGAAGTGGGAGTCGATTTAGCGGAATTTCTGTTTCTTCGTAACTTTGGAGCGGTATGAGATATTATTCAATTTGCCTTCATTTATTTCTCTCTCTCGCTCTTCACTTTCTCCTGCTAAATCATCACATATTTTTTAAAATCTATAATTATTGATGTATATGAAGATGTGAATTAAGATGTGAATTGGAAATTGATGTTTTATCTTATTCAGGTATTCCTTTGTTAATTACACACATTCTAATTTTGTTCTGATAAATGTATCTATTTGTTTCATGCGAATAAAAAGAATTTTATCAAAACAATGAGATATAGAGAATTTGTATTTTCAATGTGAATTTTAGCAGGCCAACTGGTAGGAGGATTTTTTTGATAAGAGCATTCCTTTTAATGAGATTATATATATAGTTTGTCAAGATTATACGATATGGAATTAGACAATAATTATCGTAATTGTTGTTGGTTGTGTTGCTTGTCGTTGGGCCAGTTTTTTATTTAGTTTCCATCATTCTTCAGCGTCGTATAGCATGAACTTTTCCCTCTGCTTCAACACAAACCTATTTGAAATCTTTGCTCTGAAAAATAATCTCACATTCTCATTTACGCAACTTGATCCGGCAAGCGTGGCCAAAGGGAATTGGGTCATATTATTTCAATTATTTACAACTTTTTCTAAATCGTTATATCTATCATTGTTTCAACACCGAATTTATCAACTATTCCTATTTCAATTTGATATCAAATTCAACATTGTTTTTTATTCTTATTCAATTCGGTTTGAGATACAAAAACCATGTTAACAATAATACTAACAAAATATAGGAATAATAATAATAACACAATAATTAAAAAAAAAAAGGTAATATAAGAAAACATACAGAAAACTGCCATGTAAGAAAGTGAGGGAGTGAAACAATGAAGCCCGCATAAGAATGGATTCTTGTGTGCGGGCAACATAACCAACGATTATTTGTCAGAAGTTGGCAATATAACAATTAACAAATTAGTAACATCAAATAAGAAGAACCCAAAAATCTCGAATATCAAATCGACCTCCTAGGATATCGAAATTGAACGGTAACCCTAAATGTAAAATTACCATTTCTCGCTGCCACATCGCCGAATCTGACTCCGACGATGACCCCCCGAACTTGATTCGACTTTATGCCCTTGTGTGATATCCTTCAACGTACAGATAACTCCTAGTGTAAAGGTACGATGTCGATATTAATCGAGGCTGCCGACCGGTAGTTGATAGGCGAAATAGTTGGTAGGCGAGACGGTAGTTTGATAGGATATATAAAGTTCAAGCCATCGATCCGTACATTAAAACTGTATAGATCTAACGATTATATATATATATATATATATATATATATATATATATTTATATATATATATATATATTATATCTGTTGCGATATTTCGACGAGAGTGGATAAAGGAAAGGAGGTAACCGTTATCGGTAGACACGCCTTTAACATGAGGAATTGGAAGTGATTAGAGTGTTCATGTCGAAAATGACATTGAAGGAAGGGTATAGATACACATACTGTTCAGCGAACTGTTCTGATAAGGTGTCCTCAACAATAGAAATAGACTGAGAGGGACATACCTGTATCGTATACTAACCTAACTTTGCTCTTATTATCAATTTGATGATAAGAGCTGTAAGGATCTCCGGAAATGTCGTTGTTTGAGTTATACATATAGATAGATAAGAGTGACGTTCGCCGTCGTAATCGTTCAATAAGTTGTTGTCATTATATATGTATATATTTCTGACGTATAGTCTTCTTCTTGAAAGATGTTACTTTCCCCACTACAACTAGGTTATTGGGAAAATCTTCTATTTCGTTTTGTAAACTCTTTCAGAGCCTTCTGATTTTTTTCGTCAACATCGAAAACTTGACAAAAAAAACATCGTTTCTCTATAGAGTCTAAGAAAGCTTAGGATCGTTTGAATATAAGGAATTTCGAATATAAGATTATGAAAGTATAAAATTATTCTTCTGAATATAAGATTACATACAGCAGAAAATTCGCTACATCACTGTCATTGGTATAGTTCTAACATTTTGACACGAAGCTTCGTATAAGAGCTGAAAGTAAAATTAACTTTGCACACAGTCATAACATAGACTGTTAAGTTTGTCCAAGTTTGATTACTCACTAATATAGATCAATAATATTACTGACAGCAATCAGTGTCGTATGTTGTATTCATTGTTGTTGTATCTCAATTAGCAGGAAGAAAGAGTTACGCCCTAGCGCTAGAACTTCACCTATACCCTAAAACAAGGCGTGACTAACTTGACTCAATCTCATGACAAATTGATTTCAATTACACAATTGTTTATCATCGTTCATCCTCTCTTTCTCTCTCTCTTTGTCTCTCTTTCTCTTCATCATATCGTAAAGTAGCATTATATATACTTGTGTCCGAGAGAGTGAGAGATTGAGATCGTCTACCAACTATGGCTAACAGAAATGCGGTACTGCTTCCAAGATTTAAAGCTTTTGGCAAGATGTAATAGGCTAGTGTTTTCCATCGTCAATATGGTCCTGAAAAATCTTGGTCCCCAAAAACTACCACAGTTGAACAATTGTGTCCACGAAAGAAGGGCTGCACGAATGCCCTCCATCTCTGGGGGATACAAGTGTAGATCCGGATGGAGGCAATAGCATTTTGACTGCGTGTGGTCTTTTCCGGTTTACAATACAAATACAATGATAGCATACTGGTAAATAAAATTCGTGTGAAGATAATATTAGCACTATAAAATTTATTGACGTTCCGTTATTAGTTGTTAACAATAGATATATATTTGTATATATAGTTGTATCCACACCAGCTCGTCTATCGAGTAATTATTTGTGCAATCTTCATTAAATACATAACCTCACTGCATCTTCATAAACATGTTTATGTATAGTTGCATTATTTTTTTATCGTAAACCGCGTCCTAAAAAATTTAATGTCCTAAACATATCACAGCTATACAAATAAAACCGTTTTATTTGCGTGTTATATTGGTTGACGGCATTCTTCTTTCGTGGATGCAAGCATAGCTGGGTTGATAGTGATTTTTGGTTTCTCATTTTATATTCGTATGTAAGCCTAAGAGCTTATACGTTTTTTTTTTAATAATATAAAAACCATAAGCTGTTTTTAATTCGTCCACGCACGACATGACTATGAGGTTTTCATTGTCGGCTTCTCTAGCTCAGCCGGTAAGTGCTTGACACTCGATCGTGCCTCCAGGGGGCCCATGTTCGAACCCCGGAATGAGACAAGACACAGAATTAGCATATAAATGCAATACGCAGAGAGCGGCGGTGTCTGTGTAACATCAACGTGTACCGGTATACTGTTTAATAATGATTATATGCACTCTGTGTGAACAACTTATATAGGGTTGTTAATTGAGTAGAACAGGATGGACTAAATAACACCGCTGGTAACGGTACTCGAACCCGCGATCCTCGTATAACTTGTGCTATAAAAACAAGACCGGCTTCGTGTGTAGTAATCGAACTTCTGATTGGTCACGTATTTCTGTACAATTATAGTTTTGGTATACTATATGTATATATAGCGTATAGTGCTGTTGAACTTCTTTACTCTCAGAACTTGTTTTTGATTGTACCGGACTTTAATACGTAGTTTTCTTTCATCACACTGGTTCATTAAAAATGACTAGTTACACCCATAATTGCTGTAAGCTTGAAACAAAAATAAAAAGATCATTTTGGTTTAAGCTGTCCAATTTGTCAACCGTTTTCTGTCTGTCTGTTACATGACAAATCATAATGAGTGCCTTCCCTCCGTTGCTCAGTCAGCTCAGGCACCACTGAAGTCACCGTTGGGCGTGGGTTCGAGTCCCGCATAAGGCATGGGTTTTTGTAAACGTCCTTTCACCTATCATCACGTCATAATTTCATTATCACCTGCTAATTTGTATTCTCGTATACTGTGGCTGTTGGTGGGGTTGGTAATCATATCGACTGGTTTAGCAAGGTAGAAAAAGGACTTTACTTCTGGTAAGTTGTACGCTATATAGGGCATTGTTAGTTTTAGGTCAGATTAGGTTGTTGTCTGTAAATATCGCTTAACGGCCCCATCAACAGGTAGATTATAAATGGAGGTAGCAATTTACCAGTGATAATGGAACTGCAAAGTGATGATAGGTGAAAGGACGTTCACAAAAACCCGATAGTGCGCCAAATAACCGTGTCAAACTGACCGACTGCATTATCAGGCGCTAAATGACCTCGGCTGACTTAACAGCTCAAGGGAGTCAATTTGGATTTTTTTTATGAATACTTTCGAACAGTAGGCCTATACCAAAATTCGGATGAAGAATCAACACCATTTTAAATATTGTTTTGCTTTGGTTAGGTTAGTGAGATTAGCTTAATTTAGCTTTATTTAGGCCGAAAAACTGTCAATGTCAAGGGTCAGCCATCCTACACGTTGGTGAAAAGCTGATACTTCACTTGACTTTTTATACATTTCGTACAAACATGTATAAAACATGCGCTACAAATACAGAACGTAGTTTCTAAGGCTGTGGTTAATAGTCCTTGCTCTGCCACATAATGATCGTCGTCGTTCAAGTGCGTCGTTAAACCGAACCAGAGTGGTTTTAAACCTGGAAGGTGACTTTAACGACGCTCTAATCAACAAACCAATACACCGGTGTGTTGTGACACGAATACTCGACACCCCAATTGTTGTCAGTATATATATATAGGCCTATATATATATATATATATATATATATATATATATATATATCCAGTAGAGATGACGGTCCCGAGCGACCGTCTCCACTATACCACATCACTAGTGCACGGGTGTTTCGTAACTTCTTCTCCGGCGGATACAGGTCTAGGGAGACGTTAGGTCGTTCGTGTCACGACGTTGTTTGACGTAGCGATAACGATGGGATGTTTGTTTGAACTGTAATCAGCTACGAATACCTGGCTCTGCTTGTTCGCTGAATGTGGATAGAAGATATTTAAAAATATGACTAAGATATTTAGAGATATTACTGGAGATATTTAAAGAGCGTGCAGGAATGGAAAGAAAAACATTTCGATTTTTTGCTGATTTTTTTTTTGTTCCTGAGTTTCGGTTGACTGGTGGAATCTTCAATATTTTTAATGCTCAACACTTTTAAATACATAAATACCATCTAACTAATTTGAAAAATGTAAATTGCAAATTTCTTTTGTGAAGGACGTATATAATCTTCATTGTTGACGTACAGTTAAATCCTCACATTCACTCATGGAAAAAAATATGTTCAACTTCCGCCCTTCGTAGCTAGCTCAGTCAACTGAGGCACCACCGTAGAAACTGAAGTCAGGTCGGGCGTGGGTTCGAGTCCCGCATAAGGCATGGGTTTTGTAAACATTCTTTCACTTATCATCTGCTGTTGGATTTTAAGGCTCGTCAACAACGAGGTCATTTTGCTTATCACCTGCTTATTTGCACACCCCCAGATAAACTGTCTGTTGGTGGGGTCGTTGAGCAAACAATTATCATCAACATGTTAAACTGTAGTGTAGGTACGAATGACTTGAAAATAGTTACCACACCCATTCCATGTGGATAGATTATATAGATTTAGTATCCGAATTTCGATAACCTAAATATCCAAAAATGTGTAGAAAAACGTTTATTTCAATAAATCTATTTCCGTCTGCTAGAATCAATAAATGCGACAGAATCGTTCACGCGTGTCACTGCGGTGTTTAACTAGTTGAGACGGAGATTAAACCAGTCTTATTGTAAGCAATTCGTAGTGTGATGAAATAAGAGTTGAGCTTGGTTGTTAGAACAGAGTGAAGTGAGAGTCAAGATTGTGTTTGGAATAATGAAGAGGTTCGTGACATCAACCTCACAGTTCCGACAACGTTATGTTATGTCGTGACGTAATGAGACGAGTGATCGAGTGGCTAGCACACTGAACCGTCGTTCAGGAGACCGGGGTTCCCGCCATGGTCGACCATCCTGCCAGGGGATTTCGTTGTTTCCCTCTGTCGTTCAGGTTGATACTGGGATGGTTCCTTGCACGGGGTGCATGCACGGTGCGTATCAAAAAAGAGAAATTCATCTTTACTATTTTTTTCTTCATCACGAACAACTGAACAAGTGTATTTGAATAAAAAGTATATCAAAACTGAGATAATTTTATGCTCTTTAATTTTATGACATTTTCATTTTTGTTAATTCAACCAGTTTTAAGATAATACGTCAATAAATATCAAGTACCGGTATGCGATGAAATTTATTGACTTATTGTCTTAAAACTGATTGAATTCATAGAAATAGAATAAATTTTAATTGAAGAGCATAACATTATCTTAGGTTTGATATACTTTTTATTCAAATGCACTTGTTCGTAATGAGGGAAAAAAAAGTAAAGATGAATTTCTCTATTTTTATAAGGACCGTGCATGCACCCCCTTGATAACAGGCCATGACTGACTCCTTCCCACTAACCAAAAAACTCATAATAAAATAACCTTTCATCTCATCACCTCATATATCATTTACGAACGCCAATATACATAGATATACATAGATAATGGATTTTTTTTCCAAGTAATTCTTACTCTGGTTTTTTCTGTCTCCCTGACGCTAGCACGAAGTTGGCTGGACTATATGGTACCCAATGTAGAGGCTCTTGTTTATATATAGCATTCTATTGCCCGACGTGCAATCACTACCAACTGGCCACAATAAAACTCCCCCAAATCCGTGACGGAACTATCAAGTCTCGACACGACTACCGAAACAATAGCTATAGGCCTAGTTGTAGAAGATTTCGTTTATTTAGTTTCAACTAACCGTAAACATTTTTGAAATCATCCATCATCGGTTCTTTAGCACCGAGTGCCAAGACCATCGGAACTAAGAACCAGAAGATACATATACACACATCCGGCTTTGTTAAACCATATGTTGTCCATGGACATACATTGTTTTACTTTTTTACTATCTGTTGGTACAAAGATTCTAGTTTGTCTCCACCCCAAAAATATATATTTGTAATCGAAATCGACTTTTTCAATCGCTGTTCTTCCTTAGTTTCTAGAGTCTCTGGTTAGTTATTCAGTTCATTTGCTTATTCGTAGTAAAATTTACGCTAGTTTGGAGTATGCTTGTGTCTATAGTACACATACATTACACGAGTACCACGACTAGAGTAGTTTTGGTGATATACTTATAGCTACTTGAGTCCGTAAAATGGTAAAATTCGTATTATTGGTTGAGCGAAGCGAAGACTCAATTTTACTGTATTGGTAAAAACGAAAAATATGTTTGTTGTTGTTGTTGTTGTTGTTGTTGTTGTTGTTGTTGTTGTTGTTGTTGCTGTTTGTTTATATTCTTTTTTTCTTGTTCCACAGGTAAAACGAGAGAAATTCTTCTGATGTAACTTGGCATGCACATGTGTCGTCGTCCAACTCGATACTGTACAGTTTTTGGGGTGCAAACGGTCGAACCAGGTTTGAGAAAAATTAATGTCGACATTTTGATAACCACATACCCGCGACAACTTGCATTTCAAGTACGCCTAGGCCTACATATATATATATAAATATATAGGCTAGTGCATATATAGGCCTATTGTTATTTTGCGGTTTCATGACATATGTGGACTTTTTTTTCATCGCAACAATGCATTTATATTCAAGAGTTTCACAGTTTATGTCAATCATTTCTTGGACTGAGACGAGTGGTCGAGTGACTAGCACACAGAACCATCTTTCATCGACGCCAATAAATGTTGATCATCAGTCCAGTGCATCGTAAACCCAATTTAAATAATTCATTAAATATTCCTTGTCATTGGTAATGAACTAATTATCGAAGTTAGTACAATTATCTAGTCGGTAGTTAACTTTCTTCGAGTATAGCGTTGTCCTCCACACCACAGCTCGACGTTTCATGCCGAAGCATAGCAAGGCTCTCATGCTCAAATCGGGCATGGTGGCTGCCAGGCACGGTTCAGCAATACCCCGTGTTTATTGTTGGTTAATAAAGAGTTAGAAGTTGACCATATTATTAGCATCGTGATTATGCATGCCTGCACAGTTCTCTCATGGGCTCATATCAGTGGCGTCACTCACTGCGATCTCCACCTGAGGCTAAGTACGAAGTGGCTAATCGTCGGACCGGAAGTCGGGTTTAGATTGGTTTTAGTTGAGATTAAATTTAATTAGTTTAATATGTTTGTTTGGTGACGTTAGTTGGTTAGTAGTTCCTTTAAAGTAATCACCAAAGAAGGATATTTCGCTCAACAGACTAATCACATAACAGATCATCACATAACAGATCAACAGATTCGAATCACATGAACAATCTATAACAATCTTACATTTTTTAGATCGTTTTATATTAATGAAGCAAACTAACTAACAAAAATTCTGATTGGTTAATTTCAATCAAAGAACATTGTTTTCCGGTATCTGTCATCAATGTTTGATGTAAATCAATTAATATATAAATAAATAAATATATATATATATATATATATATATATATATATATATATATATATATATATATTTGGATTCTCATACCGTTATAGCTAGAATCTGGGCTCATTTTGAGCGTTATAATTACTTTTTAATCACATTATTAGTAGCCTATGAAATATGTCCCTCCAAGTGTTGACTGTTCGCCGCTGTTGCTGATACCTTCCTTGTTCGGAGCCTCGGGCTTGTTTTAGCAGGCAGGTAGAGGACGCCCGTGCATGCTAAACTAGGTATTATATCAGACGCAAATAAACATGATCCTCAGCGGTATATTCGAGACTCTCTGTGAGGAAGATGAAGGTGCGAACCACCCGTGCGTTAGTGATGTGGAATAGGGGAGACGGTCGATCGGAACCGTGCTTCTCGTGGATCGGTATGGAAGACTTGGATGAAGGTGCGAACCACCCGAGCGCTGGTGATGTGGAATAGGAAAGACGGTCGATCGGAACTGTTATTTACTACTCGATACTTGAATGTGTAACAGTCTGTCCAGGCATTCCAGTAGACCGGTAGATTCACAGTTTTGGAGAAGTGTTTGTACTAGGAAGTATAGATTTCGTGAAATAAAATGTATATATTTGAATAGTAAGAATGATTCTACCATCTGTCGTTCTTGGTCCTGTTGGAGGAGCTGGCTGAATGACGTTTTTTTTTTATTTGGAAAGTAACAATCAATAGTATGACCCCAACGCTACCAGTATTTAATTATACATGTATTTATTCTCATTCTCGTCCAATGTGAATTTACATAATTAAACCTGTATTTTGCAAAAAATCTAGATTCGAAAATGCATGTAATTCACATGATTTATTGAGTTTGAGCTAACATTATAAAGTTGAAGATTCCGACAAAATATCAGATAGCCATTCGACTCGGAAGTGGCTATTCGCCTAGCCGGAAGTAGGGTTTAAATAAGTTTTAGTAAAGATTGGATTGGATTAGTTTAGAATGTTTGTTTGGTCAGGTTAGTGTGGATGGGAAAGTTTCAATAAATTGGTTAAATTGTTATTACTGTTGATTTAGGATGCGCGCAACAACAACAACAACAACAACAACAACAATCTTTGCTTGTTGTAACATACACGGATGTTTCGGTGAATATAGATGCTGCCAGAGTAGAAGGAGTTATTTTATAGTCTAGTCAACCTCCACACTCTTGAGGATGCAAGTAAATCCAAGTGCTGGTTCGTTATGGCAAGACCGGTCCAAGTTTCAATAAGTCCTTATTATACCATGTATGGCAATAATGATAGTATGCCTAAAACAGGTTTTGTTTTGACTGAAGTGATAATGGAGCTCGAAGATATACCATGTATCTGTAGTCATGTAGCTGAAGGCTAACAATCAGTTAGCAGAAACGACGAATAAACAGTTGGAGTTCTGATCGAGGTAGATTTAAATATTCCGTTCGCGTTGATTCAATTATCACTTCAAAGCTGTGATCTAAAAACTGATGTGATATAATATTTCAGTAAGTTGATATACACACGTTTAGCCTTTGTAATTATATAGCACTTTGAACTAGTCAGTATTTTAACCTTGGTTACTCTATAAGTTACTTTATTTTAGGATTTTTTGTCACTGTCAGAGTCTCTTTTGTACGTTTAGGACTTTTTAAAATGAATTTCCCTTTAATTCCATACTTGAACAGAATTGATTACAACAATCTATTGTTCGATATTGGGAACTACTATAATTTTTTCCCGCAATTTTAATCGACTTTTTAAAACTTTTTTAAACCAAAAATATATATTTTTTGTATTTTTCAAGTGTCTTATATATTTGGTATATCTATCTCATCGTTATATGTCTTGGAAAATTACACATTTTACAGAACCTGTCTCAACTAGAACCACGTTGGAAACCTCTCCGTCTCAGTCAATGAGCACGTGACAGTGCAAGTCGGGCGTGGGTTCGAGTCCCTCGTGAGGCATCCATTTTTAAAATCATAATTCATATATCGTCCTCACATTCCTACCCTCAACTCGTTTACAACGGGATTCGATCCCAGGTCTCGACTGACTTCACTGCACTTTCAACAACTGGTCTTCGTCTATAGTCTCTTGGGTTGTGGTAGACGTGAGGTCAACCCTTCCCCCCCCCCCCCCCCCCCCCAATGTGAGGTCACCGTTCTGGTTGACAGCGAGAGTACTGGGCATCTCATATGCAGCTGGACCCGTCCATTAGCTAGAAGTGTAGCTCGACCGTCTCGCCTATTCGTTAACATTGTCGCCTGGGTGTTTCGACCCTCTCGAAGTGTTCGCTAGCTCATCATGACCTACATCGTGGTTATTACATCTCTCGAATATTCGTCGCCACAGGTCAAACGCGATAGCCAATCCACGTAGACCTGTGGTGTATGAAAATGTATTGTTTCCCTGAATTTGAATATCAAATCTATGCATATTTTACCTATAATTTATTCGTAGACTAAGAGCCGGTTTCATGAATCTTGATTCAGTGTTAATCCTCTAACTGTTAGTTAAGGTACGAAAATATATATGCGTAACGAATGGCGATGACAAGTTAATCCGGTAACTATCAAAGAATTAGTTAGTAAAACTGGACCTGAGTGAAGTGTGGATATGTATACTTACGGTCACATAAAGTGGTCGATGATGCTACATTAAAATGCATCTTGAACCTAAATGCTGAATTATAAATGTTTGTGTAAGTTGTGTAATTTAATATTCTGTTTATATGTACCCTGACGCGATTGATATCTTTTTTGTAAAAGATCAATCGTCAAAATTGAAGAATTTTCATTATTATTATTATTATTATTATTATTAAAAATTTGATTGAATTGTACGCACTTGAACTAGCAAAAATAAAAATAATGTCAATGGTTAATATAGTTAGGGACTGGACCTACCTTATGCCGTTTGACTCACTCATCCGTGTATATGTACGGTATCCACGGCGTTTTCCTCGCAGTGCGGTGATGTTATATATACCAACACAATAAGCAAACAAATAGCTGTTTTTGCTCCACTTTATAGCAGTTGGTAAAACTGTATAGAGTTATTGGAGTTTCTTCCCATTTCTGATATCTCATGAACTTACGATCATCATTCTAGTTGTATTGACGAGATATGACGGCTCGAACCACCCGTGCGCTGGTGATCTGGGATAGGGGAGACGGTCGATCGGACCCTCGTCACTCGTGTATACCAGTATACCAACTTGATAGCGTAATAAAAGTGTTTATTAACAGCTGAGTTTTAGTAATAGATAAATTGCCGAACAGCCCACAGCTATACTTGTATCCACGAAAAAACAAGTCGTCTACCAACCCACAATTGTAAATAATGTACTGTTAAGGGACATTACAACCCAGAAACTAGATTTTAATTAGTAATGACGGTCATTTCCTCGGCTTTATTTACTCGATTCTGTTTGTGTTTCTATACAGAATCGGTATTGCCTATATAAGTCATGACTCATGGTCTCGGGAGGACAAAAAATGCATTCAAGTTTGAGATTAGTTTAGTTTTCTCTAAAATTAGGGAAGTAAAATCGTCATCACTAATTATAATCCAGTATCTTGGTTGTAATACCGTATTCATCCATAGCCGTAATTGGTGTACAATGATTTTGTATATCAATTTCGATGTTAATGAAAAAAAAGTTTTTAAAATTAAGTTGGTAGACGACCTACTCCTCTCGCGTGGATGCAAGTCGATAGCTCCATCATTACGTTCGGAACGAATCAGTGATTTGATGATGGTGTTCACGCATGTCCGGCCATGCTCCAAGCGGTGTTCGATCTCAAGACCACTGCCCAGCAGGCTTCGTACAGTTAGCTCTTGTAACCGTGGATAATGCCACACCGTATCAGTATCTTTCGGTGATTCGGACAGACAGTTTGTAATTCAATATTGCATGAACGTGTTCTAGAGTTGATCAATAATTACGGTACTGGAGAATCTCATGGGAGTTGGTAGCAAAGAATCTGGTTTGAGTTTTGAGAGGTTCATATAGTGTGCAGAAAAAGGTGTTCGGAAAAGGGTTTATAAAATAAGGTTTTTCGTTTTATGATTATTGAAATTTCGGTGTCAAAACTTCGCATAAAAACATCAGAGTGAATTTTGAAGTGTTACCAAAATGAAGAATCTTCTGTGTGGTTACGTTGTTGGAGATTGTGTTATCATCATATTATGCTAATTTCAACCTAAAAATTAACCGAACAAAAATATCAATTTTCAAAGAAAGACGAAATTCATACAAACGAATGAATAGAGACATGCAAAGGAAAAAATAGTGAAACACGTAAGAAGTATTAGAAATACGTGTTATATATCTATAACATTGTAATCCACGAAAGATGGAGATGGTTTACCAACAAAACGATTGTTAAATCTTTGCTTACTCAAGAAACTAGTCATCTTGAAACATTGAAAGCTTCAGAAAAATGAAATTATGACTATTATCGTAAACCTTGTCCTGAAAGGTTATGGTGCCCCCAAATCTCATAACATATTTTTATAAATGTTGGAGATATTTGTATTTGGAAGATATTCCACTCGGATTCCCTTGACTTTATATTGATTCCGGTGATTTTTTTATTCTTTTTTTTTGCCGATTCCACTCCATGTCGTTGGAGTGGAGTTTTCTTTTTTATTCCAATAATTTTTCGATTACGTTAGACTATTTGATTCCGTTGATTTTTTTCTTTTCAAATTGTACACCTGATTCCAGAAGTTGTTAACCCCTCGGACAAGCATATATTATATCTGAAATACCCGAACCGCAGTCTGGACGACCGTTCCGCTTGTCCGCATCTGTCCGATTATATTTACCGCATGCATATTCGCTATCTACGTGATGACAAGTGCAAGTGCACCTAAGAAGCCGTGCATATATAGCCAACGTTCGCCATAAACACAATGTGGTCGCTTTTGTTCGCTTTTCTTACAACAAAACTTACGTCACCACCTGGTTTACGATTGTAACTCAATTTTTATACTTGTATCCGCAAAAGAAGAAAGCAGTTTGTATTTTATCTACGATGGAGCGAACCACTCGTGCGTTAGTGGTGTGGTATTCTTGGGACGTGCGATCGGAACCTTTATCTCTCGTTGATAAGGGTAATACTAACTATAAATAGTTGAAAAAACTATGGTAATCACATAGTATTTCTAAATATGGATTTGTGTTTCTTGTCTTAGACCTACATCTCGTCCTGACATAAGGCCTGATTTTTTATTCGTTCATTAGTTTCATCTCCCTTGCTTACCTTTGTTATTATATTTATTATGAAATGAATGTATTCTTCAAAACATGTTTAAATACATGCATGTATAGCAAGAGATTTAATAATATGAGTTTGTATAGAACACAAATTTAATACAGTTTGCTTGAAAAAAGAGGGTGGTGCCCTTGTGTGCGGACAAACATCGTTAAATATATATGGTGATTTTCCAAGATAACAAAACTAAAGGAAACTTGATTTAAAAGAAAATATTTATAGCCTAAACAGTACGGAAGTATTCAATTCGGGTGCTGATTTGAATATTTACATATTATTAATTAGTCTAATCAGTCTCCGTTAAGACTAATCTCAACGAATCTCCAACTATAAGTATCGAAATCAAGGGCCTAAAATTGCGCAGCTATACAAAACAATATAACAGTGATACTTTCGTTTCGAATATTGATTGACTATATATACCATCTTCTTTCGTTGATTCGAATGTAGCCCACCCGTCAGTTTCCTCTGTGTTCGAATAAATCGCTTAACCTTTGATTGATCGATTTATTCGGTGATGGACAATCTGTTGTAATCGATTCGACTGTAATATCGCGAGGTGCCCGTGGTAGTAACAACAACACGATGCAGCCAACCGAGTTCGTTGACCTGTGACACCGTTATACCATAATACCTGTGGTTGTAACCACATCGTGATGCAGACACGGCCATCTGGAGCTATGGCTATATTGGGAAGCGCAACAAATATCTAGATGGCAGTGAATTATAAAAGTTTGGGTGAATATTAGCTTGGTGACTATGGTAATTATCAGCCAATTTGCAGTGTTGATAAATTCGACTTTTTAGTTAGATATCAGGACCCTTATCGCGAATGCTACTTGGAATAACGTCCTAGACGTAGCTAGCTCCAGAAAAACAGAACTTTGATAGGTTAATGTGTACTAGTAGAGCGTAGTTCTATGGCAACACGATCAGTCTTTATGTACTTATATTGTTGTAAGTACAAAATACTAGCACTGCTTATGAGGTGGGCTACGAAATGTGTCAACTTTTGACAGTCTAAGAGACCGTGACTTTGTTATTATCTTGTATTGTCATGGTATTGTAGCTCTGCTAGTAAATAGTAACCAATTCAAGTCCTTTTAGAAGTAGTCGGGCCTAAAACGAACCGTTGATCACCCGCATAATCGTACCTTCAAATAACTTGGCTGTTAGTGGGGACGTTGAGAAGTTAGTATAATCTATCAACCGTCGTGAGGTAACAAGGTTTGTAACCATATCAAGGATGTTAAACATGTGGAAGGATTCGATCACAAACGTCGCAAATCGATCCTCATAGGGGTCACTGTCAAGGTTCCCACTTCCCACAGCAGAGTACGTCGCAACCACAGGCAGACTACAATCACTTCCCACTATCCTCTCGCCCTTGTGGTGCCCCATCCGAACGATCCTGTCTTGCCATATGCAGCCTTTATAGTTGAATAGCGTCTTGTGTCAAGTTTTCCATAATGATGGAAAATTAAAAATTGAAAAATCTTCATGTCCCATCATTTCACCGACGCCGATGTACATTCAATAATTCAATAACTAGATATAACGTTTTGTCAAGTTACCAAAACAACTAAAGAAATTGGGTGTGAACAAACTAAAAATGAAATTGTGATTGGAGAACATAATTTGGTATACATTGTTGTCCTCTCATTACAACAATGTGGGATAATGTGGAAGCGTAACCATAGTTCTCAATTCGTTTTGATCGTGTAAAATAAAAGGACACATCTTTCTTAGATTATTTTGTGTTTGACCATAATCATTA
Source organism: Brachyptera putata (assembly GCA_907164805.1). Lineage (NCBI taxonomy): Eukaryota > Metazoa > Arthropoda > Insecta > Plecoptera > Taeniopterygidae > Brachyptera > Brachyptera putata. Next base: position 15,299,969 of record OU015469.1, on the reverse strand, counting down.
TAGCCTGGATTAGGTATAGGAAGCCGGAAACCGGAAAGTGCTATCGATATAAAAAGTGAAAAAAGAATAGTATTTCTGAAAAGTGAAGGCGATATGAATTTCCAGAAATGCCCAACGAATAATATATGCTGATAGCACCCCCGTAAGTTTGTTTCCGTGAGTTCGAATTACTTTGTTTGATAGCCAAACTACTCGAATATACATAAAGCAATCGCGTGTCGAACGGCGTAATGGTTGGATTGTGCTACGGGAACAAAAGAGTGTAGCGTGTGCAGACGTGGGGTCGAACCCCGCCCCCCTCGCAGTGACTCATGCCACAGACGCGCGGTACCTGTCGCACGGGGGGGGGGGGGGGGGATCAAACTATTGGGTGAGGGGGGGAGGGGACATGTCCGGCAACAAACTCTCATTGGCGGCGAGGTGAACAGAAACAAAAGCTAATTTACAATCAGACGTATGGTGGTAATTACCACGGATTAAATAAATTAACTTCTAGATTTGTATCCATGAGAAGGTTCCGAGCGACCGTCCATGTATCTCATACCGTAGTGCGCGGGTGTTTCGTGCCTTCTTTCATGGTAACTGGGTTTTGTAGAGTTTATTTGACGAACTATATCAACTATTTATGTGGAAGGTATAGTCCTACAATACATATTGTGATCTATCATAGAAATTAATAAGACAGTATAATTTAGTTTGTATCTGTCACGAACTTCTCTATCAACAGAAAGAAAATATATTTGTTTATATTGTATTTGATGGTCGATGATCTTTCAGGACTCGAGTTGTACTATTATACAAACAACTACGGCGTTTTTCTCTACCAAAGGCAACACGCATGCTATTTAAATTCAGCTTTAATCCACATAAAAATTATGTTTTCTACAGATTTAACAATATGGCAGCCATGAAAGTTTCCAATATTCAACAATGGGTTTAAAAAATGACACTCAAAATACCTAAATCATTAAAAACCTGTTGATTCGTATAAAACACGTGCTTTTGAGAGGCATCATTCTTTATTGATAACGATGATGCTTCATGACTTATGTGATTTTATGCAAAACCGAGACATGTCCTTGTTGAAATAGGGTATATCGTCAATAATTTCTTGAGCAGTTAATTTTCGTTTTAAAAAAAGAACGTATCCATTAATTTTTAGTTGCTGATTATCATTTAAGAGAAAAAACTTGAATCTCACCTATTACCACTTTTTTCAAATTATTCAATTGGCCTCATCTCTCGTGGATCATTAATATCAATAATCATACCATATCGTTAATTCATCTCACTCTTGTTGCGCATGCCCACACTTATATTTTTACAATTCTTTTCCACTAGTTTACAAATGTACATAATTATATATATTACAAGTTACGAGTGAGTATCAGAGACTACGCGGCATGTGAACGAGTCTTAAGTGTTACTTTATGTAAAACGAACACCGTTTTAATGTCCCGTCACGATAGATGCCGGTTGATCTCCACCAACATAACAAACGTAAAAGTTTCGGTTAGCTCGTACAGATTCAAACATTTAAAGGACATCACATGCCTGATTCTAACGAATTGATTGATTATTGTGTGCTTAACGACCCCACCAACAGCTTGGTTATTTGGGGATACGAATGAGTAGGTGATGATGAAATTATTAAATGATGATATGTGGAAAGACGTTTACAAAAACCGATGCCTTATGAGGGACTCGAACCCACGCCCAATGGTGATTTCAGTGTCTGAAGCGGTGCCTCAGCTGACTGAGCTACCGAGGGCGGCTGATTCTAACGAATAATGATGAATTTCCCTAATTTTAAAGAAAACTGGAAATCATCACAATTTCAGATTTTCTTTTTTATATATATTTTTGTCTTCCAAAGACCTAGAGTCATGACGTGGGCAGTACCGATTCTGTATACAAACATGAACAGAATCGAGTAATGTCTTTGTCACGACTCGGAAAAAAGGTCGAGTCCTGGAGGACAAAAAAATTGGATTTAATTTCTGAAATGTAGATGATGATATCTAGTTTTCTCTAATATCAGATAAATAAGTACAGTAATTATTAATTAAAATCTAGTTTCAGGGTTGTGCTGTCCTTTAACGCTTTCGAATGTTGTTATTTATATTTCTAATCGTAAATCTCTTCCTAAAAAAATCATGGCTAACCGTATAAAAATTACCACAGATGTGAACATAACGGTGATATTTTTGTTTGTTATAGTGGTACTTTGGAACTAACACTAGCCAGAACTGCGAGATATTCTACATGTAGGAAAGAAACTTGCATTGTTTGTACCGGCTATAGAATTACAGATGATTGTTTTGTTGGTATGACATTCTTACATGATGGTCAATAGTTTTTAGTGAAACTTGAAAACGGGATCAGATATTTCAATTCTAGTACAAGTTTGTAATAAAAACATCGATCTTTTTAATACCTTCAAGATGTAATGTGCATGTGTAAGAACTATTCAAATTATCGTATAATTTTCACAGGTATACGGCTAAAAACACTTTTTGTACGTGTGAATATATTAGAATCCATGGTTGAAATATTTGACGAGTTGAAATGCATTTAATTTGAAGGTAGCGAAAAGTGCGTGTTTTTATCAAATTATAATTTTAAGGGAGGTGCTTGCACGCTGTGCTTAAAAAAATCAAGAAATTCGTCTTTACTATTTTTTTTTCTATGTTCAGGAACTAATGTATTTGAATAAAAGGTATATCAACCCCAAAATAATTTCATGATCTTTGATTGACATGCCATTCTATGTTCGTAAATGTAATCAGTTTGAAGATAATACGTAAATTAATTTCCACACATTCTTGTTATTCATTGACGTATTATCTTGTATTATCTGATTGAATTCACAAAAATAGAATATCATATTAATTAAAGAGTATGAAATCATCTTGCGGTTGATATACTTTTTATTCAATGACAATGGCTCGTGAACATAGAACAAAATAGTAAACATGAATTTCTCTCTATTTTTAAAGGTAATCACAACCCTGAAACTAGATGTTAATAAATATAGACGATACTTATTTCTATAATTTTAGAGAAAACTAGAAATCATCATCTCAGTTTCGAGGTTCGATTAATTTTTGTGTTCTCCAGAGACCATGAATCATGACGTAGGCATTACCGATTCTCTATATAGTAACCTGAACAGAATCGAGTAATGTCTACGTCATAACTCAGAAAAAGTGCCGGGTCCTTGAGGACAAATAAATTGACCATAATTTCTCAATTTGAGTTGATGATTTCTGGTTTTCTCTCGAATTGGGGAAATGAATATCGTTATTTTTCGTTAAAATCTAGTTTCAGGGTTGTGATTTCCTTTAAGCATCGTGATATTTCGTTAAATCGACACCCATGTGCTCTGAGATCCCCCCCCCCCTAGTAATTAGCGTCAACGATCGTGCGTGTCGCCCTGTCGAGTTTGAGTTGGTAAAAACAAGTGATAATTGTTCACCGTATTAGATAGCAAGAACTAACTATCTTTGGAATGTAGAAACACGAAACCTAGATGTTCGAAAACAAAATGAAACGAACGTTCTCGGTGATTGAAGCTTGAAATTTCAGTCAACAAAAATGTTGAATGTCCTTTTTTAAACACGTTATTTTAAGCTGTACCTAAATTGTACTGTATTAAAGGACATCACAATCTTGAGACGAGATTTTAATGAATAATGACGCTATTTATTTCCGTAATTTTAGAGAAAACTAGAAATCATTTTCTCAATTTTAGAAACTGATTTTTTTGTCCTCCAGAGACCATGAGCCATGACTTGGGCATTACTGATTCTGTGTAAAAACTTGAACAAAATCGAGTAATGTTTACGTCACGGCTCAGAAAAGGGGTCGGGTCCTGGAGGATAAATACATTCATTATAATTTCTGAAATTGAGATGGTAGTTTGTTTCCTCTAAAATTAGCGAAACAAATATCGTCATTATTTGTAGAAAATCTATTTTCTGGGTTGTGATGTCCTTTATGATCTAGCAAGACATTTGAAACATTTGTAGGTTATTTTTGGGAGTCCCAGCATTCAAACACGTGTTCTAGTTAGTAGGTATAACTAGAAGTCTTTGCTATACTGACAGTTGGCAGTCGTCTGTTTTTTTTATGGTCACCATGGTCACTGAGCACATGAATTTATGATCACCTAAACTTGACGTTTCACTGCCATATATATTATTTGCGTTTTACCAGTACTTCATTTTTTACATGATTGGTTTCTTTTGATTCTATTTGTAGACTCGGCAGATATTGTTTTTTTGCACCATTAAAATCTTGTTTCAATTAATTATAGGTAGACCTGACCACGCCCTCATATCCACACGTTGTCGAAATTCCCTTTTCAAAAAAGAAGAAAAAGCCCACTGAAATATTGATCACAAATGTAAAAATAACTCTGGTAACACTTTAAATTCAATGTGTTCAATTAATTAATTATTTTTCATATAGAAGTCAGCTACTTATTACGTTCGTGTTCATTAATGCTGTTCAATTCCACGCTATTCAAAAGCATATAATTATTTTAATTGTGCGTTTAAACGCATTGTTTTAAAACGTTGCAATTATTTGTAATTATCGTCGGCAATTGAAGTTAAATAGTTCAACTCTTTAAGATGTGGTGGTGAACACGTTGTATTTGTTGAGAAAAACAACAGTTGAAAATAACGTTTGTTACCAGTATTCAAGTTTGGCTCGATTATACCAACAAGGTTCCGATCGACCGTCCCTCCTATCCCACACCATTAACGCACGGGTGTGTCGCTTGTTCACATTTCGAGGATATAAGTTGATCCACGTAAGAAAGTCGTCTACCAACATTATGAAGTAAAATAAACACAAATATATCATGTTCATATTTGTATAGCTGGTGTATTTTCAGGTTCAGTAATTTTTCAGCTGGTAACCTTAAAGGACATCGCAACCCTGAAACTAGATTTTGATTAATGACGATATTCTGAATTTAGAGAAAACAAGACAAGCATAATTTCAATTTTAGAAATTGTAATTAATTGTATGTACTCCAGAGACAATGAGTCGTGACGTAGGCATTACCGATTCTGCATAGAAACATGAACAGAATCGAGTAGTGTCTACGTCACGATCAGAAGAAAGGGAGGACAAATAAACAATTATCATTTCTGAAATTGAGATCCTGATTTAAAATAAAGCAGATAAATATCGTCATCATTCGTGAAAATCTAGTTTCAGGGTTGTGATGTCCTTTAAGGTTCAATAATTCTTCAAGATGAGAATTACTATTAGATAGACAACTACATTTTTCGAAAGTGTTGAATAACTGAACTGTTTTCTGTGTTTACATTTATTCGGTTGGTATATAGACGACCTGATTCTTTCGGGGTTACAAGTAGAGCCATGAAATAAATGAGACCCCTGTGATGAAGTGATATGCGATTGCACATGAGTGCGCAGGCTTGTTCCCCTAATGTGTCGACATTCCGACATTTTATAGTAATAATCAACTGGCGTGTTTTCGTGTTTCGAGGAAGCTGTGGTGTGTAATTATGATGTGTTGTAGACCTACATTGTTATGTTGATGAGCTAGCTGTTACATTGGTACTACTGGCGTTGTCTGGAAATTGTTGTGGAACATAGTATGGTAGGCCCCTAATACTTGATTCCGTTTTCTGCTCTTTGTTTATAATATTGAGATATTTGTAATTTTGTCCATATTATTTTCATTTTTTCTGAATTTCAATTCATCTTTTGATTGTATTGATTCTTAAAATTCAATTTCTAGAATTTTTATGTATTTCGCTGTATTGTTGGAGGAAAATTTTGTAATTTCTTTCGTGTTTTCACTTCTTCAGTTAGTTTGTCATATTTTTTAACGTGTCACTCTTTTTTGTTGGTAAATTTTTTCATTCCGTAGGCCTACCTTCGTGGTTAGTTGTTTTATTTCAGATTTCGTGGTAAATTTTTTCATGTCAATTTTTTTTTCTTCTTTACTTTTAATACCGGTACTGAAGTGAAGTGATCACTTCAATAGTCAGTTAAAATATAGACATACCTATGATCCTTCTGTCCTCCGGTAGGGCCTACTGGAGGACAGGGAGGAAGTTGATCGGTCAACCCTGGGTTCGACTCCCTCCATCAGCTGATCCAGTTATATCAGCACAATTTCCCACACCTCGTCGTTCTCATTAATCACCTGTCAGCTCGTTAACAGCAATACGTCATCCTCCCCCTCCCCCTCGTCACCCACCCCTCTGTCGTATCCACCTGCACTGTCACCGTACACTCTCACTCATTGTGCTGACTGATAGTCGCGCTCTCTCGTGTAAGGGGAAGGGGGGGAAGGCGCAGCTGGAACCTGCTGTTATCAACATTAGATGGTACTAGGTAATTAATTCGGTCGACACCCAGGTGAGGGGGTGGGGGGAGATGAAAGGAGGAGAGACAGATCCAGGGACCAGGTTTGCCAAAGTTCCATGTCCAGTTTTGCAATTTACAAGACCAGGGACTTGATGCCTGTATACGTTGGCAATGTCGCACAGCCATAACTTTCGTATTTTGAATTTCTAATTTATGTAGATATATGAGTAAAATTTATATTGTAGTAGATATTCAGTCGGGCAATTTACAATCACATTAGTTTTACTCTCCTGTCCATTCATAAATGTAGAATTGAATATACGAGTCTAGATAAGTGTGAGCACTTATAAATACGACATAACCAACGTACAGATATGACACCCTCCTCCCCACCCCTCCACCCTCCTATATCTCTAATGTCCACTCGAATTCCTCAGCGAAACTTCCCAGTCGTCAATGATGAAGGATAAGAACAACAGACGGCTCGTTTCATGTGATCCGGGAGGCGAGGAGAATTTCAAACCCAGTTCTATCCCCGCCGCCGACCATCTTTACAGGGGTTTTTCATGGTTTTCCTGTGTAATCTAGACTAATGCCAGGATGGTACCCACAATAAGTCGGCCATGACCGCTTCCTTCCCACTATCCTTCCCATTATCCAAGAACCTTCATCCCATCATATCATTAATCATCCATCCGACGCCATTAGATCTGCGCTATCATAATAGATGCGTCGTTAAACTCAATGTATATAAAAAAAGAACAACAGTGAAAGAGGTGGCGGTCCCTTGGAATTCGTATTTCGTCTTTATACTGTAGTTTCGAATAGTCCACAGTACGGTATATCGACATCTTGGTGGCTTGCGTCTCGGGATATATGTAGATTTTACGACGTAGATTGACCAAGAACCACATGTTCTTTTTTCACCCATGTCGTAAAAAATACACGAAAAAAGTTTATAATATATCTATGTCGAGATATGAATGACCTTAGGGGTGTGGTTCCTGTTTGTTTACTCTCCATGTTTGTCTTGGTTGGTAAACAGTCCTTGAAGATGATAGGGATGTTTGCTACTTGTGTTTGCCGCCCGGTATTCGATAGATGTAGGTCATGTCGCGTAGATGAAGGGTAGATGAAGGGTTTTGGGAGTTGGGGGTTGTTTGTGCTGACAGTAGCAAAGATATTCTATGTGTACTTGTTTCCACGAAAGAAGGCCGGCTACAAAAACACAAATGAGACGAAAATGTCATTCAGGAGACCGGGGTTCGATCGCGCCATCGTCAACCATCCTGACGAGAGTTTCTCGTGTTTTTTCACTGTCGTTTAGGTCACAACTGTTCATCTTCCCACTATCCGAAAAACGCGTAATGAAATTATCTTTAATTTCATCGTTTATTATCTGATTCATTATACTCCGACGCCTAACTTCGTCATCAGTACGGTGCTCCATTATATCCAATTTAAATTAAAAAAACCAACTAGGCCTACACCAATATATCACCTCAATTCTGCATAGAGCCGGTTATTTGACGGGATTAAAATTTCAATGACGAGGTTTACTATAAGAAACAACTGCATATTTCGAAAAGGTTGAATCCTTAAATTTTTCAACGAGATCATGTTATTACCGATGTTTTTAGAATCATACCAGCTGGTACAAACGACCATTTCCTTTCGTGGATACAAGTATATATGTATATTGTTTACCATAATCGTAGCTAGTTTCACGGTCAACTTATTTTCGGTAAGTTTTTTTTCTCCCGTTTTCAAGTTGTTCCAGGGAGAAAATAGGGCGAGCTTTCTTGTGATCGATAAATGAGCCCATTATCGTGGAGGCGGCCTCGAGTGAGCGTGACCGAGCCCGTGCAGTGCCTGGCACGTACAGACGTCGTGTATCGCTCGATCTGGACCAACTTGTGGCATCCAGGAGACTCGGGTTTATTGGGATACATTCATCATATATAGGGATGAGCGATATTTATTCATTTTGTGTCGTTTGTAGACCTGGATAGGGCTAATCTGTTTAGTGGATCCCTCTTCATAAATATGGTTTTCAAATTATAGAGCCGTCCTTGTTAGCTCAGTCAGCTGAGGCAACGCTTCAGAAACTGAAGGCACCGTTGGGCGTGGGTTCGAGTCCCGCATGAGGCGTTTTTTTCGTCCTTTCACCTATCATCACTTGATAGTTTCATTATAACCCGCTCATTCGTAGCCCCGTATAACCTAGCTGTTGGTGGGGTCGTTATAAGCAAACAATAATCAATCAATCAAATGATGGACCGATCAAATTATCGTAATGATGGGAGTGATGATGCCTTTTCCCCTCAACCCCTCATAAATGACATGCAGGGATGATGAGATGAAAGTTTATTTCATAATGTGTTTAAGGATAGTGTAAATGAGTCGGCCATGGCCTGTTGTTGAGTTACCAGTATCCCAGTATAGACCTGAGCGACAGAGGGAAGCCACGAGAAACTCCTGTCCGGATGGTCGAACATCGGCATCGAACCCCGGTCATTCAGGAGAACTTTTGTCATTGGGGAAGGTTGATGATTTTGGGATGTTTTACCGTATACAACAACATTGACGGACGTTTTGGCAATTCTCATCGAAATCGCGTGCACAAGGTGTGCAGATTCCTATCATATCATAATATTATAACATATCGTTCATCTTTCAACACCTGCTCTGCGTTTTCCTAGTTTGGAACATTTTTATACCGTCATTCTCGGTGTATTTGTTTGTACATTTCTCTTTGATTGAATTAACGCTGCACACGCTGTTTTCACACGACTAGAACTATACACACAGGTATAGCAGTGATTCATAATACATCTGCCATTATATAACCTCCTCTAGAGCTTATCAAACACATTATATAGCTTTATTGCTCTCCGGGGGAAAAATAAAAGCAATTTACTTATCAAATTGTTTCTATTATTCCTCTCTATATATACGTTCACTCAATTCAATCACGCGACAGATTGTGGGAACATATTTCCTCGGAAGGGAGGGTGGGGGGGGGGGGGGGGCATTTCTTATCGTACATCTTGAAAACAAGGAAATCAGGACATTTCTCTCACTAATAGCGTGTCAGGATGTTGTTATACTGACTAATACGAAGATCTATATAGAAGACCTTATAAAAGTTCAATCTTAAGATGCCAATATTTTTTTAGTCTGCTTTTATTGTTTTATTGTTTTTTTTCGGAATAATTCATTAATTTTATGTTCGATACTGGTACTAAACTTGAGATGGTATGAGGGTAATAAACCAGTTGGGACCGACTTGCCGGCAAAGGGTGATCAAGACTTGAAAACGATTAGTATTATTGCCAATAAAACATAGATTACCGTAAAGCATTACGATTTGACCTCAACGGCGTTCTACTAACTAGATAAGTGTGAATAATACATATATGCTCGGATCTAGGAGAGATGAAAGAACGAACCACAAGTGCTGAGTGGTGAGGGATAGGGGGACGGTCGATCGAAACGTCCATCTCTCCTGGATATACAAGTTACACACGAGAGATGAAGGCTGGAACCACCCGTACGCAATGGTTTGTGATAGGAAGGACGGTCGATCGGAACCTTCATCTCTCATGGAGATATTTCATATTTGTATGCATGCCGCCCTCGGTAGCTCGGTCAGAAACTGAAGTCACAGTTAGACGTGGGTTCGAGTCCCGCATAAGGCATGTTTTTTTTTAAAACGTTCTTTCACTTATCATCACTTCATAGTTTCATAATCATCTGCTCATTCGTACCCCCGTATAACCTAGCTGTTGGTGGGGTCGTTAAGCAAACAATAATCATCATCATCATCATCAATGATGAAAGAGTGAAACCGTCAATGCGCTAGTAGTTGGGTATAGGTCGATCGGAGCTTTCATCTCTTCTAGATACAAATTACACACGAGAGATGAAGGTTTGAACCGCCCGTGCGCTAATGGTGTGGTAAAGGGTAAACGTTCAATCGGAACCTTCATCTCTCGTGGAGATATTTGTATCCACGAAAGATGAAGGATGGAAACGTCAGTGCGCTAATAGTGTGGCATAGGGGGGACGGTCGATCGAAACCTTCATCTCTCGTCGATAGACGTAGCACCTCTACAGTATCAAATAGTTCCATGTAGGTTTGTTCACACTTGCGTACAACGCCTTCGTCTTCATCACATTCATCCTAATTAACAGTCATACAGCATCTTGGTAGATTCAAATGCCATTGATGTCACTGTAAAGAGCACGAGAGATGATACCGCCCTCCTGGCTCAGTCGGCCAACTAACTACTAGAGATGGAAACTAGATTCGAGACCCGCATAATGGATGAGTTTTTCTGAACATAATTCATATATCACCCGGTCATTCGTACATTTATAATAACATTCATAATATAACTGACTTGGGTCCGGTATTATCGAGTCGGTTAGCCTTTATCGTGAAAACAAATAGCATGGGTACAAAGTTGGTAAGTCTGACACATATGTAAATCCACGAAATACGAACGTAAATACGAACTCTATAGGACCTATACTAACTAAATTAATATAACAATTTGATAATTGATTACCTAATCTCGTTGTAACTTGATGGGTTTATCGTTTTTGAAAGATGGAGGTGCATTTCTTATCTCAAATCTCGTTTCGAAAGATCATAAAATCCTAAAAATACCACAGGTAAAATAACGGTGATATTTGTGGTTGTAATGTTGGTATATGCGTTTGTTATGATGGTGGATACGAGCATACTGAATATGCGAAAGAAGAAGGTCGTCTACATCTTTTACAATCTCTACTGTTACATCTTTCTAGAGCGTTGCATTTTTTGAAGCTGCAAGACGTTCTATACTATTAGTGAGTTATAGAAGCCAACTTTCGTCTTGAGTGGATTCCTATATAACGAAACCTGCAGACTGGAAGTCTCGCAAGGGTAATTCAGGTGTTTTTCAGTTTCACTAAGGGTTGCTTCATCACGCCTGAGTGAATCCAAGGATATGACTTGGCGAGCCTAATCCAAAGTCACATGTGAGACTGTTTTTTTGACCGCCAGTCTCACCCCCTCTCACCCTTTGCGTCCAGCGGACCGTGCAAGGCCGGAACTAAAGGGTGGACTCGCTCTTTGTACGGCTTCGATATGCGTATTACGAGGTGATTATTCTCTAGTAGTCCGCGGAAGAAGGATTCGAGCGACCGTTTCCCCTATTCGACACCACTAGCACACGGGTGGTTCGCCCCTTTAAATATTATCCTCTATAATGCCCACGAAAGAAACGAAGGTTCCGAGCGACCGTCCCCCCTATCCCATATCATTAACACACGGGTAGTTCGCCCCTTATAACATTATACCCCAATGTCCACGAAAGATGGAGGTTCCGAGCGACCGTCCCCTCTATTCCACATCATTAGCACACGGGTGGTTCGCGCTGTCTGTCGTTGTTATGTAGAAGACGCGATGTTGATTCAAACACACGTTATAAGTTATAACTCCGGTTATTATTGTCACGACAGGGTGAAATGTTAGCTAGGGGCTTAAGTCTGGTGCGCAGTAAGGATTAAGAAGGGTGCATTACTCAATACTGGATTCGACGGTCCCGATCCTTGTTCTAGTACATTTAGTGAAGCAGAACAGTGATATTGTGGCGTAACTGTTGGTTTTAGGTTAGTTTTAGCTATAGATTAAATGAAATTGGTGCTTAGTTTGGCCACTTGATTAAGTGTGATTCAATTTAATCTAAGTTTCAATAACAACAACAACATTCAGATGGGGTTTGGTTATCTTATGCCCAGATCTGGCTGCATGTGTTGTCTCCCATATTGAAAATAATATTTCATATATCCTTCTTTTTTATTTTATTTTTATCTTAAGAACAGCTATAAGTTTGGACGAGGGACCTCATAGCGATAGTGTGTATGTGTTATTAGTGAATGTTGATCCTGCCAATAGGGACCAAGCTACACACAGATACGTAAACGTACACGTAAATAATTGAAAGTCTTCGATACGGCTATCTATTGCCATCATCATTTAATTGATTCTCACGCCCGTCTTCTCCGTTCACATCCTATAACCGTAGCGACCGGGTGTTTCGAGTCATCTATCAGACGTGCTATTGTTGCCACATGACTGAAGACCTTATCTTGAATCACTTTTCGTTCGGGTCATTGTTGTAGCGATCACGTGGTGTTGCCACCGCGGCGAAATACGGTAGAAACTCGCCAGTTGAATTATGCATGGGTCTTGGGGAGCAATGAAATATCTATCTCTAAGGCCCCTCCGTTTTCACCGATGTAGTGTCACTAGTGCGCAAGCGCGGTTGCTAGACGTGAACCTAAAAACCTAAACTAACATAGTCCAGCCAACCAAATCGACCTAATTCCGAACCTAAACAATTGTCACGATTAACTATAGTATTATCTTCTATTATATCAAAGCTAAAGTAATACGTTACTCAATTATTTATTGAAAGTCTTGATTCTTTGAATCCCAAAATATAATAATCGTTCGCTAATCGCTAGTCGCTACATAACTTCTTACGAAAAACCATTGTTGTTCCTCTCAGCCATCTTGATACCAATCTCAACCAAGGTGCTTAATCATAACAATATATAGGCCTAATGTAACCCTAAACTAAAAGATGCCAACCCTAAAACTACGTATGTGAAAATATCATGTAATCTATTGGGAGAAACCTTCCAGAATAAATTGGACATAACGATATATCTCTACGCTTGTGGATACTCGCTTTATATATGGCGGGAATTGATAATGTAGAGTTGTAGACCAACGATAGTGTTTTTTTTTATCACGCTGTAGAGTGTGTAGCTTACAGCAGGTGGTCTAGAGCCTCTAGCGAATCCACACAGGAATACTCTTCACGTAATGGTCGTAATGCAATGAACATCGATCCGCTTCTGCAAAGTGGCAGCCACCTTGGACCATAGACAGGCACAACTATCAATATCTCAAATAGAATTTAGTGGTTCACGTCGACCGTTATATCACCATCGATACGATTACGATCAAGACGAATACTAGCTAGCCGAGACGAGTGGTCGAGTGGGCTAGTACACTGAACCGTGATTCAGGTGACCGGGGTTCGATTCCCGCCGTGGTTGACCATCCTGACCGAGGATTTTCGTGGTTTCCTTTATCGTTCAGGTCAATACTGGGATGGTTCCTTGACAACAGGCCACGACCGACACTTTCCCGATATCCAATAACACATAATAAAATAACCTTTCCATCTCATAGGGCCTATATGATTCACCGACACCAATAGATTGTACTCATCAGTACAGTGCGCCGATTAATCCAATATGAATGGAAGAACTGTCGAGGAATTGTGCTGTCTATAACTTGTACGTCTTACATTTGTATGTTTAACCAGTTTGAATAATTTCATATTTCTATAGATGGTTGGACTTGTTCCTATAAGAAAATGTGACAATAGTTGTCCGCTTCAATAACTTGAATAAATCTCGAATCATTATGACATCTCAACTTGGAAGTGTTTCTGCCACTGGCTTTGTGCCTGCAGCTGCATACGCCATTATATTTATCCAGTCGGCCGTGGCGTGTTAAAAGTTAAGCTAGGCAGACGTTTTTCTTTTTTCAAACTCTCGAACATACTAAAGACGTAAAGAGTTTCCTATCACGGAGTTGCATTCATTAATGAATCATTCATTACGCGAGCTTCCTTCCTTTCGAACGAACGGTGGTGTGTGTTCGTCATTTACGCTCGTCCGTCTTGCTGGTCATAAGACACATAATGGGATGAATGACTCTTAAAGGTCAGTTTCACCTCTCGTTTTCATTACACCTACCTACCTGTAGAGGTGCCTTATTGGCTCGGGCTTAAACGATGACGTGATTGGTGCATGAGATAAGATGTATCCACAGCGCTGATGTAAACATATCGTAGGCGGTTTCATTGTTGGAAGAATGCACCGATGTAGTTTTCGCACTAGCTGTTTAGAACCGTGATCTAAGACCGTGATGTAGTCATGGTAACGTAGTCGATGTTGATGTGTTGATATCGCTGGTTCGTAGAATGGTGAATGCTTAGGCCGTGAATTTCAAGTGGGAGAAAAATCAGAAGATTGTTCCATAGTAGAAGAATGTGCGATGCTGCAGTTTATGTTCTGAACATATCAAAGGCGTGTTGCTGTCATCATCAGTGATGAACTAGACAGGGTAGACCCAGTAACTCAAGTTGTCTCACTGGTTTCTTACAAGAAATCGCCTATTCACAATGTGTGCAGTGTCTTCGAAGCCGAGTGCAGTGAAGCAGCAATGATGCTGGTGGTTGATCGAACACATACACATTAAACCAGTATTTTAGTTGAAACGTGCATCAGTTTACAAAGTCGGTTGCTGTAAGATTGGATGTTTTATTTTTAGACAACTTTCCTGTAATGAAAAAAAAAGGAAATTGTTTTATTTCTTCATTGCTTTTGAAGATTATTGTTGAACTAAAATACATGGAACAGTAATTACTAATTAAAGTGAATTTAGTACTTATGTTGGTATACCTGTATCAATGTTTTTGAAAGCGTAGGAGCAAGTTTTAAAAAACCTCAACATACAGTTACAAAGATAAAAATATTGATATTTTTGAAAACCTGATTTCATTTGTTTGAAGTTGTCTAATCTAAATGGATCTATAAATTGTGTGTTTAGTGACATTAATTTTTTAATAAAATCATATTTAATGCGTCAAGCAACGCTGTGTATCTATGGGAAGCGAAGGTGCAAACCAGTTGTGCGCTAATTATACCTATGTAGTCTCTTGGGGATACGAGTGTAAAACTATAAACACCATTACCCGAAGAGCTACGTTATTTTATTGTACTGTGAAACTGTAGCTGTCGCATCGTCCGTCTAACCGTTTCCGTTTGTGTTGTTTGCGCAGGTAACAGGCGACCGCGATGCCGGAAGCGAAGGACATAGAGACTGCTGCCGCAGATACAGCCAGTCCTTCCACCAAGAAGAAGGCTTCTGCGTCGAAAGGCAAGACAGTGTTGGCACGCATCACACTGCTCGATGGCACCCTGCTGGACATTAATATAGAGGTAAGTTGGAAGTTGTCGTAGCGGTGAAAATCCAAAACGGATTTAAAAGAACGTACCAATTCAAAAGGCAATGGCATAACAAGCTTGTATTATTTTATAAGATAATGAACAAGTCAAAATCAGCGAATCTTTTTCTTTCAAATTCTTAATGAAAACTAATAACGCTCAAGAAATTGTCGAAGGTAATACCGAATTCAACATGGACATAGCTCGGATTTGCATAAAATTACATACTGCGTCACAAAGCAGGAGAGTCTCCCTACTTATTTGACTGTCATTATCAATACAAATTGAGCTACTCTCAAAAGCATTTGTTTTAATTGAATCAACAGGTGTTGAATGATTCACCTATTTCAATGCCATTTTATGCCCATTGTTACTTTTTTCAACTTTCTTTCTTGCCATATTATTGAATTTGTTGGAAATGGCATTCGTTTTCATGGAGATTGAAACTAAATCTGATATGCGAGTATTTATGTGGTTTATTGATGGTCACTGATGATGACTCGACAGGTAGGTTGGGTACTGTGGGATAGCAATGGAATCAAACACTGTAATTACAGTTTGCATTCATAATTTTATTTTGGTATTCAGTTGTTATTGTGTGGAAATAGTATTGATATCCTTGGAAGATTGAAGTTTTTGAGGTCAGGTCATTCATTAACCCATGTAGTATCAATGGTAGTACAATTTACAATATAATAAAATATATACCTAATGCCCATTAACTAATTTATTCTGGTCAAATTAATCAACAAATGGCAAGACATTTTGTAAACAAAAAATTTCACAGAGAAACCTCCAAGGTGGTATTCTAAGAGAATAAAAACAATTTGTAGGTCTAGATATAAGTAAGCAGCCGAGCGTTAACTAGTTACAGTAGCAAATGGTTAGAAATTATGCATCAGATTGAAAAATCTGTGTGTTCCCAAAAATGCCCACTGAGTTTTATGGGCTGGGCAGCTAGTGGCCATCCCTGCCCAGTCAGCTAACATACCTTATATAGAACCCAAAGTCTTGTTGGGTTGAAGTCATGGTTGATCATAATAAAAAGCCTTCATATTATTTTCATTCCATTTGTACCTCCCAATTAATTGTACTGTTAGAACCATCAAGTTTCAACTATTCACATTCTTAATGTAGGCAAATGTGGGTTGGACTGGGCATTAATAAATTACTGAAAGGATAACAAGGAAACAAGTGGATAAGTAGCAAGTAGGCAGTGCTTCCCTGACTGACTGACTGTGTGATTTGAATAGGCTTAAGGAATGCATCCACCAACCAATAGAAAGCCCTCACCCAGTTTAACCTCTGAATTAACCTTATCAAGAAGCAAACATAAGCATGCCTTAGTGTTCCCTCTCTCTCTCTATCTCACTCTATCTATAGATCTCTCCATCTCACTCAGTGTCTCTCTCACTCTCTCACTCTATCATAGTGTACTCTCTCTCTCTCTATCTCACCCACTCTATCTCTCTCACTCACACTGTGTTCACCCATTCACAAGACCAGAATTGAGGCAAACACCTGAAAGTTTAGACATTTTTCCCTGGGAGATGATTGATGCAGGGGATTCAATTTCATATTTTAAAAAAATGCTGCTTAACGACCCACCGACCCCACCAGCATTGCATCGTAGCTGTATTTAATGAAAGAGTAATTTTTCTGCCCTATATAATTATTGGGGTTATTTTATTCCAAGTATAAAGTTGCTTGTATCTGTTAAAATGTGTTGTCACTGTTGTGGTTCATTCATTCATTTTGCCATATCCTCGTTCATTTGAAGTGGTATTGCTCTAAGATTATATTTTTAATCAGGATCAAAAACTAGACTAAAGGCATTGTTGCCTAATTAAAGCTAATGATGAGAAGGAATGATCGTCTGGACGCAACACCACAAGGGCCATGTTACCACCCTAAAATTTAATCAATTATAATAGTACTCTTTCAACAAAGTGTGCGTAGTAAACTGATGGGTTCATTATTGAACGATTCAATAATTTTCATTGAAAAAAGGAAATCTTCTATTTTATTGTCCTTTTCGGAAAGTAGTAAAAAAAAAAGGTATCTATGATGGTTGGAATTCAGTTGGTTTTTGTTGTGTCCAACTGTTCAAGAAGTTCTGTTGAGGCTTCCAGATGAAATCCTGGTTTCTTGGTCACTTGAAGTTGCTTTTTATAGAGAAATAGGTCAGTCGGGTCTTATCTTGACGAACTAAATCTGTAGTTGTTGTAGAAAACACATGTCCCATTCAAGGAGGAAACATAAAGTCTAATCTAATGAATTTAATAGCTCGAAATTTTCATATATAGCTGGAAATATTTCATTTTACAACATCATTTCTTTGGTGGTATTGCCAATTATGTTACGATAAACCACCAGATTTACGCGGCGGGTTTTGTATGTTTCGTTAAGTCGTAAAATTATATTTTTTATAATTTTTATCCTTATTTTTTGTGGTAACATAATGAGTTGAATAACTTGCAAAATTGGATTTGTAATATAGTCAATCCGGTACACTTATCTTTAATTATTCTAATTGTCAACAACTATAATATATTCCTTCATCTCAATCCTATACATTTTTTTTATCAAATTTCAAAATTGGAGATTTATCATTTTGAATGATTTTTAAGAATAAAAATTTAGGTGATGAATTTTTACTTTTTTTACATCACTTGATTGAATATTTTTATCCCGTACGTTTCAAGTGTTACGTGTTCAGTGATGCCACGCTTACAACTCCGCATTCCACCAATCACTTCCGACTGTTGGTGTGTGTTATTCTTACTTGTACAGATTTCTGATCTAGCTAGCTAGTTGGCGATCTAATTTTAATAATCTGCCTAGTTCTTTTTTCAATGCCCAAGTGAGATTTGCCATCTGGAGGTATATTGGCCAATCAGTATTTGCCTGCCTTTATATCATGCATAACTTTTTTCATAATTGGATGAGGCCTTCCGGAAAACTTTGGGATTCTAAGTTATTGATTTGAAGACATTTAACTTGATTTCAGTAGGTATTTATTACTAGGAACATATTTTTGGTGCAATTTTCAATTAATCTGGGCATTAGAGTCGAAACAACTGGTCACAAGTTCAAATACGATCCGTAGCATCGTGTTGTGTCATTTTGATGCTACATCGTATTTTCGAAAATAATAATGGGAATAAAACGTTTTTCAGATTTTAAAGTAATGATCAGGATCAGAGTCCTCAACGATGTAGGCCTGTTGAAATTATCACATTTTTTTTGGTTAATAACTATAAAGTTCTAATCATATCACATTGTCATTTAACTTGCTCAGATTCAAGTTGATCTCTCGATGACTGAATGTCTTCAATTTAATCCAACCCAATCTGTATATTCTATAAAAAAAAAAGTTTCTAAACATTTAAAACTAGCTTAGATTTGTGATTTTATAATAAACAAACTGCTTCGTGTTAATGCTTGAATTGAAAACGTTTGATTTTTAGACCCATTTTCCTAAAATAATCTCGTTTATTTATCTCATAAAACATTGGTTGGCCAATTCTAATTAAATGAGCAACGCGTGGCCTCCCTGTGTAACGTAGTAGTGTATGCTTGTAGTGTGGAGTCTTTCAAGCATTCAGGAAGTAAATATAGATAGCTTTGCACAGCACTGTGTGGCACACAAACATAGACCAGCAGTGTGTTGTTCAGTGAGAGAGAGAGAGAGAGAGAGAGAGAGAGAGAGAGAGAGAGAGAGAGAGAGAGAGAGAGAGAGAGAGAGAGAGAGAGAGACAGAACTGTTGTAATTATTGGGTCTAATAATCGCTCAACTGATACAAAATTGAACTATATTGGATCTGTTGATTCCAAAATATTTTTTCGTATTTTTTCAAATTTCCTCCCTAACAAAAAATGGTTTGCGTAAAAATTGGTATTGCGTTTTACTGTCGATTGATATGTTGACTAATCATTCTACCACAATCCGAACCTCCGAGGAACACAGTTTTACTCGATCTATCCATTTTTTTTCTATCTTCAAGTTAGTTATTTTCTTGACATGAATTGCACACTGAACTGTCATTCTTTGTTCATTACATAATGAGAGATTCAATGGGAATTTGCCCGTGCTTTTGTGATTTCCGTGCTTTTGTGATTGTGGTTTCCTTTGTAAATTAAATCGTAGGCATGGACTGATTTTGAGCTCCAATGTTCCTTATTTCTTATATACTTGTCTGCACAAAAGAAGACGATACGGTCCCCTATCACACTACTAATGCATGGGTGGTTTACTCCTCCATCTTTCGTGGATACAAGTTCATATTTATGAATCAATGGGGAATAAAATGAAATGTTGATGAGAATCTAGTCTTCCTTTTTTTATATATTTGGTAAACTGCCAAGTAACAAATTAATCCCGCTTATAACTAATAGTCCTCATATCGAACAGAGAAGGGGTTTTAAATGTATTTAAAAAAGTTTCCCAATCCTGTTAGCCCATAGAATTAGTTGAATAGGGACCCTTTGCTAGCTTAATTAAGTTTCTATTTTAAAAATCTCCCAGCCTCCCACCTGGTATAGTCAGTCATTCAGTCAATTGGAAACTGGAATTAGTCAGGCGTGAGTTCGAGTCTCGCAGCATAAGGCACTGAAACATCATTCATTCATCATCTGCTCGTTTGTTCCCCCAAATAACCTAGCTGTTGGCGGGGTCGCTAGGCAAACAATATTTGTCAGCAACATTATAAATGACTCTGTGTACAATGTCGTCCATCTATTACTGAGACGAGTGGTCGAATGGCTTGCACACTGAACCGTCATTCAGGACAACAGGGTTCGATTCCCGCCATGGTCGACCACCCTGACAAGGGTTTTTTCGTGGTTTCCCTCTGTTGTTCGTGTCAATACTCGGATGGTTCCTTAACAACAGGCCACGACCGACTTTACCACTATCCAAATACACCCTATAAAGTAACCTTTTGTCTCATCATCTCATTCATCATTGCCAATAGGCCAAATATGCCAATAGGTTGTATGCAGTGTGTCGTTAAAACCCAATATAAAAATGCCCTGTATCTTGCCTAGTTTTACAGCCGTTTGGTTGTGTTGTTATTGACCTTGTTTTTATCAATTCTTATATGATGATTCGTGAACTTTAATATTTTGCAATTTCTGATACAAGTTCTCTCATCATTATTAACAGTATGAGAGAGGATTTTATTACCCAAAAAAACCTGTTCTCCGACTTCGTGGCCTCTCTGATTAACCTATTAGGCATAGCTAAATTATTGTCTATTGAGAATATTTTGTTAATGTGACTACATTCCTAAGTTTTCACCTCATTCAATAACCAATCTGCATCTTCATTCGTTCCGAACCCATCGATGCCGTTGCACCGGTAGCTAATAATCGTACGTTGTAAAATTAAATTTCAAACTCTTTTTAATTTTATGTCAGGTGTCTGACTTTACATCCTAAATTACAATACTTACCAACCTATAAATTCAATCTCTTTTTAAAATTCAATTGCTTCAGATCCCTTTGAATCTTTTCTAGAGCAAGATTTCTACTAGGCCTATTAGTACTTGTATTCATGAGGGATGAACAGGTCTATCAACTGTATCATTCTTAAACCTTCTGTACTATAAGATTATAAGATAACCTCTGTCGATTCAAAAGATCTAGTTCAAAAGATCCAGTTGTCGATCTTTTGAAAGATGTAACTGTGTTTCTAAACGTAAACGTTGTAATGGAAGATCATTGACCCTCAAAATACCATAAAGCTATACAAATATAACAATGTTTATTTCGTTATAACAGTAGACAACCTTCAAATCTCGTGTGTACGTCTAAATATTCTCATTTCTTTATCTCCAATCTCATACTTTTCTCCAATTCACTTTTGTGTCTACTATTAAAACTAAAATTGGGGCCTTTGTTACATAACTACATCATGTTTTAGTGTTCTATACCTGATACAAAGACGTCGAGTTCCTGTAATTGCCACCTTACAACCTTTCTACCCTATAATTAAGTGAGAGGAATGCTAGATCAATTACTATCGGGCACGTTTTCTGTTTGTTTAACCCAATTAGCCGCATTGTTTTCGAGGTCAGTTATTTGCACCAAGTGAGTGTAGTCGTATAAATCATTATGATGTCATCGGCACATATTCTCTCTAACACAGCATCAGTAATAATAGCAGATGAAACGCATGTTAATCCTGTATGCTGCTCTTGAGTACAAAGCTTTATTGCACAACATAATGTGTAGTACTGGATCAGGGATAGTCGCTCATCATTGCTTGCATAATCATTAATCACACATCCATGCTATGTTAATGGGAAAACGAAGTATCACCGACATATGCATTCAGTTTAGATTAATGGAGTAAACGGGGTTTCAGGAACCTGGATATATCGTGGAAAAGTTGAGGAATTTTGAAATTGGGTGGAATGTCAATATTTTCTCTAAAACTTGAGAAAAATTGGTGAATTATATATTTACGGGCAGCAAAAAGGAATGAAATGTAGAAGTATAATTTCAAATATCTGATATGTACCTATTTTTTATATAGTATATGCCTGTATATAAATAAATATAAAAATAATATAAAAGAAAAAATGAGTGAAGTACACCTCGGTATATTCACAAGACCTGGAAAAATGTTCTACCATCACCTGGGAAACGTGGAATAGTCGAGGATAATTGATACCAATAGTTATGCGTGTAGGAGTATACAGATATATATTCTCAATTTTCTAGCGTGTCCATTCTATATCGGTCTTCAAATCATTGAAGTAGAAAGTAACAATAGACAAATTGCATAAATTCATCCCAAATTTCAATAATATTAAATGACAAATGACTCTAGTACTCTAGTACTTGATCATTTCATATTGTTGAATGGCCAAGAATGTGTAGAACAACAAACTATCATCTCTGTGATGCTAGCACGTGAATAACTTTTCAAACTTTGATCCAGGTTTAACTTATTGAAAACATTGTGATGTGTTGAGAGTAGTATTATATTCAAATGTTTGACTTCTTGAGAAATTAATATTCTGGTAGGAATTCAACTTGTAAATTTCTCACAATTGAAACTTGGCCAAGAAGTGTTTTTTTTTAAACATTTAATTTTTCATTCATCTCTGTAATTGTCGGTGTTGAGTTGTTGCTTGGCCTTCAACATGTTAATTGTTATACAAGTAGAGTTTGTATCCCTAACATTAGTTTAATTGGTCGTTACGTCATTTGTTCTAATTACTCTGGTGTTACGGACCGACAATATGTATTACATTAGGCAAGGGTTTCGGCATTTTCTTAATTATGGAATATTATCAAGACCAGAATCAAGAATTACAGATATGTATATTTATCATTCATCAATATTTTTTTTAAATACTGGTTGATTAACCCACCAACAGCCAGGTTATATAGGACAATTATGAAAACATGGTAAGTGAAACAATGTTTATCCAACCTATGCCTGTTGCGGTACTCGAACCCTTGACCCTTGACCACACAAGAACATCACGTTCTTACGCGGACTTCTCTTTTGTTTCTTGTAAAAAGTGTTGAAATTTCATTTAAGTCCTCATGCTCGTATACTATATCTATTAATATACTGTACATGTATGTCTTTGTTTGAGAATAAAAATATAAACAAATGAATGAATGAAATATTAAAAAATAACACAAATGCTCAGCTCGCCATTGTGTTATGTTTCTGACCGTCTGAAGGATTCGAGGTAATTAGCCTACTAAGTAGACCTATCATTAATGTCTGCCGTATGCTGTAATAACGATACCGTTCTTCTTAATATGGTGTCGCTGATGTCAAGTGACATAGCTGTACCCAGTCATTACCTTATAACGCTGGCTGGACTAGATATTCCAGTTTCACTTTTTACACCATTCGACTGGTAAACAGTTCCAATCGACGGAAACTGTATTCGGAGTAAAGATGAACTCGAATAATCCTGCGACTAGCGATAGTTTATAGTTTATTTATATTATTTATATTGGGTTCAAAGAGGCACTGTTATGATGGCTAAGATCTATTGGTGTGGGTGAATGATGAAATGATGTCAAGATGAGATGAAATAATTTATCTATAAGAACCAAATTTCAGTTTATAAAAGTAGCCTAATTCTAATGTAGAAACCATAAATTATTTGTATAAGTGTTTTTATCCAAACAAATAAGAGATTAAATCTCGTCGAGTTTTTAAAAAATTCTGTAGTAGTCTTGGAGCCACCCTTCTAGTTCATTCAGCTCAACTCTGAATTAGAAACCGAAATCAAGTCGGCCGTGGGTTCGAGTTTGGAATAAAGCATGGATAGATTTTTGTAAACATCCATATAACATCCGCTCATTCGTACCCTTAAATAACCTAGCTATTGGTGGGGTCGTTATACAAATAATAATCATCTTCTGGAAGTCTCAATAATTAGTAACAATATGTCAATAACTCATTCAATTAATTTTAGTTTGAAAAAGTGAATTCCTAACTTCGCACTTTTGAAATCGACAACACTTCTTTTTAGTTAACAACTACCATAGCATCCTTTCGAAGTTTATTGTACGAACGTTTGATTACTCTTCTCAATATTTTCCGCACCGCCTACAACGAATTCTTCTCGTTTGTTCCAGCGTAAAGCTAAAGGTCAAGAACTACTGGACCAAATATGCGAGCACTTAAACTTGCTGGAGAAGGACTACTTCGGTCTGACGTACGAAGATCGCTACGACCCACGTAATTGGCTGGAGATGGAGAAGCGCATCGCCAAGTTCGTCAAGAACGAGCCGTGGAAGTTTAATTTCGAGGTTAAGTTTTACCCGCCCGATCCTGCGCAGCTGCAGGAGGACATCACCAGGTGAGAATGGCGTACAATTTTTATATGTTCTTGTAGTTTAACTACGGTAATAGACATTTTTCGTTTTACTTGTTATCTATTTTTTGTATCACTATCGACTATCGTTATTGAGTTTGTTATTGTATTTGTATTCAAACTTATTCAAATTGTAAGTTCTATTGGAAAGCGAACAGCCATGTTTTGTGAAAATATTTGCAAGAATTAATTATAAAAATCTATTGCATTTACTGATAAATTCCGAAAAGACGAACTTTTCTAGTTCTCCCTGTCGAAATACTATCACTATTAACTATTTAGTGATTACAATTTAAAAAATAACGTTTCTTATACTTGTCTTGTTCTGTTCCAGATACCAGCTTTGTCTTCAGATCAGAAACGACATCCTCATGGGAAAGTAAGTTGACTGTGAATTATGCCATTCGCACCACTTTTCAAGCGTGCTTTCTCGTATATGATTCAACGTAGATATTCGTTTTGGTCATTTTGATAAACGATCTTTTGTGAATCCCTAAATAACCCCGCTATTGGAGAGGTAGCTAAGTAACAGTGATCATTATAGCGATATATGAAGATTCTCATGTATTATTCTAATCTAACCTTGCCTCGACAGGCTGCCCTGCTCGTTTGTGACCCACGCCCTTCTCGGCTCGTACCTCGTCCAATCAGAGATCGGCGATTACGATGCCGAGGAACACGGCCGGACATACCTCAAGGAGTTCCGGTTCGCTCCCAGTCAGACCCCCGAGCTGGAGGAGAAGGTGATGGACTTGCACAGGACTCACAAGTAAGTAACGAGGTGTACACTCCTCGACCGAGAAACAACGCACTTATAGATTCAAGCTACTTGATTAAGACATCGTCAAAATACCAAGTCCGTTCTCAAGCCGAAACACTAGTACGCTGATTAATAAATTACGTCTTATGTCAACTTGCAGTTATGTTTCCAAAAAGGGATGCAAGTCACGTAAAATATTATAATTTTTAGGGTGGTAAGATCGTCCATGTAGTGTCCTGTTCTAACTGTCCTATCTTTCCATCCTTTGCCTCAAATGGTGAAGAATAAGTTTGAAAATGACTTTAAAAAAATTGAGAATAAATATTTGAATCACATTCACATTTAGCGAGTACCGTTTTGTCCCGATTGTAACGACCGCGTGCTCGTTTCCAGGGGCCAGACTCCGGCCGAGGCGGAGCTTCACTACCTGGAGAACGCCAAGAAGCTGGCGATGTACGGCGTCGACCTTCACCCGGCCAAGGACAGCGAGGGAGTCGACATCATGTTGGGCGTCTGCGCGTCAGGCCTCCTGGTCTACAGAGACAGGTGCGTTAGTTGTTTACGTCGCTGTCTCACTCGTGTAGGGTTGCTGTTCAATTTTGATAGTTTTCGATCAATATTCAGTGTCATAGTTTCGAACGATTTCTGTTATTCCGTTATCAGAAATGAATTATATATAAATAAACAGCCTACTGTTGATTCCTTGAAACTCCCGAACAAATCATCGTAGATACCAACTGGTTCTCGTCCAATGTTGAGTTTTCAGTCGTTTCTTGACGTTAGAAGTTTATGTGCATGCCGAAACAAAGGCAAATCCTCACTTCACGTCTTGAAAAAATAACAGAAGGCTAAAAATACATAATATAGACCAAAAAAAGAAAATAATTTTGATATTATTTTATGGAGCTTTTTTCCTTTACTTCCATTCGCATATTTATGGCATATTTGGTATCATTTACGGATTCTTGATCGTACGGCAACCCTACACTCTTCACTGTTAAGCAGGCAGGAACTTTTATTTTGTAGAATCAACTGAAATGGGGCCTCGCTCTTGTACATTGTTACTGCCGTAAGAGATCACCCATCGCGAGTGTCGAATCGTTAATTTCCTATTTATGACTGTATAGGCAAGTTAAATTTACGTTGTAGTATTTAGTATTCAGTAATTTTATTAGATATAAAATACCATCACATAAATCTCTCTTATGTATTCGTCAATAGAAAGTTGAAGATTCATCAGTCGAGATAAGAGATCGCGTGTGGTGGAGATAAGGTACAGGAGTGAGGCACCTGATTATATGAGTGTGGCAAATATTCCATTTTTAACTGGAATAAAATCTGTGTTTGTTCTCCTACAGCTTGAGCAGAGAAACCAATTAATTTTCAACATCAGTTGTGTTTATCAAAATCCTAGCTCAGATTTTTTATTCATCCTCATTAGAGAAAAACTGAGAATTTGTTCAATGTTATATTGTTCTATATTTTTGTAAGTTTTCAGTTTGTTCTGTAAAGTTATTTACAAGAAATCTTGACAGCCAATTTGTCATATTCACTAATTTAACGTTGCCATGTTTTATCACAAACCATAGGCGCACTTATGGTATTTTACCAACAGCCAGATTTACCAATTGAGTAATAATTAGTGAATTCACTTATTATCACCCTTGGTTAAGTACAGGGTATTTTCGTACTTTTATCAGTAGTCGACTAATTGTTGCTTGATAGTCAGTTGATAAAACAGGGCATAATTGAAATTAAACTGCATGAGCTGATTTATACAGAATGTATTATGATATAGGCTGGAAGCTAGAAGTAAGTAGTTCTAGTAACCATAGGCCTACATAATGTTATTGGTTTCTAATGATTCTGAACTCTGTAGCTCATGGAAAAGAATTGAATTTCTTCCAGTAATAAAATTGTCACAGTCATGCTCATCTATCTAATAAGTATTAAAATTACAATCATTTTCGAATTAAATAATTAGTGCTCTTACTAAATTCTTTCTTTAATGATATTTTGAATTTTTATGCCTTCTGGTCTTCAGTGATAGGTATGTTACCAGGCTTCTACCCATCTACTTTTTTAGATAACTAGCTTCGGTCGTGTCTCGAGAAACTCCAGAAACTGACTAGTTACGCGGTGTTTGTTTCTTCTAATATATACCTTGTAGAACTTTACAAAACCCGTGAATTGAGCCTCTTGCGGCAAAAATCACGTGCGGTATCGATCGTCTGTTGAACGTTTACTAGTAGCGTTTGGAGATTTCAGACACCGTCAAAGTCTTAGACATATTTCCTTCTAAACCCGTGATAATGAATATTTCATTTATTGCACGAGAGACGTTGCATGTAAACAATATGTAGGCCAGTTATTGGTGTGCTCTGTCTTTTTCAATAAGTGTTCGATTAGATTTTGTGAAATTTCATGTTGTTACGACAGGTCTTGGAGTAGAACAATTAGTAGGCCTGTAAACACTGGTATAACTGAAAGAAATCAATCGGTTAGAGATAAATGATTGATTTCGAATTATATTGTAATAGGCCTACTATCGTTTGTTTTCTCTTGTCGGCATCTAGGCCTCTATAGAGTAGCAGAGTGTGGTGTTTTTACTGCAATAACACGTGTTTCTGCGTTGCAGGCTAAGGATCAACAGATTCGCGTGGCCCAAGATCCTGAAGATCTCGTACAAACGTCACAACTTCTACATCAAGATCCGGCCGGGCGACTTCGAACAATTCGAGTCGACGATCGGTTTCAAGCTCAACAACCATCGGTCGGCCAAGAAGTTGTGGAAGACTTCAGTAGAGCATCATACATTCTTTAGGTGAGTCTTGTTTTATACAAGTTTAGGTTCAAAAACGGAAATTTGTGAATTACACAAATTTCATAAAAAGCTATTCATATTGTGTGCTCCTTTGAGGATTTTTTTTATCAAAACATGGTATCGATTTTAATGATGATTATTGTTGCCTGTACGGGATACAAATGAGCAGGTGATAATGAAATTATTAAGTGATGATAAGTGGAAGGATATGTACCAAAAAAACATGTCTTATGCGGGACTCGAACCGACGCCCAACGATGACTTCAGTTTCTGAAGCAGTCGATTCAAATATAAGTGACACTACGTAACCTCGTACTTCGGTGATCCGTCTTGATAGCCCGAAATCAAATACCTTATTTGTAAAAATCATTGACTTTGATTTTTTCCTCTTGATTTCACTTGTAAAATGCGTTGGTGCAGCGACCGTAGAGTAGTGTAACATAATGCTCGTCTCTGTCCGCAGGTTAATGACCCCCGAGCCGTTGCAGAAGAGCAGCATGTTCCCGAGGTTCGGCTCCAAGTTCCGCTACTCGGGGCGTACGCACTACGAGACGAAGAACAAGCTGATCGAACGTCCAGCGCCGAGGTTCGAGAGGAGCCTCAGCGGGCGCGGCCTCACATCGAGAAGCATGGACGGTAAAACTGAGATTATACGCCTGGAATCTATATTGAACAATAATAATGATTACAAATCATCATGTTCAATATGTACAAATTAGTGTCGCCCATTGATATAAAAATTGATGGTGATATCGAAATGTACGTGTTTATATTTCAATCGATATTGAATCAAGTTGGAAAAAAAACGTGAGATTGTAGGCCCAAGCCATAAGTTTTGATTATGACAGTTGATGGCAATTGTAGGTAAACACTGTTGACAAGATCAGGCTCATTCCTCGATTAAGTCGACTGACTCGGGGGTAGTAGGCCTCATATGACAATTGTTTTTGAAAGTGTATTGTTCATATTTTAGGGTTGGTACTCGATTATTATTTTTTTCAGTTACAATTTTTCCAACCGTATCAACTACTTTTTTTTCGATCTAGAACTGATTGTAGGATTATTCAATTTTCGATGTCTTTCCCGAGCACGAGATCCGTTCCGTAATAGCGTTTGTTGTGTTTGTCAGCCCTTGCCGGCGGCCACCGACAACCCGACGACGATCCGACCAAGCGTCACACCATGTCCTACCCGCCGGACCACATCCCCGACATGGACGGCAGCGACGACAAGCCGAGGGCCGTGCGCGACTTGAAGAAGGAGGAGAAGAAGAAAGAGAAGGTACGTGAAACAGAGTCGGAACTTTTACTGACCACTACCGTCTAAGACTGCCCGGTTGCTTTTAGCGGAGAAGACACGAGACGGTTGCCCGAAGAAGAGACCGAGTGCTAGCAGCACGTCTTGGCGTTCTGTTCGCTCGCATTTGTATAAGATGAATCTCGCTTTCGTAATTTGAGACGTTTTATTTTTGTAATCAAATTGGTATCACAGAACAATGACGTTGTTATGATTCCCAACTGTTGAAGCATTGCAACGGCGCTATAGTAATCGGATTTGACTGACTGAGAAACTCTGGACAGTTTTACGGTATTTGTTTCGAAAGCTATACGTATTTTGCTTATCATCTGCTTTGCTCTTTGAAAAGATTTCATTGAACGTAATTTTGATATTTTTGGTCGTACAATACACCAGTAAAATATTCTTATTGAATTTCTCCCCGAGCTTCACCAATCAAATCCTATTACCCTGGCGTATTTTTACCGTAAGCCCTGGTTTTCCATGGACGTGAGTTCTGTTGATCGATCTACTTGCCTGTAGCAAGTAATGTACTGCCACTGGCCTAGTCTGTTGATATTATACAGAGAATGGAAGTAGTCACAATAGTATTAGTTGAGAAGATCATATTTGCTCTAGCCAGTATTTCTACAAGTTTGGTGAAAGCAGGGTCGAGGAAGCACTTTTATCTTCCGCAGAATCCTTCGGTACTTTCCTGTTTTTGTAGCTATGAAACCTAATTGACTCTGCTAACAGCCTGCCTTATGAGAATCTCCTTGATTCAGTGTGGAACTAAACTCGGTCGGTATTCGACCGAACTTTTCATCGTTCAACAGTTTTCGTGGGACCGTTTCAATATGAAGCGATTCTGAGTAGCTATGGATGGTGAAAATCCAAATGAATGTAAGAATGAAGGTCATTTAGGTCCAAGTGTTCAAATAAATGTTTCGAGAGATTTGCAACTTATAACCTTTGTATAAGTTGCTTGATATTGTCACCAGTATATATATATGTATAAAAAAAAAGGTAAAACCCAGGCTATAAGCTCAGAACATTATACCGTTTAATGACTACATTTGTACCCACTTTTTACATTCATCTGTTGATTCTCGAGAATCAAGAAACCACGTATTTAATATTCAGTATTATTATAAAAGCTGAACAAAGCAGGTAAAGCTGGTATTTGGGTTGTAACGCCCATTGTTACCGACACCCGTTGTGGCATTGTAGGTAGGCATGGGTTGATTGGTTGTACAATGTAACAACTCACCGTACCGTTTTCTTGTAATCGCACAATCTATTAACCCGACACACTTGTGCATGTTAGAGTGTACAAACGGTCATGCACCTAAAAACCATTACACAGTTCCAAAATACGTCCGTGACATTTCTTTTATTAATCAACGGTTGCCGTATTCGCTACGTTGGGAAGTTTTGCCGTTTACATAACATTCGTTCTGTAATACGGTACAATATCGATGTAATGAATATTGAAATATATAATGAATTGATCAGATTTTCAAGATGTAAAATCCTGTAAAAATCTCATCAAAATATCCTGTAAAATCCTGTAAATTATGCGTTACTAGTTCAAAAAATGCGGAAATTTACCAAAATATATTGTAAAAAATCCACTATCCACTCTATTACCAAATGCAAAATACCAAATCCACTCTATTAGACAATAAACAATATTGATAATATATCTTCCAAGTTTAGATTTGTTTTTATCCATCCTATAGTGTTGAGAGAGTAGCCCCCTATAGACTCAGTTATCACCCATAGCACACTTCCAGGCAAGCATTGTTGATTGATGATAAACAGATGTGTCAAAGTGTTTGTCTTGGTATTCAGTGTAACATGATCCAGAGTCTGACCTCCTGACCTCTAATGGAGGAAAAAGGCATAAGGATATTTTATGAGTATGTTTGTTGTCATTTGTTGACACATTTACGACAATATTACATCCCCACAATTGACGATTGGGGGTCTACAGTATGCTTTAATATCGACGACCATCCGTGCATAGACTACATGATTAACAGCAGAGTTACTCAAAAGTATTGGATTTAATATTCAGTTTATTTTAATGTCTGACACTAGTTATGCAAATCATCTTTGATGATATTTCGACAATAAACATTAATTTTAATGTATTTGTTCACTAAAGAATAACTTCATTTGTGTGATTAGAAGAACAGTAATTACTAATTTCATTAGAAAACCTAACCATTCTAAATCATTAACTTTCAACACAATACGATACGCTTTCCGTTGCGAATCATCAATAGGCTTAGACGTATTAGGTGGAACTGTGAAATGGTCTTGAATAGTCGTGGCGTTTGGATCGTCCTGTATCCCCCGTCCACTAACAATGTTGGGTGTTTGGTTTGCTGCGTGCGCGTGCGGTATAGTTGTCGAGGAAGTCTAGCGCGGGCACGACTTCTAACTCGTCCAACAGCTCGATGGAAGGCGATTACTCGGCTAAGGACAATGTCGACACTACGACAAAGACAAAGGTAGTCCGTCGTTTATGACATGTTGCGTGTACAGTTGGCAGGAAATGCTAGGGTTGGTCGTATCCGTGGGTTAGCGAGCAGAGTTGTGAGTTTGAGAATAACTAGTGACGAAACATGACAAAATTGTTTCTTCATTGCATAAAATTTGTCGGAATTTTGTTGATTTTATAAATAAAATCTATAGGGCCTACTGAATTTTGTAAAGTAGTTTTTGTATAATACGTAATACTTTCATTTTTTCTTATATACTATAACTCTGTAAGAGTAGGCCTACAACATTGAATGAAATTCATTTTTCATATTGTTTGAAAATGGTTCTATTGACAACCGGTTATTACAACCAATACTTCTAATTTAATTTAGGTTTTTCTAGGTTTGTTTCTATCCACATCTTGACTTACACCCGATAGTCTAACGGAAAATGTTTCTTATATTGTATTTGAAACCAAAGAGTTTAACCACTGTAAATTTAATTAACTACTTCAAGCATTTTGGCAAAACATTTAAAATCAATATAGTCCATAACTATGTGCTCTCTAACCCACCTAACGTGACTAACAACTGTAGTGATTTCCTGAGCATATTTTTGTCCATGTCTTTGTGCCAGTTTTTGCTTGAACACATCATCAGGCTTGTTCAGCTACGTCGCCATGACTACCGTCATAATGCATGCCTTCGCACCAGTCAAGATGATATTAATTTGCGTAGCTAAACTAGCTGCTAAGTGTTATTCAAGTAAATATGAACTGAAGAGGTAAAAGGAATATTGAGAGTTGGTATAAATATAGGTGGATAGATTTTTATATGCATTATAGCCTTATAGGCCTAGATATATAATAATATATATAATTAAGTTGTTAGTTGGCTGAATTTGAGTCATTACACTAACACAATATAGCTAAAACAGATTGAACAATAATAAAATTAACATGAAATTATCCTAATGTTTTTCATTCTGCTAAACAAGTCTCGTGCGGACATGAAATGTAGTAAAAGTAGAACAAATGGGCGTTGATGCCCACCCTTGGTTAATAATCACTTATCGAATGTTAACTCACAATAATCGGCACCAAACGAACCCAATGCCGTGTAGCATGTTTTTTGTGCTCTTTACTCGTTGAAACTTGTCGTCGGTCAAGTTGGCGGAACCTATCACCTCCATCAGTTATCACTAACTGTCCGGTGTACAGGTCCGCCAACTCGGTTGACGGCAATTAAACAAGATCGATGGAGCTTATTATTATTAGTTACTTCATTGTTATGATTTATTATGCGTTGGTTGCATTTTTTTTGTTGGCATGAGAGTAACATTTTAGTTCATATTTATATATGTTTGTCTCACATATTTTATGAGTGTTTGCATGTACTGTATCATTAACGCTGAATAAAATGTTTACGCACTCAGAATCTGAAGGCTTCATTTTCTTGTCATTTCTTGTGTGTATTTGTGTGAGTTAGGAAACGCAACATCGTAATTTTTTTGCTCCGAGGTATTATGATTTTATAAAAGTGTGATTGTCAATAGTTAGTAAATACTGCTACGTTTATACTTGAACTCGTCTGTCGTGTGTATAATGATATCATCCTCAGCAGTGGCGTGACTATAATTCCAGACCCCGTTCCCCCTGCTGGATTTTAAAAAGACATCCTCCCTTATATGTTTTTATATTTTCACATTCTTAGTTTGCACAAGCACCGCTAGTGTTACCCACCATACTCGTGATAAGTCCTGAGGAAAACTCGGCTAATTATAACGATAAATACTTGAAACTCGACAGCACACTTTCCGCCTCGGTCAGTGCCAGAGCCCGTTCCTGGAATTTCAGTACTACTGCATTTCAAACAAAATGAATTATTGATGTAAACCCTCTGTAGCTCGCTCAGCTGAGGCATCGCTTCAGAAACTGAAGTCACCGTTGGGCATGGGTTTGAGTCCCGTTTTTTGTAAACAATATACATTCATTGTTTCATAATTCATACCCCCGTATCACCTAACTCTTGGTGAGGCCGTTGAACAAACGGCAACCAATCAGTTGATTGTAAGTTTATTAATTCTTTTTCAATGCAAAATACCAGTTTCTCGTTCCCCCTTCCTCCCTCATATCCCCACTTCTGCCGGGCTCGCAGTCCCATAGTTACGCCACTGAACCTCGGATTACCATAATTATATTTCTATAGGTTCTTTCTAGATGGAAGGATAGGATCTACAATGCTAGCTTATTTAGTCACATTTGAACTGCAAATAGTGAATAATGACGAAAACTTAATTGTCTCTTCTTTAAATAAGCAATCCCTCATTTTCCTCACTTTTTTAAACATAGTGCACTTTTGTGACAGTGACACGCTTACATCAATGATTCCGTAGAGGTTTGCATGAAATTGTTGAATTTCAAATACCTAGAAATGACATGGGAGAAACAAGGGGATGAAAAACTGTAATTATTATTATATTTCTCGGTGTGTTACCTCCGTAACAGATAAGTATCATGGATCATAGTAACAGATCATAGATTGTAAAAGATGGTAGTGATATCCTCTTGAATGTCAAGAAAGGACATATGAATAGATACATGGTATGATGTAAAGTACATTTTACAAATACATTTTGAATCACATACGTGCCAGTGTTGATATGGTTGCGATTTTAAATCTAAACTGTACATCCCCTTGTATTTTTGTTCATTTTTTGGTTTCATTTTTAATTTTATTCATTTGCTTGTAATAAGTTTGGATCACGCGTTAACTAATAGCTGTGCACGTATTTATTTGCCGCTTAGAAACCGATTGGTGGTGTAGCCGTCCTCCCCACGGGCGCGTTATTCAGTAAGAAGAAGAAAGACAAAGACAATAAAGCTCTCGAGTATGAGATAGACGAGGAGCTGAAGAGGAGAGGAGAGAATGGTGGTGACGACAGCGAGCTGATAACTGACGAGTCACTGGTCAATACGAGCATAGAGACCGACATGTCTCCCAGTGCAAAGAAGGACAAGAAGAAGGAGGAGAAAGAGAGGAAGGAGAAGGAAAAGAAAGAGAAGGATAGGTTAGAGAGGGAGAAGAAGGATGGAAGCAAAATCAAAATCAAGGTAAGTAGTTTGGTTTGGCTTAATTTTTTTCGTTTTGAGTCTTGTTACGTCTTTCATTGATTGATGGGTGTCTGTTTTTGACGAAATGCTTATCTCTGTTGAAGTACTGTACCTTTTACATGTATTTTGCTGTCAGATGTAATTTTGTAGAGTATTTGTGATTCAGTAAAATTATACTTGGTATGTATTGAATGGTATAGTGATTGGCTGAACTTCCAGCCTTCAGTCGTTATTCTGTTGGAGAAGCATTTGATACATTTAATTATTCCAGGTATATTTATTTGAATGATATCGGTGACCAAGGAAAGACTGGGGTCGAATTATTGCCGAATTTTTTGGGCTGATACCGATTTTAATGGAATAGTTTTTGAGTGGTTAGTCTGAACGTATGAGCTTGATAGTATTTTAGTTTCTGTTTGATTTTTATTAAGCATGTTTTCGCATGTTTTCTATTTGTTTTTCTAAAAATTAGAGCCCGGGCTTCCTGTTTAGCAAGAGTCCCAAGGACAAAGACAAAAAGGACCAAAAAAACAAGAACAAACAAGATGCCGATAGCTCGTTTGACAACGATGAATCATTGTTGAGAACCCCCGAAATGACAGGAATGTTGCGTGAAAGTCCAGGGGGCAGGAAGGGTCACCTTGGAGGTGGTCCCCCCCAAGGTTCTCCACAACTACCAGGGTACACCAAGGAATATGACTACGTCGAGGAAGATCTCTCTCCTGGTGGAAGACGAAAGTTTATTCCTTCCGGCCATGGCTTCACCTACGAAGAAAGAAACAGAGACTCGGAAGAGATCTCAGAGTTGAAACACTCTCCGACTGGAGCCCGACGGGCTACGGGTCTCGCTTTCAACTATGCCCCAGGAGAGGATAGAAAACTGGCAGAAACTGCAGAAAAGCGCAAAAACCAAGATGCGAGTCTTGTTCTACAGAATGTTAACGCCGGCCTACGAACGCCGGGTATCGATTATGTTGAATCAGCAGCGTTGAAAGAGCAAGCACGAAATGTAGCCAACAAAAGCTTAGGCGACGTGGAAAACTTGAGTCCGGCTAGTCGAAGGAAGTTGGACATGCATGGTGCCACTTCATTCCAGGTAAGTCATGGATTGCCAAAAGATGCCGTGTACGACCCTAGAACTCCTCAACGCCTCGATCAAAACCTCGATAACTTCCCATCCGGCGCTTCTGTTAGTGGAAGTTTCCCCTTCGGCATTGAAACTAGAGGTTCCTTGGACCCCACAGCATTGTTCATAGCTCACGAACAGGGCCATTTTGACTTTGACGGTGATAAAGGGATGGGAAATTATGGAACCCCGGGATATTTGGGAGACCCCAGAATATCTCTTGACCATGTTCACAAATTCCTTCAGGGGCAAGATGCACAGGGCAATCCAATTTTCATTGCAGTCGACCCAGAAAACCAAAAACGTTTCATCAAGAGCTATGATGCTCAAGGAATTCCCATATATTTCACTGGTGATTTTAACGATTCCCAGAAATATGTCCAAACCTATGATTCGCAGGGAAAACGTGTTTATATTACTGTTGATCCAGATGATTCTGTCACCTTCTCCCAAAGTTTCGATTCCAATAGAAAACCAATTTACATCTTAGTCGATCCCAAAGATGGTCAATCCTTCATCCAGACCCGTTCTCCAGCTGGTCCAAAATCATCACTGATGGATAAATTTGGAAGACTTTTTGGTTCTATTAAATTCAACATTGGAGCATTTGCCCACAAATTACAACAAGGGAAAGATGCAAAGGGAAATCCCATCTACATTTCCGTAGATCCGAAAAACCCCAGTAGATATATCAGAAGTTATGATGTTCAAGGTAACCCTATATATGTGACGGGCAACTTCAAAGATGCACAGAAATATGTTGAGAGCCACGACGCTGAAGGGAACCGTGTGTACATTACGTTGGACCCAGATAATTCAGTGACCTACACTCAAAACTTTGATGCTCAAGGAAATCCTATCTACATTGATATTAATCCTGATGATGCTCAGACCGTTATCAAGAGTAACTTACAGCAAGCAAGTTTGGACCCCAGGTCATCACTTTCTGATAAATTCGGACGATTCTTCAGTTCACCTCCGTTTTCCATCGGAGCTGTGAATCATAAATTCATGCAAGGCAAAGATGCCCAAGGAAATATGATCTACGTCGCTGTGGACCCTAAAAGCAGTGACCAATACATTGAGAGTTATGATTCGAAAGGGAACCCCATTTTCTCGGCTGGTGATTTCAACGAAGCGCAAAAGTATCTCCAAAGTTACGATCCCCAAGGAAAACTTGTCTACGTCTTATTAGACCCAGATGATGCCCCAACATTTACACAAACGTTTGATGCAAATGGGAAGCCTGTTTACATAACTGTTGATTCCAAAGAGGCTCAATCTATGATTAAATGTTATCCCCTCCCAGATACAGTGACACCTAAATCATCATCTCTGTCACAAAAATTGAGCAAACTTTTTGGGTCACCCAAATTTAAAACTGTTGCCCATAAATTCCTTCAAGGAAAAGATGCACAAGGTAATCTAATCTTCATTGCAATTGATCCGAAGAATCCTAGAAGGTTCATCAAAAGCTACGACTCGAAGGGTAATCCAGTTTATGCATCCGGAGACTTGAAAGATGCTCAGAAGTACTCACAAAGCCTTGATCTTGAAGGAAAGTTTGTATACAGTGTAGTTGATCCAGCAGAGGGACGTACCTTTACGCAAACGTTCGATTCCTCAAAGAACCCAATATACATAACAGTAGACCCTAAAGATGGCAAAACAATCATCCAAAACTATTCTCCAAAACATGTATCCTTGCCAAAATCCTCACTTTCCAGCAAGTTTGGCAAACTATTTGGATCGCCCAAACTGGCCATTGAAAATGTTACTCACAAATTCCTCCAAGGTGAAGATGAACAAGGCAACCCTATCTTCATTGCTATTGATCCTAAGAATCCAAAGAGATTTATTAAGAGCTATGATTCTCAAGGTCATCCTGTGTATACATCAGGAGATTACAAGGATGCTCAAAAATACATTCATGGTTTGGATCCAGAGGGAAAACTTATATACATGACCG
Organism: Brachyptera putata; assembly: GCA_907164805.1. NCBI lineage: Eukaryota > Metazoa > Arthropoda > Insecta > Plecoptera > Taeniopterygidae > Brachyptera > Brachyptera putata. The sequence continues at coordinate 15,262,117 of OU015469.1, read as the reverse complement.
CTGATCCAGAATCAAAAATGACATTTATCCAGAGTTATGATGCACAGAAGAAGCCTATATATATAACTGTTGACCCAAAAGATGGTCTGGCTTCCATCCAGAGCTATTCTTCACAAGGTACTAATGCTCCAAAATCATCCAAATTTGGAGATCGTTTCAGTATCCCCAAATTCTCTATAGGAGGATTTAGCCACAAGTTCCTTCAAGGTAAAGATGCAGAAGGGAACCCAATTTTCATTGCTGTAGATCCAAAAAACCCTAAGAAGTATATAAAGAGTTACAATGCTAAGGGGGACCCTATTTATGGAACTGGTGACATCAAAGATGCAATTATATATGTCCCTAACTTGAATGTTGATGGACAAGTGAAGTATATTACTGTGGATCCTGAAGAAGGCCTCACATTCAATCAAGACTTTGATGCCCAGAAAAAGCCAATATATATAAATGTAGATCCAAAAGATGGTCATTCCCTCATTCAGAGCCATACACAGGAAGATATGAAAACTGAAAAATTGAACAAAAATGTTGAGGGACCTAAATCATCATTCAAGTTCGGCAATTTCTTCAGTATTCCTAAATTCTCAATTGGATCTTTCATGCACAAATTCATGAAAGGGAAAGATGCAGAGGGAAATCAAGTCTACATCGCTGTTGATCCGAAAGACCCAAAAAGGTATATCAAGAGTTATGATGCAAAAGGCAACCCCATTTATGGTAGTGGTGATTACACAGAGGCCATGATATACGTCCCAAAGTATGATGCTAAAGGAAAATTGAACTACATTACAGCAGATCCAGAAGAAGGCATTACATTCAATCCAGATTTCGATGCCCAGAAAAAGCCCATTTACATAAATGTAGATCCCAAAGAGGGCCTAGTTGAGATTCAGAGTCATACCGATTTGAAAATTGAAACAACCGAACTGGACCATGAAGGTAAAGTAAAAGGCCCTAAATCATCGTTCAAGTTCGGTAATTTCTTCAGCATGCCAAAATTCTCCATTGGATCATTCAAGCACAAGTTCCTCCAAGGTAAAGATGCTCAAGGAAACCAAATCTTCATTGCCGTAGATCCAAAAGATCCTAAGAAATACATCAAGAGCTATGACGCGAAGGGAAACCCTATTTATGGAACAGGGGATTACAAAGATGCTATGATATACGTCCCAAGATTCAGTGCTGATGGAAAAGTGAACTATATTACAGCAGATCCAGAAGAAGGCCTCACATTCAATCAAGATTTCGATGCCCAGAAAAATCCCATCTACATCAACATAGATCCGAAAGAAGGCCTAGCCCAGATCCAAAGTCATACTGAATTGGACATTGCCGCTCCCGAGCTGGACCATGAAGGTAAAGTAAAAGGCCCTAAATCATCGTTCAAGTTCGGTTATTTCTTCAGCATGCCGAAATTCTCCATTGGATCATTCAAGCACAAGTTCCTCCAAGGTAAAGATGCTCAAGGAAACCAAATCTTCATTGCCGTAGATCCAAAAGACCCTAAGAAATACATCAAGAGCTATGACGCGAAGGGAAACCCAATTTATGGAACAGGGAATTACAAAGATGCTATGGTATACGTCCCAAGATTCAGTGCTGATGGAAAAGTGAACTATATTACAGCAGATCCAGAAGAAGGCCTCACATTCAATCAAGATTTCGATGCCCAGAAAAAGCCTATTTACATAAACATAGATCCGAATGAAGGCCTAGCCCAGATTCAAAGTCATACTGAATTGGACATTGCAGCTCCCGAGCTGGACCATGAAGGTAGAGTAAAAGGCCCTAAATCATCGTTCAAGTTCGGTAATTTCTTCAGCATGCCGAAATTCTCCATTGGATCATTCAAGCACAAGTTCCATCAAGGTAAAGATGCTCAAGGGAACCAAATCTTCATTGCTGTAGATCCAAAAGACCCTAAGAAATACATCAAGAGCTATGACGCGAAGGGAAACCCAATTTATGGAACAGGGGATTTCAAAGATGCGATGATATACATACCCAGGTTCAGTGCTGATGGAAAAGTGAACTATATTACAGCAGATCCAGAAGAAGGCCTCACATTCAATCCAGATTTCGATGACCAGAGAAATCCCATTTACATAAACATAGATCCAAAAGAAGGCCTAGCCCAGATTCAAAGTCATACTGAATTGGACATTGCAGCTCCCGAGCTGGACCATGAAGGTAAAGTAAAAGGCCCTAAATCATCGTTCAAGTTTGGTAATTTCTTCAGCATGCCGAAATTCTCCATTGGATCATTCAAGCACAAGTTCCTCCAAGGTAAAGATGCTCAAGGAAACCAAATCTTCATCGCCGTAGATCCAAAAGACCCTAAGAAATACATCAAGAGCTATGACGCAAAGGGAAACCCTATTTATGGAACAGGGGATTACAAAGATGCTATGATATACGTCCCAAGATTCAGTGCTGATGGTAAAGTGAACTATATTACAGCAGATCCAGAAGAAGGTATCACATTCAATCAAGATTTCGATGCCCAGAAAAATCCCATTTACATAAACATAGATCCGAATGAAGGCCTAGCCCAGATTCAAAGTCATACTGAATTGGACATTGCCGCTCCCGAGCTGGACCATGAAGGTAAAGTAAAAGGCCCTAAATCATCGTTCAAGTTCGGTAATTTCTTCAGCATGCCGAAATTCTCCATTGGATCATTCAAGCACAAGTTCCTCCAAGGTAAAGATGCTCAAGGAAACCAAATCTTCATTGCCGTAGATCCAAAAGACCCTAAGAAATACATCAAGAGCTATGACGCGAAGGGAAACCCTATTTATGGAACAGGGGATTACAAAGATGCTATGATATACGTCCCAAGATTCAGTGCTGATGGTAAAGTGAACTATATTACAGCAGATCCAGAAGAAGGTATCACATTCAATCAAGATTTCGATGCCCAGAAAAATCCCATTTACATAAACATAGATCCGAATGAGGGCCTAGCCCAGATTCAAAGTCATACTGAATTGGACATTGCCGCTCCCGAGCTGGACCATGAAGGTAAAGTAAAAGGCCCTAAATCATCGTTCAAGTTCGGTAATTTCTTCAGCATGCCGAAATTCTCTATTGGATCATTCAAGCACAAGTTCCTCCAAGGTAAAGATGCTCAAGGAAACCAAATCTCCATTGCCGTAGATCCAAAAGACCCTAAGAAATACATCAAGAGCTATGACGCAAAGGGAAACCCAATTTATGGAACAGGGGATTTCAAAGATGCGATGATATACATACCCAGGTTCAGTGCTGATGGAAAAGTGAACTATATTACAGCAGATCCAGAAGAAGGCCTCACATTCAATCAAGATTTCGATGCCCAGAACAATCCCATTTACATAAACATAGATCCAGAAGAAGGCCTAGCCCAGATTCAAAGTCATACTGAATTGGACATTGCCGCTCCCGAGCTGGACCATGAAGGTAAAGTAAAAGGCCCTAAATCATCGTTCAAGTTTGGTAATTTCTTCAGCATGCCGAAATTCTCCATTGGATCATTCAAGCACAAGTTCCTCCAAGGTAAAGATGCTCAAGGAAACCAAATCTTCATTGCCGTAGATCCAAAAGACCCTAAGAAATACATCAAGAGCTATGACGCGAAGGGAAACCCAATTTATGGAACAGGGGATTACAAAGATGCTATGATATACGTCCCGAGATTCGGTGCTGATGGAAAAGTGAACTATATTACAGCAGATCCAGAAGATGGCCTCACATTCAATCAAGATTTCGATGCCCAGAAAAATCCCATTTACATAAACATAGATCCGAATGAAGGCCTAGCCCAGATTCAAAGTCATACTGAATTGGACATTGCCGCTCCCGAGCTGGACCATGAAGGTAAAGTAAAAGGCCCTAAATCATCGTTCAAGTTTGGTAATTTCTTCAGCATGCCGAAATTCTCCATTGGATCATTCAAGCACATGTTCCTCCAAGGTAAAGATGCTCAGGGGAACCAAATCTTCATTGCTGTAGATCCAAAGGAACCTGAGAAATACATCGAGAGCTATGACGCGAAGGGAAACCCAATTTATGGAACAGGGGATTTCAAAAATGCGATGATATACATACCCAGGTTCAGTGCTGATGGAAAAGTGAACTATATTACAGCAGATCCTGAAGAAGGCCTCACATTCAATCCAGATTTCGATGCCCAGAAAAGGCATATTTACATAAACATTGATCCAAATGAAGGCCTGGCCCAGATTCAAAGTCATACTGAATTGGACATTGCAGCTCCTGAGCTGGACCTAGAAGGTAAAGTTAAAGGCCCTGAATCATCGTTCAAGTTCGGTAATTTCTTCAGCATGCCAAAATTCTCCATTGGATCATTCAAGCACAAGTTCCTCCAAGGTAAAGATGCTCAAGGAAACCAAATCTTCATTGCTGTAGATCCAAAAGACCCTAAGAAATACATCAAGAGCTATGACGCGAAGGGAAACCCAGTTTATGGAACAGGGGATTTCAAAGATGCGATGATATACATACCCAGGTTCAGTGCTGATGGAAAAGTGAACTATATTACAGCAGATCCAGAAGAAGGCCTCGCATTCAATCAAGATTTCGGTGCCCATAAAGAGCCCATCTTCATAGATATAGATCCAAGTGAAGGCCTAGCCAAGATTCAGAGCCATACTGAGTTAGACCTAGCTGCTCCAGAACTGGACAAAACAGTGAAAGTCAAAGGATCCAAATCATCATTCAAGTTTGGTAATTTCTTCAGCATGCCAAAATTCTCCATTGGATCATTCAAGCACAAATTCATGCAGGGTAAAGATGCTGAAGGAAACCCTATTTACATTGCAGTGGATCCGAAAGACCATAAGAAATACATTGAGAGCTATGACGTCAAAGGGAACCCTATTTATGGATGTGATGATTACAAAAATGCTCAGATATACATCCCAAGATTTGATGCAAATGGTAAAGTGAATTATATTACAGCAGATCCTAGAGATGAACTTTCATTCAATAAGGATGTTGATGCAAAAAATAATCCCATTTTCATAACTGTTGATCCAAAAGACTGTCGTGCTATTATTCAGAGCCATACACAACTTAACAAGACTGACAAGGTCAAAGTTGAAGCTCCCAAATCATCATTCAAGTTTGGTAATTTCTTCAGCATGCCTAAATTTTCGATTGGATCGTTCATGCATAAATTCCAACGAGGTAAAGATGCTGATGGCAATCCAATCTACATTGCTGTCGATCCAAAAGACCCCAAGAAGTATATCAAGAGCTACGATGCAAAGGGAAACCCGATTTATGTGACTGGCGATTTCAAAGATGCAATGATATTTGTCCCAACATTTGATGCTGACGGCAAACCAACGTATATTACGGCGGATCCTGAACAAGGTCTCACGTTCAAACAAGACTTCGATGCCCAGAATAAGCCTATCTACATTACTGTTGACCCCAAAGATGGTCATGCTCTTATTCAGAGCCACACGGATCTAGATGTTTCAGCACCCAATCTTGAGCAAGATGTTAATGTGAAGGCTCCCAAATCGTCATTCAAGTTTGGTAATTTCTTCAGCATGCCCAAGTTCTCTATTGGATCATTCATGCACAAATTCCAAAGAGGTAAAGACGCTGATGGCAATCCAATCTACATTGCTGTCGACCCGAAAGACCCCACCAAGTATATCAAGAGCTACGATGCGAAGGGAAACCCTGTTTATGGATCTGGTGATTTCAAAGATGCGATGATATACGTCCCAAGCTTTGATGTTGATGGAAAAGTCAATTATGTTACAGCAGATCCCGAAATTGGACTCGCATTCAATCAAGAGTTCGATGCTCAGCATAATCCCATCTATATAACTGTTGACCCCAAAGATGGCCAAGCCCAGATTCAGAGCCATACGCAAATAGACGTGGAAACACCGAAACTCGACAAGAAGGTCAAGGTTAAAGCTCCCAAATCATCATTCAAGTTTGGTAATTTCTTCAGCATGCCTAAATTCTCGATTGGATCGTTCATGCATAAATTCCAACGAGGTAAAGATGCTGATGGCAATCCAATCTACATTGCTGTCGATCCAAAAGACCCCAAGAAGTATATCAAGAGCTACGATGCAAAGGGAAACCCGATTTATGTGACTGGCGATTTCAAAGATGCAATGATATTTGTCCCAACATTTGATGCTGACGGCAAACCAACGTATATTACGGCGGATCCTGAACAAGGTCTCACGTTCAAACAAGACTTCGATGCCCAGAATAAGCCTATCTACATTACTGTTGACCCCAAAGATGGTCATGCTCTTATTCAGAGCCACACGGATCTAGATGTTTCAGCACCCAATCTTGAGCAAGATGTTAATGTGAAGGCTCCCAAATCGTCATTCAAGTTTGGTAATTTCTTCAGCATGCCCAAGTTCTCTATTGGATCATTCATGCATAAATTCCAACGAGGTAAAGATGCTGATGGCAATCCAATCTACATTGCTGTCGACCCGAAAGACCCCACCAAGTATATCAAGAGCTACGATGCGAAGGGAAACCCTGTTTATGGATCTGGTGATTTCAAAGATGCGATGATATACGTCCCAAGCTTTGATGTTGATGGAAAAGTCAATTATGTTACAGCAGATCCCGAAATTGGACTCGCATTCAATCAAGAGTTCGATGCTCAGCATAATCCCATCTATATAACTGTTGACCCCAAAGATGGCCAAGCCCAGATTCAGAGCCATACGCAAATAGACGTGGAAACACCGAAACTCGACAAGAAGGTCAAGGTTAAAGCTCCCAAATCATCATTCAAGTTTGGTAATTTCTTCAGCATGCCTAAATTCTCGATTGGATCGTTCATGCATAAATTCCAACGAGGTAAAGATGCTGATGGCAATCCAATCTACATTGCTGTCGATCCAAAAGACCCCAAGAAGTATATCAAGAGCTACGATGCAAAGGGAAACCCGATTTATGTGACTGGCGATTTCAAAGATGCAATGATATTTGTCCCAACATTTGATGCTGACGGCAAACCAACGTATATTACGGCGGATCCTGAACAAGGTCTCACGTTCAAACAAGACTTCGATGCCCAGAATAAGCCTATCTACATTACTGTTGACCCCAAAGATGGTCATGCTCTTATTCAGAGCCACACGGATCTAGATGTTTCAGCACCCAATCTTGAGCAAGATGTTAATGTGAAGGCTCCCAAATCGTCATTCAAGTTTGGTAATTTCTTCAGCATGCCCAAGTTCTCTATTGGATCATTCATGCACAAATTCCAAAGAGGTAAAGACGCTGATGGCAATCCAATCTACATTGCTGTCGACCCGAAAGACCCCACCAAGTATATCAAGAGCTACGATGCGAAGGGAAACCCTGTTTATGGATCTGGTGATTTCAAAGATGCGATGATATACGTCCCAAGCTTTGATGTTGATGGAAAAGTCAATTATGTTACAGCAGATCCCGAAATTGGACTCGCATTCAATCAAGAGTTCGATGCTCAGCATAATCCCATCTATATAACTGTTGACCCCAAAGATGGCCAAGCCCAGATTCAGAGCCATACGCAAATAGACGTGGAAACACCGAAACTCGACAAGAAGGTCAAGGTTAAAGCTCCCAAATCATCATTCAAGTTTGGTAATTTCTTCAGCATGCCTAAATTCTCGATTGGATCGTTCATGCATAAATTCCAACGAGGTAAAGATGCTGATGGCAATCCAATCTACATTGCTGTCGATCCAAAAGACCCCAAGAAGTATATCAAGAGCTACGATGCAAAGGGAAACCCGATTTATGTGACTGGCGATTTCAAAGATGCAATGATATTTGTCCCAACATTTGATGCTGACGGCAAACCAACGTATATTACGGCGGATCCTGAACAAGGTCTCACGTTCAAACAAGACTTCGATGCCCAGAATAAGCCTATCTACATTACTGTTGACCCCAAAGATGGTCATGCTCTTATTCAGAGCCACACGGATCTAGATGTTTCAGCACCCAATCTTGAGCAAGATGTTAATGTGAAGGCTCCCAAATCGTCATTCAAGTTTGGTAATTTCTTCAGCATGCCCAAGTTCTCTATTGGATCATTCATGCACAAATTCCAAAGAGGTAAAGACGCTGATGGCAATCCAATCTACATTGCTGTCGACCCGAAAGACCCCACCAAGTATATCAAGAGCTACGATGCGAAGGGAAACCCTGTTTATGGATCTGGTGATTTCAAAGATGCGATGATATACGTCCCAAGCTTTGATGTTGATGGAAAAGTCAATTATGTTACAGCAGATCCCGAAATTGGACTCGCATTCAATCAAGAGTTCGATGCTCAGCATAATCCCATCTATATAACTGTTGACCCCAAAGATGGCCAAGCCCAGATTCAGAGCCATACGCAAATAGACGTGGAAACACCGAAACTCGACAAGAAGGTCAAGGTTAAAGCTCCCAAATCATCATTCAAGTTTGGTAATTTCTTCAGCATGCCTAAATTCTCGATTGGATCGTTCATGCATAAATTCCAACGAGGTAAAGATGCTGATGGCAATCCAATCTACATTGCTGTCGATCCAAAAGACCCCAAGAAGTATATCAAGAGCTACGATGCAAAGGGAAACCCGATTTATGTGACTGGCGATTTCAAAGATGCAATGATATTTGTCCCAACATTTGATGCTGACGGCAAACCAACGTATATTACGGCGGATCCTGAACAAGGTCTCACGTTCAAACAAGACTTCGATGCCCAGAATAAGCCTATCTACATTACTGTTGACCCCAAAGATGGTCATGCTCTTATTCAGAGCCACACGGATCTAGATGTTTCAGCACCCAATCTTGAGCAAGATGTTAATGTGAAGGCTCCCAAATCGTCATTCAAGTTTGGTAATTTCTTCAGCATGCCCAAGTTCTCTATTGGATCATTCATGCACAAATTCCAAAGAGGTAAAGACGCTGATGGCAATCCAATCTACATTGCTGTCGACCCGAAAGACCCCACCAAGTATATCAAGAGCTACGATGCGAAGGGAAACCCTGTTTATGGATCTGGTGATTTCAAAGATGCGATGATATACGTCCCAAGCTTTGATGTTGATGGAAAAGTCAATTATGTTACAGCAGATCCCGAAATTGGACTCGCATTCAATCAAGAGTTCGATGCTCAGCATAATCCCATCTATATAACTGTTGACCCCAAAGATGGCCAAGCCCAGATTCAGAGCCATACGCAAATAGACGTGGAAACACCGAAACTCGACAAGAAGGTCAAGGTTAAAGCTCCCAAATCATCATTCAAGTTTGGTAATTTCTTCAGCATGCCTAAATTCTCGATTGGATCGTTCATGCATAAATTCCAACGAGGTAAAGATGCTGATGGCAATCCAATCTACATTGCTGTCGATCCAAAAGACCCCAAGAAGTATATCAAGAGCTACGATGCAAAGGGAAACCCGATTTATGTGACTGGCGATTTCAAAGATGCAATGATATTTGTCCCAACATTTGATGCTGACGGCAAACCAACGTATATTACGGCGGATCCTGAACAAGGTCTCACGTTCAAACAAGACTTCGATGCCCAGAATAAGCCTATCTACATTACTGTTGACCCCAAAGATGGTCATGCTCTTATTCAGAGCCACACGGATCTAGATGTTTCAGCACCCAATCTTGAGCAAGATGTTAATGTGAAGGCTCCCAAATCGTCATTCAAGTTTGGTAATTTCTTCAGCATGCCCAAGTTCTCTATTGGATCATTCATGCACAAATTCCAAAGAGGTAAAGACGCTGATGGCAATCCAATCTACATTGCTGTCGACCCGAAAGACCCCACCAAGTATATCAAGAGCTACGATGCGAAGGGAAACCCTGTTTATGGATCTGGTGATTTCAAAGATGCGATGATATACGTCCCAAGCTTTGATGTTGATGGAAAAGTCAATTATGTTACAGCAGATCCCGAAATTGGACTCGCATTCAATCAAGAGTTCGATGCTCAGCATAATCCCATCTATATAACTGTTGACCCCAAAGATGGCCAAGCCCAGATTCAGAGCCATACGCAAATAGACGTGGAAACACCGAAACTCGACAAGAAGGTCAAGGTTAAAGCTCCCAAATCATCATTCAAGTTTGGTAATTTCTTCAGCATGCCTAAATTCTCGATTGGATCGTTCATGCATAAATTCCAACGAGGTAAAGATGCTGATGGCAATCCAATCTACATTGCTGTCGATCCAAAAGACCCCAAGAAGTATATCAAGAGCTACGATGCAAAGGGAAACCCGATTTATGTGACTGGCGATTTCAAAGATGCAATGATATTTGTCCCAACATTTGATGCTGACGGCAAACCAACGTATATTACGGCGGATCCTGAACAAGGTCTCACGTTCAAACAAGACTTCGATGCCCAGAATAAGCCTATCTACATTACTGTTGACCCCAAAGATGGTCATGCTCTTATTCAGAGCCACACGGATCTAGATGTTTCAGCACCCAATCTTGAGCAAGATGTTAATGTGAAGGCTCCCAAATCGTCATTCAAGTTTGGTAATTTCTTCAGCATGCCCAAGTTCTCTATTGGATCATTCATGCACAAATTCCAAAGAGGTAAAGACGCTGATGGCAATCCAATCTACATTGCTGTCGACCCGAAAGACCCCACCAAGTATATCAAGAGCTACGATGCGAAGGGAAACCCTGTTTATGGATCTGGTGATTTCAAAGATGCGATGATATACGTCCCAAGCTTTGATGTTGATGGAAAAGTCAATTATGTTACAGCAGATCCCGAAATTGGACTCGCATTCAATCAAGAGTTCGATGCTCAGCATAATCCCATCTATATAACTGTTGACCCCAAAGATGGCCAAGCCCAGATTCAGAGCCATACGCAAATAGACGTGGAAACACCGAAACTCGACAAGAAGGTCAAGGTTAAAGCTCCCAAATCATCATTCAAGTTTGGTAATTTCTTCAGCATGCCTAAATTCTCGATTGGATCGTTCATGCATAAATTCCAACGAGGTAAAGATGCTGATGGCAATCCAATCTACATTGCTGTCGATCCAAAAGACCCCAAGAAGTATATCAAGAGCTACGATGCAAAGGGAAACCCGATTTATGTGACTGGCGATTTCAAAGATGCAATGATATTTGTCCCAACATTTGATGCTGACGGCAAACCAACGTATATTACGGCGGATCCTGAACAAGGTCTCACGTTCAAACAAGACTTCGATGCCCAGAATAAGCCTATCTACATTACTGTTGACCCCAAAGATGGTCATGCTCTTATTCAGAGCCACACGGATCTAGATGTTTCAGCACCCAATCTTGAGCAAGATGTTAATGTGAAGGCTCCCAAATCGTCATTCAAGTTTGGTAATTTCTTCAGCATGCCCAAGTTCTCTATTGGATCATTCATGCACAAATTCCAAAGAGGTAAAGACGCTGATGGCAATCCAATCTACATTGCTGTCGACCCGAAAGACCCCACCAAGTATATCAAGAGCTACGATGCGAAGGGAAACCCTGTTTATGGATCTGGTGATTTCAAAGATGCGATGATATACGTCCCAAGCTTTGATGTTGATGGAAAAGTCAATTATGTTACAGCAGATCCCGAAATTGGACTCGCATTCAATCAAGAGTTCGATGCTCAGCATAATCCCATCTATATAACTGTTGACCCCAAAGATGGCCAAGCCAGATTCAGAGCCATACGCAAATAGACGTGGAAACACCGAAACTCGACAAGAAGGTCAAGGTTAAAGCTCCCAAATCATCATTCAAGTTTGGTAATTTCTTCAGCATGCCTAAATTCTCGATTGGATCGTTCATGCATAAATTCCAACGAGGTAAAGATGCTGATGGCAATCCAATCTACATTGCTGTCGATCCAAAAGACCCCAAGAAGTATATCAAGAGCTACGATGCAAAGGGAAACCCGATTTATGTGACTGGCGATTTCAAAGATGCAATGATATTTGTCCCAACATTTGATGCTGACGGCAAACCAACGTATATTACGGCGGATCCTGAACAAGGTCTCACGTTCAAACAAGACTTCGATGCCCAGAATAAGCCTATCTACATTACTGTTGACCCCAAAGATGGTCATGCTCTTATTCAGAGCCACACGGATCTAGATGTTTCAGCACCCAATCTTGAGCAAGATGTTAATGTGAAGGCTCCCAAATCGTCATTCAAGTTTGGTAATTTCTTCAGCATGCCCAAGTTCTCTATTGGATCATTCATGCACAAATTCCAAAGAGGTAAAGACGCTGATGGCAATCCAATCTACATTGCTGTCGACCCGAAAGACCCCACCAAGTATATCAAGAGCTACGATGCGAAGGGAAACCCTGTTTATGGATCTGGTGATTTCAAAGATGCGATGATATACGTCCCAAGCTTTGATGTTGATGGAAAAGTCAATTATGTTACAGCAGATCCCGAAATTGGACTCGCATTCAATCAAGAGTTCGATGCTCAGCATAATCCCATCTATATAACTGTTGACCCCAAAGATGGCCAAGCCCAGATTCAGAGCCATACGCAAATAGACGTGGAAACACCGAAACTCGACAAGAAGGTCAAGGTTAAAGCTCCCAAATCATCATTCAAGTTTGGTAATTTCTTCAGCATGCCTAAATTCTCGATTGGATCGTTCATGCATAAATTCCAACGAGGTAAAGATGCTGATGGCAATCCAATCTACATTGCTGTCGACCCGAAAGACCCCACCAAGTATATCAAGAGCTACGATGCAAAGGGAAACCCGATTTATGTGACTGGCGATTTCAAAGATGCAATGATATTTGTCCCAACATTTGATGCTGACGGCAAACCAACGTATATTACGGCGGATCCTGAACAAGGTCTCACGTTCAAACAAGACTTCGATGCCCAGAATAAGCCTATCTACATTACTGTTGACCCCAAAGATGGTCATGCTCTTATTCAGAGCCACACGGATCTAGATGTTTCAGCACCCAATCTTGAGCAAGATGTTAATGTGAAGGCTCCCAAATCGTCATTCAAGTTTGGTAATTTCTTCAGCATGCCCAAGTTCTCTATTGGATCATTCATGCACAAATTCCAAAGAGGTAAAGACGCTGATGGCAATCCAATCTACATTGCTGTCGACCCGAAAGACCCCACCAAGTATATCAAGAGCTACGATGCGAAGGGAAACCCTGTTTATGGATCTGGTGATTTCAAAGATGCGATGATATACGTCCCAAGCTTTGATGTTGATGGAAAAGTCAATTATGTTACAGCAGATCCCGAAATTGGACTCGCATTCAATCAAGAGTTCGATGCTCAGCATAATCCCATCTATATAACTGTTGACCCCAAAGATGGCCAAGCCCAGATTCAGAGCCATACGCAAATAGACGTGGAAACACCGAAACTCGACAAGAAGGTCAAGGTTAAAGCTCCCAAATCATCATTCAAGTTTGGTAATTTCTTCAGCATGCCTAAATTCTCGATTGGATCGTTCATGCATAAATTCCAACGAGGTAAAGATGCTGATGGCAATCCAATCTACATTGCTGTCGATCCAAAAGACCCCAAGAAGTATATCAAGAGCTACGATGCAAAGGGAAACCCGATTTATGTGACTGGCGATTTCAAAGATGCAATGATATTTGTCCCAACATTTGATGCTGACGGCAAACCAACGTATATTACGGCGGATCCTGAACAAGGTCTCACGTTCAAACAAGACTTCGATGCCCAGAATAAGCCTATCTACATTACTGTTGACCCCAAAGATGGTCATGCTCTTATTCAGAGCCACACGGATCTAGATGTTTCAGCACCCAATCTTGAGCAAGATGTTAATGTGAAGGCTCCCAAATCGTCATTCAAGTTTGGTAATTTCTTCAGCATGCCCAAGTTCTCTATTGGATCATTCATGCACAAATTCCAAAGAGGTAAAGACGCTGATGGCAATCCAATCTACATTGCTGTCGACCCGAAAGACCCCACCAAGTATATCAAGAGCTACGATGCGAAGGGAAACCCTGTTTATGGATCTGGTGATTTCAAAGATGCGATGATATACGTCCCAAGCTTTGATGTTGATGGAAAAGTCAATTATGTTACAGCAGATCCCGAAATTGGACTCGCATTCAATCAAGAGTTCGATGCTCAGCATAATCCCATCTATATAACTGTTGACCCCAAAGATGGCCAAGCCCAGATTCAGAGCCATACGCAAATAGACGTGGAAACACCGAAACTCGACAAGAAGGTCAAGGTTAAAGCTCCCAAATCATCATTCAAGTTTGGTAATTTCTTCAGCATGCCTAAATTCTCTATTGGATCATTCATGCACAAATTCCAAAGAGGTAAAGACGCTGATGGCAATCCAATCTACATTGCTGTCGACCCGAAAGACCCCACCAAGTATATCAAGAGCTATGATGCAAAGGGAAACCCGATTTATGTGACTGGCGATTTCAAAGATGCAATGATATTTGTCCCAACATTTGATGCTGACGGCAAACCAACGTATATTACGGCGGATCCTGAACAAGGTCTCACGTTCAAACAAGACTTCGATGCCCAGAATAAGCCTATCTACATTACTGTTGACCCCAAAGATGGTCATGCTCTTATTCAGAGCCACACGGATCTAGATGTTTCAGCACCCAATCTTGAGCAAGATGTTAATGTGAAGGCTCCCAAATCGTCATTCAAGTTTGGTAATTTCTTCAGCATGCCCAAGTTCTCTATTGGATCATTCATGCACAAATTCCAAAGAGGTAAAGACGCTGATGGCAATCCAATCTACATTGCTGTCGACCCGAAAGACCCCACCAAGTATATCAAGAGCTACGATGCGAAGGGAAACCCTGTTTATGGATCTGGTGATTTCAAAGATGCGATGATATACGTCCCAAGCTTTGATGTTGATGGAAAAGTCAATTATGTTACAGCAGATCCCGAAATTGGACTCGCATTCAATCAAGAGTTCGATGCTCAGCATAATCCCATCTATATAACTGTTGACCCCAAAGATGGCCAAGCCCAGATTCAGAGCCATACGCAAATAGACGTGGAAACACCGAAACTCGACAAGAAGGTCAAGGTTAAAGCTCCCAAATCATCATTCAAGTTTGGTAATTTCTTCAGCATGCCCAAGTTCTCGATTGGATCATTCATGCACAAATTCCAAAGAGGTAAAGACGCTGATGGCAATCCAATCTACATTGCTGTCGATCCAAAAGACCCCAAGAAGTATATCAAGAGCTACGATGCAAAGGGAAACCCGATTTATGTGACTGGCGATTTCAAAGATGCAATGATATTTGTCCCAACATTTGATGCTGACGGCAAACCAACGTATATTACGGCGGATCCTGAACAAGGTCTCACGTTCAAACAAGACTTCGATGCCCAGAATAAGCCTATCTACATTACTGTTGACCCCAAAGATGGTCATGCTCTTATTCAGAGCCACACGGATCTAGATGTTTCAGCACCCAATCTTGAGCAAGATGTTAATGTGAAGGCTCCCAAATCGTCATTCAAGTTTGGTAATTTCTTCAGCATGCCCAAGTTCTCTATTGGATCATTCATGCACAAATTCCAAAGAGGTAAAGACGCTGATGGCAATCCAATCTACATTGCTGTCGACCCGAAAGACCCCACCAAGTATATCAAGAGCTACGATGCGAAGGGAAACCCTGTTTATGGATCTGGTGATTTCAAAGATGCGATGATATACGTCCCAAGCTTTGATGTTGATGGAAAAGTCAATTATGTTACAGCAGATCCCGAAATTGGACTCGCATTCAATCAAGAGTTCGATGCTCAGCATAATCCCATCTATATAACTGTTGACCCCAAAGATGGCCAAGCCCAGATTCAGAGCCATACGCAAATAGACGTGGAAACACCGAAACTCGACAAGAAGGTCAAGGTTAAAGCTCCCAAATCATCATTCAAGTTTGGTAATTTCTTCAGCATGCCTAAATTCTCGATTGGATCGTTCATGCATAAATTCCAACGAGGTAAAGATGCTGATGGCAATCCAATCTACATTGCTGTCGATCCAAAAGACCCCAAGAAGTATATCAAGAGCTACGATGCAAAGGGAAACCCGATTTATGTGACTGGCGATTTCAAAGATGCAATGATATTTGTCCCAACATTTGATGCTGACGGCAAACCAACGTATATTACGGCGGATCCTGAACAAGGTCTCACGTTCAAACAAGACTTCGATGCCCAGAATAAGCCTATCTACATTACTGTTGACCCCAAAGATGGTCATGCTCTTATTCAGAGTCACACGGATCTAGATGTTTCAGCACCCAATCTTGAGCAAGATGTTAATGTAAAGGCTTCTAAATCGTCATTCAAGTTTGGTAATTTCTTCAGCATGCCCAAGTTCTCTATTGGATCATTCATGCACAAATTCCAACAAGGTACAGATGCAGAAGGAAACCCAATCTACATTTGTGTAGATCCTAATGATTCCAACAAGTATATCAAATGTTATGACGCTAATGGAGATCCCATTTATCGTTCTGGTGATTACAAAGACGCTATGATTTTTGTTCCATTTTTCGATACTGAAGGTAAACAATCATTCATAACAGCTGATCCTTCAGAAGACCTGACTTTCAACCATGTATATGACGCTCACAATAACCCCATTTTTGTCATTGTCGATTCCAAAGATGCTGATTCTCTGATTCACAGCCATACTAACGTGGATACGAGTTCTTCTAAATCTTCATTCAAATTTGGTAGTTGGTTTAGTAAGCCGAAAGTTCCCATCGGATCAATCTCATATGAATTTTTGCAAGGAAAGGATGCTTCAGGAAATCCAGTATATATTTCGGTTGATCCCTCAGATTCAAAAAGGTTCATCAAGAGTTATGATATTGATGGAAACCCCATTTATGGTACTGGAGACTATAAGGATGCTCAGATTTATATTCTTGGTGAAAACCCAGAAGGTAAACCAGCGTATCGTACTGTTGATCCTTCTGAAGGTCTCACTTTCACACAAATGTTTGATTCTGAAAATATACCCATTTCAGTCACCGTTAACCCTACCGATGGTCAAGCTCTCATCCAAAGTTATACTGACGCGGATAGTAATGCTTCATCATCATTCAAATTGGGAAATTTATTCAGTATGCCTAAATTCCTTATTGGTGCAGTAACCCACAAATTCTTGCAAGGAAAAGATCTTCATGGAAATACAGTCTATATTTCAATAGACCCCAAAAATCCCAAGAAATATATCAAGAGCTATGATACTCAAGGAAACCCTGTTTATGGGAAAGGTAACTACAGTGATGCTCAAATATATGTTCTCGGGGAATCTCCAGAAGGGAAACCAGCTTACGTGACAGTGGATCCGTCGGAAGGGCTTACATTCACCCAATCTTTCGATGATCATAATAATCCTTTGTCTGTCACTGTCGATCCTACTGAAGGCCAAGCTCTCATTCGAAGCTACACACCACAATCGAGTCGAACAAAATCGTCGTTCAATTTCGGAAAAATGTTCAGTATGCCCAAGTTTACCATTGGAGCAGTTACACATAACTTTATTCAAGGGGAAGATGAACTCGGTAATACAGTCTACATTTCAGTTGATCCCAAGAATTCGAAAAATTACATCAAGAGTTATGATGTTCATGGGAACCCTATTTATGGAACAGGCGATTTCAGTGATGCACAGATCTATATTCTTGGGGAAAATCCGGAGGGAAAACCGGCATACGTCACAGTAGATCCTTCAGAAGGTCGTACTTTCACCCAATTTTACGATGCCCAAAATGCTCCTATATCTCTAACTATTGATCCTAAGGAAGGCCATACCCTCATCCAAAGTCATACCCAAGAGGATGCTCCTTCATCATCATTCAAATTAGGAAATATCTTCAGTATGCCTAAATTCTCTATGGGATCAGTTACCTACAAATTCCTCCAGGGTAAAGATGCTGGAGGACAACCAGTCTACATATCAGTTGACCCAAAGGACCCTAATAAATATATTAAGAGTTATGATGATCAAGGGAACCCTGTGTATGGTAAAGGTGACTACAAAGACGCTCAACTTTACATTCTTGGAGAAAATCCGGAAGGCAAACCAGCGTATGTTACTGTAGATCCGTCTGAAGGTCGTACTTTCATCCAAACATTTGATGCCCAGAATAATCCGGTTTCTGTCTCTGTTGATCCCAAGAAAAACCAAGCCCTAATCCAAAGTCAGATCCAACAAAATGTTGACGCTCCATCATCATTCAAGTTTGGAAACTTCTTCAATATGCCTCAATTTTCTGTAGGATCAATTACTCACAACTTCCTGCAAGGAAAAGATGCATCTGGCAATCCAGTCTACATATCCGTTGATCCAAAAAATCCCAAGAAGTATATTAAGAAATACGATGCCCATGGTATTCCTATTTATGGTACAGGAGACTTCAGTGATGCTCAGATTTATATCCTCGGAGAAAATCCAGAAGGCAAACCGGCGTATGTTACAGTAGATCCTTCAGAGGGTCGTACTTTCACCCAAACATTTGATGCTCAAAATAATCCAATTTCTGTCTCTGTTGATTCGAAGGAAGGCCAAGCACGCATCCAAAGCTCTACGCCTCAAGATGTTGACGCCACGAAATCTTCATTCCAATTTGGAAAGCTCTTCAGCATGCCTAAATTCTCAATTGGATCCGTTGCACACAAATTCATTCAAGGTAAAGATGCTCAAGGCAATGTAGTCTTCATTTCTGTGGATCCCAAAAATCCCAAGAAATATATCAAAAGCTACGATGCCCAAGGGAACCCAATTTACGGTAAAGGAGACTTCAAGGATGCACAGATTTATATCCTTGGTGAAAATCCAGAAGGCAAAGCAGCGTATGTCACCGTAGATCCATCAGAAGGTCGTACATTCACCCAAACCTTTGATGCACATAATAATCCCATTTCTGTTACTGTTGATCCAAAGGAAGGCAAAACGCTCATTCAAAGCCATACCCAACATGATCCCTCATTATTCAAATTTGGAAAGTTGTTCAGTATGCCCAAGTTATCAATCGGAACTGTCACCCATAAATTCTTGCAAGGAAAGGATGCCTCAGGAAACCCAGTCTATATTTCTGTGGACCCCAAAAATCCTAAGAAATACATCAAAAGCTACGATGCCCAAGGGAACCCAATTTACGGTAAAGGAGACTTCAAGGATGCACAGATTTATATCCTTGGTGAAAATCCAGAAGGCAAAGCAGCGTATGTCACCGTAGATCCATCAGAAGGTCGTACATTCACCCAAACCTTTGATGCACAAAATAATCCCATTTCTGTTACTGTTGATCCAAAGGAAGGCAAAACGCTCATTCAAAGCCATACTCAACACGATCCCTCATCATTCAAATTTGGAAAGTTGTTCAGTATGCCCAAGTTCTCAATCGGAACTGTCACCCATAAATTCTTGCAAGGAAAGGATGCCTCAGGAAACCCAGTCTATATTTCTGTGGACCCCAAAAATCCCAAGAAATACATCAAAAGCTACGATGACCAAGGGAACCCAATTTACGGTAAAGGAGACTACAAAGATGCACAGATCTATATACTTGGTGAAAATCCAGAAGGCAAAGCAGCGTATGTCACCGTAGATCCATCAGAAGGTCGTACATTCACCCAAACATATGATGCCCATAATAATCCCATTTCTGTTACTGTTGATCCAAAGGAAGGCCAAGCCCTCATTCAAAGCCATTCCCAACAAGATCCTTCATCATTCAAATTTGGAAAGTTGTTCAGTATGCCCAAGTTCTCAATCGGAACTGTCACCCATAAATTCTTGCAAGGAAAGGATGCCTCAGGAAACCCAGTCTATATTTCTGTGGACCCCAAAAATCCTAAAAGATACATCAAGAGCTACGATGCCCAAGGGAACCCAATTTACGGTAAAGGAGACTTCAAAGATGCTCAGATCTATATTCATGGAAAAAATCCAGAAGGCAAAGCAGCGTATGTCACCGTAGATCCGTCTGAAGGTCGTACATTCACCCAAACATTTGATGCACATAATAATCCCATTTCCGTCACTGTTGATCCAAAGGAAGGTAAAACGCTCATTCAAAGCCATTCCCAACAAGATCCTTCATCATCATTCAAATTTGGAAATATTTTCAGTATGCCTAAATTCTCTGTTGGGGCAGTTACCCATAAATTCCTGCAAGGGAAAGACGCATCTGGAAAACCAGTCTATATATCAGTTGACCCCAAAAATCCCAAGAAATACGTTAAAAGCTATGACGCCCAAGGAAATCCTATTTACGGCACAGGAGATTTCAAAGATGCTCAGATTTATGTCCTCGGTGAAAATCCAGAAGGAAAACCTGCATATGTTACAGTTGATGCTTCGAAGGGTGTTACCTTCAAACAAACTTTTGACGCCCAAAACAATCCAATTTCCATAACTGTCGATCCCAAGGAAGGTCAAGCTCTGATCCAAAGCTATACTTCAGAAGAGTCATCAGCTCCAAAGTCATTACTCACTGATAAATTTGGACGACTTTCTGGGTCACCCAAGTTTGCTATTGGTTCTGTAACTCACAAATTCCTCCAAGGTAAAGATTCACATGGCAATCCCGTCTACATTTCTGTTGACCCTAAAAATACGCAAAGTTTCATCAAAAGCTACGATTCCCAAGGAAACCCTATATACACGACGGGAGATTTCAAAGATGCGCAGAAATATGTCCAAAGCTACGATCCGCAAGGTAAACTGGTATACATCACGGTAGATCCCGAAAAGCCTGTGACCTTCTCTCAAACTTTCGATAGTGATGGTCGACCGGTGTACGTTACGGTGGATCCCAAGGAAGCTCTAGTCCACACCTTTTCGCAACATGAATCTATCGAATATTCTTCAGATATTTCCGAACCTAGATCATCTATCTTTGACAAATTTGGACGTCTCTTTGGATCTCACAGTAAGTTTGTCATTGGCGCATTTACTCACAAATTCCTCCAGGGTCAAGACGCTCACGGCAACCCAGTATATGTTTCGGTTGACCCTAAAAACTCCAAGAAATTCATCAAGAGTTACGATGCCCAAGGAAATCCCATTTACGCTACTGGCGATTTCAAAGATGCTCAGAAATATGTTCAAAGCTATGACCCTTCTGGAAAACTTGTCTATGTAACTGTTGATCCAGATGAATCAGTTTCTTTCACGCAAAGCTTCGATGCCCAAGGAAGACCTGTGTTCATCACTGTCGACCCTAAGGATGCCCAGTCATTGATCCACAGTTACACGCAACAATACAAGCCAGGCGTATTGGACTTGACTGCTCCCCAGTATGACAGAGATGGTCGACCAATGGGATCCCCAAAGTTGGTCATCGGGGCCGACGGAACTATTCTCGACGTATCTGGTAGCGACGTCAGCGTTACATATTACGACAAAGACGGCAATCCAATCACAGATGCGCAAGTTTTAGCCACAGGTGCTCATCTCGTAGACACTTCCTTCGAATCCACGATATCGGGGGGCTCAGGACGCGATGAAAAGACAAAATCCAAAGACAAAACCAAAGCATCTCTAGGAGGATTATTCGGTTTCAATAAGGATAGAAGTGGGAAGGTGAAGGAAGATTCCAAGAAAGGTAAATCAAAGAAAGATGACAAGAAATCTGTAGTTTCCAAGAATAAATCGAAGAAAGGTGTAGCAGGAGTGGTGGCGGCAGAAGGTAGTTCGGCAACAAGTTCCGGCAACGAATCTAGCTCCGAAGATGTCGACGAGTACGGGGATGGCAAGGGTGAAAACGTTCGTGACCTGACCGGCGCGGCGAAACTGAAAATACCTCGCCTGATCAAGTCGAAGAAGCCTAAACGTTCTGGAGATCTAAACGAGTCGAGCTCCGACACGCAAGGAGGGTCCGCTCCCAAGATCGTCAAGACGACCACTAAGCATTTAGTGGTGAAAGACAAAGAGGGGATGACACAAAACATCGAGGAGAAAGTAGAGGATCTGACGCCAGGAGGTACCGGCGCCATCACGGTCAACACACATGTCAATAAGGTAGAACAACACATATTACTGTCCACTAACACATGGCATAAGGTACATCTACTAACTAACACTCCCCAAATTGTCTTGGTCCTGGCAGACCAGACATAATGTTATATTTAAAGTGTGATTCTAAGCAATTATTGGCAGTTTGCTCAACTCTAAAATGTAAGAAATGACTTCTAAATTATTCTCTTTTCATTCTTGACTTAACTGTTATTTTTTATAGCAAATTTAATAGAAGCACCTGCAAGCATTTTTAGGTGTAGAACTAATCATTGTAATAATTAAAATAAATAGTATTTTCTAACAATAAAAAAGACTATATTTACGTCTGTAAACGCACTGCTATGAGTACTGATTTACACTGGTACGCGTTCGTCTAATGTTAACCGATACAATGATGATTAGCAAAATTCTACATCTACCGTAATGATCACCTTCCATCTTGTTACCCAATGCTATTCACCCTTCGCTTAATGCTTTCGAATAGACGCACATTCTTGCTATTGTACCTTTTATTTATATGCCATTCAACACTTGCCTCGGCAGTAACAATGTTGGAAAGAATAAATTGATTTCATCATTGGTTCAGTGTGATTTGATGAGAAAGACTGGATACAAAATTGTTCTCAATGTACTGTCATAGCAATGATTAATTAAAATTAAATAATTTATCTGCTGATGCGTTGGAGGTATTTTACGAAAGAACTGCAAAAACGGAGAGCAGAACAAACCTGTCAGTTGACAGTATTTTTTTTACTGATTTCGGTGTGCTTTGTTCTGCGATACTGACTGCTTACTATATGTGCTACTATATTCTGGATGTATTATTAATTTATTATTATTATTATTATTATTTAGCGTTGCCTCTGCATGTGCATTTTATAACCCCGCATGATTTAAGACATGGTATGTAGTAGCGTAGGTCCTTAGTGTAGATTACTGACTGCTAGTTTAGGGCCATCAGTTGGTCCTCGGTAGCTTGACTTCAAGGCAAGGCGTTACGTTGAAGATGGCCTCCATCATCACGTAATTGAAAATCTTACTCTTAGTCAGATTGTCAGAGAAAAAAACGGTCATTAACTGGTCAATAACAGTGACATTGACGTCGAAATGTGAGCCTCTGTCATTGCTACAGAAGGGTAAGGACATAGTGTTTTCAAGAATTGGAAAGGATCCATTTTTGATGACAAATTTAATGCTAAAAATGTTGATATTTAACCATAGCATGAAAATGTTTTCAAGTAGGAAAATTGATTTGAATTCTTTTGAATGTGACTCTATATTCAGTAAACCATAAATTCTTATATTTCTTCAATTTATAGCGGGACATAAATTAAAATTGCAGCCATCAGGAATATAAAGTTATCCTACTTTGAAATAATTGTGCTATGCTTAAGTTCTTTTTACCCAACATCACAATATTTATAAAGGAAAATACTTCCAGAATTAGCGTTGAATCACTAGGCCCCTTGTCATTTATTGTATATATGATTCAATGGTAGGCCTCTTGTTCTAAATGATATTCTAAGACGTATTTTACTTTGTTGAATTGTTGTGAGATTTGCTAACACCACCTTTGTCTTATATACTTGTATCCACAAAAGAGGGTCCCCCGATTGAAGATTCCGAAAAAAAAAAATTACCCAAAAATTAACAGCCCACTCGATCGAATGGTCCGTTTTGTGACGTCAAGGGAGCAAGATAACGGAATATATTTGGTCGGTAGCATACCTCCTTTTGCAGATACAACTGTAGCAACTTGACTGTATATAAAAACTAACATAACCTAACATTAAAAGGCAGCGAATTAACTTACCCGTCTGTCTGTCTCCGTCCCGCCCAGGCCGAAGGTGTTGACGACGGAAGAGCTCCGTACGTCACGGCCACGGCCGTTACGACCAGGACCGCAACGACTCACGAGGACAAGGAGAAGAACGCCAAGACGAGTCAGGTGAGAACGATCTGTCATTCACGCCCTATCGAACCATCGTAATGTTTGCATCAGGTTAACAGCAGTAGGTTTGGGATCTTTTTACGGAATCACAGAATCGGTATCGGTTTCCTGTATAGGAGTGATTTAACCATTAAAGCTTCGTTCGTAGGAAGCAGTAAATCTGTCGTGGCAAGACTGGAGCGTTATCTAAGTTGTGCCGCACGGTAAGAGCAGCAGGCTTCTGATTGGCCCACGTGACTAAACCGCGACGGCAGGAATTGTGTTGCCGCTTCACTGTAATTCTGGCACGAGAGCTGATGAAGCTCTAAAAACTAGACGCATCATTCCTCTACGTTGTCACTGGCCTAAATAATCACTCATCACTGGGGTACCCTCAGTTTTCTATTTTGTGAATATTTAAGGGAGTAAAATGTACTGATAGTAATATAGTATTTGATAGTAGTTGACATTTAGTAATATTATAGTACTAAATACTATGTGACTTGAATTTAAGTCTCCTATGTGTTCATAAATAGGGATGTGACAATACAACAGACGGGATAAGGGATGACTTATACAGGAATATACAGGAATAAGTTTCTTGTCAGTAGTGTGTACTTGAGATTTACCTGTGGCTGGTTTTATCAACTTTGAATCCGCTAAAGTTGAGATTAAAGCTTCGATAATTACGGTTTGTCACTTTTTCACTTGGGCCTATCCTTGGTGTAATGCTAAATCTTGATTAGTAGGCCTACTATGTTAAAACTGGCCGTTAGGAACTTAGAATAAATTTCCCGATATTCTGCTGTTTAAGGTACATAAATCATCACATATACCATCATATAGGCCTAAACTCTAGTTGACGATTTTTCTTTTTCTTGTAAAAATGCAAATTTCTTATATTTTAAGTAAGTCCTGTAATTAATAAGTATATAGCCTAAGTAGGGGGAGAGACTGCTAAAACTTATTCTTCAGCATTTACTTACGTCACGTGTATTTCCCATCAATGGATGTTCTTATTTGAATTGTATAAATTATGAAATCTATTTGTATACTGTTTTGTGATGCTGGGCAACCCAACAATTGGGCAGAAATTTTAAATAAATAATTGGATTCCTAACCTATTACTAGGGAAATGCAACGTATCCATTGTAAGATATGCGAGATATTTTGATGAAATGTACTCGAAATGAATCTCCACACCTTGACTTGAAAACTATCAAGATGAGAAAGCCGGAAATTACTGTGCTGTGATTTTGGATTCCGTCACTGCCTATTTTGTAATTATTATTTCTATCATTATTTCTAGTTATTATTTGTTTGATCCAGAAAGAATTATATTGAATTAAATTCTTCAAAATGGCTTGACAAATCAAGGTACACATTTTTAATAATTTACGTATCTTTATTGTGTTCACATTAAGTAAAGATTTTCCAGAGAATTATCACCAAATTTCCTTATCTGGATTAAAAATCAGAATTGCGTAACATTTTTCTCAAAAGTGGACCTACCGATTTCGCCCCAAATCTATCGAGTTCTAATATGGATAAGTCCGTATGTCCACGAAAAGTTTCATGTTGATCAAACAGAGCGTGTGACATCAGAATTGCGTACAAAAAAACGTACAAATAAAAGACAGAGATAGGCCTAGCTCCTTAAGAGTCGGGAGGTATTTGCTTAACGCTCATGTAATTTATATTGAATGTATAGGTAATGACTGAGTAACGACCTTGGCCTACGCTAACACACGGTTAATAATACGTTATTAACCCTAACGTATAAATGAAGGTCATTCGCTACCTTATCAACGGTACTGATTACACGAGTCCTACTTTCTATTTCCACCCACCGACTTGATAGGACTGGCACTTGATGCTTATGTCAACACATGTGTTTCAGTTTCATCCTTCTGTGGCTCGTTTTTGTTCTTATAAATGTAGTTTCAAATTTCTCTTCGAGCTTCGTAATGTAGTTGAATAATGATCTTTATACTGGTAGTTACTGCTACCTGCTGTTTTGTGGCATATTAACTTATTAAGTATGTAAAAATCCTTACCATTCATCGTAAGCATACTTGTTGAATTACTGTAAAATGCGGAACATATGGACTGTGGTGAGTAAGTACGGTGTAAGCCTATTGATATAGTCTCGTAGCATGCCATAGCATTGTCAATCCATTTTTTAATAGGGTTCATTAATCTTAAATCCAGGCTATTTCTGTTGGAAAATAGTTGGATTTTTTTTACAGAATTCGTTAAAACGAAGTACGTATGTCTTGAGGTTAAATCGACTAATTAAATTGGTATTTTATTATATTTATCTCCTCCTTGAAAATGTCAATAAAACAGCAACAACAAATGTTCAAAAGTTCAAGTTTTCTTAACTGTTTTTTATCAGCTTCAAAAACTTTTTTTTTAATAACATCGAAACTTGATGCAAAATCATTGTTCCCCAGTTAAGGCTATGGATGAAACATGAGATCGTTTGAACGGGGCACCACAAGGGCGATCTCACCACCACTTCGAAAACTAGAAGTAAAGACATTATTTCATGGTTCCTCAAGTCATACATATTGAATTAAGGCTTACTGACGTAACGGTGTTTCAGGTGGAGGAGAAGACGGTGGCGCACACGATGACAACGAGCGCCACCCGCCAGGAGCAGCGAGTGGTGACGCAAGAGGTGCGCGCCACTTCGACGGTGCTTGGCGACTCACTGGTAAGCAAGCGACTCGGCAAGAGATAGCGACCGAGCGACTGTTTGTTTGTGCACGGACGCATGCGTGTGCATCGTGGACTCGCACGGCTCGATCTCGCTCGCGCGGCAGCTGTTGTGACGACGTAACAGATTCGTGTAATCCGATGTTGTGAAGCTACGTAGAAAACTTGACGTGTATGAGAAGAAGAAAATATATAGGCCCTATATAGACTGATAATAGCATTCGTATATTGGAAAGGGCAACAAAGTCTAGATGTCAGGGAATCAGTTTTGTCATAATAAGTGACCGTGGTGACCACTGAGAAACAATCAAAATCCAACTCACATATAAGTATCACCTAAACAAAGCTTCTTTGATTTGATACCAGTGATTACTGCGGCTCCTGTAATGGTAATCATAAATTGGCCTGCATTTATTTTGTTCAGAAGAAAATTTTCTTTGAAGATAATTCTTATTGTTTTTCTTTCATTTTTATCCCTTTAAAAAAAATCAGAAAATTGCTTTCTCCTTTTGCCTAATAGAGAGCACGAAATATTGACTATTTTGTAGTATATCCTTGGTGAAATTGAGTCTTGTATTGCATTCATATTTGGTTGTTATTTGTACTAACATTATATTTGCGTAACAATATACGCAATGCCAATGTGTTATTGTGTGTCATAAAGTTAATGAAAACTTGTAGCGAGCGTAGATTCGAAGTGTGAAATCTGTTACGTCGCTGTAGAGCTGCCGTGTTGCGTGGATGCAAGTTACTGCTCGCAATTACATATAGCTCACTGATAGCAAATATCAACGTTTCAACGTTTGTTTTTGATGCCAGAGTTTGCATAGCAAGTTATTTCTGTCGGTCGTTGAGTAGGCCTTGAAAACAAACGCTACATCATGCTCATCTACTTCATGTATGATCATTTGTCGTACATCTTGCTCTGCTGGATGGATTGCTTTACCTTCTTCCGAATATATAGAAGGCTGTGACTTATTTCGTGATATACCGTAGTTACGCGCGTTTACGATGCACTATCAAATACATCACTGGACTCTTTTACAGTTGGATATGTGTAATGATTTTTGTAATGAACCCCCTTTACTTTCATCAATGTAAAACCAACTTTGTTAGACGCTCGTCTGGCTTGGTCAGTCGAACCATTTTCTACAAACCCAGAGCTAGCTAATAGTTGGGCGTGGGTTCGAGTCCTGCATAACGCATGTTTTTTTTAAATCATCATTCATCTGTAATCCGCGTATTTGTAGCCCAAAATTACCTATCTGGTATTGGGGTCATTGAGCAAACAATAATAATCACACCAATTTTGTCAATATTATTTAATAAAAAAAAAAAAAAAAAAAATGTATGAAAACGGGTGATGAAATTACCACGTCATCGATGTCACCCGGAAGGGAAAAGAGTATTTGGTAATGAAAAAACTCCCTTCAAATAACACCTCATATAAAAACTTCCAACTCACAACCCATCACTCAATTATCATTCACCGACGCCAATAGAAATTAGTATTAGAGAGCGTCGTTAAACCGAATACAAATTCATTTACCCATCATTATGTATGCACGTAACTACGGTATGTCATTGACAGTATGATCGAGTGTAAATACAAGTGGTGATTTGGGGTTATGGTGTACATATATTTCTCCTCTCACTTTCTTGTTATATTTGTTATAATATTTTGGCCAAAAAAAAATAGGTGACATAGTGAAGAATGTTTATTGATAGCTTAAACATCTTTTAGTTGAGTTTTCTAGCATAGACCTAGCTTAGTAAATTGATCTTAATTATTTTTAAAGTAGAGAATTATTTTATTAAATTTTATATTGTTCTATTATTATTTACGGTAGTTTGATTAGATCGATTATAACTTCCAGATAAAAGTAATACCGTAGTCTGTAGTGTATGTCTACAATTATTAGATAGCTAAAGTATATCATTTGAAGCACAATAAAGTCTAGTTATATTTAGAATAACTTCAATTTACCAGCGAATTGTAGTTGATTATCTACAGGTACTCTTTGTGTATCTTTGAGAGCCTATTTGGCGAAATATCAATTTTTGGTAAACTTTCGAGTGTGTAAGATAGCAATATTTTAATACTGAAGTACGGATCTTTTTAATACCTTCAAAATAATGAGCATCAAAATGAATAGGCTCAACTTTGTATCTTGACATTTTCACTTGTAGACAGCTAGAAAATGGGTTGTTTAACTCTACCATATAATTATTAAAATAAAAATATAAGATATACGTTGAATAGTTGTTACGTTCACTTTCTTGAACGTATCAAAAAGATCTGTGTTTTTATAGTATTAGAAATACGATACTATTCTAAATGTATCGCCAAATAAATTATACTTTGCGAAATCGACTTTCATACGCTCTCAAATAATGTGCTTACTCTGGCCTTCTCGTACTCAGCTTTAAGGCAGAAAGCTTGAAACCAAACATGTCACTTGGTTGTTATTCTACTCTAATTACTATTCTTATCTTGAGCAACAATACAGTGGTACTAAGCATATTCAACCAAGTTGGTCGCCAGATATTTTTCTTACTTTCAACATACTCAATTGGGTTTTCTGTTGATAACATGGGCTCCTATAAAAAAAAATTTTTTTTCATAATTGATATTTGAAGGAATTTGAAATATTCTGATGAAATTATTTAGGCTCTACCGACAGAAAATACTAGTAAGGCCTATAGTAGTTCACTCAAAATATCTTAATATAGTTTTTTTCCATTGAATTGTCCAAATTATCTTGAAATGAACAATAAGTTTCGTGAAAATAAAACAACTCATCATTTTCTTCTGTATACATTTATTATCACTTTTCCTTATTCAAGATCATGTCAAAATTCCAAAGTAACTATCTACCGGTACATAAGTAGGAAAATATAAAAATGATTAACATTATCACTAAAAAAAGTTGTAGAATTCACGTTCACTATTCTGATCTGGCCACCACCTTGCCGACACTTTGCTATCTCACTCAGCTACTTTTAAAACATATGTTTATGACACTGCTATATACATATCACATGGCACTGGCTCACTACTTCAGTATATACGTGTATGTGTGTGCGTGTGCGTGTGTGGTGTTCCGACTTTAACCGCTTGTTTGTTGCTGCATGCCTCTCCTCGCACTTACCAGGTGTATTCCAGACGCTCGAGCACGAGTAGCTCAGGTTCGGACGATTCAGGCACGCCCATCGACTTGCCTGAAGACCAGCAGGGACTGTTCTACATCAACGGCAGCGCCGGCTTTAAGGTAGTGTGACCCCCAGGCGTAAGCGTCTCGTCCCTGGTTCGACCGTCGTGCTTATACCGATCATTACGATAGTTAATTTGTACATTATAATATTTGCGGTGGCAGTAAAAAAATACCTCAATAATAATACTACGGTGGGTTTTTATCGTGGAATTTTTTTGGAATCTTAAACGGTTGTGGAACTTGATTTCTTCAATTTTATGGATTTCTTCGGTATCATCGTTATTCAAACACGCTTTTTTATGCACCTTCTCACCATTCCAGGCATTTTGTTTGGCAGAAGTAATATCTGGCATAATCTGGATACATGGAACAGGCTTAGATTGAGTATCTAGATATAATAATACAATAGGGGATATATACCATATGTACAGTATTCCTAGAATCCTAGATAATGTCCGTAATTTTGGCCAGGTTTGTTTTCCAACACTTTCCACTACCCTGTATAGTTGAATTGTAATATGATATTTCCTTACTTGGAACTGGTTTCCTGCTATTTCCAACAAAATTGAAAACCAATCAAATTTTGTATAAAGTACTTATAAGTTTTGGGTTTGCAGTAGAATCTTGCTCTATTGTTTCCATGTTCAATGGTACTCGTACTTCCATCTCACCTGTAGAAAGACACCTAGTACGTAGGCATCAACGCAACATCTCTTTCAATTGGAGCGAACGAAGAATTTTATTTGAAGTTCGCTGAAGCTCGCATCATACCGATCGCGACCTTGGTATTTTAATAGACCTTGAAAATCTATATTTTTCCATAAATACTAAACAACGTATTTCAATAATGACTTGTATCTACCGTTCTTCTGAGAATGCTTCTCTAGTCACGGAGTACGAGTACTAACGTGCGTTCTACGACGTTTTCAGTCTGGCGGCCCTCAACCGATCGTACACACCGAGACCAAAGTCTACGCCGATCCGTCGTCCTTCGAACACGACGTCCGCTCCACGACCAACGTACCTCTGGTGGCCACCGAGACGCGGAAGGTGGCGCTTGAGTCGGACGACGGCACTTACAGCGCCACCGGGGAGATTGTCAGCTCGCAGACCATCAGTAGTAAAACGAGGACCGTAGAAACTATTACCGTAAGCACTAGTTTCTCATTACTTTCTCATTAGTTTCATATAACTTTCTCATTAGTTTCATATAACTTTCTCATTGGTACCTCATTACTTTCTCATTAGTTTCTCATTACTTTCTCATTAGTTTCTCATTACTTCCCCACTGTCTCATTGGTTCCTCATTACTTCCTTACTGTCTCATTGGTTCCTCATTACTTTCTCATGACTTTCTCATTACTTTCTCATGACTTTATCATTACTTTCTCACAAGTTTCTCACTAATCTAGAAAAATGCCAGCCAACGTCTATCTTTACAGAGGTTTTTCTGTTTTTTTTTCATAGCGTAGGTGAATGTCGTGATGGTTCCAAAAATGAAACCGCTCTCTGTAGCTGTTAACTAAGGCAATGGCATGGATTTTTTTCATTATCAATAAATAATTGAATACGTATATGAAATTGACCTCCCAAATTATGCTGTCTCCGATTAGACCATTGGCTGTAACATGACCTTGA
Source organism: Brachyptera putata (assembly GCA_907164805.1). Lineage (NCBI taxonomy): Eukaryota > Metazoa > Arthropoda > Insecta > Plecoptera > Taeniopterygidae > Brachyptera > Brachyptera putata. Next base: position 15,230,541 of record OU015469.1, on the reverse strand, counting down.
TCGTTCCAGTATAAGACGGAGCGAGACGGAGTCGTGGAAACCCGGGTGGAGCAAAAGATCACGATACAGTCTGACGGCGACCCGATCGATCACGACCGCGCGTTGGCCGAGGCCATCCAAGAAGCGACGGCGATGAACCCCGACATGACTGTCGAGAAAATCGAGATACAACAACAGACTGCGCCGCAATAAGCTGTTCCGTTACCGCTACCAGCCCTGGCGCTCGTACTGCTTCTAGCCGAGGGCTTGGCGGCGTACCGTCAGTTTTACTGTCACCGGCCGTGGCTAGGTGACTTTCAAGTTGTTAGGCCCGGGACGATACCAACACGTTGAGCAGTTAGAGCAATAAATCTATTCCCTTGTTGTTAGAATCGTAAGGTGTCGCAATGCTTTTTACGAAAGACAAATACAGTGGAATCTATTCAACACACAAACGTTATTTTATGTATTTATAAAAGATTATTTTTAATTACATAAATGGTGTGACTTGAATAAACGAGATTCTGTGGTAGCTTTGTGGAGTGTTAATAACATTCTTGCAGCTTATCTTAGTGATTCTGTTGATCACTAAAGAGAAATTTAAGATTTAGATGAAATACAGGATTATTCTGCTGGATCTAAGAGAGGTTTAAAAGTCTTTATTTCGTTGTACCGACATTCTTGTCTGTCAAGAGATCCATGATTGTCTTTTCGTGAAATCGTTGTCGACTTTGGTATCGTCCCACCTCCCCCCTTTGCCCCTCTCACTCTCCGATGTTAACAATCTAATAGAAGTATTCGAGTTGTTAAATCTCATTAGTTCCATCAAGTCACTTGACTACACAGATTTTTTTTAGTTTTTCATTTTTTTCTACACATTTTTACAGTTTAAATAGTTATTTGCATACGCTTTTGAGAAGCGAACCAAACGCTAGTGGAGCAAAAAAGAAAGCAGCTATTGCACATGGAAGATGGTTTGTGATGAGCTACAGGTAAAATAATTGACCATCGAGTAACGTGAATAGATTCTCGAAACGTTTGTTCCTTTTCTTGTCAGCTTCGTTCACGTAATCACAATTTCGTTTGACTTCTGTTCCCGTCGAGGATGTGGTTCAGGTAACCGGGCGATTATTTATTACGTACGGTGAACTGAAAAGATTTATCAATGCTTTTTTATCTCGTTTTATCGACAGTTCGGCTCGACGCTTTTAATGGCAGCTTTTTGTTACATGTTGCGTTTCACCGCACTTTTTTTATGATATTGTAAATTACGTAAAATATTGAATGTTTTATTTTTATGGGGTGGTAGCACTTATGCACGTTTCTCTCGAATTAGGATTTGTCTTCGTTACAAATCATCGAATCAACTTCTAATTGTAAAATATTGAAAAGAGTACTAATATATTTCTATTATTATGATTATATTATGAAATACTATGTTATGTACTGTCAGCAATTTGACTAAACTGTGCAAGTTTATTTTGTGCGGGAAATCATTGAGAGACTACTATTATCCCGTGAAGTTTTCAATACGACCGTTTTGTTGTAAAACAACCAACTGAAACTGAAGCCTTTCCCTTCTTTCAAATCAAAGAATTATGCTGCATATAGGCAGTTGAATTAAGGCCATCATCTTTTCTCTTAATCAATAAAATCCTTCATAAACTCGAAAATGTTTTCTTCGCAATTTCAACTTGACACTCTTTTCAAGAAGCTGAGGTTATTCTTTATGATTAAAAAGATAGAATATTCATTAAGTGCTTTAATAATTATAGTACAGTTTCGCATTCTCAGACCCGTTTCGATTTCACCTTGCCTCAAACTACGTTGTACTCTGATTCTCTTATTTAATGCAGCTAGCTTCTGATGGGACGGCAAACTAGGCTTCTGATTGGACGTACTCCTGTTTACTGCATCTAGGCTTTTGATTGGATGTTGTTATTACTGCCGAGTAGTTTGCGGCCTATCGTTGCTCCGTTAACGGGTTCTTTCCTAGCGCAGCTTTGCGATCGGTTGTATTAGCCTTAGTTAGAGAGACACACAGACCAACATAAGTTTGTGTATCTGTAATAGTTGAAAACGAATATATAATATTAATTATAATTATATAAGATATGAATGAACTCTTAGCAAGGTCATTGGCCTTACAAACAATGGACCTAAAAGTTTGACAGAATCCACGGCAGCAGAAATCTATTCGTCATTCCTCTTTAACTCGCAATTGTCAACCCAGCTTAGACCGTGAAGTGGATCGATAAACTAGCGTAGGAATACCAACGACATTTCATTTGTATGCCCATCTTGCATTTAATCGTATCTCTGCCTGTACTGCTCACATATGTGATATCGACTACTGCCACCGGAACTTGTGTCAAAATTATACGTCTTCTAAACGGAATTCGATCACGGACCAAATATCTAAGAAAAAAACGGGTTACGTAGGATCCACTTCTGTCGGTTAGATCAGCTCGGGTTGGTAATGGCTTTCGTACAGTGCTTCTATTCAGCCGGGGAAATACTTTCTAATCTCGCCTCACTCATTTACGAAATAATCAAAAGTCATTTTAAAAAAGTCATTAATAACGTCGTTATAAAATCGAGAAAAAATATTGAAATAATTCATTGAAACGTAGTTATAGTCTGTTTAGATGAAGTGAGTCACCTTGTGAAATAATCTGTGAAAAGATCTATTAACGACTTACTTTACTCGGAACAGATAAGTTGTATTTTTTTAATCATAATATTTTTACTGTACATGTTTTTTGATGAAAATATAATTTCTATTTTTATTTTATATCGATAACATTTATTTTCTTCTACATAGCAACGCCTTGGCGTGTAGCACTAGCCTAAATATATATTATATATAATGAAAAAGAACAAAAATTTGAATAATGTACGTACAGTTATTTTTATTTTAAAACATCTAGTATTATAATTAGCACTTCTATATTATTGTTGACCCATGTGATTGTTTTTATTGGGCAACATGCTTCATTTACTTCAAATTCCTGGCTCACGTTCAATCGAATCTATTGCTTATCATACTATTGTAATGTTACGGAGGGTACAAGCATATATATTGTAGAATATGTATAAATGCCTTTTGCTTGGAAAAAAATGAGAAAAATAGAAAGAGTCGGTTTACGAAAATTTAGACGAATATTTATTTTTTCGTGTTCCAGATATACGTGTATAAAAATTAGAAGACGTTATTTAAAAAGCGTTGAATAAAAAAGAGAGATATAGGATTGTTGCACGCAAGAAAATGAACAATGAAGTTACATTATTAATGCTAGTGTATCTATCGAAAGTGCTTGATTAAAGAAATAAAACAATAAAAAATGAATACTACAATTTTTTTATTGAAACTTTGTTAGTTTTTGAAACCTGTTCCACAGTCTGCTTGTTTTTCTTTACACATGTAGTGTCGTAGTAGAAAAGATGTGAGGACAAGTTTGAGTTCTCTCAACTCATTACAGAGAAACCTTTGTGCATCATTCCCCTGCTTATATTCTTCTTTTTTCTCACCCTACTTCCATAATTATAATCGATGTTAAATTTTCCTAAATGGATCTTTTGTTTTCCTGATCCCTTGAAAAAAGTTGGATAGAGGTTACACTGTGCTGTGTTTACTTTTTTTACAGTGCAGAAAAGCACTCCTTTCCTATACTAACGTTGGACTATTTCCTGTTATCGTGTCTACATCGCTGATTACATTCCACGGGATGGATTTAGTTTAATGTCCTTTCATTCCTCTATATATAGCTAATTAATTTAAAACCAACATCATGCTGAGATGTGTGGTCTAGTGGCTAGCATACTGTGTCTTTATTCAGGACACTGGGGTTCGATTCCAGCCATGGTCAACCATCCTAACAAGGTTTTTTGTATATTCCCTCTATCGTAATGGTGAATACCGTGATGGTTACTCGACAACAACCCATGACCGTTTCCTTCCCACTGTCTAGAATACCTAATAAGTAATAAAATTACCTTTCATCTCACTCTCCTGCCAATGCCAATCTTGATCATCGACAGTGCAGTGCGTCGTTAAAACCCGATTTCATAGGATACACTCTTGATAAATGATCATGAATATGATCCATTTTGTATGAATCGGCTTTTTATGTGCAGCGTGATAGTGGAACTACGGTACTATCTTCATTCTTCAAGGGATCAGGAGAAATGAGCAGTGGTTGTTTGGACTTTGGGTGAAACAAAATAAATTATGGAACCGGGACAACGATGGTTCTTGGAACGATGCACATCGATACTCCATTGTATGTGCCGTACACCCTACTACTTTTGTCTTCATTTCGCAGGCCTGAAATTGTATGAAAAATAAATAATGTGTTCATTATATAACTGAGTTATCAATAGGCACATGTGTTATTGAAATTATTGATTGAATTTGGTGAAGTACCGGTACTTCATTAAAAGTAATTTCAACGAAACATTGGTGAGAATTATTTATTTTCTTATAAAAAGACAAGAGTTAATAAAACACTGTTACACATTTATGAACAATTGAAATACCGAACAATTGAAATTATTGTTGCCAGATTTATACATATTTAATTTGTCAGGCTCTGGTATTAAACCGAGGTGTGACGTTAGAGAGTTGTTGGTAAGTGTTGAATGAAAGGGTTGAGCGACTTCTTCTGGAGGAATTGGTTTTGTTTCTGGTATGGTATCGGCAGGACAGCTTTCCTGCTGCTCGCACCAAACGACTGCCAGGCCCGGTAGCTGCCCGTATCTTCTGTCAGTTGCCCGCCGGTGACGGACATTTGAAGCCCGATGGTGTCGGAACCGCCGTACGGCTTGTGCTGAGATGAGCTCCCTGTGTCGGCACCTTGAATAATAAATAATAATTCATTTCAGCTTTGAGATAGGGAGGTGTTTTGAATATTATATTCTTATAATAATAAGTCATAAGACAATTTTTATTTATGCGATCAACACCCTGAAACTAGATTTAAATTAATAGTGACGTTGTTTCTTTCCATAATTTTGGAGAAAATTAGAAATCATTATCTCAATTTTGGAAATTATCTGAACAATTTGTACCTTTTTGAAGTTGATGGTCTCCAATGAAATCCTTTGAAGATCTTATTACAGCCAATTCCTCTCTCTTACGATCGAACTTCTTCATGAACACCCTAGTACTGTCGGGGATTGATTTATTATCAAGACTTGCTAAAAACAAATTGTCAAGATTATTCATGCATTATGATGATCGAATAATTACTGTTGTTACAAGCAATCTAAATGTAATTTAGGGCCTATTTTTCAAAATGTTAATTAGTAGATCAAGCAATGAATAATGGAGTACTATATTGTTGTTGTTATTCTTGGTTGCCTATGCTATTTTTATAACTTGAATGATACGCTAAATTAATACATTTTAATTTTTCATATAACATGGCCTGGCCTTGCAATGTTTCTTTTTTAGTTTTAATTCAATATTTCTAGTTTCAATTGAAAATTTAGAAACTTGGGCCTACCTATGTTTAATATTTTCTTCTCGTGCGGAAAGAGATTATTTTCTACTTGACAGTAACACCTATGTTTTCATTATACAAAGTACCAGTATATGAAACATTTTTTTAAATAAAGTTGAATAGTTGATTTAGTCAGTAATAATAAATCACAATCTATACAACAAACTTTATTATGAACATTCATCGTGCGGTGTACGCATGTTAGGTACGCACCCAAACTCCAAGATGCACTCGCAATCAGTTTTTCGCGGTACTTTTGTTGCGACGATATTGGATTACCCTGGAGTTCTAACGTAGCAATATAAAGCCAATTGCCAATTGTCGAAGCGATCTCGCTCAAGTCAAAGAACTTGTTATCCTTGGCGATGAAATGTTGGATCTCTTGCAGGCTGGCTAAATCACTTATAGACGTTAGGTGGTTACCGGAGATGTTCAGTGTCTTCAAACAACTCTGAAAGGATTTTTTATCAACATCGAAAATCTTGTAACAAAACATGAAACATCAAAACATGAAAGCCCATACTGTTTACTCACTGCCATTGCTTTAACAGTCCTCGGTTCGAAGTACAGCGTCTCGCCCTGCGGTAAGTTCTGTTTCTCGAGATGAAGCTCTTCTAGATGCTGTAACCGATCCAGACCTTCTACCACGGCTATTTGGTTGTGGCCGAGATATCTACGTATTCATGGTATGATTATTAGCTTTTTGGTAAATTATTTCATGTTATTTGCAATTTATGGGTATTAAAGCATCTGAATGTAAAAAAAATGACCTAATTAAAAGCCTCTTTTTGTACCAATTTTCGTTGTTGAGAAAACATTTTGATTCTCAATTTTGAATAGGCTAACTGATACCCATATGTGGTACTTACTGAGTACTATGTAATAAATAATGACACTTGTAAATTAAAAAATAATTTTGTCTTTTTCCAGTCATTTCTCATTTGCAATTTAATTCCTGTGCCTCTTATTTGGTTGCTGGTTTTAGCCAACATAACCAGTATTTCTGTTTTGAACATAATGAGCACGGAATGTTATCAGTGAGATATCACTAATTTTATTGCATTATTGAAATTCAGACTAATATATTATTTCATTAAACAAGGTAAGCTGCTGGGTCAGCACAAATCTTCATCAAATGATTATATTTTCATTGGGTAGTCCTGATTATTATTTTTATAGCTTAGGTAACTTACAACTTCTTCAATTTTTTCAGAGAATTCAAGTTTTCAATTTTAGTAATTTTGTTGTGTTGTAGATACAAGTGAGTCAGATTTGATAAATGGTGCACATTTTTAATTCTTTGCAATTCATTGTTTTGCAGATACAAGACAGTCAAATTGGCACAATTGGAGATGTCACCCTGAAACAAATAAAATAAACTGTTACGTTATAGCCCACAAAACGGCAAGTCTTCCTGACTTTAGATTGGCTTAGATTTAAAGAAATTATTCTAACCAATTGGTAATGCAACAAATAACTAAATGGCAGAGAATCATGAAGTTTGGTTGCTCATAAGCTTGGTGACCATGGTGGCCATCAGACCAATAGTCAACTTCAATGTCATCTTAACTAAGCTTTTAAATTGGCCATCAGAATGAATATTCGAGTGCTGCAGATCGCAGTACCGTTGATAAGTATTACTTTGCCAATTCTTTGAAGTTGAATTTTAATTCATTGTTGGTAAATTTTAAAGTATCCTTGTGCATTGTTGCTCTTTGTTTTTAAGCTGCACTCTTATTCAACACCAAGATTTCAAGTTTACAAATTATAAATTAATAAACTGTCGACAATGTAACATTTTTAATCAATATCATCGTTGAGATGTGCACACGCTTTATTTTGTAACTTTTCACGATTTCCTCTTTTCAACAATAACAGCGTACCGGTACCTGCAACTTTTTCTGTTGAATTTTCTCATACTTACAATTTCATGGATAAAATTGTCCTGTAAGTGCAGGTGAGTCAAACCCCTCAACATCGCTTCATTATCTTGTTTTATATCAGCACCTTCTTTTATTCGGCGACTCAGTCGATTATGGGTTATTGACGCTTTGTAAATAATAAATTCTGTTGTTAATTTCACCATCTTAATTTATTTGTATATTTTCTATCAAAGTGAACTTTCTTTCTTCTCACATATTATTACTTTTTTGCTGTACTTTTTCTGTTATGGGCTCCATTTGTTTTGTTATCATAATTGGTTGCTATGGTAACAGATGAATGATGAAATTGATGATACAAAACTAACTAATCATATCAAAGTTAGCTTATTGTTTGCTCAACTACCCCACCAACCGCTAGACAGTCAAATAGGGGAGTGCTAGTAAAATTTAGGTGCTCTTGTAGTAGGCCCAATAGTTCATATTTGCATAAGGTTATAGTTAGTAATCACTCTTCCGTCAAGTCATATAAAAATAAATATATCTGTAACTGGTTTTCGTTATTTCTGAAACTAGGAACTGACACTGTTTACTAACGATTTCACCAGGAGCTTACCTAGTTTCATTTAGGTAGGCCCTACCAGTTATTGTGTAGGCTTACATATTAAATTATCCAAGTTTAAATTTCAGATAAATCTACTGGAAAAATAATGCTTCAAAAACTGGCACGGAAACTCAGGAGAAAAGAAGAAGCAATTGGGTAGGCTTTGTAATTTCTTTGCAGCAAAGAACAATTCTACTGGTTGGGAGGAACTGAGAATTAAAGTAGGTAAGGGGTTGCAGAGAGGTACAAGAGGAAGAGATTGATTGGAAGTGTAGAGGTGGAATCATCCAGAGGACCATGAGGAACTGGAATGAGCTTGAAAATGATGTAAATTCCTTTCTGTTTTAAATTCTCAATAAAAACCAATCGCTCCAGAAATTATTCAAGGATATCCAAATTTCATCACGGACTTGTCTCTGTTTTGCACAAAACTGCAAACCAAGTCATGGCACATCGTGAGACAGGAGCATCATCATATGAGCCATGGCAGTAATAATAAATGTTTCTCATGAGCTCGCATCAACAGGTTGGTAGGTCTGAGTATTTTCAATTCCATTTTAAGAGCCAGTTATTTAAAAAAATATATTAAAATTTTATAAAATATGATTAAATCTGTTAAAAGTATTATTTGTTCTGAAAAGATTATTTAAAACTAAATCTAAAATGCATGCACGTTGCCTATTCAGAGGCATAGGGATACTTCTACAGGACCTCCTGCACTAAATATCATAGAAACTTGAAAATCATTACAGTATTTTGATTAAGGAATGGTCAATTTTATTCAAATAAAATTAATAATTATATAAACATTAAGAGCCGAATAACTATTCAAGTGTGCTTCTTTTTCTTGGGTTTTGCAGACTGGTCTGAAGTGTCCCGGTCTGACGCCGATACTCGGGGCTTCTGCCAGTTCAACGGTTTCTTCCTGTATATCGGCCATGGAGGGACAGTAATCTGAAAACAGGATCGTACACTTTATTGTTATTGATTTTTTCAGATCTGAATTTTGATATCAGAGAAATCTGAGTAATTTAATAATACAGGGTGGCAAATTTGATAGGATGTGGTAGGCCTATAGGTCAACGATACGGTACGTAATAAAAATATGAACCGAAACAAACAGATTGTAGATGTACGGTATTAAAATATATATTTACATAATTAGTGATATGATGGTCTTTGGTCATCTCAAATAAATAACTATAACTCACTTGATTATATATTATTAATATAATACCAGTATTTAACAAAAATTATAATAAATTGATATTTAAGGCCTATCTGTAATTGTGATCAGGGTTGTTTAAAAATAACAAAAAACATACGGTAGGCCTAATTACTTACAAGTGCGGCTAAAACAAAACCAGCTCCAAGAATGTAAACGGTCTGAGAAAACTGCTGAATAATATAACCCCAGATAAATCCGACAGCCCCGAATAACGTGATGATAATCCTTGAGAGTCGTTCAGCTCTGTATTGGCCATCAAAATCCTGCAAGTCGGAGGAAAAACGTTGGATACTTGTTTTGTTTACAGTCAGGTTGTGAGGTAGGTTAGTCAGGTTGTGAAGCACCATCAATGGGTGAATTGTCATTATATATAGAGCATCCCGATCATCTCTTTTCCATGAAAGGTAATGCTTGCTTATTATAATAAATGGCCAAAAGCCTTGCATTTAGTCTCCATCAAATAAATTTGGCCACTATGTCCAACAGTGAACACCAAACATGCACTTGGTAACTTCCACTCCAACCTAGGCCTAGGCCCCCTAGCCACCTATATACTTAATGGCCCTAGTCTGGAATAATTGAGTTTATAGCATGAACTCAATCTTGGAAAGGATTCGGCCAAAATTGTTGTCCTAACCTAACTAAAACTAGGCCTACTACATCTCATTTCCTCACCATATGGGTAGGAAGAGAATCAAAGAAATTCATCTTGTTTCCTTAAGAACCTTACTGTATCTCGATACAAACGTAAATATAAATCAATACGTTAATAACAAGAAACAGCTCTCTGTTCGGTATTCGTGGCGGTATGAATATTGTTTTTGACACTTGTAAAAATATCAACACGTCAGTGTATTGATCAGCTGTTATGTTACCTGATCTGACCGGAAATGTATGCGCATTGGGTGTACGCGCTCTTTGCATCGCGCTCGATTTTTCCCTTCTTTGCAATTTTCAAAAACCGTGAGTGGAGCGTTGAGAATGAGATGACGAGCTATCATTTTATTTAAATATTCAAGTTGTGAGCAGCTGGAGCTAAAGCTGGGATGTGGTTTTGAAAATTGATCAAGTTTTTGGTTATTAATTGACGTTTTATGATTGAAAGTCCATTTATTTAATATCTCATAATAATTAATGAACTTTTGGGAGCTATTACTGTATTGTATGGACCCTGATTGTAGAAACCTATGATCTCCACGCGACTGTTTTGGGCTAGGTAAATTATTCATTCACATATTTCATCAAGTAACATATTTCAATTTATTGCAGTATCTTATTTTTATTTCATACTATTACGAGTTTTCCACAATATTACTAGTTACATTTTTTTTAAACTGCCACCAGTATTAGGCCTGCATAGAAATGAATAAACTGCAATACAAAATAGGCCTAGGGCCTAGAATCCATGCTCAGTTTCCAATGTCCGGTACAATTGGGTCCCAAAGGCTGACAAATTGCTCAATGAAGTCCATACAATCCGGGCTTGTTGTTTCAGCATCCTTAATGCACTTGGCTGACTCGTCTTTCTCTCCCAAATAATGATGAGCTTTTCCCTTATACAGCAACGCCTTTAGATTTTTCTCATTGACCTTCAACGCCCACTCGCAGTCGCTAACTGCTCGTTTATAAAGTTTCAAGTGAATACAGCAGAGTGCACGATTAGTATACAACACCCCACTGTCTTTAATTTCAGTGATAGCTTTATTGTAATTATGTAAAGCTTTCTCGTAATCTTTATTGCGGAACGCTTCATTGCCTCGTTTCTTGTAAGCGTCGGAAATGCTTTTCCTCTCCTTCTTATCTTGATGTCGTTCATTTGCATCCTTCTCTATATAAGCCATAAAAGCTTGAGGATCCATTGTGTCTTGTTGCGAATCCGTTTTCTTTGGAGGACCGGCTTGAAACGCCTTCTGATTGATTGACGATTTATCAAGTTTTACTTGACAGTCTTCGTAAGTGACACTATCGTCTTTTGAATGAAGGTAAATATCAGCTTGACAAGTAGCTTTACTCACTTCTGTTTTATCATTTGAGGTTAGCCCCTTGACTATAGAACTAATTTCATTGACTCTCTGAAGGAAGTTGTCAAATTCAGGATTATTTGGTTGATTCTTTATCCTTGATTCTTCAATCAGTCGATCAAACTCTTCATCACTGACATTACTAATAGACATGACTGGAACTATTTGCCACAACTTATTCTACACCTACGAACTGAAAATGTGTTTATTTGTTTATTGATTTGTGGTTGCTAAGGGTAACATCTTGGTTGCTATGGATAATATGTAACTAAAATATGTAAATTGGACTCGATGAAGATTCAGACCAAACTTTTATTTAAAAGTAATTAATTATGTTTTTCACATTTCAGAAAAATTCAACTTCTCTGTAAAACTACCATAGGCCTATCTAATTTATAATCAAACCTGATGCGTGATTTGTTACTTTCCAAGAAAATGAACACCAGTAAATCTGGATTTGTCTAGCAATGAGTTGATTGATTTAAAGATCAGTTTCATTATTTTCAATTTCAATACGACATTGTGCTTCTAAATTTTAAAACACAAATATGGTACAGTACTTAATTTGAATAAATGTATCAAATAGAATAGTAATTCCCTACCATATAAGAATTTGGTTCCATTATACCGTAATATGATCTCATTAGATTTACATGTACGTATTATGATGTTTTCTCATTCCTGTTGTTCCATGTTTTCTCATCGTATTAATCAATTTACAATTGAAAAGAACAGTTGGCAGCAGATCTACATTTTGAAGTAAAATTTCATTACATATCATTATTATTAATATTATTATCATTTTAATTTTTTTCAGCAATGTCAAAGTCTTGATGTACAGTTCATTGTTTACCATTTGAAGCAAAGGATGAATTAATACAACCATTCAGAAGCATCACCTCTTGGTTGTGTTAAGACATCGAGGTGGTCTTGTCACCAAATATAGATAAATGTACAAAAACTAATTTAAATTGGAAATAATTAACGTTGACACCACGACTGCGCTATCTATATTTTGATTGTGTATTTAATTACGTACTATTTAGATATAATATAAAATATATCTACATATATTGGTAAAGTAGGGCCTAATGGTAATAGTGAAATTAGTGTAACAGTATTATGAAAATCATTATAACTTTGGATCATGTGTCAATAAATAAATACTATACCAATATCCTTGCATTATATGTTTAATTGGCATGTTTTTTCACTTCAGTAGATTTTATCAAGATATCATTCAATTCAAATAGTAAATAAATATTTCAAAATAAAAATGAAAGTACAATAAGTTTCAGAAGCTATCATTTGCCGACAGACTTCATCTGTTTCTCGACTTCCTTGATATACTGATCGGGCACCTTGCTGTTCCTCAATTCCCCAATCTTCCTCTGCATCGTCTCGTCCAGCTGCTGTCGCCGCCTCTCCTCCTCCAACTTCAGCGCCAGCCCCTCTTGGAACGTCTCCTGGCGCTTCTTGATGCGCTCGTACTCTTTCTCGTTGATCTGTTTCAGTATCTCCTCGCGGTGATTCTCGGCGTTCTAAAACACCCGGCAAACGGAATCGTCAAGGTAATGAGCATAGGTGTGCACAGGACATTTATAATTTTTTAAAGCAAGGCCAATTGGCTGCCATATTAAAAACCTTTGGAAATATCTTTTTTTTTCTCTATATTGAGTTCAACGACGCACTATGATGATAGCGCAGATCTAATGGCGTCGGATGGATGATTAATGAGATGATGGGATGAAGGTTCGTGGATAATGGAAGGATAGTGGGAAGGAAGCGGTCATGGCCGATTTATTGTGGGTACCATCCCGCCTAAATTACAGAGAGAAACTATGAACAACCCCTGTAAAGATGGTCGGCGGCGGGGATCGAACTGGGCTCGAAATTCCCCTCGCCTCCCGGATCACATGAAGCGAGCGTGTTAACCACTGCGCTGCATGTGCCGGTTTAGTTTTTGATAGATTGAAATTAGATGAATTAGGCATGCATATTGCTTGAACCTTTTCTCAATCTCTCTCCTCTCTCTCTGTCTTTCTTCAAATAAAAATGCAACTCACGTTCAACCTCCTGGCCTCTTTGACATTCTCCAACTCGAGTGCGTGACGCTGAACGTTTAGTATTCTCTCGAATTCCCTCTTCTCTCGTTCCATCTCTAGCGCCTGCATACGCTGCCGGTCCACTACCTGGTTGGCGCGTGCCTCTTTCAGCGCTGCGTCTGCCTGCGCCTTCTTGCGTGCGCCGTCGCGCTCATTGCGGCGCCATTGGCGCTCCACCTGACACAGGCAACAAAACAATTTACATGTTTAGTTCAATTTTCGAAAGTAGTTTTCGAAAGCCGACCACCATTATAACAAACACAAATGAAGGGTACACGGGAATAACGATGCAAGTCACACATTGTGAGCACTGAGATGAATACTATTTCAAGTCCAAACCATGGTATTTTCTATAGAGGTCGATATTTCAACTCGATTTTTCATGGACTAGTATCATTGTTATCTAAAATCTTGATACATATTCAGAAAGCTTGCGAGAAACACTGTTAGATGGCATATCTAACTCATTTTATTGCAAAATGTGACTTGTATCGTTATTCCTGTATACCCTTCAAATATCATAGTGTTATATTCATAGGCCTAAAGCTGTGATTTATTTTCTTGTCCAGTCAAGGTTTTCTATGTGGACCTGGAGGGTTATTCTATAACTCTAAAATGAAACGGAATCAGCCCATTCTCGATTTGTCCAAACTTTTTTGTATACTTTAACATGATGTATCATATGGGCTCTGACACTTTCATCACGCATCCATTTCGTTTACTGTAATAGAATAAGGGCCCTGTATGAACAGTATAATATACCGGTATGTATATTTAATTATTTACATATTTTTTCATTGTCTAGGTTCTGTTACTGTTAGTTTAAAAGTCTTTAAGATTTCTAGCGATTTTTTTCAAGTCAAGACGTACTGTACGTCTAGTATCCACAAAAGTAGAAGGTCGTCTACCAACTTGAAAAGGGTAAAATCTTTGTAATTATATAATATCATCGCAAGTTCAAAGATTTAACTCTTTTGTAATATGGAATCGTGTTTGCCATCGTAAACCTCATCTTGAAAAGTCATAACACCCTGAAAATACCACAGATATAAGAGTGATATTTGTGTGTGTTATGTTGGTGTACCACGAGCGTGATTTGTTACCTCGTCAGTAATTCGCTGGGCGTTGAGCTCGTCCATGGCCGCCTGCGTGTCTTGCGCACGTTCCTGCAACGCACGCAGCCGTGCGATCTCTTTCTCCTTGGCCGTCTTCACCAGCTGGATCTCGGCCTCGAACGCCGCCTCTCTCTCGGCCTTCTTTCGCATGTACTCCTGAATCTGGGGGGGAAAAAAGTTGACACTAGAACTCTATAAACGCTATAATGAGGATAATAATTTCTGTGAATGGAAAACACGATTTTAAAATTTTTATTCACAGTAGACTTAAGTCACAATTAGAGATAGTCGTTGCTTATTATTCGGCCAACTAGATCTATGCCATTTGCGGTAATCTAGAGATACCCAGATTGTATATCCTTAATTTACCACATTTTAAACAGCCAACTTGATTGGATCTTATTGTGTTATGATATCAAGTGGGTGGGGAAACGAAAGTGGTCAATTTTGTATTGTCCCATTGAAAGATAACATAAGGCTACAAAAGAAACTAGATCTAATTTTTGCTTTTTCCAAAATGTGTATGTATCTTATCTTTATTTTTCTTTAATAAGGTCTACTACTATTTTGGAGTTACTAGGCGTACCTACTTCTCGGTAAATCCATATACTATAAAATTATTATAGACAATTACTCTCTCAATATTCTCTAGGCACGTAATCTTAATGGTGTAGTGCTTATTACTTGAGAAATGCCCGAAGAAATACTGTTCATGAATCTGAAAAATTCGTTCATTTTTTCTAAATGTTGGTTATTAATTTATTTATGTATTTATGTATTTCTCAATTTCAGTGCTCATTTTCCCATCTACTGCACCAAATGACAACATTAAGTTTTTAAAGACCATCAGCTTACCTTGATTGTATCCATGCCGTCATCTCTATTAAGTGATTCATCATTGCTACTAGCAGCTTACCTTGAGTTCTGAGATGCGTTCCTCGGCTCGCTCCATGTCTTGGAAGTATCGCAGCTGATCGTTGACTTGCTTGAGCTCGTTGCGTACCTTCTCCTGATCTTTGGCTCTCTCCTTGACTTGTCTACACTCCTCCAGTTGTATCTCGAGCAACGCTTGGGCCATGCGACGAGCATCCTACGAACATGGTACAAGTTGAGAGTGGGTGGGCGTTCGAAACGAAATCAATCGTTCGCGTGGCCAATCGCTGAGTTCAGTACGTGTATTTTATGAACATTCTGTGTTAATGTTGACCATGCTTATTCTTCGGTAACAAAAAGATAAAAAATTGATAATTTCAAAACTACAAATGTACAATTAACGGCGTGAAAGCGTGCATTTTTGTACGTCTCATGTTCAATTGAGCAGGCATTCGAGATGAAAATCAAGCGTCGGTATTGAGAAATTCTAACGGGACTACATACATTGAAAAATACATTGAAAGTGAAGTGAGAAAATATAAAATGAACTGCCATAAAAAAAACGTGATCTCTCCCTTTCTGTTGCGCTCTTCCCCACACTCACCTCCTCCACTTGCTCGGCTCCTAGTATTCTCTCGATGTCGTTCTCCCGAACTTGTTCCAGTATCTGCTTGACGTAAATACTGTTCCTGATGCGTTGTGCCTCTTGCTTGCGTTCCTCATTGGCCAGACTCTTCCTGCGCTCATCTTCCATCATCTGGTCCAGACGTCTCTCCTCCTCCTCCAGCTCTTTCCTGAGGGTGTACAACATTGATTTAGTGTATTGAACCCGTCTTTTTATGTCTGCAGATCTCCCGTCGATACAAATGAAGGTACACTCATTGCTAAGGAAATGTACGGTTATTTGGGAATATCTGATCTTGAGTAATTTCCAAATCGATTTTAAATGTACAACTTTTTTGTATTGTTTTGGCATGTTGTGTTTTGGTCAGATTGTTTATAGTGTTGGTAAATAAGGTCTTAGATTAATTTAAATTTTGAAGTAATGATATGATAGGCCTAATATTCTTATTCAAAAGAAAAATAATCACATTTATAAATGTACCAGGCCCTATGAAAAATATTTCAAAACACAGGTAGGCCTCTATATGGCATTAGTCAAGAGAGATTTTTTTGGAAACCTAAAATTGATATAAAATAATTTAAAATCAAAATATTTGAAAACAAACGTGTTGAGTTGTAAGCCTTACTGCATAAGTTTCTTCTCGGCCACCTGAGCGTCCCTAATAGCGTGACACTTTGTGCCGAGGATCAGCTGATTGGCTCGTTTGATTTCGTCTTCGTTCTCCTGACGCAGCTCTACGGCACGTTTCAGCAAGTGATCCGCTCGGTTCCGCGCGTCCAGCTCCAGCTAACAAGCAATATTCTTATATAGCAACGTTCTTAAGTCTAGCTTTACGAATAATGACTTTGCTGAGTAAGCGATAATTATCTTGATAATTTGTTATTACTCTTTCTTACCACTAATATCTTTGTACCTTACGGCAATTACTTAGCTCAATTGACACAGTTTTAATATTCGTTAAATGCGGTCTTAACCAAACTTCAACCTCTTTGCTGACATACCTTCCCCCCGAAGACCCAAACAGTCTTGCAAATAACAACAATAATTGTACCACTCGTAGTAGTCATTTTATAGCAGGTCGTTTACTGCAGTAATATTTTTATATAAATAAACCTCAAGTGAATTAGACACATTGGATGAATTTATCAAAAATACATAATTAAAAAAATATATATATGAATTTTATAATATGCTGTTTTTAACACAAATGATTTTGTTTATTCAACTCTCTGCCAAAATACAATTTTTCTGGGATTGAATAATCTTATTACTTCAATGCTTTCCACAACTTACATCGTTCAGTCGGACTCCTTTTTCTCTTCGCTTTTCCCAACTCTTGATCTCGTCTTTACGGTCCAGGCATTCTTGCATCTTTTTATTTTTCTGAGCGTCTATTTCGTCCATCATACGCATTCTATCTTCTAATGTTAATACCTGAAAATATCCACATTCGTAAATGAGAATACAATTATTAAGTACCATTTCATTCGATCTAATTTCTGTTGGTGAGATAAAAACTTTCCAATATTATAATCTTACAACTCCTGATTTGGTTTGCTCCAAGTTTGTTTTAGGCATAGTAGTAGTAGTAGGCCCTTCAAAAAAAATATCTCTGTTGGACATTACTAATACTGAAACTTATAAATAATATAATACACATAGAAGAAATGAAGACCATATGGAGAATTAAAGAACCATAAAAAAAGAATAAGCATATGGACGTGTAATATTTTATGGTACATTTAATGTTCTTTATCATGTTCTGTAAATTCATTAGTTTAGATTAGTTTATTTCTACTTGTAATTTACTCATTAACCATATAAACCTGGATTGAACTTTCTCTAAACATTCATGCATATATACGGTATATGGATCTACATTCTAGGGTCTACATTCTACTTCCTAAGTCTAGCCTAGGTGCTAGTTGTAAGACTTAAGTTATAACTTATAATCAACCTGTAGATCTCATAATCAACATGAAATTCAATTAATTGACAAAATAGTGAGTACAATGTTGTTATTGCATATACCGTGGCTTGTTTTTTGAGTCGCTGAAATTCGTTAGAATCTAGCATTCCTGGATAAATGTTGGGCGACTCTTGGGGTACTACAAGATCTCGTACGCCATTATGAGATACAAGCCGTAATACTTCCTTTCCATCAGTTGCTCTTGGCTGAGGACGACGTCGAGGGTCGACGGGGATTGTCACACATTTTGATTTTGTTATTTTGCATGGTAGATTGACATGACTTTCACGTCGCTTCTGTGGTCCAACCAACTTTGCCATATTTGTGCACCAAAAATGTTTATCATACAATTAGAAATTGAGCTAATATCAAACTAGGATTGAAACCACACCTGGTGGTTTGAACTATACTTGATAGTGAATGTATAGTCGTACATAAATACTTAGAAAAATAATTATAAATGTGAGAAAAATAAGTTTTTTCCTGGCAAGACAAATACTGCAATACAATATTTTGGCACAGTAGGCCTAGGGTCTTTGTTTATTTCATTTGAAACTGGTGACTATGACGACAATCCAGTCAAGTTAAAGAGTCTTAGATAAATCGTAATGAGTGATAAGATGATATGAATAATTATAAAGAAGGAGACTTCCCATTTAATTATTTGGGTTTACACAAATCTCTTCAAAATGTTTGAGTACATTTTATTTGTTGATTGAATATGAGTGACCATCATGAGCTTGACTCAAGTCACTATCAAGTACTTGCTATTTCGGTGTTCTTGGTTCGACACTCTGTTAGTTTCAAAATTATTGATCAATTAGATGCTTTAGTACGAATTAAATATGAGCACTAACATAAGCTGTGGATTAATTAGTTACTTAAATTTAGGTGTTAAAATAGTGAGTCGTTCAAACGTAAAGAACATAGCAAGTAAGTAATTATTGACCAAACTTAACCTATAAATTTTCAGAATTCAAAATAATCTTTTGAGCGACCTATTGAATCCGTTGTGCATGTTTGAATGTAAGTATTTAAAAGAAATGTAACCCTATATCTTTCAGGTCGTGCTAGCAGTTCAGCATCAAGTCATGAAGGAAAATCGCGACGGAATTTCTTGTTCACGCAAGAACAGAAACGGCAACGTGAGAATGTTGGACGTGTTGAAAAAATTCAAGTGCAATACAAAGGAACACCGGAAGATGTTACACTGAACATGAATAAGGATATTTCAACTCCTTACAACTGTGCACAACGTAAGTGGACGTTCAAGATATTGAATTCAAGTTGATTTAGGCAATTTAAATTGCTAATTTATTTCATGCCTTGTTTTGTTCTATGTGGTTCAGATATGTCTGAAATGGTACTACGCCGATCTGTGTTGGCTCTTGTTGACGGCACGACATTATGGGACATGCATCGCCCTCTAGAATCAGACTGCCAGCTTGAACTATTACATTTTAAAGTAAGCCAAAGTTCTCCTATTAAATAGTTTACTGTAAATGCTAACAAAGTGTGTACCGTATTTTTATTGTTGATATTATCATACTGATAGACTTTATGTACCATGTTTCACTTCTCATTCTAGTATTATTTATTTATTTACGTAATTCACATATAAATAGTTTAAATACTATCGATTGTTGGTTACAGATTGCTGATCCATACAATGTTAATAAAGCGTTCTGGCGAACGTGTTCAATGATCTTGGGCGCCGTAGTAGAACGTTGCTTCAAACCCGAAGTCAGTGTCAAGTTACACAGTTTTCCGTCACCCAATGGTAAGTTTCGTCTGCACTAGATGTGTTTAGGCAGGGCCAAGATAGAATTGACTCCACAGAACCTGATAGAGAGCCCACGACACAACTAGGCCTACTGCGGATTTGTCAACATGACAAGTATTGCGGTAGATTTTGTACATTTTTCAAGAATGTCTATCACGGTACTGGTAGCCTAGTTTGAAAAAGATAAAAATATAGATTTTGTAGAACTATAAAAAAATCCCCTCCGAGGTGAACTTGAGCAAACACCGATTTCTTTCTACGTGGTGTAAAATTGATTCTTTGCTCGTGCTTATCTTGGAATGTACATGGAAATCTCGTGTGCAGAAAGATGAGTGCCAAGAGTAGGCCTATCTAAGGATGTAGACTAAAGACATGGGTTAGTTTATTGATGTGGGTCTACAGAGTAGCCTAATGAATGAACATGTAAATGTTTTTTGATAAAATGAGTTTTCCACAATGTGTGAACCTTACTAATGAACCTATATTATTACCACAACAGTTTTGGCAATTTGAGTCTCAATTATCTCACTGATACCGATAAATTGCGGTTGTGTTACAGTTCGCAGCGGCAGTTTTGTCTACGACGTAGACATCGGCTTATCGGACTGGCGGCCGTCAAAAGACGAACTGCGCATCATCTCCAGCGAGATGGTCAAGCTATGTCTTGAAGATCTTCGCATGGAACGGCTGACGGTGTCGTCCGAGCTCGCTCAAGACATGTTTAGAGACAACGTGTACAAATCTGAGCAGATACCGCATATCGCTACACAGCTGTCGGAAGAGAACAAAGTCACGCTGTATCGTATGGGAGATCATGTGGACGTGAGCCGAGGCCCAATGATGGGAGACACAAGCTTTGTAGGGAGGTGTACAATAGCTTCGGTACGTATACGGTCGCAGGTTTGAACGACAATAAATTCCATTAATCAAATAACACAATGTTTCTCTTCACGTCATAAGTTATATAAAAGAAAAATCAGGTACTCTTTTGTTTTGGCTTAGACAGTGCTGTGCTTTAGAAACTGACGTCGAGTGGAGCGTGGGTTTGAGTCCCGCATAACCTGGCTGTTGGCGTGGTCAATAATCATCATTATGATTGCAGGTTCATAGACTGGATACGGATCAAGGCAACTTATACAGGTTCCAAGGAGTAGCTCTACCCAAAGGCTTCCTGGTATGTATCTCATCTCTCATTCATTCATTTATATTATATTTCATTTGGCAGCAAAATTGAAACTGATTGGACAGGTAATCTACAAAATAGTCTGCGACATTTGGTCTGCAAAATTGATTTTTTGTGTGAACCATTGACCATTCTGCATCTTCTCTTTAGAAATTCACAAATGACCGACACTTTTGAAGAATATTGTTTATAAATATTCACTATTGGAAGGGCATTTTTATATTTGACTGAGTGACAAAAAACGACGCCTCTGTGCCCCCCCCCCCCCAAATTAAAAAAAACGACTATTCCATATGAACGAATGATTTTGAAAAAGTTATACGGTAGCTCTAGACATACCGTCAAAAAAATATTAAAAAATAGAAACATTGACCATTTTATTTGAAAGCTTGGAACGAGGCCCTAATTTCATTTTAAATGTAATTTTTATTATTTTATACCTTCGTAATATAATATTGCATCTTGGCAAGATGTAATATCCTCGTCTTGTAGGCCTGTCAGAAAAATAAGTATGTAAATAAATAATGTATATTCCTTGATAAGTAAGCATGAGGTTGAAGGAGAGATTGAGTGAGTGAAGTAGATATTCTGGACAATAGTGCAAGTTTGATGAATGGCTCTTCTCGTGTTTCAGTTGAACCACTTTGCGTATGGAATATTAGAAGATCGGGCTAAGAAACTGGTGAGTTACCATTACTCTTAGTTTTACCCTGGCATGTTGCACGGTCAGATTGCACTACTGTACAATATTTAAAAAATATATTTACAGTGGAACCTCTTTAGTACGTTTTTCAGGGGACCAGACTAAAAAAACTTATTAAAGTGAAAAACTTACCAAAGAAACTATTCAACATGTGAGAGCGTCTAGATGGGATCGAAAAATAAAACTTACCAAGGTGAAAATGTACTAAAGAGAAACTTACTAAAGAGGTTCTACTGTATCAGAAGTATTCAGAACGGTTAAGCTGCAACAAAATCTTTCAGTTATAACTTGGCATAAGGTTGCCATTCAATTTTGATACAGTATCTGGGTTTCGATTGATATGGAAATGAGCCATTGAATTGATATTTAAAAAATACAGCCAGATGAAGTATTTCTTAAAAAATCAATAACGGCTTGTTGGGAAATAACGCTTTATTATATTTCGTATCAGTATTTAAAAAATTCACACTTTTCTAGTTGAATTTCAAGATATTTTGAGGGTAGAACTCAAAATGGACGTCTAGGGGAGAATCAAAACTTTCTAATAAACGTGAGGTCGTTGTTTCAGAATCCTGGCCGTCTTCCGACTGGCAGCACTCAGAATCAGCCAATCACAGAAGCCCTAGCTCAGTAGTTGTACGGCAAAGTCGATGTTAGATTAGTTTTACAGTTATTTACTACCAATAAAAAAGAACTACATAACTATATTACCCTACATATTTTTATTTGCATCAGCAGTATGGACTATCTGGCTCTATCAACTACCGTACTCCTCTGCTGCTTCTTCTCTTCCTACGAGTTTCCTCCACCATTCTCATTCTAGCAGACTGATAATTTAAAAAAATTAGCTGCTGATTTTGTATGTTATTAGTTCTTACTAATTAATTACGGTACCAGTACAGGTACTAACCACACTGTACCTAATAACATTAAATAACATTATTTACGTTGAAAAATAAACAATATTCAGATATATTTATTGTCTTCTTATGATGAAACTTCCGTTACCGGTATTTTACTTTTCTTGTTTCCGTAAAAAATTGAACAAAAGTGATTCAATTAGGACTAATAAAGTTATGTAAATGATGCAGTTGATAGTCACTACTTTTGGCTGAAAATCTAAGATAAGAAGTCTACTTGAAAACATTGATGAATTTAATTTTGATCAATGATAATTTTGATCCTACAGAAGGCTGGCCTGCCAGTATAGTGATAGATGCTATGCATATTTATTGAGATCGTGCAATCTTGAGTTGAGCAACTGAATGTTACGACATATATATATATATATTTAACCTTTCTTGACCTCAAGGCAATCTTGTTCTGATAAAAAAAATATCAATGTATAGAATACTTCAATTTAAAGTACCGTAGTAAGTCTAAAAATCACATGAATAAGTAGAGCAGAAAGGACACTTTTGGAACAGCTCATTTTATAGCTGTCTGGATTCACACACATGTAAACAATGAAGTAGGTTTCAATGTTTTAATTGTTTATAAACAGTAAAATATTTGTATGTAGGTCTATTTATATGCATGTAGGTATTTAGTAGATACCAGAACAAACCTCCTTCGCCTCTTCCCTTTAGCACCTTCTAGCTAACCCATTATCTAATTTTATATTCTAGGTTTTTAAACACTTGATTAATGTAATTAATTGGCAATGAATGTATCGTGCGAGATTGACAAATCCAAAACTATTTTCGATTCAATTTCAATATTGTTTTTATCCTCTTCTTCCGAGAGAAGAACTTCGTAGTTGGTGTCGGGCGTAACAATGACGACTCTATATTTACGTGAATGAAGAATATTTGCGATTACTAATTTGTGTTTGTACTTATTCAGTGCCGCACGAGCTTTGGTTATCAGCAAATTTTCATCCGTCTCAAGTTTAAAAGAAACGACAAATGCATTGGGAACCCACAGGTTGACAAGCGGCTCTAATATTTTTGGGACTAATTGTAGTGATATTGTTGGTGGACCTGCGGCAGATTGCATTTTATGTTCTGGCATTTGATTTGACGGGACGTAGAAATCGGAAACGGCAGCTGCTAGATACAACATGGCTCGACGTCCAAACGGAGCAAGATATTCACACGCAGCTCGAAGGAGCCAGAGATAATCACTTAGAGTTGTGAAGGAAATTTGTAACAACTTTCCTTCTTCTAAAGCAAGTTTATATCTTGATAATATTGGCAAAATAGAGTCAACTTGATTGTCTTTCACAACAATAGTTTGCCCAACTTCTTTGTTTTTTATTTCCAATATATCAAATAATTTTTGACCAATGAAATGGCGAACAAATGGTTCTAGTGACTTGAGTCGATGCATGAATATTACAGCATATCCTTTCTCAAGGAAATATTCTGCAGAAGCCGAACCTCTTGTACCCGCACTGAAGTTGTCAACGAACCTGACTGTGTTGTGTTCTAAGGGAATTGTTGTTCCTCCAGATGTGATTAAAACTATTTTTTGATCAGTCTGTATATGTACTCCACAGAATTCCTGTAGCATTGTTTTGCTGTCTTCAAAGTTCGAGGGGGCAGCCGTAGTGGCGTAAAATTCCTCCCAGCGTGTTCCCATTTTTGAACTGTCCACTAGACCTATATAACCTTTCGTGGATTATAACACTGCTGTAGCTAACTTGGAAGAATTATCAACTTGAATCATATGATAATATGATTGTAGTTGAGTTAAATCGACAAATGGCTTGACCGCTCTGTTTATCACGTGAAGCTGTAGGCTACACAGAGGTCGATAGTATTTTTTGCTTGTCACTCAAATGTCAAAGTCATCCAGTCAGCTGTTGTTTGACACCTCTCACAACATAGTAAATTCCCGCGCTTGAGGCGTGTGACGTCATCAAATAGACACCTGTGGCTAGTTTACTTGACAGTGACAGTGTTTGAATGACTTGTGTTGTAAACTGTCGACCTTCTTTCGCAACATAGAAGGTTCATGTTACTACAAAGGTAAGAAGTCATACAAATTCTAAAACCATTTAGGCCTACTGAAAATTTAGTTTGTAATCGCGAAAAACTGGACCTTGATCTTACATAAAAAATAAATTTAGGCCTAGCCTAGAAAATAGAAAAGCCCTTAGGGCCTAGGCATCTTGTGAGCAACCTAGATAGACCTAGTCCCTAGTAGCCTAGACTACAGAATTCTTAATCCCAACAGGTCTCTCTGACATTGCCCTAGGCTAGGCTAGAGTAAGCCTAAACTGCTCTAGGCAACTTATGACATTCTAGGATGAAGCCTTAAAGATAGAGAGTTCAAAACGTGATAGCCTAGTACGGTCGGAACTGTGACCCATAGCCCCGCATCTAGGTGTGTTAAAGAGCAAAGGTAGGCCCTAGTATTATAGCCCTTCCCTCTCTACGTAGAGTAGCCTTACATTAAGCAGTACACTTGCCCATCTCACATTGGCACTAATTTGTACCTTTATTCCTGCTCTAACATTGGACAAGAATAAGTCCGTGGGTCCTACGCCTTCTGCAAAGTCACAGGTTATGGTTCTACTATATTTGCCTACCGTTCCCCTAATCCCCTTTAATGCTAATTCCAAGTCAGAAACAACCACCGAGAAGACATGTTTCTACCGAGACATTCTTCCACGTCACATTTCTTTGCTTTGTGGCATAGGCCTACTTTACTCGAGGACATCAGTTGTCCAACTATAATTATTACGAATTTTTGTTTTTCGACGAAATTTGTTGACTCAAAATAGCGTACTGGTACATGCATTCTTAAGACATAACATTTTTCGTGAAGGGATACATAGTACGCTAGGCTAATAGGACGGGCTAATATTATTTGTCATCATTTTTTATTTTTAGATATAGGCCGTAGTAGTAGTATTAATTTCTTGATTAGCAAAGATATGCTATTTACTGACAAGTTGATACAATTTTATAAAACAATAATAACAAATAAATTATGAAAATAAAATGAAATAAAAAATGATACAATATAATACAATATACAATTATATAGTTTCAATTATGTTGAACAAAATAGGACACAAACCATAACAATATACAATACTTAATAATATCACCTTAATTATCAACTATTTTACTATAAAGTTTATCTACTACCCCAAACCCACTCTTTTTGTAGGGTTTTGTGATTAACACATCATCTTTGATTCACTTGAACAATTTATTCTAAATCTAGATGGGTATATATGTTATGTTTTTAATTACATAATCATTAAATAATTATCTAAGTATGCTTCTTCATAAGCAGGAACTAGAACTGCTATTGTTATCTAACTATGAAATTTCACTATTATCATGTTTAATTGTATTCAGGAAGTCTGTGAAGGTAGCCCCTAGCTATAAGATGCCTATTTCTACTTTGAATAACAAGGATGTATGTGAGCTAGGTGTATAGGGAAATAGCCTGAGGCTATACCTATATGAATTGGGTAAAATTGAAAAAATGAACAGCAGCTTACCGAAGTTTATAAGTAGATATGTCTACTTAGTGAAAATTGTCAGAAAATGTCCAATTCATTGAAAATTTTCTGTGAATTCAATAGAATTCACCAAATTCATTTCATTGATTTTCAAAATGATTTTCAAAAAAATTTCATAAAGTTTCATTCAATTAATTGGAAATTTTCTTTTCTCATTTACTTTTCAAATAGAACATTTTCAAATGAGTTCTGGCCCCTCCTACAGTTGATCGACAAAAAGTCTACACATTTGGCTAAACCCAGTTATTATCTTATAAATACTCATCATTTCTACTTTCATTGCAAGTTTTATTATAATGTGGTGGTTCAGCAAATCGTTTTAGTATTGCTACGAGTGTTTCCAAACTCTAGTTTCTTCTTCTGTAACAACCTGTAGGCCTATATCACCGACAAATTATTTGTGAACAAAATTGAAAATTTACAAGCTTTTGAAAATTTTCATGAAAATTTTCAATGAAAAATTTTTCATGAAAATTGACATCACTAGCTCTACTCATGGAGGAGAGCCGATGAATGAGCACCTGGATCATTTAAAATCACACAAGGTTTCGACGTTTCAGCTATTGCCTTGGCCATAGGAGAGTAGGTAGACATTTCAATGAATTGCTCATCATTTAATATAACTTAATTATAATTTACTCAGGTGTTTGTGTAGATAACTCTATGAATATTATTTCAGTGATTGAACTGCAAGTATCTAATTAGTTATATATTTTGTAAAACGGTACTTTCCTAAACAATTTCCATGCAATTTTCAAACATTATTTTCTGAACAGTCGAAAAGTTGAAAAAGTTTCACTATAGTTAACAGTCCAATATAAATCATGAATAATATGTCCTGGTTCAAGTAACTTGTATATTATACTTTCTTATGATTTAGGAATAAGGGAGAAATATAAGAGAGGGAGAGACTGAACGTAGACTGAAGAGAAGTAAAGTATAAAAAGTTGAAATTTGTTGCAAAAAGTTGAAGAGCCTTATTTAGTTAATATCAATTGGTGTGTAGTTTGATCTTGCTGGAATAAAGACTACAGTTTAAATAGTAATATCAATAGTAATGTCAAGGACCGAATTTATTGTTCAAGGTGCTTGGGAATTACTTTAACACATCAGCTACTGGAGAGACACATTGTGCTGTCATTTCTTCTGTTAGCTCCTCTTGTTCTTTCTTTCTTGTTGGCGGAACAACGTTTATCACCAGGGCAGTTAATATCATGTATCCTTTGCTTCCAGGAATGGATGCTCTTGCCATCGAAATTGTCACAATTGATCGTGGTTTCTACGCTAAATCTATACTGGAAGGCTTTAACAAACTACGGCAGGAGTCCGTTTTGACCGACGTTGTTTTTATTGTCGGTAAAACGAGGTTTCCGGCCCATCGAGCGTTACTTGCGGCTGACAATGAGTACTTCTACACCATGTTCGTCTCTGACATGGCCGAGAAAGAGAAGAAGGAAATCGTAATCAGAGGCATTCAGGCTGAAATAATGGAGATCATGCTAAACTTCTTTTATACAGCAAGCGTAACTTTAAATACAAAGAACGTTATAGCAATTTTAGCAGCGTCTTCCTTGTTCATGGTAAGTACTAGTAGCGTCTCTCACTTCCCTGGCCCTCTGACATCATCAAACATATCATTCAATCAAGCGGGCTGTTTATTGTGGCAAGGACTTGGCCGAAATTTCAAGCAAAAAAGTGCGAGCGTACGTTTGCGAGATGTGGCAAATTGCTGTGAGCGTTGTGTCTAATAAAGCCTAGGTTTTTTTGAGATCATCAATCAGTGTCTTCTTATATCAACAAAAGAAGAAAAACACTTTTGAAGATAGAGGTTGCATTTCTTATAGTAAGCCTAGCCCTGAAAAATCATAAAAATAAAAAAATATCACTCTTGAACAAATATAACGGTAATATTTGTGTTCAGTATGTGGTACAAACAAAATTGAACAAAAAGCAGATTGATTCATTAAAAACTACGGCTGTGAAAGTTTACGGCGTGAAAGCTTTTAAATTAGATGCTCACGGCCTGAGAAAGAAGTCACATCCCTTTCTGTTGCTAATTTGTACTGCCGTATACAGTGAATCTTCTATGCATCGTTCCCGGATCCATCGTTTTCATCCTTTGTATCATTCATTTTTCCCTACCCCACTCCCATCTAATCAATGTTAAATTTTCCTGGATGGATCGTTTTCCTGTATGGAGGGGTTCCTGGTCCCTTGAAAAACGATGGATAGAGGTTTCACTGTAATTGCAAAGATTGAACGTGTGTTATAGGTTGACAGCCTCAGTAAGGTTTGCACAAGATATCTATCGAAGCGACTCAGCAAGGTAAACTGTGCGGTGATATACGGTGTAGCCGACACTTACTCTCAGCCCACACTGAAAGCAGAAGCGAGCGAACTTATACGACGTTATTTCCTAGATGTTTCCAAGAGTCCGGAGTTTCTAGCGCTATCTGCGGCACAGGTTGCGGATATAATTGCCTGCGACGGGTTGCATGTTGCCTCGGAGATACAGGTCAGTTCAAGTTGACGTTACGCCAACTTTACGTTTAGTGTAGACTGTGTTAGTGTAGAGTGTAGACGTTTAGTGTGGAAACATTATATAGTACATAAGTATTTTTTCTACTTGAAATTATTAGGGTTGCAGTCCGATGTTATTTTCATGTTTGATATTCATTGAGTTAATATCGATACGAATATGAATATTTTTGGTTCGGTTCGATATTGGTGTGATATTAATATGAAAAACTTTGATATTTTAGATGAGACTTGATAATCAATTTGAAATGATTGATTTCTATTCGAATATATCGATGTTAATTAATCCAACCTAATTTCACTTTATTTACACATAGGGCTAATGAATTGATTAATAATATACTAAGAAATTAAAAAATACTTCGTTTGGGTAACGACTAATAATGTGGTTGTAAAATTCTTTAGATAATTCAAAACAAATTATCAGTTTATGTTGTATATTATCTCCACTATTGTCACCCCTCCCTCATGTTGCCTGCAACTATTATGGATGTATCATGGATGGTTTTATGTATTATTGGCAATTGGTTCTCCTTGACACACAAGTCCTACTTGAGCTGTTGAAAATAATGTTGAAAATAAAATGAAAAGTACCAGTACTTATTAGTGTATATATTGACTTATTAGAAAATACTGATCATTAATACTGATATTAATTAGTAACACTGCATTTTTTTCCAACTGTTTGAACTCCCTGTTTTCCATAAAATGTGTTCAAATTCTAATATAATTTCATTCCAACTGTTTTCCAGGTGTTCCAGGCTGTCATGAACTGGGTTCAATGTAAGCCGGAAGAGAGGCAGCGTTATCTTTCATTATTACTTACCCGCGTACGTTTGTCTCTCATCGACGGAGACTATCTGACCAATAGCGTGCTACCTACATGCCAAGATGATCCGCAGTGCTTGACTCTAGTTAACAGCGCCGTCACCCAGCAGGCGCCGGTCGCTCTGCCGAGGAAACAGTGGGAAATTCTGGTTGCTGGTAGGCCTACGTTAACCTCACTTATCACGACCGTGTAGTCTGTACCGGATACCGTAGTTCAAGACTGATTACGTTCATCACAGAGCTGGGAAATGATTCAACTAAACCGATTCAGCCTGAAACTATATAAATATTGAACGTTACGAACGATACCCTGAATAGTTTCGATCAAAATATATTTTGGTTATCGGAAAACGCCGGTTTATTTGTTTATTCACAGTGCCGCGTTATTGGCCTGGAGTTGCAGGGATGTCCCTCCCAACCATTTCGACCTGTTCATAAAATATTTCAGATGCGATTCGATGGTGACAAATCACTTCTAACTCGATTGATTTTGCCAAAACTCAACATTTATGTAACAATGTTTCAACCGGTTCACGCTGAATCGATTTGACTCGTTACTCGGCATCACTTCATCATGTCTCGGGCTATTTTTCTTTACAACGTAGTGTTTCAACTGTGAGTGATTACTATTGGTGTTCAAAATATTTGCCATCCCCCCATGGCTCATTCACCTAAGACACCGCTTTCGAAGCCAAAGTCAAATCGAGCGTGAGTTCAAGTTCCTTATAAGACGTGGATTATTAAAAATATAATTTGTTCATCTTTCGTTCATTCACAACCTCAAAAAGCTCTTGGTGGGGTTGTTGAGCAAACAATCATCTAAATATTTCACCTATAAATATTTATATATATTCTATTTATTGCTATTGATAGTGTGAAGCATAACAGTGAACCATGTTGTGTCCAGTTGGTCGAGCGCACAAGAGCTTGCCCACGAGATGCTGGATCAAGGAGGGGTTCGACTTGTCCCCGGTGGGCGAGTGGACCAAGGGGCCGACGGTGCCTGAAACCGTGAAACACCTGAAAGTCGAAGACGTTGCCGTCGTCGGCGACAAGGTCTACGTTGCCGGCAGTCATCTCGTTGTCTACAACGTGGAGAAGAAGGACTGGACAGTCGGGCCGGAGTTCGACGGCGGTCGAGACAGGATACTGGCCGCGGTGGATGATTGTTTGTACATGACGATCGGAGAGTATAACTTGTACGCGTCGCGATCCAGGTCTTACTTGCACAAGTACGTTGAACATTTCTTCTTTACTTTATTGTAACTCTTTTATTTTATGTATCTTCATATTACGTATGAATATAATCAAATACGTATACGTATATCAATAAATATAATAGGTATAGACCTTGTGAAACATAAAACATATAACTACTTATATTGTATGCAATTGCTTGAGCTGGCCTCCAGTGGAAGCAAGTGCCTGCATTTGGCGTTCTCTAGTGGAATCGCAAACGAAACCGCTTAGCAACATTTTATTATGTTCTATGGCGACAGAAAAGGTTGTAGTACGGTATTTTTGAATAACCTTACACGCTCTAGGCCTACCAGCTTTTGTAAGCCTCGACTCTGCCAAAGAAGAGTTTATGAACTATTTTTCAAACAATTAGTGGCTTGATGGATGTAGTACACAAACCTAGATTTGCACATTGGAAACTAAACCACACCCAGCGGTTTTGTGAGATACGCGGAAAAGTTGAGTTCAACTGCTGTCGTGCACCACCGATTAGACGTTTTTTGCAATATGCCAAATAAAACATTCGATTCGCGAATTCCGCATTCATATAAGGTCACATTTAATTATTACGTTCATTATCTTTTCATTATTGTCGTAATAAATTAAAACAACCTTGAAGAAAATAAACTTCTTTTGCTGATGTCGCAACCCGTGATTACGTACAGATTTGACACGGTAGAGATGAAGTGGATCAAGCTGACAACGATCAAGGCCCGGATCGTTGCTACTGCCGTGATCGAGGGCGTTTTACATCTCATAGGCGAAACTCGGGACAACACGTATCGCTACCACTCTGCCGATAACACCGTCGAGAATGTGACGTGGAACAACACGGTACGAGCTACCAACGCGTCGATCACGTTCCAAGGGAAGCTGTTCATGGTCGGCGGGCAGAGTTTGATCGAGATGGCCAAGTCCGTTCAGCTGTTCGATCCGGTGACCAATCAGTGGAGCGCCGGCGAGGGATTGTGTAAACCTCGATATGATGCAAGTTTGAGTTCCTTTTCTATCGTTATAACCATTTCGTCTGTTGTGGGATCAAGTCGGCGGATTCGGAGTAGGTCTTGGTCAACGAAGTCCTACGACGTAGCGACGTTGGAATGAATTCTGTATCTGTATCTGTGTGTTAATTAGCGTTGCTGTATGATATGAAAATTACAAACAATATCGAAACTTAACATCGAATATTAATCGAAATATAGCGAAATTGTCAATTTCCAAACGATTAAATCGAAACGGAAGATAGGAAATCTTGAGTATGTATTATGGGTAGTTTTTAGGGAATTTTTAGGGAATTGTGTGCGTAAGGGTATGGGGTACACTTGAATTTGCAACTTCGTTTATCAACAAAACAGACCGTTATTAGATTCTTTGAAAATCGTGTAATCTTTTGTTGATTTCAAGTATACACGACAATGTTACACTGACAGCAACAAGAAACCGAGCTTATCTTGTCGATTCTAGGAGTATTGTGTTAGCCATTCTTATTACTGTTATTAACCAATTTTCCGAATCTAAATCAAGTATCGTTTTGGTATCAAATTGATCGAATATTCTATCTCGATGTTTAATTGAAGTCCTAAAATATTGGCAATATCGAAACTGAATTGTAACTCTAGTATTATTGGCTCTGTCGACTTTCGACTTCCACAAATGTTGGCAGCCGTCTACTAACATAAGAAACTGAAATATCGCCAATGATAATATGACAATATTTCCGAACTCATTTTCTGTGTGAATCACAAAGCTGAATTAAAAACTTGGCTATAAAAAATCGATAAATATTTTGAATACCAGTACTGAATATTTGTGATTTGAAAGTGTTTGCTATCCCGTAACATTGACTGATGTCGTTTTTTCTCAGGCTAGCTTGCTAGTGTGTGGAGGTAAGCTGTACGTTGCCAATGGCAACGGATACAGCGATGACTACTACAACAATTTGGTAGTCGAAGAAGATGGTTTCCGGTCGGTGGAGGTGTACGACCCAGTCACGCAGTCGTGGAGCGTCTGCGGAATGGCGGAGATACGTGATGCGGTGGACGAATACGATGCGAGAGAAAACGTCTCGATTGTTTCAGTACCGAATCGGCTGCAGTCGCAAGAAAGGTACAGAATGAAAGTCATTGTTGCCTTCATGGATAAACTAAAATTCCGGTGACGGGCCGTCTTTGTCTTTGCCTTATGAATTGATAAGAATAATGTGCTAGGCCTAGCAGTAGACTTTGAGAGGTTAATGTTTACTACTCTTTAATGGTCAATGTTTAATGTGCTACCAACTGTGACAACATTTATATACTTCTATTGTTGTTACCATAAAAACCTAGCCCTGCTTTTTGAAGTGGGCTACGGATTGTTGGATCATTGCATTCTAATAGTCCTTGACTTGGCTATTATATTGTGTTGCCATAGTAGGTGGCTCTCTTGATGAACATTGACCAATCAAAAAAATTAGCCTCTTTTAGCTAGTTAATTAAGCCTAGCACATCATTTCAAGTGGTTTATTAGGCGTTGGTCTTCTGGTCCTTCTGGAAGGACATGTAGAATTATGGCTCAGGTGGACAAGTGGATCAGTCAGTACTGATAAACCATCATCCAAACACCTTGACGTGGCGTGGGTGCTTGGTGGCTCCGTGATCTCCAGAGCTGTTGCCGAGAGTAATGTATTTGCTCCCAAGAGGATCACCCATGGCGATAAGGTCTGGAGTGAGGGCCCAGATCAAGTTCGGGCCGTCTCAGTCGAGTGGAAGCATTTTGGTGACTGGAGTATATGGAGGGAGTAGGCCTACTGAGCACTGCGTTTTCATTTCCTTTTCATTTCTTATCATTTTCCTTTTCTCTCATCTTCACTTACAGTTCTCTTTCTTGCCCGCTCTCTCCATATACTTGAAACATCCACAAACGTTGACAACCATGGCAAAGTACACGGACATGTTCATAGGCACAAAATGACCTCGTTGTCGACACGCCTGTAAACATTAACAATCAATTTGTTTGTGTGCAGACCAGAAGTTTGCGAGCCTGTGCAACGAGGAGAGGAAAGTCCGGTGGAGGAGGGAGCGCAGACTTCCGAAGGTGCGAGACACGAGAACAACGTTGAAACAGTGCTTAGCTTACAATGTTCGTAAAAAGAACTAGCCAATCATGTAAGTTTCTTATCGTGAACGGCATTTCGAGTTCTAGGCAAAACGAAATGAGATGTAATTCGCAGGTGGTTATTAGAAAAAAATCTAAACTTGATCGCATCGAATTTGAACTTTTATGTGTTTCAAAAACCTACTATAATTATTTTTCTCATATGTGCAGATACTTACAATTCTCGTTCAGCTTCCGTGATGTTGAAATTACGTTCACTTCGTGGTTCGTTGCTTATTTTGCTTATGTTCGGAGTTATTTAAAAGCTTTGTCCGAAATTGACGACTCGAAATGGGCGTGGCTTTACCAGTCGGCCAGTTGGATCATATCAGTTGTGGTCATTCAGAGACACTCTGATTGGTTATTTGCATTTCACAGCAGTTCTAACAGCCCCGTTGATTGGATGTTATGATTTGTGACGTAAAGGGGGCGGAGATTGCGAGTCGCCAAGTGTGATTTAATCGCACTACACTTTGTATACCACTTTGTAAATAACTACCGTATGTAGGCCCTAATGATCTGATGTCCAGAATTATAAATATACATTTCTTAATGTATTATTATTATTATTATTATTATTATTATTATTACGTTGATTATTCAGCGTACGATAACATTACTGAACGTATTATATAATTTCAGATGAATCATCAAATTTGAGCACAGTCCTGTACAAACAGTAATATTAAAGCAAATGTCCGAGTTTGTTCAATCCACATATTACGGATGCATTTAATTACATAGTAGTATAAAAATACAATCGGATGTAAGCCTTGGTCGATGCGATTTTTCTAAATACTGTTTGCACCATGAAAGCCTGTTCAACTTCTACACTCTGTAACGTCATTGGGGGTTTCCATATCTAACCACCCCTATAACAATAGCTGCACACAAACTCCAGGTATGCTCATCAATTTTATTCATTTTATTTTTATTAATTGACGTTTCTTAAAAAGCACAATTCGAGAATCGTATGAACGTTGTACAACTAGATAGAGAAAAACAAGTCATAAGTAAAATATACTTGAAGCCAGTTGTACCAACTATTAATCAAATATGATTTAGTTGAAAATTAGTTAAGGAACAAAAATAACTTACGTAGCCAAGGGTGATAACAAGTTAATTTTGCTAATTATTGCTCAAGTCATACATCAGGTGGTACAACCATCGCTATTAATATATCATCTATCAGAAATTCATATTATTTATATTGTGAAACGTCTTTCCATCGTTTTTGAAAGGACCGTGAAACTAGAACCAACCATGAAGCAAAACGATCCATCCACGAAAATCTAACATTGGTTTTATGGGAGTTGGGTGGGACAAAATAAATGATGGATGGAGGAAAACGGTGGATGCGGGAACGATGCACAGAGGTGACACTGTATTCAGGATAGTACAGGTACAAATGTTTGAACTTTGAATGAAAGTAGAGTGGACCTTCTGGGTAGTACAGTTGCAATGCAACTGCATTGCATTGGTATTTGTCCTTGAATAAACAGTTTGATTTCAACTTTCTTTGTTTTTGACATCTCACTGAGTACGTACTGTTCGGTTTTATTTTTTATATTTTTTTATATTGGGTTTAACAACGCACTGTTATGATAGCACAGATCTAATGGCGTCGGATGGATGATTATTGAGATGATGGGATGATGAGATGAAGGTTCTTGGGTGATGGGAAGGATAGTGGGAGGGAAGCGGTCATGGCCGACTTATTGTAGGAACCATCCCGGCATTAGCCTAGACTACAGAGGGAAACCATGAAAAATCCCTGTAAAGATGGTTGGCCGCGGGGATCGAACTGGGTTCGAAATTCCCCTGGCCTCCTGGATCAAATGAAGCGAGCGCGTTAACCACTGCGCTGCATGTGCCGGTTTGATTTGATTTATCTGGCTAGCCCGCTTAGCCATCGTACGATTCACATTGGTCACTTCAGTTCCCCCCAATGTCGTCATAGTTTTAGAAGACAGGCAAGCACTCGGATAAAATACAATATGGCTAGAGTTGAATCAGAAAAAAGTACTATGTAATGTGTAATTTGGATAACGATCACCAAAACATATATTTTCACAAAATAAAAATAATTGTTTCAAAGTCGGACTCGAACTTCAATGAGGCATCTACTTGGGACTGATTTCTGCCACCGAGGTATTGTCTCCGTTACCGTAACGAGTCGATAACTCTGACAACAACGGTCTTCTCGGCAATTGAAAAGCGGATTTTGAAAAACCGCAATAAAGAGCCAACATCAAACAAGTTTTGATACATATATATATTTTCTATATTTGTATAGGACTTATGTATTTCCTATAGGCCTACATTATATTTCTTTTATACTTTTATCAATAAATATTAAAAACCGATTCTCTTTGTTATTTATTCTACTTACGTATTCTCGAACCTTATAAATAAGTAATAATTTATTCATTAATTTGAATTGATAAGTAATTACCGTATGTGTTTCTTTTCTCTCATCTAGTGTTGTTTTACTCCATTGTGAGCCTTAGACCGTTTTTATGAAGGGAACAAACGAAACAAACAATACATGATGTAATTGGTGGCCACATATA
Organism: Brachyptera putata; assembly: GCA_907164805.1. Lineage (NCBI taxonomy): Eukaryota > Metazoa > Arthropoda > Insecta > Plecoptera > Taeniopterygidae > Brachyptera > Brachyptera putata. The sequence continues at coordinate 15,194,176 of OU015469.1, read as the reverse complement.
AATGGAGTGTTTGTTAACTGCTTCATTTCCTGGTAATTGAAATCACCACGTTACGTTCCCAACATTCTGGTAGTTCAGTTCAGTAACTGAACTACCTGGTATTGGTAGTTTTAGTACCTACCTCGTAACGGTAGTTCTTACCAGTACCAGGTAGTTCAGTTACTACGCAGACCGAATTGGTATATTATATAGGTAAATGGTATATATATATATATATATATATATATATATATATGTATATTTAGGTACAGGTACTGTATATAGATACTGTAGAGCTGCCCCAATCTTTATAATTTTTAGAACGTACATCCGTATTCCTTACGTTATGTACTAAGGCCGGTAGCACTCAGAACCGTAATTTAAGAGGCCGGGATTCGATTCCCGTCATCCTGAGCACATCCAAGTTGAATGTAAGCAAATACTGATTTCACTACTTGTAGCCTATTCTGTCAAACTTCTATTTTGACGTAAATCTAGCTTTTTCGTCAATAACAAAATGAATAAAAAATCAGATTGATATTTTAAAAATGTATGGTTGTCGGGAGAATCAACGGCCTGAAAGCTTACACTCGTAGTAGACCTCGACTGCGAGTCTTGATACAGAAATATTTGAACTCGACAGAGTCTACCAATTGCAAAAGTATTTTAGTTTCTCCACATTTCTGGACAGTTGAATGTAATGAGACAAGAGACAGGATACCGTATACGAAATTCGCTTTAATCCAGCTGAATACGATGCACGTAACCTACAACCAGCGATGCCGTACCACTTGTGGTAAACTAGCCTGGTTGACCTGGTGACCTGGTCGGTCCACCTTGGGTCCGACCACGGTGTCGGGTCTCTTGGCCAATCAGGACACTCGTTTCTACGTCAAGACACTTGAATGACACATCTCTTGTTCGCTGGCTGCGTCGGCCGGTTGTTCTGTTTTATCAACACTCCGTCTTTCTTCAGTTTACGGAACTTGGCCACCTGTAGACAAACGACGAGTTTGAATCACGACCGTGAATACATTTTTTCAAGTTCTTTCTTTCTTTCGTTTAATGCTGCTTAAACGACCCCACCAACAGCTAGGTTATATGTGGGTATGAATAAGCAGGTGATAATGAATCGATGAAGGAATGATATGTGAAAGGACGTTTACAAAAACCCATGCTTTATGCCATATGCCGTAAGAGCGTATACAAGTGGTAAGTATACCTGCTTGGAAGAGATGGTTCCGATCTTCTGGTCGATGATCCAGACGACAGTCTCGGAACACGGCGGGTACGTGAGCGAGCCGTTGTACGTGAAGTAGTGCTTCTTGAACTGCGGAATGAGCTTGATCAGCGGGAACGGCTTGAGTTCCGTCTCGTCGGGCGCCTCGCGCACCTTGTTCAGGCGGCTCTGTAGCGACGCCAGCCCGGTATGCTGGTGGGGACTGATCTGAGATCAACACCGGCACGGTTTACTTTTCATGAGAGCAAAGTTGATTTTATTGTTTATTCATCATCCAAAACTTGACACTGTTCCCCAATTAAGGCTAAGGATGAGGGGGTAGAATCGTTTGTCAGTAAACAATAACGGTGATCTCAACACCACTAAGAAAATAATTATGTTTAAAAAGTGGATTTTGAAATATAATTCACTTTTCATTTCTTGGTACATTTGTTACGAATTGAACTATTTCAGAAATGTTGACCCCTCGTGTGACCCAAGTAGATGAACATTTTTTCGGTGATGAAAATGTATTTTTTGGAAAATTTTACATTTTTTTCCAAAGCTGTCAAACTGTTGATGCCCCAAAACTAGCGTAGAGCCTATACATAGGCCTATCTGAATGTATCACAGTAAAAAATATCATGTTTGATCATTTGAGTTGTTTGTCCTGTAGATGACTAAAAAATAAAAAGGAAAAAAGAACTCTGAAGAAATTTGAAGGGGCAGGATATAGTTGTGGCGTACGACTGCCGTAGAGTTACCTTGAATAATAGCGCCACGATGCTCAATCCTCCCGGCACCCCGATGGCTTGTTCGAGTCCCCCAAGCTCACGCCTGTAATGCACCACGTGCATTTCTAATGGGTATCTGCAGTTAAACAAAACATTTTTCAACATTGTTCCAAACGATTCACATAGCGTATAAACCGTCTTGAAAAATCCTAATCTTAGGACAGAGTATTGCAAATGCTATGGCTACGTATATACGGCTTATGAGTTATGGCCATTCGTGCATACGTAATATACGTTCCTTTACAGCATACGTATGGTTTTAATTTTCCAAAAGTTTTCAAACGTAGAAAAACGAAAAATGTACCGGTATAGTAAAAAATTAAGAATGGTAGTGTGACAATTGTAATTGAAGTGAAATATATACTACAGATAGAATAATTATTCATTGTTATTTTTAATATACTAACATTATTATTATTATTATTATTATTATTATTATAACTACAACCTGGTACCGGTAATGCCACAACTCGTAAGAGAACTTATGAATCTAAATAATAGGTTAAATATTGATGAGAATATATGATCACACAAACTAGATGATTTGCTGCCATCAAGATATTTGTTACGCTCCTGAATATTGAACGGCAACATAAGTAGTCGAGTCGGACTCACTTGGCAAAGTTGATTGTGTGTTCGCTTCCAGTCAAGTCGTTGGCTCCCCAGTGGAATCGCAGTTCACCGAACACGTACTCTTTGTTGGTGAGCGAGTTCGTGAAGTGAGGACGATCGCAGTCGTCGAAAAATGCCGTCACCCTTGCTGTAATAAAATCTTCTAGTCAACAATCAAACTCATATGTTTCTCTTGTAGACATTAAGTCTTGATTCAAAATCACTGATCCCCAGTAAAAGCTATGGATGAAAGTAGGATCGTAGTGGTCGTTCTTACTGCTCACAAAAAGTAATAGAAAAGTAGCGTGAGCAAATGACAACAAAGACGTTTATCAAAAATATTCTATTGTTGGCAGTTTAGTTACCAGACTAAATTTTGGTGGCCATATTGCATTTTGGAGCATATTCTGTTGTTTCATTTACTGGGCCCTATAACAGCAAATGGAATGAAAGTGCGAAGAAAATGTCAACTTCCGTCCCATGTCACTTCCGTACTGAAACCAGTTAACCCGACACTTGATCGTCAACTGAAGGTTAGGTAAGCACTGGGCCGAGTGCCTATTTCCATTATTGAAATCTGTATGCTATTCTTGACTTAGTTATATTAAACATCGAATTAAAATTACGTTTTTCTGCGTTCAATTCATCCTGTAACCCGTTCCAGTATCCGCCTGAAGAAGTCGAGTTTTAAGATGCCCTACAGACTGTTTCTCACCTGTATGTCCCTCGTTCTGTAGCACCATGCGGCTCGGCATGGCTGCGTAGTGGATCCACTCCAGCTTGGGCTCGTAGTTTATCTGAGCCGTGGATGTGTCGAGGTTGATGGGGCTCTGCTTCTCTCCACCACACTCGGCAAACTTCTCTGGCCAACGTTCAGGTCCTGCGTAACAACAATTATAGCTCACCCGTTTCGTCAAACAAAAGCGACGCCAATAGATCGTAGTCATCAGTATGGTACGTCATTAAACCCAGTAAAAATAAATATAAATAAACGTTTTGTACACGTCCTTTCACTCATCATCACTTCATAGTTTCATAATCACCTGCTCATTCGTACCTCCGAATAACCTAGCTGTTGGTGGGGTCGTTAAGCAAACAATAATCATGGTCATCAAATAAAGGTATCTATTCCCATTTGAAAATTGCACTCATTTTAAGTGGAAAAATAGTTTACTTTTCATCAAAATATAATCAAAATATGAATTTAATAGTTTTTCGAGTGCTATCTATAACCGGAGCAAAAATGTGATAGTATTTAACGTAGGAAACAATTCCTACGCAAGAATATACTTGCTCAACGAAATTCCTTGTAATTCCTTGAAATTCCTTTCTTGTAATTCCCCCAATTCCGTCAAGAATTATTATAGAAATTACTTTTAGACTCGCTGCTGACCCAACAACGGAAAGAATCAACGGGAAATGTTCTGTACCTACCGTCCTCGCATGTGTAGCCGTAATCTTGCTCGTTGTCCAAACAAGTTGCGCTACGTTTCCTGTTCTTGTTCGCGCGGTGGTGTCTCTTCTTCTTCACCTCTGTTTCGTCGTTGTCCTCCGAGCGTCTCGTACGGGGCTGATGGCCCGAATAGTCCGACTCCTCTCTGCTACTCTCCCGTTCAGCTGCACGTCAAGTGAAACGAGAAGAAAGGAAGTTAGCAGAGCCCTACTGTGCCTGAACGGTTTTCAAGTGAAAAACTAGTGAAAAACACAAATGATGAAGGAGCGAATCTCCCGTGCGCTAGCAGTGTGGAATATGGGACTGTTGATCAGAACCTACTTCCATGAATGCAAGTTTAACTATGGTAGTTTGGTAGTCTGAGTTTGAGAGTTTGATTTTGTGGATTAGAAATGCTAAATGCTTAAAGCTAAGTTCCTCTACAATTACTGAAGTGTGGAGTATTTTTTCTTATTGACATTTTCAGCTTCCTAAAAGATGCTAAAAGCAGATTCTCAGCTTTCATTCACAGTTTTACTCTACATGTATATCGTAACGCACAATTGATTTTGTAGTTTGCTACTTTCTGAGATCCACCATTTCAATCTTACCCGCTAGATGGTGCATAAGAGGTTTAACATCTTATTACTATTTTACTTACATTGTCGTTCTGCTCTTCGTTTCTTATTTCTCGCTTGGTTGCTTTCGTCTCTTTTCTTGACGTTCTCTTCTTGCTGTTCATCATCTGTCAAACAATACAAGGTCAGCAGTCACAATGCCATACTGCGGAAAGAACGAAGTCTAATTGGGAAACGATGACTTTGTTCCAAGTTTTCAATGTTGGAAAATAAAATAGTCATGTACTGACTAGTGTAGGCGGTAGTGAATGATGGTACCTACAAACATCGGCCAAGCCGTCATAATCGGCGCTGTAGTCCACGTTAGTGTAGCTGACGTCGTTGGATTGAGCCTTCTTCTGATTAGTTGTTTGTATGTGTTTTAGTAGAGACTTCTTGGCTCCTGCAAACAATGTCGACACATTTTCGTGATCACTCGAGTTCAGGTCACATTTTTTCAACTACACCAAAATGTATCGAGCTTACAAGGTGGTTTTATTCAGCTATCAATCTTGTTCTATTTCGTGAGTATGATTTTTTGAACCTACCGATCGCTACTCTACCTATAGTGTACAATATGAAGCCATGAGTTATGCCTTCTGCGACCCTCACATATTGGCATTCAGGTGTTATTACTACACTGAGCCGACGTAGACGCAATTTTGTAAACAAAGTCAGTTCCTTGTATCATCATTAAATTACTCACTATTGGTAGGTAGATGTTGGTGAAAATATTTATACTATCTGTATCAATTTGAAATCTATTCAACAGTTACAAATAAGTCTCAAAATGATAAATATTACAGTAATTACATTACGTTACAGTACAGTAGTTTAAATCGTGTTGTTTGTGAAAAATACCTTGAACTGTTTTCGCTGCTTCATCGATTGCCTCTTCGTTGTAATCTAGGTTCTTGTATTCCAGATTATCAACTTTATCTGGAGTCAAAAATGTTTGAGCTGTTATACATATATTCACGAAAGAAGTCTAACAACATAACAGAAACAAATATCACCATTTATTTGTTTATCTGTGTTATTTGTAGGGTATTAATATTTTTCGGGAAGAGGTATACAATAAGAAACGGAATTGCAAAGGCTTTAAATCGTTGAAAGTTTCAGCAAAATAATGTAACTGTCAAAGTTTTTGCAATTATTTTGTTGGTAGAGTCCATGTCAAGGAGAGTTGAGTCTGACATCAGAGCTTTTTTCCCCACTACGTTACCCTCACTACTGACTTTGATGGAGTGAGAGGTCCGACAAGGCTCTCAAAGAGATGGTAGCTTCAAGCATGTATTACCTGCGCTGACGGAGTAGTCGAAGTCAGTAGTGGGGGTAACGTGGCGCGGAAAAAAGCTCTGACGTCAGACTCATCTCTCCCTGACATGGACTTTAGATGAACTTTTTCTTCTGTGAATATAAGTCTGTATAATGCTTTGATTCTGTAGACTCAAGTTGTTGCCACCTCTAGATTTTTACTTCTGAGATGTATGCAATATACTGTTTCCCCTCCCATTAGCTCAGACATCTGACTTGTAAAGTTACATCAATTAAGTCATATATGTTGTGTAATATCTTACCATTAACTTTGCCTGAAGATGGTATGCTGCCGTGCCGTTTTTTCACTTCTGAAATCAGTCCATTTGAACATTAGTTTATTCAATTTTTCCTGCTTTATTGATTGATGTATATTGTGTGACAAACAGTTCAGTTTTTTATCCCTTCCAAAAGAATACACATGTGACAGTAATGTAATTCAGGAACATTTTCATGAGTGATTTCAAAATCTGCAAATATAGGCGTATATTCAGAATTCATGTGTTTTGAATGAATGTCGTGCGAGAACGAAACATGAAAAGTTAAGTTGAGATCGTGCATCCTTAACTCATCTCGTAACATACCGTGTTTTCGGCGGCTATCGTTGCTACTCTCTTCCTTACCCTTTTCTCTCTCCCAGTTTTCAGTCTGTTGCTGTTCCGACTGAGCTATGGCTCATCAGAAACCAAAGAAATAGGCTGTTTGCGCTCTCGTCGACTTTAAAGAATTTGAAAAAACTAAAAGGTTCAAAAAAGTTTGTGAAAGTAACAGTTTTGTGGAAACACTAGCGTACCTTGTTCGTTGTTCTCCGCATCGTTGTCGTTGTATGAAGGTCCGGCACTGTCTGCCTGGACGGACAAGGAGTCTGAAACAGAACATAGATACTCTTAAAAACACTAGATCAATTGATGACTTATATGGAAACTGTAGGGTACCTTATATGGTCGCTAAACGACCACACTAACAGCTAGGTTAATTGTGGGTACAAATGATCATGAAACTGTGAAAAGACGTTGAGTCAAAGGACGTTTACAAAACCCCATGCTTTGTGCGGAACTAGAATCCACGTCCAACGGTGACTTCAGTATCTAATGTAACTAGTACTTGTAAGTGAATTTTGGTTCAACTGACTGAGCTACAGAGGGTGGCCTCGCTATCAAAGATGCATCTCGCGGTATTACTTCTTTATGGCCAAATGACTACTACTACGGAGATAGAGATAATCTGGTGCTCCCACAACTCCTTTTCTATTCCGATAAATAAAAAGATCTATATGGTTTCATTAATACAACTCATCCTACTTGTTGATTAGGTATGTGTCTTACTGTAGCTTGGCGGGTTGCTATCTCCGTGATCACGTTGTTCCGTTGGAACTGCGTGGTTGTTGTCTGAAACAGTTACGTAATCTTTCAGTTTGTTGTTGTAATGTTGCTTTTATTTCAGCCTTAATGGTGTAATGCTGTAGTGCCCAGGCAAACAAAATGAATGCAATTGTTTGCCTAGGTAATTGAGTATATTAATTTTTCAAATATGATGAATTAGCAGCAAACTAGTTCATTTTTTTAGAAACAAAATGAAAAAAAATAAAAATGATATGTTGAAAAAAGAGCGTGCGAAATTAAAACTTCATGTGATCTGTTGGGTGAGGGGCATATTGGGCCTGGTTCGATCCCCGCCGCCGTCCATCTTTACATGGATTTTCCGTGGTTTCCCTCCGTAGTCTAGGCTAATGCCGGTATGGTTCCTACAATATAGGCCACAGCCTCTTCTTTCCCACTATCCTAGCCATTAGCCATTACCGAAGAAACTCATCTCATCATCCCATCATCTTATTGATCATTAATCCCTCACCAATAGGTCTTAGTTATCATTACAGTACATTAATAAACCCAATATAAATAAATGAAAAAATAGACAAAAGAAATTAGAGTTGCATAAAACGTTTGCGGCCACTTGATTGAGGCGCATGGTGAACTGTCTTACCGGCACTGTCTTCAGGTTCCTCTTCTTCATCTGCGTCGTACACCATTGGTTCGTTCATTGGTGCATTCCTCGTTCCTGCAACATGCAAACGTTTCATGGCTTGAACACTTCACTGTCATTAGATAAACCTAGCCTCACATCGGCACAAATGATGGTTAAAAAATGTTATGTTCTAAATTTAGTTTATTTTTAAATAGAAATTGTTATCAGATTAATGATCATCTACAAATGAATATGGCCTATTGTCAGAGGGTTGAAAGTGTTGTCTATGATGAGATTTTCATTTGCTTGTGTGTACGTAGTGTGAAGTGATTAGCGATAAGTTAGCTCGTACCGAGGTCTGATACGAGATCGGCAGTGTAATCATCCCTGTCTGCGGGTAACGACAAGTCTCGCTCTTTGGGCTCTAACTCCAACATGTCTGAAAGAAGCACCGTACTTCAAGTTAGCGAGGCAAATAATAATGATCATTGTGGTAGGTGTGTAGTTATGGATGGGATAAATTTATTTTACTTTTCTGCTAGATTTGGTTTTGTGAATTAGTTCTGATAAGAGCGAGCAGGTGTTCTAAATAAAGTCAATCGTTTGCGTGGAAAATTTTGTGTTGGTGGTAACCTAAATTATTTCTTTACTAACAAAATGATAAATTAATTGTGTTTTTTAAACTACGTTTGTGAGAATTAGCGGCTTGAAATCTTGCACATCTGGCAAATATCTATTGCCTTTTAAGTAAGACAGTATTTGATTTTTGTTTGTAATCCTATAATGAACTTCCAAACGCCAAACCAAACCAAGATCCCACTCTACTTCAATAGTCGTCGATAGATGAAGAATAGCGAATAGCGAGAGGATATAGTAGCAACTAGCAACGTAGCAAAGTATTTCTGGTTTAGCAACAAGTAGATAACTTGACTAACGTAATTAATTCGACTAACTCGGCTAAGCTCATGAGCAAGGTTTTAAGTTGAGGCGGTTATTGCAAGATATAAAGTACAAACGTACCTCCGCACGATCCTACGACGGGGTTGTTACAGTTGGTTCCGTCAAACCCCTGCGAGTAGGTCCCTGTGAAACAAGATAGAATCATGAACATATGCTTAACTATTTTCAAAATCGAAAGAACTTTTTTTGGGCAATATTTCAAGAACATAATCAATTAATCATGGACTGTCTTCCCTATGAGTAATAACTTGAATGTATGCATATGAATTCGGCTCTTATATATATCTATACCGTTTTAATCGTCACTCAATTTTAAATGGTGATTCAATTTCTTACGTACAGTAACATATTTGCTATAGATTGATTCAATTTTTAATATGTTTTCAAAAGTATGATGGGCTTTGTTTTGATTATACAATAGAAATGTCCAATTTTTAAGACTCATCTCTGTTTTATGTCAACTTCAAATAGTTAGCAATAATGGACAATTGTAGGTATGGCATATCGGCCAGTTTGTACATCGTTTGTGGTCATTCAGAGATACCCTGATTGGATATGTCTTACCACATTAAAGTGGTCCATTTGATTGGATGTTATGTTTTGTGATGTCAAAGGGGTGGGAAAACAGAAGTGGTTAGTTGTGAAGATTGTAGTCAAGCTACATATTTCGAGATGTTTTTCACCAATCAAATCGCTGGAATACCAATTGCATGGATACCACATCGATTTGAGAATCAAAGGATTTCAACTGTTTTATTTGATGGTTAAATCTCAATATAATCTTGCGTTAGTTTGCTGGCCTTATGTAACAGATAATGTTGTATTCTTACCAGCGATCAACAAAAGAGTTACTGCGAATATAACCGGAATCAGAACGGCGCAGTAACTTGAATATCTTCTAACTGTAGCCATGACGGTAGCTTTGTCTTCTTCGGGCATTAATCACTTTCTTATGAGCTGGATAAGACGGACAAAGTATATTAAACCTGATTCATAGTAACACGGTTATACGTTTTTTCCGCATGTTAAATGTGCAGTTTCTGTAACCGTAAAGTTTCCGACTTGTTGTTCATGTGACTTATTGGGATGAAACCAAAGAAATCAAGTTTTAGTAAAATGTTGATCAAATTTTCTCCGCAACCTGTGTGGACTGAATATTGTGAATTTTTTTTTATTCACATTGCGTTCCATGACGCACTATAGTGATGATCAAGATCTATTGGCGTTGGATGAATGATTAATGCAATGATCGAAAGACGAGATGACGGTTTCGTAATGGGAAGGGAAATGAGAAGGAAACGGCCGTGGCGTATATTGCAGGAACCATACTGGTATTAGCCTGGACTACAATGTAGAACCACAAAAAAAATGTAAAGATGGATGGTGGTGGGGGATCGAACCAAAGTCCGGTATGCTCCTCACCTTCCAGATCACAAGAAGGGAGCGCATTATTAACTAAGCCAATGGATTTTTGAGAGGCTAAGCTGTAGAAAAGGTTCCAGGTTCCGGTCGGCCTACACTAAACTTGCCTATTTACGAGATTCCAGTTAATCTGCAGTATTCCATCACAACTTTCCCTAACACAACGTGGCGGTCTAGCTGAGATGTACTGTGTAAAATGTGTGAAAGATAGCATTGCACAGATGGAAATGATTCGTATACTCTGTTCACTCTATGTTTACTTACTGCTGTTGAGCCACTAACTGACATTAGCAATTTACTGGGTTTTAGTACATTGTAGCTTTCACTTTGTTTGGCAAGCCAAGTTAGAGTTTGATGTAAAGTTATAATAGGCCTACCAATTGCATTGAACATAGTCTATTGTGAACAGGTTATTAGGCCTAGTACCTAGACCTATATCTATGCATACACAGTCCGTTTTTGCTTACTTGGCGATTTGTGTATAACGGTTTTTAAAAACTTGTAAAATGAACAGAAATAAATATAAACTCGTGTATTATAAATTAAAATGATAGTATAATGTACTTGAGAATGGAATCTGTCATTCTTCTTGATTTTCCTCAACAATGTATGTCTTCAAATTCTAACCACCTGTTTCCGTAGTCTTTTAACCTTGGAAACATTTTCACAAGGCAGTGGCTCTTTTGCAAAACCCATTAGATTGTGTAAAATGTCACGGCCACTTCTATTAGATTTATAAAGATCGTTGAAGTTGGAGTCCTAAAACTAGGAGACTGTGATCTAGCATTTATAATCAGGGTTGATAAAGCAGTGCTACCTTCATCTAGATGGCAGAGATTCAAGTTTACGATAGTAGGTTTTATTACTAGCGTACTAATTTATTGGTGTTCATACACTGTCACCTACGATCGTAGTTGGTGTTGCGGTAGTAATCGAGCAGTAACGAAAAAGTATGTAATTATTATTCATGATGATGATTACCATGGTTACTTAATGATATCACCAACAGGTAGTTTATTTGGGGATGCACATGATGAACAAGTTTTAACAAACTAAAAAGACACAGCAGGCATAAAAATAAAATAGATATTTATTTTATAACATTTTGTTTATATGATACAAGTAGAGCAAGTACTGTAGTGTGTTGTATAAATGTAATAAATTAATGAATCTATACAATAAACATATTCTATCAGTGTACGTTAATTATAACGTTAAGACGCTGCAGGTGTCTGCTAGGCATAAAAGCTTCCACGACGTTAATTCTCACGTTTGTAGGTCTATGAATATATATATATATATATATATATATATATATATATATATATATATATATATATATATATATATATATATAAAAATATATATTTATATATATATATATATATATATATATATATATATATATATATATATTCAATTCAATTTTCATTTACTTTCTGATGAAATTAGTTGGGTTTACGTCGAAACAGAATTTTGATCAAATACACGTGCTGAACTCGGCTTGTGATGAAACAAGCAAACAATTTATTTTGTTCCGTTCGTCTGCGCACTTATTAGAAGTCCAGGTATATAAACTCGTACACTATGAATTCTCACAACCGTTGTTTTTATTATATCGATTCAATTGTTGTTTCATTTTGTTACTGAAGAAATAAGCTAGGGCCAATACAGAATTTTGATAGAATACAGTCCTGATCTCGGTCCGTGATTCACTTTTGAGTTTGTCGAGTTTGTCGAGTTTGTTGTGTTGATTGAACTTGTCGTGATAGCCTGCCCGCTTTTCAAGACAGTACTCTCGTTGGTTCATATAGCTCCTTTTCGATGAAGACAGCTACAATTTCGATGCCTCAGATTTATTCTGATTATTGCGTAGGTTAACTTTTTTGTTTCCATTAATCTGCTTTAGATTTCATCACCTTGCGTTTTTTCACTTCAACGTTCGAGTTACAGTTACACAGTCCTAGTTTTTTAACAACAAAACATAACAGGCAACGCGTGACTAGGTACGCGATATAAAACACAACGATCAGTGTTAGGAGTAGGACGCCGATGACATCTAGTAGCAGGTATTGGTACCAGGGGAGATCGAGAGCTGCCGATCGCAGGTGTTTGGCACCGTCGTGACGTATTACGTATTCTGTCCACCAGACGGCTCGTTCGATAGGCGTTTGCGGCTGATCCTTGTTGATTGCTGACATTTTCTTCATGTTTGCTTGATAACTGTTCAAAAAACAATAATGCCAAAGTATCAACTTCCATCCAATTGATAAAAATACAAGGAATCAATTTAAATATTCAAAAGTGAATGGTCTGCTTTAAATTAGGTTTTGAAAATATTTTTTTTGAAATTTAATTTCAAACGTGTTTGGATACTTGTAATGAACTGAATGAAATATTGTCAAACCTAATTCTAGTTTGACAAAACGTGATGAAGTAAGGCCTCTATATAGACAGTACTCGAAGGTAAATGCAAGGAAATGCCCCCTCTCAAACTTTACCTTGGTTCGTGTAGTACAGTCCTTATTGCTTTAAGGATGCTTGCTTTGTTGGCTGTGGTGAAGTCCAGCTTCATTCCAATTCCAGACAGTTCCATCTTCTTCACGTTCTGTCTTTGGTCTGCCACAAACGGGACTCCGACCAATGGCACGGCACTGTGCACTGCCTCTTGGAAACTCTGCAAACCGCCCTGCGTAATGAACAGTCGAATGTTCGGGTGGGCTGTGGAGAGCAAAATGCAAAATTTGATGTATACAAAAGCTTCACATTACTTCATATCTTCATAGACTTGTGTCTGATTATAATTACTAATTATATATTAGCCTCCCTCTGTAGCTCAGTCAGCTAAGACACCGCATTAGAAACTGAATTCAATGTTGGGCGAGGGTTCAAGTCCTGCACAAGGCATGGGTTTAGAGAGCGAGTAAGTATGAGAGAGAGAGAGAGGCTGACCTAGTACATCTTGTTGTGGCAACCAGTTACTCAGCTTGACGTTTTCCGATTGTCCCGGCAGTGAATCCGACTCCCACTTCCACAACACCCGCTGCGGTAGCTCAGCGAACGCTGCTAGGAACTCTCTACGCTTGTCTTCGGACATCTTGTCTGATCGCACGTTGGAGCCCAGGCTGAAGTAGATGAAGCCTTCCGTCGCTCCATCCAGGAAAGTTTTTAGATCCTGGGAGAATATCAAATCATTTGATTAAACAAATTTGTTGGACTGTTACGATGGCAAACGTCGAAAATATAAAAAATGAATAAGTTGAAACACCTAACGTTGTTTTAATTTTTTTTAAGTTTTTCGATTTCGACAAATATTGACCATAAAATTTGGGAAGGAAAGAAAAATCGAAGAAAGAGAAGACATAATCAGAATTAAGATTTGAAACTTTTTTCCCAACACAACTTTTGAATTTTCCATGGCATTTTTAACTTATCACTATAATTTTTAAAATGTGTTGAATGACCTATATTATATCCCACTATTTCTTTGGAGTGGTAAGATCGCCCTTGTGGTGCCCCGTTCAAACGATCCGAAACTTCAATATTTTACCTTTATATGGAAACAATGGCTTTGTGAAAAATTTCGAAATTGATAAAAAAAGGGTATTCAAATTTCGATATCGTTTGCAATTTTTATATCAAACGCCAACTCCAACAACATGTGTTCTCACGTTAGGTAGTGGTTTCGTGTGTTTCTGTAGATGTAGACTACCAAGTTCGATGTACGCTGGCACCATCGGTCGGACGTAGTTCATGGTGTGATGATTGTTGGACATCACCAGACTGAAGTTCCTCTCCGTCTCCCAGACCGAGGGCGGTGCATCACCGAAATATTGTCTCATCACAGCCTCCTGGTCCACCATCATCTCATTGAACCAGTGGTAGCGGATCCAGTACGCGTACAACTGTAACACGCAGTGTTCGACCACCGTGAATTGAGACGAATATGTAATTACTATTTGTCACTATCGGATTATCGTATCGTACTGTAATTGTATTCTTGAAAGCTGAAAGAACAAACTACCCCGTGAGATATTGGTATCTTTGGAACCTACTTCTTTCCTCGGAACAAGTATATTATTGTGCAGCCAGCTCTGTGCAATCTATGTGAAGTTTTGAAATTGAGGTTCAAGTACGATTATAATCATTTTCAAATAGTGTTCCATTGATTAATTTGATTGTTCTTCATTTTTCCTGGCTAAAGCAATCAACCCTACATTATTACCAAGATGTATTAGGAGATATGTTGGTTTGCCGGTCTACCATGATGACTTGACTCCCTTTCCTACTAAAGTAGGAAATAGTACCAATTTACTGGCCAAATCTATGGGAATACCACAATCGTGAGTAGTCTAGCACCAACTTTGTTGACCAAAATTACGTTTATAGCGCATGGTTAACTACTCGAAAAATTGATTTCGTCTCGAATGACTAGGTGCCCTTCAAGACTTGACAGGTATCAGGCAAACAGAAAATGGCATTGTACTTCTGTACAGCTTGAACCAAAAGTAAATGTTCCCCCTTTCTACCTGGAGTAAACCAGCCAACTTTAGGATATTGCATATGATTTAGGCCTACCAGATATCCAACAGACAGAAAAGTGACTTTTAGTTTCGGTTCAAATTCTCCATACCGTATTGTGCAGCCTCTCCAGAAAGGTCATGTGATCCGAGTATGGGATAGCCATGTCGGGGTCATAGGCCGGGTTGTTCGGATTACCGACTGCATCAAACATGGCTGATATTCCTCCGATGGAGAGTAATCCAATTATCGGAGGTGATCCGATGTGATGAATCAAGCCGTAGTAGCACTGGTAAAAGAGTGGCTCGATGAAGACTACGTCAAACTTCGGTTTGGCTCTGTTACAAAAGTCAGGCAAAATAGTATTTATCATACAATTATATCTAATTATTAATGCTCTGATCTGGTATCAAAAGGTGCTACAGAAAATGATGGATGTATTTCTAGACATGCCACGCAATCTTAAAAACTTGAGATCATCAACATTATAACAAACTAACTATTCCGATGACCATAAAATATGTTGGATTTGTATTGACATTCTTCCTCAGAATTTCGTACTGGTGGCGCTATGCCCACAGTGGCCAGTGGCACTACTAATTGAAGGAATAGGCAAAGGACTGATAGTGTGCAGGGAAAACTCAGTTACATTCTGCCATAAGAGTGAAGTGCATAGGTAGCATGTCTACCATGTAGGCTAATACTATAGATTGATAGGATTTAATTATTTTAGTTCAAGATTCTACAAGTATAACAAACGATCCAGTACAAAAGTACAAAAGTACAGTATAACTGTATAAATAACATTTGAATCACTACGTTTACAAAAAAATTACATGAAGAGTCTCAGATTAAAAAAGTTTCAGTTATACATCTACATAAATGACCATTAGCTAATCTAATGTCCCCTTTGTGATAACCAGCTTCATTAGTTACACCTTGTCTATATTTATTATGAATATAATAGGACCAACGTATGTATATGCAATTAGAAAAAACATAAAATAACAAATAATTGAATGAACAATTAATGCACTGTGAGATTTTTTCATGAGTCAAGCAGGGCAAGTGAGAACATCGTACTTTATGAAGTCTTGAACAACTTTTGACGACAGCTGCATGTGGCAGATGTCGACACCTGTGCCCGTGAATATCTTCATCAGGGTCCATGCAGGTGCTCCTTCCATCTTGCTGAAGTCGAATTGCGCCCAAAACTCGTACGTGAAAGACAGGTCAATGTCTGTATGGTTCGCTTGAAACGTCTGAAGCACAACGAGGAGAGAATTAGGCCTAGGAAAGAGGCAAAATGTATACTGATGATCAGAAAATGACGGGAATGGCTATTTGAAGTCAGACTAGGTATATACTATGTAGTAACCCATGCAGGCGTTTTTGTTGTTGTTGTGCACAACCCAAATCAACCAAATCTAATCAATTTTTAAACTTCACAATAATCTAATCTGATTGATACTTATCTAAAATTAATAGTTATGCCATATACAGGTACAACAGATATGGGTGCCACTTCATTAAATGATGAATATTTCTGTGTAACATGGTTCCAAAAACTTCTGAAATGATTCCGGTATCAAAACCTAGTTGATGCTGAATGGATCCCCAAATAATAAATAAGGTAGGGTAAGATAAAATCACTGATCATTGTTAGATTAATGACCTCATAAACAGTTGGGTCAATCTGTACCCACCACATTATTACCATTTTCATTTGTTTCTAATTTTCATCCCAATTACGCTGTACCATCACCAATATCATTCACGTTTCACATCATGTGCCACAAAATAATATTCTTCCACAGATATAGTTTATCTTCTCTTATAGCGTTATTATAATTGTATCTAAAAATGCACATTATAATGAACATCCAGAATCTTGGCCGTCAATGTTCGACCAAATGCTCGGTCAGCAGCTAGCTTACCTTGAGTGGATCCGTGCTGAGCACAGTGACCTGGTGTCCTGCGTCAGCTAGGGCCTTCATGACGGCTTGAAAGGGCAGCTGGTGACTGATGGAAGGTGTAGGAAACAGGCCGAGAATGCGAGCACCGTGACTCGAACCCAGGACCACCGCTAAACAGAGCCACGACAGCAACATCTGGCCAACAAGTTCAACACAAGTTGAATTTTTCATTACTATTTCATTATTTCATTTATATATATTTTTTTCATTTACTATTAGGCCCTATACTATTTCTTTCATTTCTTTCAGGTGGAATACTTGTATCCACATGAGATGGAGGTTATATAATATTACACTGCATTAGCTCATGTGTAGCTCACTCCTTCACTGCTTGTTGAGACAAGACTTATGGTAGTACTGTATCATTTTTTAAATTGTGATTTTTTTATGTATGAATGTATCTAATTTAGTCCTATAAATCATTATTTACATATTTTAAAATATTGAAACGAAAATATTGAAATGTATGAGCTGGAAGATCGATAGTTCCAGCATATTCCTTACTCTATCTGATCTTGGACTATTCCAAATTGATGAATGTATCGTGAGAAACATACATGTATCTTACCTTGTGCAAATTAATGTTAAATATATTATTTTATAATTTTAGAGTATGCTTTATCTGTCTAGTATTTGGCTATGAAAAATGTCGATACTGATTAATTTTACCAACACTTCTAATCTTCTGTATTTACTTTAGGTCAAATGAGTAGTTTAGTATCTAGTTATCTAATCAGAAGTTCTTGTCCATATCATACCAGGTCTATACAGTAGACCTTCTGTCCATACTACTTTATCGACTCTGTTATTACTATTGACTAGGACAATAGCTATCTAGCTATTGAGAATGAAAACCAATGCAACTAGCACCTGTTGGTTGAGACTCACTGCAGTTGAGTTATATAATAAATAATTACTACATTTATTATTTAATTAATTTGTAGTAATTTATATATTGTTTTTTTTTTCATCAAGTGCTAACAGTTAAGTGTGGTAACTTGAATTTAGTACGGTAATCTGTTTTTTATTTCATCTTTACTTGCTTTTCTAATCATAGGTAGAAAACAGTTATCTTAAAATGTATTGAAGATCATAAATTGTTATATAGTTAGGAAGACTTTGATAAATACAGACAAGTACATTATTTTCTTTGTCTTGTATGATATTAATCATTTTAACCAAATGTTTCTAGTTTGAATAAACAAATTGAAGTGTTTCTTGCTGATCTGATGTCTCTTTCCATATATGAGCAGTATTTTTAAATACCACTTTTTGTTGTTTATAAACTAGGAAATATGTTGGAATTATAATCAAATGAAACTAAAATTAGTCGGAACTAATATATTGACTAAAAGATGGTTACAATTTAGGGGCAGATGTTGTTATCAATAAATATATTATAATCTGATTGTTAAATAGTCAAATGAAATTTGCTACTGGATGTTTCACGATGTTGCCGTGTTTATTATTTTTATAAATAATATTGATGAATATTATCATTATTTCAATATCATAATTTTGATATTTATAAAACTAATGTACTTCTAATGTGTAACTAATTTGTGATGCTACCGTGTTTATTTTTTTTTTAAATAAATAATTTTTATGTTTATAAAACTAATTTATAACTAATGTACAATATTTTTAAAAAGAATAAATGTAATTAGACCTACATTGATTTTACTTTACATGAAACCGTTCAAATTCGAACTATATTTAATTATCATGACATTCGGTTCAAAAACGAGTTATAGTTCTATTTCTTCCACCATGCTATATTTCCCGACTATTTCCTTAACCACTGGGTATTCTGACATAGAATGGTACTGACCAGAACATTCTTGGACTAGACGGACGAACTGTCAGTGGCAGCAGTTTTCTACTGAACTATCTGATAATAAAAGTGTTTCGGAGTTGATAACTCATCTAATGACGTAATTTACAGCAGTGAAAATCATCAGAATCATTAATTGGGAGAAATCATGCAATTGCCACTTCACTGTGGACGAAATTAGGGAAACTATTTCCCAGTTTACATAACCAAACTTCTCGAAAACCGGCAAATTCGATTACAGGCGAAGCGTCATAAGCAAGCGTGCAGAAAATTTAAATCATATTATGATAGGAGTACGTAGCATAATTGACTATTCAGGTAATTATAGCTTATGATCAGTCGTGAATATGAGTGCAAGCATTTAGTTTGTAATATTAAGGTGCGATCTCAGCCTTCTGCAATAATGTTGAATTGTAAATTATATGAACATAATGTAGCTGTGACGTGGGCCAATTCTTATTATCGTGATAACGAGATGGACTAATGGCTCCAAATCTTGACGTATCGTTTTATTGTGTATCATTTACCAAGAATAAAAATCGTCTTATGCCAACTGTCTGTCACGGCAAGGCCAAAATGAGGATAAGAAAGAAGAGCAGGTGGGATCAAACCCCTAGCGAAGTTGCAGAAGAAAAGAGGAAACAGGGAAAGAAATTGAATTCAACACGCATGGGAAAGATCTGGGTTCATTCAAAGGTAAGAATTGCACAATTTATACAATTTTCGAGTACATGCCGGTTGTAGACACGCCTACCTGTTTACGGAAAATCGAGTGGCTTGGCACGTGTTTATTAACCGAGCAACCGTTGCTCGTGTGATTCGTACATCCATTCTCCGCTTGAGTTCGCTCATGTCGGTATCGTGCCTTTTGTATTGAAGAAATTTTCGTACGTTTCTGATTTTCATACCATTATGGCAAATTTATGTGGACGTTACAGATAAACCCTACTAATACGTTGAAAAGATCATCAACTGATCTTTAAACTCATTAAAGACTTGAACCAATTTGCTGTGTATAAATGGAATAAATGTATTCTTAAGTATACTGCAAACAACAAGTAGTACTCCCGAAGTTGCTTCGAATATAATGTAAAATTTTACTTACTATTCTCGTACTCGCTTCGGCGGTACATATACTAAAATTGGAACGATACAGAGAAGATTAGCATGGCCCCTGCGCAAGGATGACACGCAAAATCGTGAAGCGTTCCACATTTTTTGGCATTTATTTTGAAAATTATCCAGAATAATAAATACTTCTACCATTGAGTGGTTCTCCCTTTATACTTTTACATAACATTTCTTTGTTACGAAAAAAAGACTACCTGTATAAAGGTTAGTGCCTATTTGACAAAGAATAATAAATAAATAGAGAAAACAATAAGATAATAAAATAGTGGACGATACAAAACATATTGTGCTATACGTTTAATTCATTTGAAATAACATGCGCAAGTGGTTTCTAAGAATTCAAAAGAGAAATATACAATAAATGAAACTATTAGGTTGAATAGTTGAAAAAATGCAACTAAGATGTGAGGAATTGTGCCTCTAGCTTCAACTAAGAGTCCAATCTATGTCTACCAGATATGTATAATGATACAAAATATGGGATGGTTGGTTCGACCTATTATCGACCTTTTTGATAAAATGATTGCCAAATAGCAATTTGAGGCGTACATTCCAACTCTTGTATGTTACGATTTTGGTTTAAGTTGCTTTTACACAATCAATTTTCGTTGCATGTTATTTCAAAAATTGCACGGAACAATTTCAGTGGTGTTTACAATTTCTGTTGCGAAATTCTCATTTTAGCAATTTTAGTAGCGATACCTGTGGGCAACATGTCAGCTAGGTGAAAGATTGCAGTAAAGTTGAACGTATTTTAACTTCAATAAATTCTGGCATGCAATTGAAAGATTTCCGTTCTCATGTGTAGGCAACATAGGAAACGTGGATATTCAACTTTTCTGCAATTAATTCCAGAAAAATTATTTCAGGAATTAATTGATCGTGTAAAGTGACTTTTTATGCATCTCTTCATTTTAAAGTCACATCACGTATCATATATGAGATCTTGACGTGGTTTTAATTTATAATTTCTCCGTCGATTCATTGAGTATATAATCTAATAAATATGTATGTACATGTAATAAAATAATGTAAGCTACTTTTATCATTCAGATTTTCTTTATCATTTTCATTTTTTTATTCTTTGGAAGGGGGAGATCGCCCATCCCAATATTGTATCCAATGAAACCAGTCACAGCGGCTCCATCACTAACTTATCCAGCTCAGTCTCAAGTATATTATATTATTTCAACTCAAGTATATACTTCAATCCGTCGTTTTTCCTATCTACAAACACTAACGACCTCACGTTTCGATCCTTCTACACTCTACCACACACTAAAAGTGTATTGACGTTCCCGACCGATCTTCTCTTCTATCTAATAACATTACCGATCGACTGTTTCGAACCGTCACAATATCTTCAGAAAGCTTTACCTCCAGGCTTTCTACGTATTTTGTTTTCCTTATTGTCTCTCATAATGTCGTCTTGAAGACGAGGCCCTTTGTCTTCTCCGGTTACCAATCCACTTCCATACACCGGCGTCGTCGTCTTCTACGTCGCCTGGCAACGCTTGAGGGGAGGAGTCAACTCCACCCCTGCTGTGTAGGCTACTGGTGGGGTTGTGATGCTGGGGTGGTTGCATACTGGCAGGGGTTGGCGACGTTATATTGGAGGGTGGTTGCCGTTGATAATGGGATTGAAGAGGATAGAGTGTTAGGGTGTTATGGCGGAAGGTTTTGATATAAAAAATAACATTATTGGATGAATGAGAATGGAGAGGATTTTGTAATCGAAATTCCGTGAACTTCACGAGGGATATGTGATTTATTAAGAAACCAATACATTGTTTGTTGCATGTTAGAGAGAATAAATAATATCACATAATTGAAAAATAGAAAAAGAAGTTTTCTGCGAGAATTTTTCTGCGAATCGCTTTTTGAATGGAACTAGAAACAGTAGTTACGAATCACGACATTTGTGCACATATTTTTGTCTCTGTGGTCGAATTGAAAAAAAATCACCATAACCCTGCGCTCGAGACAACGTTCAATAGTTATCTTCTGTGAAAAAAAAGTTACTGCGCCGGGAGTCGAATCATGGACCCCGAGCATACTAACAATACCCCTAGCCCCATGTCACACTACCGAGTCGACTTTATTCCGGTATACGCTCTTCAGTGCTCCCATCATGTCTTGGTTCAGTTGAGCGACGAAGGGGAACCACGAAGAACTGGAAAACTGTCAGGTTGTCGATGCTTTTGTTTCCAGAAGTAAATCCATTGTTTATAACCATGCCTTGTAGCATGATAGACATATGACACCGCTCTTCCACCGAGTTGCACAATGTGAATTAATTAGGAGAGACTTGCGAGTACAAAGAGTTTGTTTGTGCATACTTGTATCCACGAGAGATGAAGGTTCCGATCGACTGTCGACTGTATCTCATAGAACTAGCGCGCGGGTGGTTCAAGCCTTTGTGCTGTAAGCATATAGGCCTGCATGCAGATTTTTTTTTTCATTTCTTCATGTTTCAGGCCTATGCCTCATTGGCAATTTATTGCATTGATGGCAAAGATTTTAAAATTAAGTAGGCCTAATATTATTTTATATGCCGGTAAGTTATATACGAGCAAATTAATGATGGTAATTAAAAAAATGATGGTAGGCGTATATATATATATATATATATATATATATATATATATATATGTGAACGAAGATTTTCAGGGCCGCTGGTGGATGGTAACGATGTTTTTGCGGTAATTTGCCCTCTTGAGATGAGATGTGGGGGTTCTGAAAAGAACCTTTGGACCAAAGGTTCTTTTCAGAACCCCCACATCTCATCTCAAGAGGGCAAATTACCGCAAAAACATCGTTACCATATATATATATATATATATATATATATATGTTGTATTTTTGTGTTTGTATCACTACTGCATGATTTTGGGAAAGATGCACGTTTTCTGTATACTGATCGTGTAGAAGTGAAAGCGAAAAACCTCAACCAGAATGGACGACCGGCTGGAATCGAACCCCGGCTAACTGAATGACTTTTCTGGGCGTATTGCGAGACTCATACACCCGGCCATATCTCGTCTGAATATGATTGACTATGACTAAAATGCGAGGGGTTAACAACTCCTGAAATCCGGTGTACAGTTGACCATGAAATCCCATTGAAATCCCTGAAATCACTTTAAATCCCCATGAAAGCCGTATGAAATCTCCTGAAATCCACTGAAATCTCTTGAAATCTCTGAAATCACCTGAAATCAGGTGTACACCAAATTTGCGAGTTGTAGACCCCTCGCTAAAATGTGTCTGATTGGTATTTTCACAATTATTACTTGAATCTTATGAAGTATTCGGGCCTATGATTTTTGTATAGATGACTTGAAATTGTGCTTAGTTTTTCGATAGGGTTGGGGTCTTCATATGTATTATGTGTGGCAGTGGCACCCATTCAGCACAGCTATACCATATTATCCCATGTTATCTTCAAACCCCATGAGACATGCAGGCTGTTGGGGAGGCGGACACCTCGCGCATGCCCAGTAGGATTCAACACACTCCCCAAACGACCAAACGAGATAACCAATTAATTTCAATTTCCAACAAGTTCTCGTCGCTCTAGCTATCTCCCAGAGGACCTCCACCCCCTACCTCTCTCTCTCTCATATTTTCTCACTCTCCATTTCGTTCTCATTATCTCTCTCTCTCTCTCTCTCTCTCTCTCTCTCTCTCTCTCTCTCTCTCTCTCTCTCTCTCTCTCTCTCTCTCTCTCTCTCTCTCTCTCTCTCGCTCTCTCTCTCTCTCTCTCTCTCTCTCTCTCTCTCTCTCTCCCTCTCTCTCTCTCTCTCTCTCTCTTCCCTTTCTCTCTCTCTCTCTCTGTATCTCACTACCATTTTCTCTCTCTCTCCCATCTCTCATTACCATTCTCTCTCTTTCTCCCCCCTCTCTCTCTCTCTCTCTCTCTCTCTCTCTCTCTCTCTCTCTCTCCCCCACGGGAGCAAGCTGTTATCTTTCAACACTGGTCAATTACTCGATGATAAGACGTCTTTGGGGACTTCATGTCACCCTCGTTATTACCAGAAGATGACTACTTAAAAGAGTGGTCGGCTGGTTTCACTGAACTAACTGTCGAATGATTATGTATATAGATATCAAACCTTATCGACCTTCTACTTTCGTGACTACAAGTATAGACGATATTTTTTTTACCAACATTGAAACTTTTTACAAAATTGTTGTTCCCCAAAATTAACGCCAAGGATGAAAGTTGGAAGCAAAATGGAAAAAACGAAATACGAAATATAGAATTTAAACAATGTCCGGAGCCGCCCCGGTGGCTAAGTCAACTACCGCTAGCAGTAGAAACTGAAGTCACCGTCGGGCGTGAGTTCGAATTCCGCATAAGGCATGGGTATATGTAAACGTCTTTTCATCTATCATCTCTCATTCGTACCTCCGTATAACCTAGCTGTTGATGGGGTCGTTAAGCAACATTAAAAAAAAATGTCCGGTTCAATTTTAATTATATAGTGAAGTATTTAATCTTCAAGATGTAAAGCATACGGTAGGCCTAGCGTTATGCTCATTATTATGCGCCTTACGTGTCCCTAGACCATATTATAAAGCATAATCTTGGAGCTACCGACACTTATTTCCCGTCACTAATCCTATTCTCGAGGATTAAACCGCGGATTAAACTATATAGTAGATAACTTCTCTCTTAGATGTATTGTAATTGCGATTATGTTACATGTTGCTGTATTATGTTGGAGTGTGTAGGCGTACCAACTTACTAACACTTTGCTTGTGAAGTTAGTTGTAAAACTCATCTTCCTCCTCTACCCTCCCCTCTCTCAGCGCCCTCTGTACCACCCCCTGTAAATATTCATCAAGTGAGACGTTCATTAAGAGTCTATGCGAGTAGATTTAACGGAATATCAGTTTTTTGGTGTTAACTTTTGAACTGGGTAAGATGTTGAAGTTCTGATAAAGAACAAACACAGATATTTTCAATAACTTCTAGATGCTATACATTTAATAACTATTTATCTCAAGTCACCTGATTGTCACGCGTATACGGCTAAAAAAATCATTTTTTAACCGTATACGCTTGACAATTATGCGAATGAGATAAATATATTAGATTTTTACACCAACTAGAAGATTTTGAAAATATATATGTGTTTGCTCTATATTAGAATTTTGATATCTCACCCAGTTCAAAAGTTTACACCAAAAAAATTATATTTCGCCAAATCGACTACCGGAGGCTAGATCGTACCTCGTCGCCTTATTTCAGATTATTGATAGATAATTACTTTCTATACACAATAATATAAAAAGGAATAATAGTTTTTCTGACTTTCTTTTTTCGGCCGAAATATGAACAGCCTGAGTTCAGCAAATGTTGTAGATCTATTAGCATACTTCTAACTCGGCAGTACTGGAAAAGCACTAGACTCTGAGTCAAGAGGTAAAAGTGTAACAGTTATTTTTATACATTATTATTTTATAAAATTTGTTTTATTCACATAAAATTAATAAATACATTCATCAGAACAAAAATAAAAACATGTATAAACCAAAAAAAACATGTAATAAATAAAGGAATACTTAGGCCTAGATGAGAAAAAATATCTGTAACTTCTTATATTAATAGGTGAAGGCCTAAATAATAATTATTGATATCAAAAAAAAAATGATTTAGCAGGAGAAAGTGACGAAAAAAGTTACTGGCCGAATTATTATACTAAACTTTGGATTGAAAATGAAGTATGAATTGAAAAATATAAATTGAAAGAAGTTCGAAAAAATATGGTATTAATCTCCAGTAATCAGTGTATATAATTAAGCTGATGACTGTATAGATCAAAAGATTCACTGTCTGGTGTTAGTTGGAGCATTACCACGACAAAGCCCCAACCGTCAATGGAGATCCTATTTAACTATAGGGTTTGCTGCTGAATACAGCAACCGCGGGATAGAGGTACACAAAGAGTTACTTTCGAAGTTCACTGAAGTTTTAACTATTATTTAGTTGGTAGATGACCTTATTCTTTCGTGGATGCAATTCCATGCAATCAGGGCTCAATTTGTAAATGAAAAGGAACCGGAATGCACCTCAAAGTAAACCATACTTTCCTCCTCCCCCCCCCCCCCCCCCCCTCCCACCACCACTAGAAAAATGAAAAATATCATGGACAAAATACAACAGATTAATTAATTTGGCCTTAAAACGTATTCGAAATAAGTCTCGTCTTTATTGAACGCTAGTTATTCATAACAAATTATAATAAAAATCATTCTCAGAATGGGAAAATCTTTATTCATCTATACAAATTATATTACATGGTAAGAGTATTAGTAAATGAATAAAAATCCACCCTGTCTTTGACTTCACATCATTTTGAAACTCGAACGTCCAAAAAAGAAACCGAAAAGGAACCGGAACGCCGTTCCGGTGCGTTCCAGCACAAATTAACCACTGCATGCAATGCAATATAATGTGATAATTATGTATAATATACTGCCACCTTTTATTAGGTATGTTGGGTAATGTTGGGGTGTAAAAATGAGTATCTAGAACCAGAATCATAATTGTGTGTTATTCCGTTTTTTTAATATTAAGCTTATATTCACTTGATAGATGCTAAGTATTTATAAAAAATAGCATCCATCATATATTCCACTCCATCTACTATAGGTACAGTATTTAATTTTATGCATTGCATCACCTGACCTAAGTGTCTCTATAGTATATTCACATTTTATATTATTGTTGACTTGTTGTGTAATTTTTAATATTGTTGACTTGTGTGATTTTCAATATTATTGACTTGTTGGTTGCTTAATAGGTTTATATTAAGAACAGCATTCACCATATATTCATACATTTAATAATTATTTTTAATTTTTTATAACAATCGTGTATTGATAAGCTGACTGGCCATATGATTTACATCATATTTCTTATTGTTGATTCAATGATAATCTTGTAAATCCTCCATTGGACGAAAATAAAATAAATAAATAAAATTAGGCCTGTATAATCCAATCAGTTTCACTGTAAAAAAATTATGATTTTTGTGAACCTTCACCGGTTGATTCCATCAAACCAAATGATATCAATGTTTGAAGGATCCTGATAACCGTGACGTGTGACTGTTGTATCAAACTTCCCCTCCCACCCTCTGGTCCACCCTAGTAGTCTTCCACCCTCCTACAACCACCCCCCATCCTCCACCCCTGGAGCAAATCTATCAATGTATCAGGTAACGGACTGGCAGGCCCCTCGTCGTATATATAACTACGTTGTTCCCTATTCTCCATTCCAGCATCTTCCCTATTTGCTCCCGTATTCTAACTCTCATCTCCTATTATTATATAGTGCATGTTGTTGCTTGATATAAGACAGACCGGATCGAAGATCGAATGGTGCGTACCGGTATATCGAATCGTACACTATCGATTTTCAGTTGGCTAACTAGAAAAATACAAAATAGTATATATTTTGCCACAGATTCTGACCCATTCAGCCAATGCTCTGCTTTGGGAATTGAACTCAAGTCGTAGGCCTATGTGCCTTCTAGTCCCGCATACTAAAGCATGTTTTTTTGTAAACATCATTCGAACCCCCGTATAACCTAGCTGCTAGTGGGGTCGTTAATCAAAAACAATAAGCATCGTCAAAAACATGAAAAAAATCGGATATGAAATAGTTATAATTAATTACCACGACCGAGTTAATAAATAACCAAATATTTTAATTGTCAACAATGACGGGATATGCTCGTCCTACTGCCGTTGAATGTGATGCCAGACAGGAAGGCTCTAGTTCGGGTCAAGGGGTTAGATAGCGACAGATGTTAACCTGTGCGTCTGCGTTAGAAAGAGACACATGATGTAAAAAACAACCGTGGCCGTGTGTGTGTTTAATGATGATTGATTGTTGGGTCGGAGTCATCAATTGTAATAGGAAGATTTGAAACTATTAGAGCGAAAATCGTGTCATAGAGAGGGCCGTGATATGAATTATTGTCGCAACAATTAACGGGTAAAAAAATTAATGAAGTCAATATGCAGTCAACATGTTGATCAAGGATAAAGAAGTGGAGGATAGTGATATCACGCTGTAGTGATACCAACAGACTATCATTATTAGATGAGCGTTAGCGAAGATTTCCGTGCAACTCTTACGGAGCTTTGTGTGTCTGTTTTTTGTTTGTTGTTGTTGGCACCGCACAGGTCGCAGGGTTTGACCGATCGACATGAAACTTTTTTTTTATAAGCAAACTTATCCTACTTAAAACCCTATAGTTTTTGGGTCAAATCGGTTGGACCATTTTGAGAAACATCATCTAGAAGTTCCTAAAAACCCTATAAGATTAGGCCGGGCAGAAAAAAAATTGAAAAATAAAATCTCTCCAATATAATTCAAATTTTTCCCAAATGTAAACACGAAAATTATACACATAATTAAAAATTTGTATGCAATTCAAAATGGACCAGCCGTTTCAAAGAAAATGAAGTAATACATGATTTGTATTCATCGAATAGATAGAAATAATAGCAGAAAAATGTTGCATTGTTAATTAACGGCTACCTAGATTCGTTGATATCGAATGAAGTTCATTTTATATGATCAAGGTACCGGTATGTAGAGTTTTAGATTTTACTTCATTCTGCGTTTGCCTAGTAAATAAAGAAGGTGTATATACCCAACTCCCATGGCTGGTGGCCGGTATATTGATGTGGTTTCTTGTGGCAAAGTCAGAACCAGAGGTCCCGATTTAGCGACTCCTTTATGAACTAGATATTGTATAGATACGAGTGTGTCACTGATGGCATTGATGAACTTTCATAATCTCATTATCATTTTCATGTAAAATGAATGTCACTACTCACTGCTGACCAAATAATTATCTACTTAGCCGTGTATAGTTCGATATAAAAGCGATAGGTTCGCCAGCAACCAGTTGAACGGGGCAAAGATTTTGTCCTCTACATATTTCACTTTCGTCTTTTATAAAAATAACAATTAACGTTACATAACTGTTACATACATAACTGACGTTACAATTGGTCGAAACAAAAACGATCCTATATCTGACGTTGAACAAATTCGTATAAAATGAAATAGACCCTGCCTTATCAATGACTAAAAAACCAAAACAAAGACAACCCGTTATAACCCGTGGCCAGAAGTATACGAGTGCATGGGAGTCGATTTAGCGAAATATCAGTTTTTTTCGGTGACTGATATAACCTTTGAACGGTATTATAAGGCCTGGATATCAACAGTATAATGTGGGAGAAACACGAATACTTTTAATACCGTCAAAATGATGTTAATTCAAATTATCATGTTTGGATTCTATGACTGGATATACAGCTGAAAAATGATGTTTTTAGCTGTAACCTGTTGAAATAATAATTTGATAATATTCTGATCCTATTCTTTTTGGATTTTCTCTGGTCTATGGTTGATTTAGTTTTACAATTCTCTAACGATATGAAGAATATTTTATTTTTCCATGTCTTTTATATATTTTAGCATTTTGAAAGTATTTTTCCATAACGTTTTTCCTATATTTCTTGATGAAGGCGGCTGAAAGACTAGAAATATTTAAAATTCGCCTACATATCGTGACGAGAAAACCTATATTCAACATTTTTGAAATAATTTTAAAGTTTCATTATAATTAATTTCCCAAGCTAAAATCTACAGTTATATTAATTCCCACTTCCGTCAACGCAAATAAAATATGTTTATTTCTCTTCTTTTTTCCTTGTCTTCAATAAACCATGATTGTCTCCCCTGGCACCCGGAACACCCGTACAGTGTGACCAGGTAAACGACGAGCGAGGGTCTCTGGGGTCATGCTGGGAGCAACGTGCTTCTGGGTGGCGGACATTGACAATAACATACTGGTATTATAGGAGATAAAACATCACACTATGCTGAGTTATGGTCATGCGTAGAGACAATCAGATAGTTGGTCGTGCAGATGAGAGTGAGTCAGTTCAGAGTCTGCATGAGTCGGTCAGCCGCCCCCGTGGCTCGGTCAATTATCGCTAGCGGTAGAAATTGATTTCAGGTCGGGCCTGGGTTCGAATCCCGCATAAGGTATGCCTCTTTCACCTATCATCACTTCATCGTTTCATTATCACCCGCTCATTCGTACCCCGTGCTACCTAGCTGTTGGTGGGGTCGTTATGCAGCATTAAAATAAGATAAAATGAGGCTGTCAGTATCGAAAGTAGGTGCGCGTTTAATATGACATTCTATTTTTGTGATTTCAATCAGTTTCAAGATAATACTTGAATGAGATCTCATGCATTCTTGGTATTAATTCACGTATATTATTTTAAAACTGATTGAATTCACAACAATAGAACTTCATATTAGTTGAAAAACATAACATTGTCTTGGAGATGGTATACTTTTTTATTCAATCACACCGATTCGTGAACTTGGGAAAAAAAATATTAAAGATGAATTTCTCCATTGTATATAAGCACCGTGCATGCACCCTTTCAACTGGAATCTGTGTTTGAAAACTTGAAGAAACATCATACTTACTAATAAACTCACTACAGTTCTGATTTGAGAACACAATTTGGTGAACATTGCCATCAACTCATTACAACAATGTGTGACATCCCTACCATCACTTATCACTACTGCCCGCGCATTCAACGTGTGATATACGAGGAGGGGGTGGGTGGGGGGGGGGGTTGATATATAGAGGGTTATGTCAAGTTAGTTTAGGGTGGCTTGCAATAAGGGTGGGAGGGAAGCAGGAGGGGGTGTCATCTGGTAAGAGGGTATTTAGAAGACAGCAGATGAGTCTGAGGAATGTGTCGCACGGAATTCAGGCTCGAAACACGCGACCGGTGGAACTATACGATATAATAAGACGTGTGATCGTTCCGGTAACGTGTTTAGTTGACGTGTTTTATGCCCAGGGTTTTAGCTACGATAACAGCGGGCGAGTTATACTAGAGTTGTGAATGAACGTGGAGAGTTGTAGTATATAGGGATGTATCCAATGGTGCGGAGATTACCATCTTCTACCGTTCGAAGACTTTCGAAAGCATAATTTTTTCAATCGTCGACTTTTATGGTTCCGAGTTAAGAGCGTCTGTCTGTAGTCATTCGGTTCATTCAACAAGGTTTGGTCAACTGTACTAAAAATCACCTTTCCTTAAACTTAACTGACCTAAAAATTGACCGAATGTACTAAAAATCAACTGTCCTAAAAACCATCCGACCTGAACTTCTCATTTTTGAGCAATCTGTATAGTAGTGACAGTTCACAAATTTGAAAGTTCCACTTCACAAATTGTTACCACCCATTACATGTTTTATATAAGTAATTCGGTGACTGTTAAGGTTAGGTGGGTGAGGTTTGTGTCAAAACGAAATTTCTAAATGGGAGGAGCCAAACCTCCCACTTTAGCTTCCGTATACAGGTTGCTCAAGAAGCAGAAATGTAGGTCAGAATTGTTTTTTTATACAGTTGATTTTTTGGGACAGTTGATTTTCAGTTAGTTGGTAGGCCTATATCTTCTCTGCTGGGTCGTTGAACAACATTGAAATGAATATAGCAGACATTACGGCACCCTTACCACCCTCTACGTCTATCACGTGACTATACCACGTGACTATATTTACGAGGGAGGCTGATAACCAATGCCAGGCAATACATCAGACCAACTACAGCTATGCTAGGTATGCCGACATGATGACAGGCCACTGATAGAAGTGTTTGTCTGCCACGCTAGACTTGTGTAACGCTATTGCATGTGTTGTTAACTAATACAGGAAGATGTCGAGGAACTATTAAGGAAGTCATCATCTCATACGTCATGAAAAGATGGTTTCGATCGATCGTTTCTTCTAGTGAGGAGCACTGACGAGTAGCTGTGTCGATCCACCAATGAGGATGATGACACTGTCATTTATAATGTATTTTTATATTATAGTCTTTAGTATTTTTGACAAAACATTTTCAACTGTCTTGAGCGATTATTTTGTTGTAGCAGCAGTGGTAAAACAATCGTATCATAAGGATGTAGTTATTGGTTACATCACTGTGACGGTTAGGGGGGGGGGGGGTGTTAATGGGTTGGTAATACAATAGTTGAGAGTCTGTAAGAGTCCATGGGAATCGACTTAGGGGAATATAAATTTTTGGTGATACATTTTGAACGGTATGAAATATCTAAATTTCAAAAGCGTAGAAACACAGATATTGTCAATACCTTCAAAATGTTTTAAGTGACAACTATTTATCTCTTAACGTCTGATTGCCAGGCGTATACGATTAAAAAGTGTGTATTTTTAAGCGTATACGCCTGACAATCAGACAGTTTGAGATAAATATAGTTATTACTTCCACCGCCTTGAAGGTAGTGAAGTTTTTCGATATCTCGTACTCTTCAAAAGTTATATTTGGTATATATTTGCCGTATTTGGAAGCACGGTTTTCACCAGGGTCAAAAACAAAACATCTAAAACTAATCTGGGAGGAATTTGAACTGTTTGAATGAAAAACCTATACTGGACTTACATGTCCTTTCATATATTTGTATAAACTTGGGTAGACAAAGTATTTGTTGTGAATATTTGGAATATAATTGGTATTTGGGGAAATGGAGGGGTAACGGGGTGCGCGTATTTTGCAACTAATAGATTATTAATAAGTCTATATCGAAATGTAGAAAATAATTCATGCTACACGATGCTGAAACTTAATCGTAAAACAGAACCTAAACCAACGCTACCAGCTATAACCATAACCCACCATAATTCAATCAAAATCGTAATATTTTTGTAATGCCACATCGTTAAATTTGGACTATATGTTGGATAGTTTGCAACTCCAACTTTAACAACTCGCATCTTAAATTTTATCATGAACTGTTTACAGAATATACAAAATCTACTTGTAAAGTAAATTAATTAAAAAGAAAATTAACTTATTTGTAGGCTACCTAACATATGTCTATACGTGTCTATATGAAACCCTTTTTCTTCATAGCACTAACATTTACACGGATTGCCTCTTTTAACATGCAGTTTAATAATGCAAGCTCTCTACATAATTCATACACGTTCCTCTCCTATATACTACACACACTCCAAGTATAATACAGATAAGTCTATAAATAAATAACAACCCCGCAACAAGTTCATCCCCTAAATCCAATTACCCGTCTGATTGTTATGGCTCTGTTAATCCCTGGCCCTGTACCGAGCTTGAAATAATGACGTAATGGCGGTACTAATAGCGCATGCGCGAGGCACGTGCTGTAACAATGGCGGCCGGCACGTGACTCGTGGCGTGCGCGGGGGTGATGCGCAAAGCTGGATAATGGGATGTGCGTAATTAATATACCTGGGAGATTCTGCTTTCTACGTTTGGTCCAGATCAGGTATTATGATGGTGGAGGGTTGGGGTTGGGGTTGATTCTAGTTTTTGAAATTAAAATCCCAGATAACCGATCATTAATTGGACCGTAGGGGTTCAAATAATTATTTTAATTTCAATTTTTCTTCCCACTAACATCCATCTTCTATTTCTTTCCATTTTGGTCCAAGTTTTATTTGAATACTGGGTGATGTATTTCTTTTTCATATGAAGTTAGTGTCTGAATCATATAAATGACGTATAAATGCATTAGTTTAGATATTTCCTAATAACAATGATGGTAGTGTCCGGATATATCGCTAAAACGGTTTATACACATGTGTTCAGGACTTGCGGCAACTAAAGACTTTTATCTGCGGCGAAGAAGTGTGGTCACAGACAGCGTAGACCTGGTGTCAAAGTTCATTTCTTTCAATTTAAAATAATAATAAAATGGGATGGTAAGATCGCCCTTGTGGTGCCCCGTCCAAACGATCCTACTTTCATCCTTGGCCTTAATACGGGAACAAAGATTTTGTATCAAGCTTCGATGTTATTGGAAGAGAAAAAATATATATAACGCCCAGTGAGGCCCGGTATTACCAAGTCCAATTACCCTGTATCTAAAAGTTTACATAGTGCATACATAGTAGGCTCATATATATATATATATATATATATATATATATATATACATATCATAAGTGGTCAGTGACTGGGAGTCGAACCCTCGGTCGTCGAGCAGCTGACTTGTTTATAGGTAATGCGCTTGCGTGTGAGTTGTTTGCAAGACAAGTTAGTTGTCTTGTGCTGATACAATCTCGTCCCGCAGCAAGGAGAGTCGATATGGTGCTGGTGGAGGTGCCGTGTCAAGTAGCGTGCATACTGGGATGAAGCTGGTTTTCAAAGTGGAGAAAGCCACGTGCTTATTTTGCTATATTACAATTTTTCGATTTATTTCAATTTCTTTTTTTTTTGGTCGTACAGTTTTATATTATATCTTTTTTAATATTGTATGTATATATATTTAAAACGAACCCACTAACAGCTAGGTTATGCTGGGGTACGAATGAGCGGGTGATAACGATACGATAAAGGGATAACCGATGATAGGAGAAAGGACGTTCACAAAAATCCATGCCTTATGCGTTACTCGAACCCACGCCTGACCAGACTTCTGTTTCTACCACAACGTGATAGTTGACTGAGCCACGAGGGGCGGCCAACATTATTGTATCTTGGTCCGAAATCATTATCCCCCAATTAGGACTTGAGATGATAACAGCGAGGATCGTTCGGATGGGGCACCACAAGGGCGATCCTCCAATGAATAATTAATAATGAATTTTAACCCCATCAACCAACGATGATATTGAGGTAATCATTTTATAATGATATAGTGATTACTATGTAATATAATGGGGATAGGCCAATATATTATACATATTATATACACATATATATATATATAACCGTATATATATAATATATATATAATATATATATATATATATATAATATATATATATATATATATATATATATATATATATATATATATATATATATATATATTATACAATCATTGTTTCCCAATTATAAGGCAAAGGATTTTGTTGTTTTTATTCATTGTTTTTATTGATCAAGTAAGGGTTTCATTTATTTTAATAATAAATAAATAAAAATACGTATTTTCATATATATTTTTGTGTTGTTCTTATATATTTTCAAATAATAGGTATTTTTAATAATTTATCATTAAAATAAATAAAACCCTCGCTTGATCAACCGGAAATAAGACTTCGTCTTATTGATTCGTAAGTAATATCGAATCGAAGTCTTGAAGTATCGAATTAATCGAGAATACCGAAACTGAAATACCCAACACTTATTTTGAGTTGAAGTAAAACACATTTTCAACTCTTTCATTTTTCATTTTCAACAAAAAACTAATTTCAAAAATATTAAATTCTTTTGTGAGTGATAAAATGTAGGCCTATAATACGACGTTGCGTGACAAGTCAAGCCTTTCCTCGGTGGCAATGTTTATTGTAGGTGCGAGGTGCGCAGTGTGTGGCTGGAACACGTCTACCACTGCGCATGCTAGTAGGACATCATTCTCTAGCACAGGACGACATGTTGTTTTATAGGACCTAGTTGCATGTATAACTTAACATGTATAAAACACGCGTGAAATGTGGTCACATTAACGAGGTGCATGGGGTACTGGAACGTGCACGAATATATATATATATATATATATATATATATATATATATATATAATTACACATTGTTTCTAATGATACGCGTCAAAACCCCAAAGCAAAGACAAATCCAAATATAAAATTGATTTAATATGAAATCAATAAATAGGAAATCTTCATATCAAATCAATTTTATATTTGGATTTGTCTTTGTTTTCTAATTATACGAGTCAAAACCCAAAAGCAATGTGTAATTATAATACTGAACGCGAAAGCTTAAAGAACTTGATATATTATGTATAAGTTATATATATATATATATATGTATATGTACAATATATATACAGAAAAAGTATGTGATTTCCATTTTTTACTTGTGGGCTATGTGCTAAGTGTCTCCCCCCCACACTGGTTGTATATTATTTTATATTTTCAGAATTTTCAACATCACAATTCGCCCATTGTCTGTAGTTTTTAATATTGTCGACTCTTGAATCTTGGTTTTTCATTCACAGTCAGTTTCCCTTTTTTATCGGGTCAATAGCTAGCGTTGTGGCGGTTTCACCACTGGAATAATAATTATAAGAAAGAGAAGTATCTCATCAAACATACAATATGGATCTAATTAACTCGTTCATTCATTAACATGGCATTAACGAGAAAAACATATTTTTAATCCGCCTCAGAAAAGAAATTATAAATGGGACAGGGTGAGAATTTCTTCAATTTCTAGGAGAGAATAATATAATTAATTATATATCATAGAATTGAAAAAATTAACTATAAATATATAAATAATCAACATCAATAACTTGAATTTAATTTATAATCGATTTTAAAGGTATTCGCGCTATATGAAGTCACTGTCGATGATGGTGCACATCTACCATACAATCATGCTTTACTCTTTTGGGTGCTGCATTATGGTTTTGCTCACCTGTACCTGGTATGAATGAATGGTCTATAAATATCAGAATCTCCCGCAGTTTTAACTAGGTACAAATAATGTCACACACTTAGATGGGACTCGTTGATTGTCTTGTCTCGTCCCCCCTTCCCTCTCTCTCTCTCTCTCTCTCTCTTTGGCCCACCTATCGCCTACACTTCATAGCTCTGGGTGCCACGTGGATTTTGCCTGTTGGATTTTTCTCGAGATACTATATTGCAAACAGACATTGTCGTGTCTTTTATACCTATGCATGCATGCAGGCATTATTATTGTTGTCGTTGTTGTTGTTGTTGTTGTTGTTGTTGCGTGCAACTAGAATTTACTCAAATGAAGCTATAATCTAACAACCCAACTTAACCACTAAGCTAATATATAACCAATTTAGCTCAAACTGATTTTTTCCAAACTAAAACCAACAGGTACGTTAGGCCTATGTAAGTTATATAATGTCATATAACGTAATATAAGTTATAGTTAGAAGTTGGAAGTTATTATTAAATGGTGTAGTATACTAAAAGTAAGGGTGTCAACAACTGTTGCATTTCAGTATTCCATGAGAATATATAGGCCTATTCCGTGAGAACAATTCATCGCAAGAAATGAAATATTTATAGAAATATTATAGGGTCTATACTGGGTTTAAGCCCTACCTAGGGGTTATACTGTATCCCTTTTTAAGTATTTTTTTCACAATTTTTTTGAATCCAATTTTACAATTTTCAGTATTCATCACGGTACTGAGACGAGTGGTCGAGTGGCTAGCACACTGAACCGTCATTCAGGAGACCGGGGATCGATTCCCGTCATGGTCGACCATCCTGACAGGGGGTCCTCGTGGTTTTCCTCTGTCGTTCAGGTCAATACTGAGACGATTCCTTGACAACATGTCACGACCGACTCCTTTCCGCTATCCAGAAACACCCAGTAAAAAAACATTTCATCTCGTCATCCCATCATCTCATATATCATTCACCGACGCCAATCGATGGTAGCCATCATCAGTAGGCTCTGGAGAACGTCTAAAGGGTTGCTGTAAGAAGGGAATTGGGGGGAGAGAAGCGCTGGAAGATTATCAGGAACGATAAGGATGTGGTTAAAAAAGTTATAGAAAGACCTATAGTAAAATGATGGAGGAAATGGGATAATTTGGTGAAACGAAGACAAATAGAGAGAATGTGCAATTTTGTTAGAGTCAAGAATACAGATGGGATGAATTAAGCAATAGAATTGGAAAGGGATTACAAAGAAGTACAAGGAGAGGTGTAAAATTGGAAGTAGAAAAAGTGGATAGAGAAGTAGGTAATTATGGATTCATCCAAAGAACGACGCGGGAATGAAATGAATTGGAAGAAGATATGAAGAATATAACGAAGATCGGTGATTTAAGAAGAGAGCTAAGAAAAAAATAACAAAGTATAATTTTATTGAGTATTTTTTATTGTAATTTCATGATAGTAATCATTACCACCTATTTTAAGAACAATCTGTAATGAGTAAATAAAAAATAATGAATAAATAAAATCAGTAGGCCTGCTATGCGTCGTTAAACCCGTTATAAATAAATATGCATTCTTATGGTTGGCAGAAGCAGATCGAAAGTAAAAGTCTATTGTGCTTAGGGTGGGGGTGGAGTGGGAGGGGTGGCGGGGGGGGGTGGGAGGGGGATATCGTCCGCTCTCACGTTACTAATTCAAGTTAACCTGAATCCAGTGGAATGGAAGTCCAGAACTAATCCTGTCTGTTAGCTTTAGTTTCTATCTCCGTGGAGCGCGATGAAAAGATTAGTACCGTTACGTCCGAGCGGTTGGTAATACAATCCAAGACGTTGCGGTGAGAAGTAGCTAGCCATGAGCCATGCCCTGAGCGCGGTAATCACGTGATAAGATATGCACGGGAAAACGCAATCGCAGAATGCGTTGTTAGCAGGGCTTAATTTTAGAATAAAAAGGAACCGGAACGAATCACAAATTGAACCACCCCTTTTCTCCCTCCCCCCCCACCACCACTAGAAAAATCATGGAAAAAATACAACAAATTAATTAATTTGGTCCTAATACGTATTTGGAAGAAAATGGTCCCCCCCTGGGACCAGGCAGAAATTTATTTGGAAAATTGAAATTTTTTTTTTTTAAACAATGATGTTTTTCGAAACTTTGTAAGTTCCGACTGTACCGGTGACATATTTTAACATGTCTTGTTACGCGGGTGGTCATGAGTCTGATGTAACTGGGGTGGGTAGGCAAGGCTATGCCTTCGCCGACTGACGAATATGATTTATTGGGCTATTTTATTTACTGGAAATTTTGATATTGTGTATATCATACAGACCAAACAGATTCTAATAACTCATTTTGGCTATTTTGTATGATGAAATATTTAAAAAGCTGAATAGGATCAACTACTTCCATAGAATTGAACCGATTCAACATTATCTGTCTTCTTTCTCTATAAAAATCAAAAGCTTATTAAATAGTCACAAAACCTCCCAAAACACCATAAAACGATGGAATTTCAAAAACTCCCCTTGGGGAGCCTTCTCCCCCACTCCCATTGGGACATGTGCATTTTCGAATTTGGGATATTTTGCCCACCCTTAAATTTCTTCCTGCCGACGCCCATGGGTCGAGATCCTAAAGTAGCAAATTATTTTCCCCAATACCATGATGTGTTTGAAATCCGCTAGGATTCAAGAAAAAATTTTACATGTTTAAAAAAATTCAGGTTGTTGACAATATTTTTTTGTTACTGACAGATATTATGAAAGTATAATGCTAACTAGTATACGAGTTCAAACTTCCATCAGTTTAAATTTCCCACACATAAAAGCACTATAGCTGTTTTTGTCATTGAAAGGCTGTAAACTGAGGTGCCGAGTACGACCACTAGAGGCAGGTCAGTCTAATTTACCTTTTGGATACGCCTTGATTGCCTCTCGCGGTTTTCTCTCTGTCAACTTGTCTACCTTGTTTCGATCGAATATTTTTCACAGCAAAATTAAGTTTTTCTAGTTTGTGATTGTCGCACGGAGGTCGAGTTACCTATACATCACGGCCAGTTGGACTGACCGAGTGAACCACCGAGACGGGAATCTACCGAGCCGTGAACTGTCACTGTAGATCATTTTACTCTTGTAGAAGGTGTATACATAAAGGCCTCGGGTTGTCATTGTGAACTCTTGTCGCAATCTTGGCTAGGCTCATGTACGATATTCACATTCGAGAATAAAAAAAATGTAACAGGACTAAATGTGATTCTAATTCATTACGTTGTTCAATAATATAATTCATTTGCAAGTGCTGTAGTAATATGTTGATTTGTTCATTTATGAATCAAAATTGGGGTGGTAAGATCGCCATTCTGGTGCTCCGTCCGAACGATCCTAAATTAATAGGGGAACAATGACTTTGTGTCAAG
Organism: Brachyptera putata; assembly: GCA_907164805.1. NCBI lineage: Eukaryota > Metazoa > Arthropoda > Insecta > Plecoptera > Taeniopterygidae > Brachyptera > Brachyptera putata. Next base: position 15,154,455 of record OU015469.1, on the reverse strand, counting down.
TTTCTGATGTTTATAACAAAAAGAAGAACAAAAAGACTGAAAAGATCTATGATGTAACAGAAATACAAACCCGGAATCAATATAGAAATATGGGAAATTGCGGAAATGAAGTTGTTTAGGTGGATTCCATTGAGTAGTTGATTGACAAGCGTCTAATGCCCTGCCTTCTAACATACACTTGTATCACTTTACCGTGCCTTATACTAATACATATAATTTTTTTATTTATATTGGGTTTTACCACCGGCACATGCAGCGCAGCGGTTATAACGCGCTCGCTTCATGTGATCCGGGAGGCGAGGGAAATTTCGAAACCACTTCGATCCCCGCCGCAGGCCATCTTTACAGGGGTTTTTCATGGTTTTCCTCTGTAGTCTAGGCTAATGCCGGGGTGGTTCCTACAATAAGTCGGCCATGACCGCTTCCTTCCTATTTCCCAAGAACCTTCATCTCATCATCCCATCCGATCTAATAATTCAATGACAATTTGTTTTATTTTCGGTTTTGCTATATATAGTCGCTCTTCCTTCCTTAATACATACACACACACCCATACACAACATAAGGTTGTGCACCGGTAAACGATAATTTCACAGTGTTTTGATGTGTTTTACCAACTCACCCCCGATTTTCACCCTAATGATCATTCAGTGGCGGACCCACAGCTACACATTGTTACCAAGTCGTCGAATTGGACATTTTCTTTGTGAGAGGGCTGGTACGTAGAATTACGACAAGTAATACAGCCGGAGGGCGTCTTGAAAAAAATCTTGAAAATAAATACGAAAATTTGTCTAATTGAGTGTTCATCCATTGTGGGGATCGAACCCACGACCTTTGGATTAGAAGTCCTCCAAAGGGATAGATATGTAAGTATAGTTGCTGCATATTAATACGGGCAGATCCGACTGGAATTGAGGACTGAAAACTGGACACCTGAAGACTGAAGACTGAAGGTTATAGACTTGAAGACTGAAGACTCTAGACTTGAAGACTGAAGACTGCATGAAGACTGTGCTGTAGACGCGGTGAAGACTGAAAACTCTAGACTTGAAGACTGAAGACTGGACACCTGAAGACTGAAGACTGAAGATTATAGACTTGAAAGCTGAAACGGGCAAATCCGACTGGAATTGAAGACTGAAGACCAGACATCTGAAGACTGCATGAAGACTGTGGAGACGCGGTGAAGACTGAATGAAGACTCTAGATGACGTGGACTTGAAGGCTGAAAGACTCATTAATCAATCTATAATTATGAATGTAAAATGAAACGAGTGGACCATTGGCTAGCACGCTATATATACCGTCATTCATGGAGACCGGGATTCGGTTCCCAACATGGTCGACCATCCTGACGGAGATATTTTTTGGTTTACTTCTGTCGCTTGAGTAATGGCTCCTCGATAACAGGCACGAGCGACTTGTTCTCACTACCAAAAATAAAATATAATATATACTAAAACCTTTCATCTCATCTTGCCACTATCTCATTCATCATTCACCGATGCCAATAGACCTTAGTCATCAGTCCAGTGTGTCGTTAAACTCAATATATATATATATATATATATATATATATATATATATATATATATATAATATATATATATATAGGCCTATATATATATATTTATATATTTTTTTCAATGTAATGCTGCTTAACGACCGCACCAACAGCTAAGCTTTACGGGGGTACGAATGATCGGATGATAATGAAACAATAACGTGATAATAGGTGAAAAGAGATTTACAAAAACGCATGCATTATGGGGAATCGAACCCACGCCCGACCTGACTTCAGCTAGTACCGCTATCGATAATTGACTATACCACTATACCAGTGTAAATGAGATTTGAAGTGCGTTGAAGTGCCACGCCACTGGGCAACTGCTGCCGGTAATCAGGAAGTGCAGGCAGAAGAAGCCGATAAAAGTCTTGTAAAGAAGAAGACCGCAGCAGTGTGACGTTCTTCATGCTTTTTTATAACCAATCACGAATAAAACCTTAAAAAAGCATGGCTTGTTGTTAGCATGCAGTATAGTGACATCCGAGAGGACGGAAGTGCACTCCAGTGAGCCTGAGTCGTGTTCCTTATTCCTCCCTGGGGAACAACCCCATACACCTCTCCCCAACCTCTCTCTCTCTCTTCCTCTCTCTGTCTCTTTTCCTCTCTGTCTCTTTCCCTCTCTGTTTCTCTCTCTCTCTTCCTCTCTCTCTATCTCTCTTTCTTTGACAATCTTCACAATAACTTGAAGATTAGAAGTAGAATATTATTGTCAATGTAAGTCAAAGTATTTGAAAATTCTTCCTTATTTCGTAAACGTTTGCTTAGCATAGTGAGATAATTAAAATGAAAAATATAATTGTATGATTAAAAGTCCTAATTGAAAAGAGAACAAAAATATGAGTTCTTCATCAGAAATTCATGAAAACGTAAATGCTCTTGTAAATGGATTGTGCATATTTTGTTTCCATTATATATACTATTTCACAATAGATTGTTAATTAATTTTAAAAATATTCTAGATACTTATAGTCAACAAATTACTATTCGAATAAACCCTCTCTCTCTCTCTCTCTCTCTCCCCCTCTCCCTCCCCCCTTTTCTCCCTCTCTCCCCCCCCCCCTCTCCCCCCCCCTCTCATTTCTTTCTCTCTCTCTCTCTCTCTCTCTCTCTTCCTCTCTCTGTCTCTTCCTCTCTCTGTCTCTTTCTCTCTCTATCGCTCTTTCTCTCTCTCTCTCTCTACCTCACTCTCACACTCTCCCTCCCTTCACCCCTAACCCCCCCCCCCCCCCCCTCTTAGTCATGTGATATGGCCCAGGAGGCACGAAGCGTCGATAGTTGATTAGCATTCGTTATAACTTACTATAACGTCTGTGGTCTATTTGTTCTCTACTGCGGGTATGCAGTGCTCGTCTACGTTATAAGGGCATATTGAACTAATTTTATTGGTGTCTATACTGTCTTTAAGGGAGTGCATGGACGATGCTTATAAAAATAGAGAAAGCAACATTTTTTTCCCTTTTTCAATGTCAGGGTAATAGAATAGAAAGTATTTCAACCCAAGCTAATTTCATTCTCTTTAATTAATCTGAGATTCTATTTTTGTGAATTCAATCAGTTTTAAGATAATACGTTAATGAATACAAGAATGTGATGAAATTGAAAGATACATACTAAAATGAATAATGGAAGATATGTATTCCCCTTAATTAATATTACATTGCATTTTTGTGAATTCAATCAGTTTTAAGATAATACGTTAATGAATACAAGAATGTGATGAAATTGAAAGATACATACTAAAATGAATAATGGAAGATAATTGTATTCTCTTTAATTATTATTACAATGCATTTTTGTGAATTCAATCAGTTTTAAGTTAATACGTGACTGAATTTCATCATATGCTTGTATTCATTGACGTATTATCTTGAAACTGATTGCATGAATTCACAATAATAAAATGTCATATTAATTGAAGAGCATAAAATTATCTGGGGATTGATATACATTTTGACACTCACACTGTTTCATAAACATAGGAAAAAAATTGTAAAAATGAATTTCTCTGTTTTTGTAACGTGCATGTACCCCCTTAATATCCACGATAGAAGAACGTGCGAACCACCTGCGCGCTAGTAGTATGGGGTAGGGAGAACATTCGATCGGAACCTTCTCACTTCTTCTTATCATATTTGTCTCTTAGTGGATGAGCGAAGCGAAGACTCAATTTCACCGTTCTCGAAAAAAAAGTAGACTAAAAGAACGCCCATTTTTACGAACCGATAGTTAATGGATTAAGCAATAGTTCAAGAATCAACTTGTTATCACCGTTGGTTACATATGTTATTTTCGTACCTTAACTAATAGTTAGCGGATTAGTACTCAACTAAGATTCATAAAACTGGCTCTCACATCGATAACTAAACATTATAGTAGGAGGCCTACAATTTTAACCAAGAGTTCAAGTTAAGGGATGATTTCTGAAAATTGAAATGGAATCTCACAAAGATTAAGAGTATACAAATATTATATCACTATGGTATGCATGCCGTATTATCAATTTTATTATTTATCAATAAATATAATATATTATACTACAATATTACGCATTACCTACTAAATTTATAAAAGCTATATCATTATACAGAGTTTAATGACTATCCAGCCTATATATAGTCTTCTGTCGTCAATTCTAGAGTGTTCGGTCTTCAAGCCATAATCTTCAATTTCAGTCGGATTCGCACATATCGATATCCATGCAGCAAATATGTATCGGTCCCTTTGGCGCAGAGGATAGCGCGTTGGACTTCTAATCCAAAGGTCGTGGGTTCGATCCCCACAAGGGATGAACACTTTTATATTTACAAATAATTGTAATTCAAATAATCACCAATGTAGTTCCAAGGAATCTGTCGGTATAGCCATTGACTAAATAAATACATCGTTAGTCAATGGTATATAGCGTATAAAAATGATATCATATACAGTGCTAATTTTTTTGTAATATACAGTAATTGTGAACGAATAGTGTTTAATGTAAATAAAATATCATAGTATAAAGTGTAATAAATATATTATATAAATTGAAAAGAAAAATTCTGAAAGCTTCTGTATAGATATATTATATATAAATATTAAGGGATGCTAATGTAGGCCTATGATAGTATTAAACTGCAGAACATAAAATGCAATTTATGAGTCTATATTTTCTCAAATTTCAATTATGTATTTTTAACAATAACGAGAAAAACCGTGCAGTTTGAATAAAACAGAAAGTGACGCGGCACAGTAAAGTCTCAAGTCTTCTCCTAATTTATACCACGCCTTAGTAACGCGTTAGTAGGCCTATGTGTTTCCGCGTTGATGGATGAGCTATAGTAAGAATTAAATTGAATTCTTTCAATTGTTTAGACAGCAAAGTCAAAAAAAAATTGTAAATGATAAATTGAGAGCCGCTCTCGTTAGCTCAGTCAGCTAAGACACGCTTCAGAGACTGAAGTGACCGTTGGGCGTGAAGTAAATTTGAATTTTAACAATGTCAATATCATGAAGAAGAATTAATTCATTCAAGTTATTTACCATTAACAAAAAAGAACCTTCATTTCATCAACCCATGCATCTCATTGATCAATCATCCGACGCCAATAGATATAGGCCTATAGTTATTACAATGAGTCGTTAAACCCGCCATATATATATATATATATATATATATATATATATATATATATATATATATATATATATATACAGCGTTAATAAACAGCTAGTATCTAACATATCAGTGGAGGTGCCGGGTCGGGTCTCTCTATTTTCTCATTTATTCTTATAAGCTTCAACTACGTACTGTAGTGATCATTAAAATATATTAGCGTCGGATAAATGTATAATTAGATGTTTGGGTAAGAGGTGATGACCATATCGAACCTCGGTTCGATCCCCGCCACCTTCCATCTTCACAGGGGTTTTTCGTGGTGTCATATTGTAATCTAGGTTAGTGCCGGGATGGCTCCTACAATGTAGGCCATGACCGCTTCCTTCCCACTATCCTTCCCAACAAACACTGAGACGAGTGGTCCAGTGGCTAACACACTGAACCGTCGTTTAGGAGACCGATGTTCAATTTCCGCTATAGTCGACCATCATGCCAGGGGTTTTTCGTTGTTTCCCTCTGTCGTTCAGGCAATACTGAAATGGTTCCTTACTCCTCACTCTGTCCAACAACAAGCTATAAAATAACCTTTAATTTCATCACCCCATCACCTCGTATATCATTCACTGACTTCGAAATATCTTGGTCGTCAGTACAGTACAGTCCACGTCATTAAACCCAATATAAATACATTCTTCCTATAACCCAAGAACCCTTCATCTCATCATCTCATTAATTATTCGTCTTACGTAATAGATCTTGGGTATCAGTACAGTGCCTCGTTAAGTCCCCCCCCAAAAAAAAATAAATAAATAAATAAATAAATAAATAAATAATAATAATAATATAATCCGCAATACATGAATATACGATCAACTGCTCCCCATCACCAATCATAACACTCGTCGGTTTCTACCCCCATAGGGTGGTTTGCACCCTCCCCTCAGAATTGTTGAAATGACGTCACATTCAACTCGGTCTTTGATTGGTGGCGGGAGTTCTGTTGGGGCGTGGCTTGTGTCTTCAATCTTGGCCGCTAGAGTTCAGTTGTGTCGGTAGTAGCCTACCTGAGTTCATCTCAGTAGATTGCATCCAGCGTGTGAAAGAAGGTGACCGAACGGGAGAAATAAACGATATTTAGAATTATTTGAAGTATTGTGTGATTTGAATTATCGGGTTTTGTGAAGTTATTAATTTTGTGAATTGAAAAAAGTGATTCGATCAATTTTATATTTTTTTAAATAATATATTTTTTGTTTTTTCTGTGGAATATTTTGATAATTTATTATATTTCATAAGTCGAACCAATAGGTATGTATCAAGTGTTATTGGAAGTGAAACATTAATAATTTTTATTTTTAATTATATATTTATGTATGCCGCCTATACAAGTTTCTATATTTGTGATTTGAAAATTTTGAAATAACACTTCAATATTTTTGCGCCAGTTCTTATTAAGGTCCCCTTCGCGTATTTCCGATATTATTTACATACTGTCAGTGCAATGTTATATCATTAATAAAGATGTAATGCAATACGTTTGTATACGTTCTACGGCTCGTACGTAGAAACGTATTGCGAAAGCAAATGTCTAAATAACGTTCATAAAACTAAAAGCATTGTGAATATTCTTTCTATGTGTACATTTTATGTGTAGCCTACTATACACAATCATGAATTAGGATAATGAATAAATCACGTATAGCTCATTGTATTTACACGACAGTTTCTTCTCTAATAAATACCAAAATTCATTTGTAATTTGATTGCAACATCATAATACTTGACTGTCTTTTCTCTTCTACATTTTCATTTTTCATTGATGCATTTTTGAACAAACACTCTTAAGTTAAAAAGTTTGATATGAGACGAAAACAAATTTTTGATATTAAACCTACTCTCACAGTTCGTTTCCTATACGTTGTGCTAGCACCTATTCACTGAAACAAATTTGTTGAACTGTTATCAGATTCTTAAACTGGGAGAATTTCAAAATACAAATAATGTTAAACGATATTTGGATGATACATTTTGTTCTAATAAATATATCCCTATAACTTAGTTTATAATCTTCTTTTGTACATATATATATATAAGTTAGCCTACACATTTTAGACTTTCGACGGCTTGATTAAAATATATTTTGATGGCTCTTAGAACCCCGCTAACTGTTAGGTTGTTTGGGGGTAAGAATGACCGTGTGATAGTGAAACGATGAAGTGATGAATAAAGGGAAGTTTATAAAAACCCGTGCGTTACGTGACTCTATATAAAGTCATGCCCAACGGTGACTTCAGTTACTAGAGCAGTTTCAGTTGCTTGAGCTACGGCGGGCGTCTCAAATCCTATACACTTGATACAAATTCCAATCATTACACGAACCACCAAATAAAATTTCCATTTTTATATTCCATCGCGTTTTTATACATATTTATAGGCCTACAGTCCATCCCGGTATTACATAGTGTCGTAATACAAAAACGATTCCAAAATTTAAAATTTAAAATTTATATAACTTCATGATAGTCTTATTAATTGTGAGATTGTATACAAACAACGGGTGTTCTGAGATGTTATATATACAATGATGCGCAGTGAAGCTCTCGTTCTAACTAATGTCGCGCAGCTTGGTAATTAGTCCTTGTAATTAACATCTGCATCTCTGGTTGAAACGAGAGGTATTAATTGCCTATCATCTTATAACCATATCATGTACAAGTTGTAACTATAACATGTATATGCTATACTGTTAACATGTGACTAGCTCCGTGGTTGGTTAGTGCATAATTATGCAGGCCTCTTGAAATATTTGAAAAATATGTAGGCTATATATATATATATATATATATATATATATATATATATATATATATATATATATATATATGTATATACAAACTGATAAAGCAAATAGTGGAGGCACGTAATCGTATCATTAATAGACATTGCTCTATAAAATTAACAAAAATCTGACATAGCAAGTCTCCGAATCAAGTTATAGATTTTTGTATAATTATGGAATTGTCCTCCGCTCAATTTGTTCATTCGTACTCCCAATAAAGATCAGCTGTCGGTGTGGTCGGTAATCGAACATATAATGATCGTCTAATCTAACTAGGCCCTATAATAAATGATGTCTTTGGAAATATCAATGGATATTCCATTCGATTTGTTCCGTGGACCCGTGTTGTTTATGCACGGGGACATGCTGGGTGCTGTGGCGACCCGTCGGATGCATGCAGCTATACGGACGTTAATAGTAATTTATTCGTTCTCAATATTCAATGGACACTAGAATAATATTATTGAATTTTAATAATGATGAAATTATAAAAAAAATCTGAAACTATCTCCTTATATAGACTAACACATCACATTACAAACAAAATTATTCCACATCATATTTTACATTTTATGTATGAATGACCATATCATATAATGAATAAATGTTTTCGAATGAATTTAGGTATATATACTTCCACGAAAGAAGAAGGTAAAAACTAAATATTTATAAGAACTTCTGAGACTTAACGATTCAAAATTAATTTTGTATAGTCGTGCCTTTTTCAATCGTGTTTCTTAATTTTGAGTGTCAGTACTCAGTAGGCCTATAGAAATCAATAATCATTCAGTTCACATGCTTATTACTTTATTAAATAGTTCTGATACAATACTCATAACACGTACTTCAAGAATGGTTTTCTTCATTATTATAGGCCATACTTGGGAAGGAACAATCATTATTGCCGGTATAGTATTTTGTGAAAGCTCGTTTTATATTTATAGGAAAATGAAAAAAAAACATGGGGGGATCAGTTGACCGATTTTTTTTTTTTCGAGTGGATATTTCAAGTGACAATCAATTTTTGGGGGATGCTTAGTATAAATCCACTTCATATCAGATAATTTCCCTAATCCAGCTACTTGGTTTCTCCCTTATAGCGCACCCGGGTTGTGTTGTGGTCGGTCCAGTAGCCGGCCATTCGACCGGCCTCGCGTTGCGACGCGTGTTACCGACCAGCCTATATGGCGTGTGGCTTGTGAACCGACCGAGTCAACGTGGCCGATGAACGGGCGTGTAAGTCTGGCGCGGCCATGATACAGTACAACACAGGGCCGTATTATCACAACAACTATTCACCGTCGTCGCTCACCGCGTATTACCAGGTAAGACCTGTTGCCTATCACTCTCATGGCGACCGAGACTGTTGCCGACAAGCGTCGCCTCCGTGAAGCCGCTGCGCAGAAGGGCATGCGTAATAGCCGTCAATTTTCGACGCCTTTTGTGGCCTTGTCGCCTGGCTGGACTGCGGGTGCGAGGTTCCAAAATTCATCTCTCTCTGTCTCACAATCTCTCTGTCTCGCTTTCTCTCTCTCTGCCACGCTATTTTGATTTTAAAGACGTTTCGCGTCAAAATCATACATCTAGACAGTACGACTATTAAGGTCAAAATAGCCTAAACATATCAAATCAACAGATGTGAATGCAATTTAAATTTCTTTCATGAGATTTGAACTTGATAAATGCTCACAAATTACGTATCGGAGAAATACGCTATTTTTGCAGGCCTATTGTAGAGATCACTTTCCTTTCGTTTAATCATTTTGCTGAAACACTCAACGTTATAAACGACTTCAAGAAATCCAAGGACATTATATTTTATACCCAACAATCCTTGTGTTTAGAACGACAGCAACAACTAACGACTTACTAAACACCACATTTACAAGATTATAAAATATTATTAATAATAATTGTGTCGTTATGCGAGTCCGTGTATTTACATAAAGACATTCTTTATTACGACTTCTAGAAACTATACGAATAATACGAACTAGGAACTATACGAAAGAGGGCTGTTTACGATCTAAACCAACAAAATTATTGTAAATTGATCTGTTATTATATAATTTAGAACACTTTAGGGAACGTTTTTTGAAAGGTTCAGTTGCGTTTCTTATCGTAAACCTCATCCTGAAAAATCACAATACCATAAAAATAAGCCTATAATAGGTCCATAAGATTGAGCAAGGAGACGCTCCTGCATTTAGAAGTGCAATGATGTATAGTATGCGATACAAAACCTAGTTATATGTCCAAGCACATCCAAGATGAAATATGGTATAAGCCTATATCTACAATATTTTTTGGAACAGTGGATTTTCATTGAAAATAAAAAAAGAAACGGATCCGCTGATTTTCTGCTGCTACATTATATAAATAATGAAAATATTTCACGCATGTTGCCTATATTGCACGGGGAATTGAATTTCGTTCAACCATAAGAGTGGAGTGTCTTGGTATTATATCTTTCGTCTATGATACAACCAACTATATGCCTTCACTTTTTATTGCTCACTTTTTAAACATTCATATTGGGTTAACAACGCACTGTACTGATTTCTATACGATATATTGGCGTCGGTCAATGATATATGAGATGATGGGATGATAGGTCATTTTATCATGTTTTCGGATATGGAAACGAATCGGTATAGTGGCCCGGTAGTGGCCACCCTAGTATTGACCTTAACGACAGAGGAAAACCATGGAAAATCCCTGTCAGGATGGTCAACCATGGCGGAAATCGAACCCCAGTCTTCATGAATGACGGTTCAGTGTACTAGTCACTCGACCACTCGTCTCGGTTATTGCACACTCATGTCACGTGACTATTGCCAGGCTTGAATTGATAGAGTTGTCATAGCAACGGCCGTGTTTTAATAGCTCGCAAGTGTCGTCTGCAAGAGTCAAGTGAATTGCTAATTAATTTTATTCAACACATTCTTCTAGATATGTGACGTCATCTATTTGTTACCATCGAGTTAGTATAGACATGCAGTGTGTTATACTTGTAGGCTCGAACCACCCACACGCTAGTGGTGTGAGATAGGGGGGACGGTCGTTCGGAATCGTTTTTTCTCGTGGATATATATATATATATATATATATATATATATATATATATATATACAGGGTCTAGCAGATAGGGTAGGGATGCAATTATGAATGTTCAATTGGAGATACTGAAATCATTCGTCTCTGTTTTACCATACATCCCGAGATCTCATCAATCCAACTCGGCTGTACCCAAGAGTAGAGGTCGAGGGTCAAACTAATGAACACCTCGGGATATTTAGTGTTCGAATATTGGCACATTGATTTGATTTGAATTTAACCAATCAGAGAGCAGTGGAATGGGAATGCTAATTGACTGGAATGAAATACTATAGGTGATCGGCACATGCAGCGCAGTGATTTACGCGCTCGCTTCATGTGACACGGGTGGCGAGGGTAATTTTGACCCCGGTTCGATCCCCGCCGCCGACCATCTTTACAGTTTTTTTTTGTGGTTTCCCTCTGTAATCTAGGCTATAATGCCGGGATAGTTCCCACAATATAGGCCACGACCGCTTCCTTCCCACTATCCTTCCCAATTACCCAATGATACCTTCCTCCCATCATCTCATTAATCATCCCTCCGACGCCAATATATCTTCGCTATCATTATAGTGCGTCGTTAAACCCAATTTGTATTTTTTAGAAAAATATAAGTGATTGTGTGATTAAGGAGCTGTAGGCCTATAGCCAGCCACTGAGTGCGTGATGAAACATGAAACTGACACGAAGTAACATGATGGATAACAGCATGAAATATCTGTATTATTCTATGGTTAATCAGCACCGGAAAATCAATGCAACTGTTTTTTCTTGAATTTAATTGAAAAATAAGTACAATTTCTACCTTTAAAACGGCTAATCCGATTCGTGTAAAAGTTTGGAATTATGTGTGTAACTCATTTACTCAAATGCCATGGAAATTTGCTTTCATTCGGGGTAAAAATTCGGCTTATTCTTATGGGTGTTTTTTTTAAAATAACGAAATACTTTTTCTTAAAAGTAGTTCAGCGGGACTTCAGCCGTCTACGTCTCGAAACTATACATAGAGATAGATGATGTCATATGTGCATGCCAGATTCCTTCACAAAACGATTGTTGTATTAGTGATGATATGTAATAATAATTATGTAATTATAATTATATAGGGCCTATATACAACTTTTTCATTTTTGATTCAAGAGGAAACTTAAGATTGAGTTCTGTTCTGTTGAGTTTTGAAGGGTGTTGAAGAGTGTTGACGTAGGGTACCGGTAGTTCAGATTTTAAAGGTACCAAGTTTGAAAGTTTTCTTTTTAAATCACGGAATTCTATTTTGTATTCAAGTGAATTCATTACTAATTTCGGAACATACAGGCCTCTGTATTATGTTTTGAGTATTCGTCAATGGAGCAGTAACATTTAATAGTTAAAAATGTTTTCAGAAAGTTTCTGAAAGTGTGTATAGATGATATATTTTTTATTGACATATGAGACTTTGTTACAAAGTTTGATATTGATGAAATTAGAGTTCTCTTGAGATACAAATATATGTACTCACATATATACGTACAGTACACTTAATACAGTATATAGTACGTATGTGCATGGTCCAGCATGAATCTGACTCTCAGTGTGACAGTGTGACAGTGTGACAGTGTAAAGCAGGATTAGGAGGCACGCACGATGTGTGGTATTTCATTCAGACGTTTATACCACACATCCACTACTTTATTATCCTGATGGGTGTGGATTGGAATGTGGATCTCTGGTGGAAAACACAACTTGGACATGTCGCTTATACACGTATTATTCAAGGAAGGCATTAAGAAAGGTGTTTTCGATATGTTTTCTGTTTGTGCAATTTGTATTTAAGAGGGTACATGCACGGTGCTTAGAAAAAAAATTGAAGATGAATTTCTCCGTTTTTATATGTTCACGAACCTTCTTAATTGATTCGAAAGTATATCAACTCCAAGATAATGTTATGCCCTTTAATTAATATGACATTCCATTTTTGTGAATTCAGTCAATTTTAATATAATACGTCAATAAATGTCATCACATTCTTGGTATTTATTGACGTACTATCTTCAAGCTGATAGAATTTACGAAAATAGAATGTCGTATTAATTGAAGACCACAAAATCATCTTCAATTATCTACTTTTTATTCAATTAGACTGCTTCAAGGAGCATAGAAAAAATGGTAAAGCTGAATATCTTCATTTTTATATGGATCGTCGAGTGTTTTATAGTTCTTTTTTGGTGAATATTTATGGATTAAAATTTATATCGTTGTCATCATAGGATTAATTTTGTTTCAATGTATACAATCAGTCAAATCGTTACTGTGCTGTAAGTTAATTGATTTTTCAAATGTGAGTAGTTTATGTATACAACAAATTGCTTTTCGTTCAAATCTGGGGCCTCGTTCCTGTCAGTATAGGTTGCGACTGCCGTACTCCACCTAAATGTCGCATATATTGAATTTTATGTTAATGAAAGTAGGATAATAAATAATGAAAACAAATATCGTTATTATTCTTTTAAATGTAGTTTCACCGTTGTGATGTCCTCTAAACTGATCCGCACTGCGCTCCATGGGTCACACAGCTCGATAGGAGTGCGGGGGGGAAGGTATATTGGTTGCCGCGCAACGTCGCGTCTCGTTGCCGGGTTCAGTCATCTCGAAACGTCGCGCTCTCGCTCCGACCATGCACATACTGTCATACATTACACACCATCTATAGTAACGTCACTAAATAGAAGACGATTTACAATAACGGAGCTGATTTTGGGAAAGATTCAAACCAGAACTGAATCTGAAATCTTTTCTTGCGCTCAAGAACGTAACCGAAATTAACAAATTGGTGCAGAACTGAAATCTCAAATTCGGGATCGAATTCGAATTTTTAAAATAACTATATAGTAACATAACTGTAACCGAAATATTTCCGTGTTAGAGGACAAAACCGTAACCGAATTTTTAAAATAAAGATTGGTAACATTACAAGAGTCCAAACAAAAAACATGTTTCTTCAGTCGCTGAATATTTTATAACACTTCTATTTTACTCAGTGCTCATTCCTGAACTATATCAAATCCTGTTCCTGATTTAATACTGAAACTATAACCAATCCAACCTCAAATATCAGTTGTAATATAGTAGGCCTATAGCTAGAACCGGTTGTACAACTGATAATTAAATGTTATTTAATTAATTATCAATTAAGGTACGAAAATAACATGTGTAGCCAAGGTTGATACAACGCTAATTCGCCGTTTATGTCTTAATTCGCTAATAATTATAAGTTATGGTATCACCGGCTCTTATAAAGTCTTCAAGTGTAAATAGCCAGTACAATCCATATACATCCTGGTAAGCCTATCACACAGCAATGCACTGAAAAGTACACGAAGTATATTAACCGTTCGTAAACACTCGCTAATGTTATACAAATAGAAAAGACCACGATGGTCGAAAGTGAGGTTATAGGTCAGTCTAGTTGGCCCGGCCGAAGATGGATAGGTATTAATGAAGTGACCGCTGCGCCCTCTATTAACGCCAGTCAGTCAAAACAAGGACCCGCAGAGCCTTCTAGATAATATTAACTGCAGTCGGTGAGAAAACACGGCCTAGTTGATTGATGGTGCGGGGAATGTTAATGAATGTGTGCGCTTTAAATGCTTTTTATTTGTGACGTCATTGATGTTGACCAACACGTAATGGCTATTGTGTATTATGAGATCTTGCTGTCAAGTTCAACTGCAACTATTTGACATGGTTCAGGCACGATGTAGTGATACTAACAGATTTTATCGTACTATAAAGAAAATATAGGCATGGCAGAACTAATTTGTGGTTTCTTGCGGTCAAATCAGAACCTACGGTCCCATTTGCTTGTCGCGATTTAGCGGATTCTCTTGTGAACTAGATGTAGATAAGAGTGGCTACGGTACCGGTGATATTGTTGAACTTTAAAAATCAATAATTTTCGTGAAAAACAAATGCCACCGCTAACATAATAATTCTACTGAGCCGTGTTTAGCATTGTTGATCATTGTTGTTTTATATAGTTCCATATAAAAGCGATAGTTGCGCTACAGGCAAGTGGGACATTCTGACCCCGGAAATATTTCACTTGGAAGACGCGAGTGGGTTGGTCTACACCTTCTTTATATTATGATAAAATCTGTTGGTATCACTTTTTTTCAGGCACGTGTAAATAGCATCAACCATAAATCTATTTACGAAATATATATACGAAATAAGAATTTTAAATATCTTCTACGCGTTCTGGGTAACAGGGTTCGATTCCCGCCATGTTCGACCACCCTTACAAAGATTTTCCTTGGTTTCTATTTTTCTCGTTGAAGAGAATAGCGGAATGGATCTCCGAGAGCACACCATGGCCACGTCCTTCCCACTGTCCGAAATACATATTGAAATATCATTTCATTATTTTCATTAGCAATTTCTCCAAATAATATTTTCAAACTAAATTGTCTTTGATCATCTCTCTCATCATTCAATAGGTCTAAACTTATCATAGACAAAAACAATAATTTTTCGTTTGACCTGTGGAGCGCGAAAAAACATGTTTTTTCGCGTATGGTAAAATTGAGTCTTCGCTTCGCTCATCCAAAACTCTCATAGGCCTATATAAAAAGCAAATATAGGCCTACCAAACACACCAAGCCAAATATTGGTCATTCGGAAAAACCACGAAAAACCTCAATTCAGGATAATCTACCATAACGGGAATCGAATCCCGATCTTCTAAATGACAATACATTTTCTTTCTATATACCCCCATCTCAGTTTGTATTTCCAAGTTTTCAGTTGCCTCTACCAGTAACAAAACAAACAATATGATTTTATTAAGTGGCGACATTTTTAAAATCCGCTCTTGACAGCCATGAAAGTATATATTGATAAAGGAAGAATGTTCAACTGATGTGATCTATTATCTGGGTGATCGGACAAGCTGTATGGAACACTTGTATTCAGCTTATTCATCAATGAACAATATCTTCAGGACTTGACGACATCTCTTTTCGGACGGATTTTCTACGTTTTTACACAAACTTATACTACCCTATTCATTCAAATGTCTTTTCATTGGTTTGGTCTCTTTTCAGTAGTCTTTTGCCAGCCTCGTCAGGGGTGGGGTAGGGTGGGGAGGGAAGGGGGGGGGGGGGTTGAGAATGAGCGTGTATGAAGTCGCGACCCTTATTACATAATATACGTTGTTAATAAGTGGGCGAATGGAGTTTAGATAAACCATAAAAGGTGATGAAAAATATGAGAAAATAGAATTCCATTTTCATTTCAACTTTATTTATTGAAATTTTATAATAATCTAATCCATATAACTATATTGATACGGTATATTTATTTTTGATGTAGGCCTATATATATTTTTCAATTATTTCCACAATAATTTCATATTTTCAAAATGAATCATTTCAAATTTATTCATTCATTAATTTATTTCATTTAGGCCGTAATATCAAATTATTACAGTTTTTTGAGGTGAATCACTTTCAAGAGGGCATCATATTTTTTATATTTTCTAGGTAGGCGTATAATGGAGATTCATTTTCATATGATGGAATTAATCAGTATTTGTTTGTGTGATTTTTTAAATTTGTTTCATCCAAAATCGAATGCGAGATTTACCAATAACTTACATTCTAATATGGTTTTCAACATCATTTTCACATACAAGGATACATCTTTATCGTTTTAAGACGAAATCAGTCACACCAATTCTTGAAAAAAAACTCATACATATAGAAATAAGTGACCAACTCCTGAAATAACTTCACCTTCATATACTTCGAGATGTAGTATAATTCTATTTCTCACCAAAGAAATTCCCCTCTCCTCTCCCTCCCATTTCCTCGTCATTCCAAGCAATTCTGTCCAGTTGCATAATGCAATAGTATAAAAAGTTTTTAAAGTTTGCCACAATTCTATTTAAAAACCTTTCCACTTATAACCGATCCAGGTTTTCCCACAAAACTGTGTTATCCCAGATCGCTGATAAGATTTTTATTGAATAAAAAAGCTGTGTAGATTATATAAAAAAGTGGAAATAGAATTATTTGTCTGTCAATGTTTGATTGGCAGTTGATTGTTGTATTGTATTGTTGAGTATATATACAACTGTGTAATGGTTGGACTGACCGCCTCTATTTTGACCAGCTGCATGGTTGGGTTGGTTGTATGGTCACATAGCATCATACAAGACCGTACATTCACAGTTGAGTCTTGGGAGACGAATTTGTGGGACAACATTCTCTTCGTGATTCCCAATGAATGAATTGTATCAACATAGAGTACTTACGAGTCCATGGGAGTCGATTTAGCGGAATATCAGTTTTTTTGGTGATAACTTTTGAACGTTATAAGATATCGAAATAATCTGATAAAGAGGAAACACAGATATTTTCAATATCTTTAAGATGATGTAGATAATAAATATTAATCTCAAATTGCCTGATTGTCAGGCGTATACACTTGAAAATACACATTTTTTAAGCGTATACGCCTGACAGTTATGCAATGTGAGATGAATACTTATTACTTACACATTCTCGACGGTATTAAAAATATATCTGTTTCCTAGTTTTCAGAATTTCGATATCTTATAACGTTCAAAAGTTATCACAAAAATACTGATATTCCGCTAAATCGACTCCCATGGACTCGTAATGAAGTTTTATGAACCTCTATGATCTGTGGTATCAACGAAAGGAGAAGGAATTGCCTACCAACTATTGTAGAATTTGGGTAGGCGTAATTAAATAATATCGATGTAGGCCCAAGCCCAAAGAACATCACAGCCCTAAAACTGGATTTTAATGAACAATGACAATATTTATTTCCCTAATTTTAGAGAAAACTAGAAATCATTATTGCTGCAGATTGCCTATGCCCTATACCATCCCATATGGTCTATATATTTTTGTATGCTCTGTGCTATGTTTCTATACCAAATTGGAATTTCGATATTACATTCCGTTCAAGATGGTGTTTCCTCAAAATTAATGGATTCAATGAATAAATATTCCAAAAAATATTTCTGTCCTTCTTAGAAAATATTTGTATCAAACACAATTCAGTCTGTTTTTTTGTACGTCACTTCATTATCTACCATTTTCCTCATAGATAGTTATCAGATCTGTTTATTAAGAAGATCATTCAAATTATTCACAAAAGTAGTTCTTATCTCTCACAATAATCTCAATCTACCCCTCCCACCTTATATCTGATAATCATAATCTCATCCCCCTTCCCTCATCTCTCCAGTGTATAATCTCATAACTATAGCTTATAAGCCCTAATTCTTCACCCTTCAATTATAAACAAACACCTTCCAATTCTCTCTCTCTCTCTCACTCTCTCTTCATCTCGTAACTACCATGTTACGTGCATTAGCACTGACACGTTAACGCGTCAACGACCCGGCCTTGTCAACCTACCAGCTTATCAAACTAGCTTTATAGAGAGAGAGGCGATGGAGAAAGAGAGAGAGATAGAGAGGCAAGATGCTGGCAGATTAGAGAGAAGTTTTATTAGGTGGATTTTGTTGACAATCTTCGTGTCCCATCTGGTCTGTCGTTTGGTTCTTTCTCTTTTTTTTCTTTATCGAGTTCATAAATAAGTAGCCATGTCTTTTCAGCACAGAGGATTACCTTATTCAATGCGTTGGAGGAATTATAACTATAAGGACACATTATTATATACTTCACACATTTGCCATGTGACAGTTCATGGTCTGGGAGGTTTTTATCTTTTAATAGACTCCAGTACCGTTTTAAGATTCTTTTAATCTGTCGACAAATATTTTTAAATTTTCTTTTTTCATTCTTTCAATATAACGCAAGTTTCTGTTACAGTAAATTAAAAATTAATCATCTCGTAATCTATATTTTGGAAGAGTGGAAGAGTTGGAGGGGAATGGGTTGAAGATGTTCCACTACGATGTATTCAAACGGAAAGTCCCTCTGATTATTTATGTATTACGTTTCCACGGTGCCTTTGAAAATAGAGAAATTCCCCTTCACTATTTTTTTTTTATATTCAAAAACCAGTGTAATTTTGATGAAAAGTTCACATCTCCAAGATAATTTTATGCTCTTCAATTATTATGACATTCTATTTCAGTAAACTCAATCAGTTTTAAGATAATACGTCAATGAAGTAAAAGAATGTGTTGACATTCATTGACGTATTTTCAAAAAACTGATCGAATTCATAAAAATCAAATTTCATATTAATTGAAGAGCATAAAATTATCTTGGAGATATGAACTTTTCATTCAGTTACACTGGTTATTGAAAATGAAAAAAATAATGAAGATACATTTCTCGATTTGTGTAAGCACCGTGCATGCACCCCCTTAAAATGTCAAGCTGTGGGTAGGTCCCCCTTAAAAAGTTTCAAGACGTATAGTGTTATCAAGTGTGCGCATCGTCTGTATACCTTGTATGGGGTTTTAGCGGGGGAGTGATCGCGACTATAGAACTGCAAGTTTAGTTGACGTGAGTGATGGCTGACATTGTAGACTCGTGACACAACGTCACTTGAATCACCAAGGTCCTGAACACTGTGATCTTTTAGAAATATGGTACACTGAGTCTGAGTCATAAATCTCTTACTCTTTCATAGTGTGTTAACGCGGACACTCATTTATTATTATTTTTTATTATATTATTAAAAACTTCAAGTTAGGATCATTCGGACACAGGATTTGATCACAATTTCGATGTTAAGATGTACCGGCCACCACCCCAGTAAGAATAAACTATAACTTGATGTTACTCTTTTAACAAACTTTCTGAAGGGTTGTGTATATTTGAGAAAAACTTCTTGTTGATCATTAACTTTTATTGTTTTGATTCTTTTCTTTGTCTTATTCCATTCCTAGGCTCTATTTCTTCTTTCTCTAATTATTTTCCTCTTTTTATGTCTTCTTTTTTTTTCACTTTCTTTTTCCCCATATATTTTCTCTTATGCCTATAGTAATATTTATCTCAATAATTATTTTCAATATGTCAGTCCATTTTTTTATCGTTCAATCTTTATTTATTAATACATTCATTCATTTATTTTCCATGTATGATTGACCGTTACCTGATTTTATATTATAATATTACTCCTGAGAGAAACACTAAAATCCTACAATCAAGAAGATTGAAGTAAATAGAGGAGGGGGGGGGGGGATACAATAAATTCGCCAATAACCGCGGTCAATTGAATATAAAAATTCAATGTGTATTTCAGCCCTCAAGCTATATATGTACCAGTTTTACAGTTCTTCTCTTGAATAACCCATACCAAGGAAACCTTTATCTCATCATCCCATTAAATCTCATTATTGCACACATAATTGCCTAACATCTCTTCTGTCTTCTTCTTGCACTCACCGGGGCTCTGGATGAAGTGTTTGACTGGATATGACGTGACTTCTCTTGGACCGTGTTTACCTTGTCTTCACCACTCTGTGTGTCGGCAGGTCAAGATAGTCCGACGAATATTGAAATGTGACAATACCGACTTGGGACTTCAGTTAGCATTCCTCGACTTTGTCAATATTGAACAGGCATTAGGGGTGAATGTTGTTAGGTTCCGAATGGCATTGTACGATTTTTCTATAGATTGTATGTAAATGAAAAATGCGTGCGGTAATTTTCAGTGTAAGAAATACTTGAACTTCAAATTACACAAACTTATACTTATATATAACTTTATAACTGGTCCTAATTTGTACTGTTATTCAGCACTCACCTATACATATTAAAGATGTGTATATATATATATATATATATATATATATATATATATATATAGGTGAATACTGAATAATAATACAAATAATACACCTTAATACAAATAATTCAAATAATACACCTTCTTTATGGTGATGAAGTATGTTGGTATCACTACATCATTCTGCGAGTATACCCTCTTGACATGTACAGTAGGTCTGTTATTGTTTAGCTAGGACAGGTATTGAGTCCGCGCTCTTTATATGCCGTGATGTTGAGGGGGGGGGGGGGGGGGCACACACAATGGGGGGTGACAGCACCCCTCGTTCACAGCACAGCTACTTGAAAAGCGCAGTCCGGCCAACCAAAGCCATGCAGTTTCATCCCACACGGAGATAGCTTCATATAGTTGTATCCACGAAAGAAGAAAGTCGTCAATTTTTTTGATTTTATATTTAGTTTAACGACGTACTGTACTGATGAGTACGATCTATTGGCGTCGTTGAATGATATATGAGATGGTGAGATGAAAGATTATTTTAATAGGTGTTTTTGGGTAGTAGGAAAGAGTCAATCGTGGCCTGTTGTTGAGGAACCATGTGGTAATCGAACCCCGGTCTTCTGAATCACGGTTCAGTGTGCTAGCCACTCGACCACTCGATCGTCTCAGTGTATACAAATTAGTTATTGAGAAAATTATTAGTAGACTAATCGTTAATTGATGGGAAACTCGATACAACTTGAAATCTGAAACTAGATTTTAATGAATAATGACGATATTTATTTTCCTAATTTTAGAGAAAACTACAAATCACCATCTCAATTTCAGTTATTATATTTTTTTGTGGTCCGCCAGAGACCGTAGGTCATGACGTAGCATTACCGATTCTGTGTAAAAACATGAACGGAATCGAGTAATGTCTGCGGATACAGTCGAGTATATATATATATATATATATATATTACATACCTTGATTTTGTAATGCTAGTTACAATCGGTAGTCTCCCCTATGTATTAACATTATCCTCGGATGTTTTGAGCTGCCAAATCTCATGAGTCATGACTGACCGAACTGGTATCCATGTGGTGATATATTATTATAAAATAGAAATACCTACGATTTAGAACATTTTATGGCCCGTTTCTTTCATTGTGAGACGACATTTATTTTATTCTTGTGTGATTTATGGATTTATAAGTATTTTTAAAGGTGGTCAACATGAAAACATGAACGTTTGTTATTTCAAACAGAAATAGAGAGGGTGATAGAGAGAGAGTGAGAGAGACAGATAGAGAGAGAGAGAGAGAGAGAGAGAGAGAGAGAGAGAGAGGAGAGAAAAGAGGGGGGGGGGAGAAACAACTTTGTATAAATGTAATAATTTACGATTGAGAAAACTGAGACTAGTGATTGAGTGACTAGCACACTGAACCGTCATTCAGGAGACCGGGGTTCGATTCCCGACATGGACGAATATCCGGGCAGGTTTTTTTCGTAGGTTCCCCCTGTCGTTCATGTCAATACTGGGATTGTCCCTCAAGAACAGGCCACGACCGATTCTTCCCACTAGGTATCCAAAAACACCTGATAAAATAACCTTCCATCTCATCACCCGGCCCATCATCTCATATATCATTCACCGACGGCAATAGATCGCAGTCATCAGTACAGTGTGTCGTTAAACACAATGTACAATTTCAAAAAATCTTCTTAATGGCGAGTTTGAATGTGATGAGCTCGGAATCGTATCAGTTTAGAATCGTATGAGTTTGGGAGCTACCTCCAAATTATTTATTGTTGGTTATCTCATTTTGTTCACTACAAATACATGAAAGAACTCCTGATTAGTAGGTACGAACAGTTTTAAAACCCCCCCATATAACTTCTATCTGGTTTTCTCTTTGAGGTCAGTGAAAACTGAGCTTCGAAATGTGGCCACCAGCGGCAGGTCAGTCTATTTATCACCTTAAAACGTCCCGCGTGTAATAACAACATTGCTGGCCTTGTGATAACGCCGGCCGGTGTGTTAATGATGGTCAACCTAGATAAATAGTGATGACAAAGTCACCCCCCCCCCACCCTCACGCACCGCAACCCTTACAAGACCACCCACCCTGCAGGCCGCTCTCGCCAATATGTCAGCGTGGTGGTAATAACAGTCATCAGTCAAACCGCACAAACCGACTGTTGACAAAATGACAAACAAGAGGATGAAAGAATAATAACGCCTCGCCGGACTCGTGGTTGTACCACGTCGCAACATTTCCGTTGGCAACATATATATATATATATATATATATATATATATATATATATATATATATATATATATATATATATATATATATATATATACATACATATATAAGTTTAGTCTATTTTTCACTTTATTATCTTTTCATTCATATTGGGTTCAACGACGCACTGCACCGATGTTATATGAGAGGATGGGATGATGAAATGTAATTTTATTATGTGTTTTCGGATAGTGGGAAGGAGTCAGTCGTGGTCTGTTATTTAGGAGCCATCCCAGTATCAACTTGATCGACACAGAGGGAAACCACGAAAAACAAACTGTCAGGATGGTCGACCATGGCGGGAATCGAACCCCGCTCTCCTGAATGACGGTTCAGCGCATATTAACTGGATTCAGTCATATCAAACACAAGTTTCAGTTGTATTGAGCACAATAACATTGTCGTTGACGCATTTCTAAACCTCCAATATTCACTGAATTTGTATTGATTCATCCAAATTTGTTATTTAAACTTCCAAGCGCCAGTTTTACCAATCTTAATTAATTGTTAATTCCCTAACTATTAATTAAGGTATGAAAATAATATGCGTAATCAAAAGTGATGAAAATTGATCCGCTAACTATAGCTCAATCCACTAATAATCAGGTTATGAAACCGTACCTAAATTTCATTATTTAATTATTAAATCTTCATCTTATTCAAAATGATCATTTTGAAAATAATTGAATTACTATAGAATAGTAAACCACTTTACTTTGTCCTTCATGTCAAGTCTAGATTCAATACAAAATTCCTAATCGTTCACTCCCTGTTTTTGTATTTCAATAAAAAGGAAATTTGCACATTTCTTTATGAAACACCATCGTTCATTTTCCTCTGCAGGATACCTCTGATACCTCCTCTTACATAACGGTGTGCAGCCATGAACCTTTGCCTGTCATTTAGCTGTCTTCACAAGCCTCTTACCTCCGTCAATCTATGTGTTCATCAGACCTTCAATAACACAAATGATGTAATAATCATCAACTTCACAAACAATTTGTTTACTATAGTAAAAACCTAATCACAAAGCAACCATCTTCTAAGAAAACAAACTCATCGGCTCAGGGGCGCATGTGCAGGTAGATCGTCGTTTCCTCTTCAATGAATATCTTCGAGTAAACGGAATTGTGTTTTCGGTGTTTTCTTTTACATCTGGTTTTTAAGATAATGTTGTTTTTAGTCGACAATAGAATGTTATGAAAAGACTTGTTATTACCTGTTGGTCTTTTTCTATTTTCTGCAGACGATGGTTCAGGTGGTCTGTGGAGAGGTCCGTGATAATATTGTTAGCTAATCGCTTGATGTACTCCCTATACTCTGTTGATGTGATGCTGCTGTAAATCTGTGGATTATACTAACTTGTTGGACCATGAAGTCCTATTTAATATTGTTCAATATTAATTTAATTTTCTCATTGTCAAGGACATTACAACCCTGAAAGTAGATTTTAATTATTAATTACGGTATTTATTTTCCTAATTTCATTGAAAACTAGAAATCCACATCTCAATTTTAGAAATCATAATCTATTTTGTTAACCTCCTCTGACTACATGAATCATGATGTAGACATTTCCGATTCTCTATATATATATATATATATATATATATATATATATTTAGATAGGCCCTATAATGATGCTACAATATTAAACATTCGATTTATTTTCAGAATTAAACCTAAAATATCAGAACTGAAAATAACTTATCCATCCCAAAACTTTCCAATAACAATTCCAATTGGAATGTCGTGTTATGTCCTATAATTTGAATTCGTTCGATCACATCCGTACAACAAGGGTCTGTGTTCTCCCCTCCTCTATTTGTCGGCCCCCCCTACGACGCGCCCCTAATGCTGCTCACCGCTATGTCGGAACAGCAGTGATGAGCGCAGACAAGGGATGGGGTACAGTGGGGGGGGGGGGGGGGGGGCAAACAAAACAAGGAGCTATTATCCAGTAGATGTCTGCGTTGACTGTTCTGTTTGTATGCCTGGATAGACGTCAAATAGATGCATCCATGTCTATATATAGTTTACTCGCAACTCGTTGTCGTTTAAGTGAATACCGGGATGGGTTCGTTTTGTAGAGGCGAAAAAAATTTGTCAGGGTGATTTTACAGTTATAAATTATCGTAAAATTTCATTGAGACAAGTGGTCGAGTGGCTATCAGTCTGAATCGTCATTCAGGAGACCGTTATTCGATTCTCGTCATGATCGACCATCCCCACCAACAGAGTTTTTTCGTGGTTGCCCTCTGTCGTTCAGGTCAATACTGGGATGGTTCCTCAACATCAGGCCACGACCGACTCCTTGCCACCATCCAAAAACACCTAATAAAATAACCTTTCATCTCATCATCCCATCATCTCATATCATTCACGCCAATATAGATCGTAGTTCAGATCGTAGTACAGTGCGTCGTTAAACACAATATAAATAATTAGAATACCTAAAATCATGAAGTTTCAACAGTTAGGCATCTAAGCTTATACGAAATTAATAAATACGTCATAGGTTGCAGACAATAATTTCGAAAATAGTAATGCTTCAAGGTTTTATAATAGCTGAACTGGATTTTTTTCGATTATTTTTACCTTACCATGGATCGTAATATCCCTAATAACATGTAATATAATGTGCTCATGTAATATATAGATCGACAATACTTTCGAAGATACTTCTCTGTTATGATTTGAACCAATTTCACTAAAATATATAGTCAAACGGAAGGTCACTTATATACGATAATGTGAATGACATGTTATGAAAATTTGACTCTGAAAAATATTCCCACTGTCCAGTACACCTAATGAAATAATCTTCCATCTCGTCTACCCACCATCGCATTCATCATTCATCGACACCAATAGATCCCAGTTGTCATTAGACTGCGTCGTTAAACCCAATAGAAATAAATGTAGTAATTTCGGTCACCTTCGTAATTCATAATGTCAGAAGATGTCGGCTGACTTTCACATGACGTCCTGTACTACATAACACAGGTGGAGGCGCCAGCTTTTACTACCAGCAAGTCAACTTTTCTCAGGTTAAATCTGAGATTTCTGATTTCAATGTCATTCAATATCGAACGTTCACAGCATATTTTACCAATTGTATTTTGTCATCTTTAACAGATTCAAGTATTTCTAGTAATGCCACATTAGTATGGCCTAATCCATTCAGGTCGGGCGTGGGTTCGAGTCCCTCTTAAGACATGGGCAGTATCAAATGCATTATCTATCCTCACGTGGGTTCATGCCCCATTCCCTTTCTTTC